>CM036545.1:16346702-17021702 GCA_020745685.1 Tautogolabrus adspersus
TGTTCCTTCACATCCTTCCTGTTATTATTTCTTTTCTGACAGGAAGAGCCAACAGGAAATATGTGTTTTAATCTAACATGCACAAAGATCAACAAATGAATGTTTCAACTTGTTCTCTCTGATACAGCTATTATAAAAAAGACTATTTACCTTTTTACATGAGAGTTCACACCTGATGTCCTCCCAAATTCTTTTCTCCTTCGCCTCCCATTTCCTCCTTTCACTCGAAAGGTCAAATTGCAGGAAAAGTCAGTTATAGAGGAAGGACTTCAAACTTGAACCCGATAACTAAACCAAGTTAAATACAGTAATGTCATTAGATAAACCAATATTGCCATGTTGTTTGAGATTTCTCATTTCCAGATGCCATCCAACCTCCTCTCCTTCCACCTGAACTCGTCTAGCCTCAGGACCCACCAGCAACTCAGTGAAAAATCGCAACACAAATTTCTGATCATTTTCATCCAATCAGATTTATTTAATGAAAAATTGTGCAGTTTGGACCTCAGTTGGTAGAAAACATGACAGAAGAAAAAACTGAAAAAAAAAAAAAAAAAAACATGTTGAAAAAGCACTTTGCAGACTTTTTTACGCACATTTTTTTTTTCAGGCACAGATTTGCGACCCACTGAAAATGGCTCTGTGACCCCTGCGAAAATATTAGTTAAAAAACTTTATAACTGAACTTCATGAATTCTTATGACATTAGACGAAAATATATTTTCAATTTTGTGTGAGAGTTCCCACTGCCGCATATTTCTTGGCCACCTCCTCTCCTGTTCTCTCCTCCTGTCCTCTAAAAGACAAATGGAGGACCAGGAGGGGCATCTTTAAAATCAAAAACAAATTGGAAATAAGGAGATCAAGTTTTTATTGTATCTTTGTATTTAACAGAGAACCAACTTTTGAACTGTTCTGGTATTGGTATTACATAAACTGAAACTTTTTTGTATGAAAGGTCAGGCTTCATATCGCCCTCTCACCTCCGTTCCTTTCCTCATGTCCTTTATCCACTCCACTTTCTGCATGAAAATAAGAAGGCAGTGAAGGTTTAGCTGGGGGAAACAAAAAGACAGAAACCACACAAACTGATTTGAGAGTATAGACCTATCACCCTACTGGGCTCACTGGGTGCTGAAGCTGCTTCAGAAGGGCACACCTGCGGGGCCACACTGGGTGCCACAGCTGGTGTCTGAGGGCAAGCTTTCAGAGCCATACTGGGAGCCAGGGTAATTCTACGGAGCCACCCCTTTACATCCAAACGGGGTGCCACAGTCTTATTGGGGTGGCAACACTTTAAGAGTCTCCCTCGCCTCCACAATTTCAACAAAATACATTGTGGCATTGGTGACTTCAGAGAGATTAGGAGTCAATTCTTAGAGAATTTTAATAATAAGTTGTCCTTCATCTATGAGCACATTTAAGAAGAGTTGTTATTCTAAATTATTCACAATTTGAATGCTAAAGCAGGTTATGGAAAATTAATCTACCACTGGTCTTTGTCGTGATCATAATTTTTCATAAGAACTATTTTTTTTCTGATTATCCTATACATTTTACACCCAGTTCAACAAATATATGAATATTTCTAAATATAACTACTGAAAGGAACCTTCATTTTTGTCGATTGAAAAAGGATAAAAAGGGGTTAGTGTAGACGTTTGATTACTTTTTGCTGAGACACGTAAAGCAAGTGATTGTCCTCCTTCAGCCCATTTACTGTATGTTTGTACCTTTAAGATTTATCCATTCATTCAGCCTCTTTGAAATATGTGTCTCAAACCATAAGAGCAGCACAACAACAACACAAAAACGAAGCGAGAAGCTGTGAGGTGTTTTATTTCATTGTGTTTCACGGGTGTTTGTTCAGATCACACAGAGGTTTTTATGAAATGTGTTGTCGTGTGCATTCTTGGTTATTTTTCCCATACACATTAGACAAACATTATTTACAGCTCATTCCAGTTTATAAAATCTCCACACCAACAGTGTGTGATCATGACACACACTCAGATTTCATATACAGGCATCCACAGAAGCTGTGCGAGACAGAAAAATAAAAATAAAAATAAAGTCTCTTTATACAGATATCAGGTCGGACTTTTATGATGAAAGCTGCATTTTTTAAAGGAAAAGGAAAGAATCTCTTCTCAACACCAATTATGAACCGGTGTGTATTCTTTCACACTAATGCACATGATGAAAATCTTGTAAAGAATTCTCAATTTTAAACATGATTGGAATAATCTAGAGCAACTATTTTAATTCAGTCCAATGTGAAAAAGACTATTTTGAGTCTTGGCAGTTTACCTGTTTTAATAGAGGATGCTAAGTGTCACATTATTCAGCATTTGGGATACTACAATACAGGATCAAAGCATCGCTTTTCTTTCTATACTGTAGCTCTCTTTTTTTCAGATACAAATCACTTTTTTAAATGGATTGCTATCTAAGTGTCCTTTTTCATAATCAGTTGGAAATCTAATTTTCTTTGCACTGGATCTTTATATCAAATAATAATGATGGCTCTAACAATGATTCAGAGACAATGATATTAATGGACGGAGGAAACTTTAAACCTATGTTGAGTGTGTGGGGGGCGGGGGGGGGGGGGCTCTAACATCTTCAAATAGAAACATGATTTATATTCCTTATTGTAAGAAATCATGAGAACATCTTTGTTCCAAACTTTGTTCCAAAGAAAAAGGGTACAGATTGAATGCGACATGCATGATATTTATGTTACTTTCCATGTAGACAGTTCGACATTGCACTACAATAAAGCTTAAGTTGAAACAAACAAAAAAACACATTCCTTTAATGATTAAGTTTTTAGAGATTCATAGTTTTTTATTCCTGACTAATGATTTGAGACAATCCTTTCTTTTCATTTAGTGCAAGTGACCTCCATGCAAACATGAGTGACCTCCTGGGAGGGGGGGGGGGGGGGGGGGGGGTTCATTCAAGCATTTCATTGGTAACAGGCTCTTCCTGATGATTCAAAGCTTTTTTGAGAAGCTTGCTCTCATTATGACTTGACCCACAACACTGACTCACAGGAAGGCTCAAAAAACGACTGAGCCGACCAGCCCAGAGTCGCCTGGACAGAAGCAGTGCAATGTCGGACCCCAGCAGAACTTAAACTCCTCTCTTCGCCTACCGTCTCAGTACAGGATGGATCATATTACCATACCGGAATGACCAAGTGTTATCTATTCACTGTACTGCTGCTCTCCGTCACAAACTACAGCCTGAGTGGACAGTAAACTTTACAGAAACCAAGGCACAATATTGGATTCAGTCTCCTCGAAGGCTCGGACACTTCAGTGTGGCCATGCTGCCACAGATAAAGGATTACCTTTCTAATTTCCTAGCTCAATCCTGATTTGAAAGAAAAGCATGACATTGGAGGGGAGACAGTTTGAGATTTAGCACTTCCATTCAGAGTTCATTACAAACAAAAGTGTATTTGGACTCATAAGCAGGAATCCCTCAGCCCGGCAGGGTAGATAGTGGTATAAAAGAACTTGTGTGTGTGGCTCGGAAATTAAAAATCTGCTGGACTCAAAAACCAGGACGGATGCAGGCCACAGTGGATAAAAATATGTATGACTCTGTCCTTGTTTTTATCATCTTACTTTAGTCTTTTTCTTCTGTTCCAGTGTAGAAAGCCAGGTCTTCAGTTCACACAATCAGGACACTCTTCATTAACTTTAGTATCGCTACTGACTGAGTGACGCATGGGTGAATCCACAGAGTTTGTTGGTGTGATAGAACAAAATGTCTTTATCACTCATATCTCAAAAGAGACAAATCAAACTGTTCCATATTGAACAGGGGTTAAATTAAAGGGGGAGATCAAAAATAAACAAATAAAAAATAGGCCAACAGCCGAAAAACGCAATTATCCTCAGATTTTGTTGGCATAAAGTGTCTCCTCATCGCTCTCACTCTCATCCTGAAACTCGTGAGCTAGCAGTGACTTCTTAGAGCCCATTGAGGTGAGCCGGATCTCGTCCTCATAGTCGTCCCTGTGCTGCCGCAGACGGTGGAATCCATCTTTCTGACGGTTGGACTTGGCCGCGCACACACACCAGATGATGCATGCCGTCACCACCAAAGCTGTCATGGAGGCGGCTGCAAGGAGAAAGATCACAGAAACGCATTAAAGATTTAAAATGTTCATCTGCACACTTTCTCACAAGACTGTTGTCATTCAAACTAAAAAAAAGCATGCTAATCCTTCAAAGGTTGTTGACACTACTTCTTGGAACACTTGTATGTTTCAGTCTTTAAGCCCCATAATTTCATAATGCAGAGTCGCTGTATTACAGAAGTCCCTTTCATAAACATCCTTACCTGCACTGGCCACCACAAACTCCCTGGGCAGACCAAAGATGTTGTTGTCCATGTCAAACTCAATGACGATGGAGCTAGCAGCTTCATAGGAAGATACCACCACCTGAAACAGAACAGAACTTAGTCTAGAAGTCTCCATGCCTTCCTGAAACAAAGACATATAAATACTCTGTAGGAGCAAAGGTCCTAATGGTAGAGTTCAAATGATGTGTCAAGAATCAGAATAAATCCATTTCCTGTTCTTTTTATACCCTGCTGCAGTCATGGTTACAAAAATGAATTTTAAAAGCACTTGATTAGTGTTTGTTTAAATAATGGAAAATTTGGAAGGAAAATGTAAATAATGAAGTTGTTTTTTTACAAGGTTTATTTCAGAAGGGAGTTTTTGTGGTTATCTTTTCACTACACTTAAAATGCAACAACAAAAACAAAACCTCAAGCTCTACCTCATCTTCTTATCCGTTCTGGCTGTTCCTCTAAATGGCTCCAAAATCCATTTAGTTGTGTGTTTAAGCTCCTGACAGGAATGGGGCTGTTAATCACCTGATTAGCAAGCCTCATTTGCAGGTGTGACTGCTTACTTTAATGCACTGCAGGTTGTGATCAATGTCTAAAATAGCAAATGGGTACTGGCTCATAAAAAAATCCCCCCCCCAAAAAAAGCTTTCTTCTGAGAGGTAAATCACACAATAACTGAGATTTGTTTGTTTTTTTGTAACCTGCTTGATTTCTCTTCACAGAAATAAAATGTCTTTCTTTGATTCAGTGTCATTTTCAAATGCAGAGAAAAACAAAGCTGTGGAAAGATTTCAGACCTGATTCAGGGATGTTTTCTAAACATGCATCCAAAGAACTGCTGCCAAAGAGTAAGTGCATGTCTTGATTGTAATTGCTTTCTTTTCTGCTTTATCTTTATGGTTTGCTGGTTGTTTTCTGACAGACAGACAGACAGACAGACAGACAGACAGACAGACAGACAGACACAGACAGAATAACTTGATTTATATAAAACATATGAACTTAATGTCACTCTCACTTCCAGAGGAATGAAATGCGTCCCTATGGCCTGAGGCAGAGTATTAGATGTCCTAAGAAATATGGGGAGACTGTTAAAGAGAGGAAATACATGGTTGCTCCACCATGCCATTTGGACTTTGTGTGCGAGCAGAGTGAAGTGGACCCCAAGAAGCCCCTGGATGACAGGTATAAAAGAAACGCTGCTGTTCTTCCAGAGCTCAAACCGCCCCACAGGAACACAGTTCTCACTAATAAAGACAGGACCTCGACTAGTCAGCCTGCAGGACCTCTGCTGATCCACGGCTTCACAGTTCCAGAGTACCAGCAGACATATCATTCTGTGGTGGATCCCCTGCTCTTTAGTCCATGCGGAAAGCTCACAGCATACAGTGTGGAGCTGGGCCGTAACATTAAGGAACATTTGTTTAAAGAGCTGGCATACCCAACGCTTCAGATCTCAGAACAGACCAATGGGAAGGTGGAGGTGCTGGAGAGGTTTTGTGTGCTCCGGGCTACACCTTTCATAAACATAGACAGTAAGGGGGGATCACAGTGATGTCCCCCAATAGACTTTCTTTCAATGACATGAGCCGGATTTTTGTTTCTGTATATCATTTTTTGGTGTCTTTCTTGAATTGTAATGTAGCTGAAGTTATATTTCATTCTTTCAAACAAACAAAAAAGATTCCAAAAGTTTCAATTCTCTTCAAGTTAATTATGCAAAACTATAAAAGCTAAATTCTGTGAGTGATGACCTTTAAATAAGGGAGTGTCTCTAAAGTCCTCAGTATGCTTCAAATTATTTAAAAGCCCAGGGACCTCTTAAATCACGTAGACAAATATAAATCTTTTTTTTTATGTATTCTCACCAGCCGTTTGACAAAGCACATGTTGTTCCACACTTCTATAAAATATTCAGAAGTAAATATTGTAAAACTTTTTTTTTACTCAGTATGGTCATCAATGTGATATTCTTCCTGTTTCAACTCTTCAACATTGTCATGGCCTGATATCAACTTTATTTAAAGGACAAGTCTAAATAAAATCTCAGGTAAATAAAAAAAAAAAAACAATGAAAATATAAATCACATTTGTTGTGTTTCCTTGTTGTCATCTTCCTCAGAGCCAGTTCATTCCTGAGGCCTGTACTACGAAGCAGGATTTGGGGTTAGCGAGGTAACTTCAGGGTTAACCCTGGGTTTTCAGTCCTACGAGGGTCGTTCACTTTTTACCTGGGTATATCGCCACGGTAACTTACGCTGCACGCCTAACCTGCTCCGGTGCAGGTTATGTTGGAGATAAAAGATCAACCTGTGAAAATCTCCGCCCACTGACCAATCAGATCTTTTGATCGTGGATCTCCCGGAGCTGTTCGAGAGGGGGGAGGACCCTTCATGTGTCCCGTATGATTTTACATTATAGTCCGTTAAGTTAATGATTATTTTTCACTGATATACGCTATATCGTCCTTCATCCTTCCTAGTTGTGTTTTTAAGATGCACAATTACGAATAGCTTCTTATAGCCTATCTTTGAATTATATCTTAATATTCATTTTTTAATGTCTCCATGCCGCTCTGTTTGTGATCGTCAGAGCTGCAGCTTCTCAAACTGTTCTACTCTCCACATGAAAGAGTCAGAGCAACAGTTCAGAGAAGAAACAGGAGTTATTATGGTCAGTTCTGAGGTGAACTAACGATGGAACAAATAGAATAAGTCGCAGTTTGGACGTTAATACTCGCCGTTTTTTCTGTTTTATGCCATTTGTTGCTGCAGCTTTGTAACTTTAGTCTTTGGGAGCCTGTTTGTCTTAAACGTATTTATATTGTTAATATAGTTTGATCAGAGTTTTTAGATATGACGATCTGCTGACGGCAGACGCAGTTATGATTGTGATAGGTTATATGAAGATAACTCCGCCCTTTTATGTGAACGCGCTCTTGGTAACTCTGGGTTTACCTATCAGGTTGATAACCAGCTTCGTAGGACTGTTAAGCACGACCTCTTATGTTAGGGTTAGTGAAGCCAGATAACCCAAAGAGACCCTGGGTCTTTTTAACTCGATTCGTAGTACAGGCCTCTGGCCAGCATAGTACTAGTTATGTAAACAGTAAAGCTGTGTACCTCTTGACGTTGTTGTTGGTAGCCATCGGCAACAGCTTCAATGTTGTGGGTACCAGGAGCCAGCAGTGCATGGAAGTATCCGCCCTCTTGAGTAAAGACTCTCACTCCTCCGTTCAGTACAATGATCGCCCCCACAATAGGCTTTCCACTCCTGTCCCTCACCACACCACGCACCCCTTTATGGACCTGGATGGGGTAGAAATGGAAGGAACTTTTAGGTTATGTGATCATGAGTAAAATTATCATCTTAAACACCTAACAAAAATACTACAAGCCACAAAAGTATTCAAAATCTATATGTAGAATTGTTTAACGTCTCTATATTGTTTTGATAACATTAAGCATCGTACCTCGACCAGCATGCTGAGGAGAGCCTTCTTGTTCTCGGCCCAAAGTGTGGCCAGCTGCTCAGCAGGAGGGTAGAAACAGCAACCAGTGTACACTGTGATTTCAGGACAGTGGCCAAAGTCCATACTGAAGTCCTGAAATGACATATAGACACATGAAACATGACTTGGGCATACAGCCTTTTCTGATGTTTCTTAACTTCTCATTTGACTTAGCAAATATCTTCAAATTAGCACCGAGCATTTTAGAACTGTTTGTAAAGCTGTCACAAAACATTTTGCAAACAAACAAACCCCACAAAGAATTCGAGAGACTTGCCTTCATGCTCCCCATGTGACTTTGTCTCTCTGCTGCCCTCATAACTCCATCTGGGATGTTGCCTACTGAGTAACAGAGAAATGTCTTTAAGCTGTAAACCTCTGTTATCTTAAAAATTATGCATTTCAAACAGTTACATGATAACAGGGTTATTGAAGCTTTATCAAAGGTGCTTAAATTCTATACTCTGACCATTATTTGAACATCCAGTGTCCCCCAGGTGCATCTTGGGGTGGTTGTTGGCATAAACGCTCGCCAAGTACTTCAATGTTCCCTCATTTTCAACTGGAAATATGAAGACAAGAAGAAACTCTCAGAAAAATATAAGCAATATCAAGAAATATTTAACAGCAATAACTGCTGAGAGGAAACAACCTTAGTATTGTGACAACATTTCTTAAGATTTTATGTAATACATATACATTCTACAGCCCCACAAGTAGCTAGGGGTTGGGGAAAAAAATCGATTTATCTTCTGAGATATTAAATAGATTCATAACTTCCAAAAATCAATTTTTTGGGGGGCTAATCAGTCACTCCCTGCTGAGTGCTAAGGCTTGCTCTTTAATTCAGCAGAATGCCAAATGGAGCAGCAAGAGATTCAGCCAGTGTCACAGATGACTGGAGTAGATCCTGTATGATGTACAAATTCAAAAATAGACTTTGTCTCCATGAATCCAGAATCATTTTGAATTGAAAATAGTTTCTGAATTGAATTGTGACCCCAAGAATCGAAATCAAATTGAATCGCCCTACAAGTAGCATCCTGGCATTGTGTATAGCGTTGAAAACAAGAACAAAAGTCCCCATTGACAGGAACTAATATTATAGCCAAGCAATCAGGGCTAAAACTACTTTCATTCTTCCTGTAGGTGGTGCTAAAAATAAGACCTTAGAGTCTTTGTGGCTTTAGCTCCTGGGCAAATTTCATGGAATCTGCAATTGTTAGATAAAATGTGCCCACAGCACAGTAAATGTGTGTACAAAGATCATATTCTGGCTTCATGCTACAAAAATGTAGCATCCCATTTAAAGGGATGCATCCTCCTGGGAGCATAAATGTGCTCATTAAATGTCACTGAAATCTGCCACAAAAACTCAACAAAAGATGGTCAACAAATACATTAGGTACAGTTTGAGGTTATAAGTTGAATTATAAGCAAACTTTATAACAGGTATTCAAACAGAAAGCAAGTTTCTGCATTGAGGTGTTACCGGTCTGCACAGGCTTGTCATAAGGATAGGTAGCAACCAGGGAGCCTCCATCAAGTGCGACAGAGAGAGTGTAGCCTTTGTCTAAAATCAAGTCCATCATGGCTCTGGTCTCTGGCTGGGCCTCCACCACTCGCTGAGATGCGTTTCCTAAAACAGTTAGAAAACAAATGGTGGACAGGAAATTAGTTTTTTTTAGTGTAAGCTGTAAAAGCTATGACATTTATTTGTAACATTCTCGAGAGCTGATTGAATCTTCTCTTATCCTTATCAGTGTCTGTCACAAAGACATGTTGATACAACTGACCGAAGAAATCTGTGTCCAGGTCCTTTCCATGAGCGTTGCTTAAGCCTTGAGTGGATGTGCACTGCTTCTCAATAGCTAACTCGCGACCGTCTGGGTTGATAGATGGCACAATGACGATCCGGGTCTCATTGATCAGCTGGAAAAGGGAAATAAAAAGGACAAGTTACTGACCTACCTGACCTGAACTGGTTCTTGCTCTCAGAGAAAGATAGTTGTGTATTTCTAATAGAAAAATATACAGCTTTTTTAAAGGTAAAGGTCAATTCATGACTGACATAGCCCGTTCAGCCCATTCACACATGATATGTTCTGAGGGGAATACAAACCCTGGTGATGGCTGGGTTCTTGCCGTAGTTGATACACAGGAAGGCAGCAAACTCCAGCAGCAGCTCTGTGCCCACTGGGGCATTGCCATGGATCCCTGCTTCAAAGCGCAGCTTGGGCTCGGATGGCTCAGACTCAGCTGGTCTGTTTGAGATTTCTAGAGCCCAAATGGTTCTGAATTCTACACTTTGACCCAAACTGAAGACAGGAGAAAAGAAAAAAAACTGGTCACTAATTAAAGTAAAGGATTAGAGCAGATCAGGAAAAAAATACATTTAGGAAAAAAGGCTGAGAAGTATGAAGGTATGACATCAAATATTTATGTATACGTGCGGAGAGATAAAACCTGCCCACCTTTGTAAAGATGTTATTTTGGGAAAGTTCAAAGTGAGGCCTCTCATGAAGGCTGACAGCTCTTTGTAACGTCTGTAGCGGAAGCTGCTCTCTGTGGCTGTGCTCTTCATCAGTTGCTCCAAACCCTGGCCTAGAGAGAGGTCCTTGATTAAGCTCTGGAACTCCTTCTCAGAGGGGTTCTGTGTGGGCTGAGGTCCCTCAGAGGGGTGTCCATTAGGGTCTGAGTGGATACGTGTCAATCTGAAGTCCACCACCTCTACTCCATCACTGGAGACAGTGGCGTAGGTCCTCACTGGTTTATAACTGGACAACAGAAAGTCAAAGTAAGCAACACTGGAAATAAGGGGACACATTATCACAGAATTATAAACAGGAAACGTTTTTTTTGTTCCTTCTGAAATCAAAATCTCACCCATGGGCGGAGGCAGTGATGGAGTAGGTTCCAGGCGCCAGCAGCCTCCAGTAGTCTCCAGTACGAGCCGTGCTGATGTTGTGGTCTATCTCTTCCACGCTTATGCTGGCATTGGGAATTCCTGAACCGTCGTTGATGTCAGACACTGTGCCTTTGACTCCACTGTGGACCTACAGACAGACATTATCATATAGATGAGGCGATGCAAGGCTGAGTAAAGTAAAGGGAAAAACTCTGAATGATGTAAAGATTATTGATAACTACCTGGTGTATGAACTGAAGCAAGGCTCGTCGGTTTTGTTCCCAGTACTTCGGCAGCTCTTTAGCCATGGGGTACTTCACACAGCCCAGCTCGATGGTCACCTCAAAACAGTTGGTGTTCAAGTAGTTCCAGTCCTGCATGCCACCTGGAGAAAAAAAAAGGTGCTCTTTTTTCTGCATCTCAAACTTGAAAGCTTAATTTAAAGCCATAAGAAGGAGGTTCAAGTGGTTATAGCATCTCTAAAGTCATAATCCTTTGTTTGGAGAAACAAAAGACAATCCTGATGGAAGGTGCAGTCTGTTTTGCTTTCAGCATTTCACTCTCGCGTGGTCACCAAGGCAGAGTGATGCAATTTTCTTTACTTTGCCGAAGACGCCTTAAACTGAGGTAGCTGGATTACTTTTTTGGAGAGAATACTCCTTTGTAAACAAATAGACTGATTAAACTTTACAAAAATAAATATAAATATCAATTTATATGAATCTTAATAGTTTGAGGCAATAAAAGAAAATGTTACAGATGCTTAGTAAAAAATAATATTTTCAAGACTATGTGAAATAACTAAACATGTTAAATATAACACAGATCTTAGGCTAATTTTGTTGTGAAAGAAATGAATGTGGTGATTAAGAAAGCAGAATGAGACGTGGGCATACCAGGAACATTGTACCAACTGGCACCATTGGTGATGCCATCCTTAAAGTATTCCTCAGGGTACAGGTCTTCACAAGGGTGTCCATTGTGCATCACAGGATTCTCCTGCACGAAGATCACACACACAAAGGAGAACTCAACAATGAGTACTCTTGTATTCCATTTTTCAATCATCATCGCTTTACAGACTTTGCAAAAAAGCCAGCAGAGTTTATAGTCCAAACTCCACAATTGGTTTATTTTAGTTTTCAATGACACCATGAAACTTAATACGGACATTATCCCAGCCTGAAAGAGATCCAGCAGAAACAGTTTGGATTTACCTGTGAGTATGCTCTGGACACCTGCTGAAAGACTTTGTCATCCGGGGACTGGCTGTATTGACTCCTCCCTTTCTTGTCATCATCATAGGGGTAGTTGACCACCAAGGAACCTCATTTAACAACGCAAAGATAAGGCCGAGAAAAATCAGTGTCAACTGGGTCTCTAGCGGTAATCCACTGAAGGTAGAGCATAAACTTCAAAACCAAACTTCTGTGTCTCTTAATATCTATAAGTGATTTAACTAAAAAACAAGTAAACATTGAAATAACATTTCAGAATGTTGCATGGTTAAATAAGAGTCGCCATCAAAAAGTAGCTGTGACACTAAAGACTGCTATGATTGGCACTAAGAGTTTAGGATAGGGTTGTACCTCCATGGAGGTTAGCTGACAGGACGAAGGGGATGCTCTTCAGCCAGTTCATCACAGCTATAGTCTCTGGCTGTCTGGGCTCAGTGATGGTGACAAACTGGTCGGGGAAGTTGCGGTTCAGGTCAAAATTGTTGCTGTTGTTGCGCCCTCTGTAGCCTTTTACTTCACCTGGGAGGAAAGAATTGCTTAGGATGGGTTTATGGAATGCATATTTATTTTGAACCACAGCATGTTCCTGCTAGAAGAGGCAAAAAAAAAAAAACACAGCCAAACCTCAGTCTACTTCCTGTTAGATTTCAGCAGCAGCTATCGACAACATGTAAATTGCTGTTGAACCCCATTTATCCAAAGACATACATCTAACTTATGTTAAAAGTGACCTCCTGTAATCTAAAAAAAAAGGCCCCAATGTTAAAAGTCATATTTTAATAGTATTCAGGGGGTTTCACTCTATTGTTTTCTAAATGAATACTTGTGCATGCTCCACATTTCCTGCACCAGGCTTTAACTTGAAAGTCGGACAGCAGAAAATGCGTAGAAGAACCCCGGAACGAAACAACACAAAGGCATCAACATGGCGAGTGCTTAAGTGAGAACTACCCGTGTTTGGACAGACAAGAACACACAGTTCATTTTGTTATGTCAGCTTCAGGAGTTAATCATATTCAATTACTTAGAATGCAGGAAAACGTGGAATGGCAACTTTTCAAGAAAGGGGCAGGAGAGCCGAACAAGTGGGATTGTTTGGTATGTGACACAACCAGAAGAAGGTCAAACAGTAACTAGCTGAAAGGGAGCATATTGTAACATAATGCAGTGGCGGCAGACATACTTCTGTCAATAAATCAATTCTCCTCCGATGCTTATATACAGAGTAGAGGACATAACTCCGATTACTTGGCCTTATTGAGCTATAGCCATAGCCACACTTACAACTGAACATGTAAACGTACTGAATGTGTGTCTCTTTCCCTTACCTTCCATGGCAACCTCGTAACCATCAGGGTTCATAGAAGGCATGATGTGAATGCGGGTACTGTTGACCAGCTTTGTGACCTCCTGGTCAGTTCCATAGTTAAGGCACAGGTACTCAATGAGGTTGAGCATTAACTCTCGGCCCACCACTTCATTACCGTGCATGTTAGCAATATACTTGAACTCTGGCTCACCTGACAGAGATGCAAAAAAGAATGAAAGTCAGGTTGAATATTTCACATCGAAAAAGTTTTAACAACATTTAAACAAAATGATATACGTCAGTGTCATTTCTTCAAGCAACTGTGTAAGACATACCATGCTCGTGGACAGTGGGGTTATCTGAGATGACCATGACGTAAAGCTCGCGGTCTTCCACAGAGCGTCCAACTGAGTAAAGATGGGCAATAGAGGGGAACTCGCTGCTGTACTTGCGTAAGAACAGCTCCATGTCTGCAAAGTTGTGGTGACGAAATTCATTGGGCTGGACGGGCCTCTTTTTTTTATTTGGTTTAACAGGAGGGCTGTTATTGTTCTGGGTCGAGGTAAAGAAGTTGGTAGTGATGGTGGTGGTGGAGATTTCTGGATCTTTTGTAGATGTGAAAGAGGATGTGCTGGCAGTGGTTCTGCCTGCCGCCTCACTGACCACTGATGCCAAAGTGAAGTTCAGTTCTGTGGCTTTGCCCTCCATGACCTGGACTCCCTGCACTGTCATTGATGTGTATCTGGGCAGAGAAGACAGAACAGGTACTTCACGACTTGAACTGCACCAGGAAGTGACAAAACTGGAAGCTAAAGATGCTGCAAGATAAAAACTGGTCAGTCTAGTTTCTCTATGAGGAAGTAAATGCACTATTAACTTGAGAAACACACCTTGTTCATTTGTTACTCTTTAACCAAAAGAAGGAAATCACTTTTGTTTTCTTTTCTTTAGTGCAGCACTTGTGGGGGAAACTGAGTGACATGGAGGCTGAGCTATTTGGTTTTTTAGTCAAAAAGCCAGATAACATTTTTATACTGTTGTGAGCAAAAGATCAACAGGCAACAAGCGCTATAATCTATGATTTTTAAGAGCTGTCATTGAATGCATAAGCTCTGAATTGAAAAGCTGCTATGCCAGGGTGATTTCATGGTATTTCTCACCCTGAGGCCACAGCTGTGATGTTGTATGTTCCTGGGAGCAGGAGGCGGTAGTACTCCCCATACTCTCCTGTGGTCAAGTTGTGGCGGATGCTTTCCACTACAATGCTGACATCGGAGAGAGCAGTGCCGTCGACGGCCTCTTTCACATAGCCATGGACCCCTATATGGACCTGCAAGATAGGGGAATTTGAATTAAGAAGGACAGATTAACTGAAGAAAGTATATGCTAAATGCATCAGGCAGGCTTTGATTATGGCATTATACTCTTACATAAATAACAATCAGAGTTTCCTTATTCAAATCAATCGCTACCTGTTCAATGTAGGCTAGGAGAGATTCCCTGTTCAGATCCCATTCCTTTTGGAGCTCATAGGCAGGCGGGTATTTGCAGCAGCTTAGCTCCATGGTGATTTCCAGACAGTTTCCGTAGAGGTAGTTATAGTCCTGCATCCCTCCTAGATAACAGACGGGCAATTTAATAAACAAGTCTTGAAAATGGCAAAGACCTTTACAACGTATATTTCATAGAAGAGAGGTATAAGTCCAGAAATGTTTTTGTCAATCACATAATTATAAAGTAATGTCTAAAACATACACTGCCAGGAAAGGCCTGCACCTTACTTTGACTCCTCAGTGCCACCGTTTAAAGACTGTATTTACTGTGGCATCAAGCCATGACATCTGCAGTTTGCTAGCCGACCTCACCCGCTCAGTAAGGCAAACAGAGAGACACAGGATGGCAGGCTGTCCGGCCGACCATCCCAGTGGAGCAACAGCAGGATGGCTGGACAGTTGCCATGACTGCCTGCTAAGCAACCACAGGAACCCAATGAAGCAGCCGCCATTCGCCACTTCGTAGCAGTCAAAAAGAAAGAGCTCATCCACCAAACACTGACAAACAACTTCAGCAAAGCGTCATGACTAACATCAGACAGAAAAAGGAGGATATGAAACACCATCACTGATAAATTGTAGTGTGAGCACATACGCTATTAAAGCTCCAAGAATATTTATTTGACTGAATATGTCTGTTTTCTTTACAGGGTCTACATTCAAGTATTACTTTAAATGTAATATGTGTGAGTCAGTTCTTTTGTTTGCATTGAACATCCCTCAGCCCTTCTTACCAAATCTCATGAGCTGGCCTGACGATAAGATCCTCCTGAGAGTCAAATAACTGACTCACTCTTTAAACAGAAGGAAATACAGTAAAGAAACTAAGATGCATCGCAGAAAATCTGCAGGATGTGATGTGGTTAACTGCTTGGCTCTGAGCACACGCAGTTCACTTGATTCATCCGTCATCAAACCACAGCTGTTCAATTCTATGAATCGTTGCAGTGGCGCCTGGCTCCCCCCAGGTCTTTCACTGGAAACTGGAAAAGTTAGAAGAAGACGTATAATAAAAAAACACCGTCACAGAAGGCGAGTTTTTAGGGTTTGTCCATTTCACTAAGGTCTGAGAGAACAGGAGGAGCTTCATCCATCCATGCTATGGTGGATGCAAACAAACAGGACAATAGGGACCCTGCCTCTGAGCTCATTTTAAAAAAGGGTGGTGTGTATATATGTGTCAAGGTAATTCGTTAATGATTTCAACCTCGACAGAGTCAGCAGGGCGCTATGTTAACCAAACTTAGCCGTTGGAAAATGCTCCCTACTAGAGATGAGCAAACAAACCCGAGTCTACTGCCAGTGTGGAAATCTGGGCTTGGCCTTAACATCCTGACAGTGGTAGTCAACGCTAAATTGTTCTCTCCAGGTCACAAGACTTAAGGCGTCACTCTGTGCTAAGTGACTTTTAAGTTCTTTAAACTCAATCAAGTACCATTGCCCTAAAGTAAACACAATTTATATGCTGAGGAACACGGCAAACACACACACACACACACGCCCAACCTTAAATATCCTGCCCATGTCCCGGATCCAACGACACACCCTGAACTTAGCAGGAAACCACTGGCCAGACAATAGAGCCAAAGTTAGATCAAGTAGCCAAACATGCTGTGCAGGGAACAGGGATGCAAACAACACAGTGATGACCTCCATCGTGTTCAAAAGAGATATTGAATCTGATTATTAGAGAAAGCTGTTTATGAAAATAACTGTCATGTGACTGAAAGCATGTTACAAAGACTCAGCATGAAAGTATTGCTATATGTTCTCAGGAACATCCAGGGCCTCGGATTATCACAGCAATAGGACTGCATGTCCATACTGTAAAACCCTCCTCTGGACCTTGTTCTCTTGCGTCTCTAAACACAGTCAGGTGTATCTGTAAAGATTTGCAATATAAGCCTGCAGTTTAAATGACCTTTAAACAGCTAAAACTTCAACGCAATAAAATATTGTGGGAACAAAGTGGACTAGAAAAAGCTTGAAAAACACAAAACATTTGTTTTAAATCAAAGAAATCTACAGTTTAAAAGTAAAGGCCACATTTCTCCGCAGCTAGACCGTGTCATGAGATTATGAGTCAACATTACATTTCATGCTGAATTATTATTTCAAGCCCCCACTGCCAAACAAAAAAGCGCCTGTTCCTGACTCCTTGTGCTGGCTCTTTGCCTGGGCCTCTCATTATGACACACAAAGTCCTGACCAATTCGGTCATCTGCCATTAGCCCAGTTTTAGCAGCACTGACCTTTTGTCCACTCAGAGCAATGAGACAGGTCTGACAGACACAAGCATTGTCCATTCACCTGGCTTACCTTCTGCAGTCTGTCTTTATCAGATACAAAACGCGTTTTACTCTAAGAGCTTTAATAGTTCTCAACCTTTTTCTGCATGAACACTAGCTTTACAAAGGGGGTAAGAAAATAGCATTCAGCGTTTTTCGGTAAACAGTGTGATAGGTAATGTCATTATTTCGAGTATAAAGGGACAACATCTGAAACAGGTATGAACTGATATGGAAGAAATCAGGCAATGTTGTGGCTTCAAGTCTAACACACATACTGTAAAAGAGAAGCATGTTATTAAAACCTGTGAAACAACACAGCAGCTGATCTGACAAAAGGAAAATGCCAGGCTTATCAATGACGAATCATTACTTTGACCTCTCTTTAACTTTACCTCAAATGTACTTCAACAAGTTACGACAACGGCGTAGTAACCTGATGCTGCAAATATCACAACCTCCCTACCCCCTCGGTCAGAGCTACAAAACAAAAGCAGACAGTATGCTGCTCAAGTTTCTGCATTTGTTACGAGGACCGGAGCTGTTTACAACTTAACCTGAAATGAAGAGCAGTTCATGGTTTGTTTTTTTTACTTTGGATTTAGCTGCTAAGAGACACTGTATCAATGAACATGTGTGTATCCAGAATTAGTCAGTCTGCTCATAGGGTGCTATCATGGCACACGTTGTGCTGCTCTAACACTTTCAGTAATTGCAGGCTCTGACAGACTAACACTCTGAGCTGAAGTGCTTACAGTTTTTCAGCATTTTGACACCTGGCCAAGCTAAAATCAGGCCACCCTGCTTAGCGTTTCAATAACTGAGAAGTATGAGATTAAAAAATGAAGGTTTGTGTCTGCCTGCAATATGAAATGTAACAGTACCCACAGTACCAATGAACTTTGCTTTATATTGCCTTTTGACTGGGTTTATTTTATGAAAGAGTAAGGCTACTTGAATTAGCCGCTAAGCAGCTTGGGTATGAACAGTGATCAGGCTGCATTATGAAGTAACTTCAGCATTTTGGTAATCAGCAGAGACTGATTTGTATTGTGGGAGAAAATCTTTCCATCACAATAGCTTATGTGTTGCAACACCAAGAGAGAAGGATTTTGCAACACTTATTTGTGATTATGAGTTTCCTTGAACAGGTTGTATCTCATACAAACCCACATCTGCTTTTCACAGTCCAATATTAAAAAGTCATGTTCTTGGCTTTAAAGTAGGGAAATAACAATGAGCGTCCCAGGCTGATTGTCATTACAATAACTGTTAGTGGGGGGTTCAACTTGCCTGTTGTCCTCTGACTCATCAGTATGTCTTCATTTAAAGACACAACAACCCAATTTGATACATATAAAAGAGCTGAGATGTAACCTTGTTAATACATGAATCAGTCCCCAGTCTCTGATTTAGGCATTAAAAACAATGAAAACTGGTTCATCTTACCAGGTACGTCATACCACTGCGCCCCGTTGGTGATGCCATCTTTAAAAGTTTCGTCCATTGTATCAGGACAGTTTGGTTGACCGGTTTTCATCACGTCATGATGCTGTGAATACACCAAGGCCAAGTGGCGAAACAGACTGTCATCTGCTGACTGGCTGTAATGGCCCTGTCGCTGGTGTGAGGCTGAGTCATCAAAAGGGTAACTGGCAACTACAGTGCCGCCGTGCAGGTTCCCTGACAGCACGAATCTGGGGAGACAAAGGCACGTTTTAGAGAGAGGACCCCAAAATTGAACAAACACAATGAGATTGTTTCTTCAAAGCTAAAGTAGGGAGGGGACTGAGCAAAAATAGATTCTAAATTTGGGAGATGCCTGTGTGGTTCGACACCATCAAGCAGCATGGGCTCAATAATATCCATTTTAGAATGCTTTGCTGCAAAAAGTCTTCATCGACAGTATGGTCAGTGAAAAATGACCTTCTTCATTGTGCATACAAGTATGTGAGTATTTTTTAAATCATTAAGGTAAATGATTGTGCACCTAGCTTTCAAAGAAATTATGAAGAAAGAACATAGCAGTTGGATTCTTGGATTACGTTGGATACTGTGAGGAAATGTGACGCTTTTTTCACACAGAAGTCCTGGATTTGTGCAGACAGAGACGCTTCAGTAGGCTGAATATTTGTGTGCATGCAGGGGTGAAGTACAGTCTTCCAACCTCAGTCTGACACATCATATCACTAAGGAGTCCCAGGAGAGCAGTTCTCTTAAGTTCTAGCCACATAGTGCACCAACAGAGACAAATGTAAAGGCTAACTGAGTTATTCATCTATTAATGTGAGCCTCAAGTTAGTGCTGCAGCTAATTAGTAGTTTTAATACAATACTTCCTTTTTATTTATTTAAACAGTCTGGGTTGGCTTGTCTCAATGACTAATAGCATAAACACAGTCAGTGTTAAAGTGGTCTGTGAAAATGTGCAATCCCTTCACTTGAACTGTATACAAAAATACATTCTCAAAATAGTTCCTTGTCAAATAAATAATCGATAAAATAACTAGTCATTTCATCTCAGCTCATTGTAGTGTCGGAGCACAGAAATGATTCCCTGTGTTATGAACCTTATATACACATCAACATGTTTGAGATGAAGTTTACTGGAGTCATTCCAGCCTGTGTTCAGGGCAACACGTTGCCAAACAGAGGAGGATAATGGGTGCTGGGGCTGTAAGGAGAAGAGTGTGCATAGTGCGTTATTGGAGGGACCAGTGAGACTCACTTTTTCTCCTGGATCCATCTGATGACAGCCATGACCTCGGGGGTTTTATCTGGGTTGGTACTCGTCCCGTCATACTGGTCAGGAAAACTTCTGTTGAGGTCCATGTCTTTGGCATTGTTTCGACCCCCGCTTTCACCGCCGCAGTCCCCCTCTTTGGACTTCTCAAAGCCGTCAGGATTCATGCTGGGCATAATATAAATATCTGTGGTGTTCACCAGCTCAGTAATACGCGGTTCCTCTCCATATTTAGTGAGTAGGTACTCCACTAGGTACACCAACACCTGCCTGGAAACGGTTTCGTCTCCGTGCATGTTCCCAACATACTTAAATTTTGGTCTCCCCGGTGCGTCAGCGTTGGGGTCCTTGGTGATCCGCATCACCCAGAGCTCCCTGCCCTCCACAGACTGACCAATGCTAGACAGGGCAGCTATGTGAGGGTAGCTCTGGGCTAGGGATTGTAACCGTCCAGTTAGTTCAACATAATTGTAGTATTTGCTGTAAGTTTCTACTATTTCCTCCGTTGAGGGGGTGACGCTTTGTGTCCGGCGGGTCCTGGCGTCACCAAGGGAAACAAGAAGAAAGAAAAGAGAGACGAAAAGTGACACCCGTAGTTTCCGCGTCGTCAAGAAATGCTGCCAGACGTGTACCATGTTGATTATCTTCTACTTCTACACCATTCGGACTTTTATACTAAAAAACAACAACAACAAATAAACCGGGTCTAATAATTCATGAGTGTTTTTCTCCCCAGCGACAGACGTTTTTTCGCTGTCAGAGATAGTCTGGCCTGCCTGTTTGCATCTATTTCCGTTCACCTCACGAGGGGCGGGGCAACACGATGACGTAAATATTTAAGGTGGACCCAAGGAGTTACACTTACATTGCTTTTTTTGACGGAATTTCTGCAATTAACAAGGATCCATCCCATAATAGGGACCTTTGTCAATACCTTAGTCAATCTGAATATGATACATTCCTAGGACAACCATCTAAATGTGTTTTACATTGAATTACAAAGTAGTAGGCTAATAGGCCAGACATTTTTTTTAAACTAAGTTTTGTTATTGTTTCTTTATTTGTATTTATACATCTCTTGACTCAGATATCTTTTGTTCTGTAAAGTTTTCTGCGAGTGACACGTGTATCTAAGACTGCCTTGTTTTAATTGGCTAACCTGAGACTGCGCAATGCCACATTATGTGTATACTTAGACACATAGAAAGTAAAGAAATTGAATAGCCTTGTTTGAAATAACACACCAGGGACTATTTGTCAAGGGAAAGCAGCTGACTGGTTGAGACTGTGTATTCATTAGTCAGATTTGCTGAATATTTATTTTAAGACTCAAATCCTCTGGAAAGCCTCCTGATCTGAGCTGTTTGATTTAGACTTTAACCATTTGTCTCAGGGCAGACCTTTTTAAACCATTTCATGTTGCATTACTCAAAGTATAATATGGACATTACATGACCTACACATTAGTAAAAAAAAAAAAAAAAATTCAGTCGTAAGGCAAAGTTCAAAATGATTCCAACCACAATGAACCCTTTTCACTCAAGTTTACTGACATTACCCAAAACAACCCTCTAATAGGCCTATAGCGTGAAAGATTTAAGTTTGGAGTATTTTTCATTATTTAAAGACTTGCTACCAAAAATATTTTAGCTCATTATAATGCAGATTGTAATGTGTCCCTAAAAAACATTACCAAATGATGAGAGAAATGTTTTTGACAGTGCTGTTTTCGTATAAGGGATTTTCATCTATGTCTACAGCCTTTTTTAACTACTTTTGAGCAAATATGTCAATTAAATCAAATCTAATCATCAATCAAATTATATGCTGTATCTGTTCAAATATGTTCACAATATTGAAAACTAGAAAAACTGCAAGAGATTGGTATTGTCATTATTTCAGTAATTAACCAGTACCTCAGACTAAACGTTGATCATGTGTGCATAACTTTCATATATCAAAATACAACAGCTAATGGCTCCAATCAAAAAGTGAAGCTTTAGTGTTAGTGTCCTATAACATAAAACTTCTAAAGAATAAATCACAACTGATCAGCAATGAGTTGAGCAACAGACTCTTGTTTGTCTGTTTATTTCATGTTGCCTGTTCCATCTTTATTGATCACTGGTCACACCATGTTTACCCACAAATATGAGGAGCACTGACTCTGTGACATGACTGCCTTGCCAACACATAGCCTTTAACATCCTCTTCTTCTCTCCTCAGTGGGGCATCAGTCAGGGGCTTCTCTTCGGTTGCTGCTTTTTTTCTCTTTGTTTTCATTTGGCAACAGAACAAAACAAAAGTGCGGCAAACATCTTAATTGTGAAGCACCAGGAAGTGTCAGTCTTAGTAGGCTAAGATCTGACACAGCTGGTTAAAGCTTGGAATGATTGGGTGGAGGAAGAAGGAGGAGGAGGTGGTGGTGAAGGATGTGAAGGAGGTAAAGAGCGGGAGGTTTGGAGAGAAGGCTGCAGGTCTCATTGCTGGATCCGACGCAGCGACTGCACCTGGAAGGACTGAGCATGGGAGCCCCACTCTCTGTAATGTTTGTACTCGCCGCCATGACGATCACACTCCATGATGTACTGGTAACCACGGTAGCCAGGAAATTGGTAGCACACCCAGCTTTGGGAAGAGAAGAAACACTGGTTAATGATAAATATGTGGTTCACATGGTAAGGGGCACGTTGCTTGCATGATATCATATGCATTTAGATTGAAAATAGGCAAGGTTCAGAACTATTTAAAAGAAAGTGACAAATTTATGGTTTCCCTGTCTGCATTTTGTACATGTTTGAAGTATACAGTTTTTGATCTTGTTATAGTGAAAGAAAGGTGCGTAAAGTCTCTTAATGCAGTGCAACATAATCATGTGTATTCTTACAAGAGTTCTTTCATCTAATATCTTTTATTACACATAATCATATTATTTGAGCTCTATGGGGTTTAAATTTAGCTCAATGGTTAATGAAATGAAATGGCAGAAGCCTTTGAAAATCAGTCCATGTTGATGCAGAAGTTGGGACTTACGAGCCGCTCTGGACTTGCATGGATCCAATCTCGTTGTTGCCCCAGCCCATGGCCTGCAGAGAGGGGTAATCATCGTTTATCTCCCACTGCCGTCCCATGAAGTTCTCCTTCTCAAACAAAACCATCTTAGACTCCTTGTGGTTCTGTGTACACAGGATACAAAAAGACAAGTTCAATCTGAGTAAAAAACAAATGAAACACATCATCTGTATGTTTTAGAATTGTAGAAACCAGTTAGAACAAACCGTTTTGTAAAGCTCAGAGAATTAAAAGAAAGCATTCCAGTCAGGAACAAATCTCATTTGTCTGGGATATCCAAATTCTTGAATTGCATATAAGATCATGCTGCACTATAGTCTATTATTAGCTGCAACCAGCTGGCTTAAGGTACTTTGTTGGCTCTAAATTTAGAAAATCTTAACTCTGAATGTTTTTGTGAGACACATCAGAAGTCAGACAGCAGGAAACGGTTCGGAGGGGGAGACTCACAGCAGAGCAGATGGGTCGGAAAGACATCATCCTCTCGATGTGGTAGGCGTTGCTGCCGCTCCATGACTCCCAGTGAGGATACTCTCCTCTCTCCAACACAAACTGCTGTCCACAGAAGCTGGAGTGCTCATATCCTGCCCAGCTGTATCACAGACATAGAGGGACATCAACACAACCATTAGGACACTGGAAAAACAGTCCGTTTGCACATAACTAAACCTGCTATATATGGCCTATAGCATTTTTTGTGAATAAGAGGGCTCTTTATTACATAATCTTTATATATTACAAATATTTATTACATAGAAACTGAATTTGAGGTGTTAAATTGTAAATCGCTTCAAAATATCTATAATAATGCTTCTTTATTGAGTCTCTAAAGACTCTACAGCTGTTTCAAATTGCTGCAGAATATGTACTGACAAGAACCAGGACAATATATAATATATCTCCCATATTAGCTTCTCTGAACTAACTTCCTGCAAAATCCAAAACAGAAATTAAAATCCCTATTCTCACTCTCAAAGCCCTTAATGGTCAGATACCGTTATATCTTAAAAGGCTCATAGTGCCATAGTACACCTCAGGAACATTATGCTCCTAGAATACAGCCCTATCAGTGGAGCCTAAAGTCTCTGAATGTAGTATGGGAGGTAGAGCCTCCAGTTTTCATGCAGGCCCATCTCCTTTGGAATTATATTCCAATCAGGCAGACACTCTTGTAACTGGACATCATTGTAAATGAGGGAAACCTCAATGAATTTCGAGGCTTAAATAAAGGTTTGAAATGAAATGAAAATGTTCCTTTTTGATAAAGCTTATAGTGAGTTATATGTTCCCAAGCTTAGACTGTCGGGGGACTTGATACACCCAGCTCATGTCTCCTTCTCTCTCTCTCTCTCTCTCTCTCTCTCTCTCTCTCTCTCTCTCTCTCTGTATGTTACATTGATGCATGTTGCAAACTTCATATCTTGTAGGGAGTTTTTATGATCCCTTCACTTGCAAGTTCATGTGGATTCTTGTTGTGGTTGCCGGCTTGCCTGCAGTCTTATTTATCTGTTATTACTGTTGCTGTTTGTACTTTTTCCTAAGTTCTTGTCTCCCTGTCTGAATGTCTGTCTTTCTGTCTCTCCGTCTCTTTCTGTCTCTCCCTTTGTCCATCTGTCTCGGCCCATCCAGTCGTGGCAGACGGCTGTTCACCATGAGCCTGGTTCTGCTCAAGGTTTCTGCTTGTTCCTTGCCACTGCTGCCAGTGCTAGCTCGCTCATGGATAAAAGTGTGGTCTCTAAAAAATATTATAAGGACTACAGTCTGGACCTGCTTTAAAAGTAAAATATCATGAGACAACTTTTGTTGTATTTTGGACCTGCATAAGGAACATTTTATGGACTGATTGGTTAAATTGAATCATTATTAATAGTTTATTTGAGCGTATTTTGGCAGAATAATTGTATCCTTTAGTCAAATAAATATTGAATTTACTAACATATTTATAAACAGTTCCTTAATAGTTCTGTGTTTGACTTACGCTCCACACTCCACCTTCACAGAGCGGATGTTGTTGACACCACACTCCATGATGTTCTGGCAGGTGGAGGTAAACTCTAGACGCTTCCCCTGGAAGTTCTCCTGGTCATACACTGTGATCTAGAGAAGAGCACACAAATGCATACATGTAGTATGCACATGCCACGCACCCACACTGATGTGTGTACAGACACACACATCATTGACGTCATCAGGCCAGGCATGAATTTCAAATAAAATATTTAATATTCTTTTGTTGAGCATCCTTAAGTCCATCCCACTCACCTTCCATGGTCCCAGTGGGTTGGGATTATTTAGAGCCATTCTACAGTGGATCTCAAAACTGATTTACCTGCAGAGTAGAGAGCAAGCAAATCATGTTTATGTTTATAATCAAAGACTTAGTATAGGTCACAGTTCACTGTAACACAGCCTTGCAACAACTCCAAGCAAGCTGGATCATGTGTTAATGAGCAAATGTTTGTTATAAATGTCCATGTAGGAGGCATATATTCAGTGTTTTCCTGTTCAATAAATAAATACATTTCGTAAGAGGGATTGATGTGGTGCTGTATATCAGCTCGGTTGTAATTAGGAAGAAGTCTGATTGAAAAGACAATCACAGTCATTCTGATATTCAGTACAACAGAACTCCCTACAGTGTGATATTGCTTTTATACAACAGATATTTTTTTGTTTTATCATTCATTTGACTCCACCAACACAACTAGTTCTGAAACTTGTCTACAACTTGTCTGTGTCCAAGCTGGCACAGATTTTTCTGCACTCTGGCCACTTTATGTTGAAGTACACATTACTGCACACCATCTATGGCACTTTGTATTTTGTGCATTTATTTGTATATTTTAATTAATCATCAACCAGTGAATAAAGAGCCTGTTGACATTTGCCTTGGTGGATTGTATGATTCTGAGGTACTTGCTTGATAAACCTAGACAAAGACAATCAGCTATAATATCAGTCCAAAGCATTCAGAATGTCTGAAGTCGAGTGATACACAGTTAAACTTCCCTGTGCTATTCTTCTCTATATCCTCACCTATGGATTGCCCTTTGTTAAATCAGATTACTTGGTCAGAACTAATGGGTATGTAAAACAGCATTAGAGAAGATCTTGACATACATGTAAGAACATTTTCCTTAATACATGTAGTATGTTTGGGTTTGAAACCTTTCTGCCTGTGTGCTCACACATGCTGATGATGGAGGCACAAAGCTGTTTTATCCTCCTGTGCTAGGTCAGTTTGTCTAGCATTTGCATATCTGACCTCAGTCCATACATTCAAGTGGCTCAGCAGAAAACACAAGAACAAAAGACACAATAATGTAAAGCCACAATGGTCTGCACACATCTATAGGATGAAAGAGATGCAGATGTAGGGCTTACCTGACCGCCCCAAAGAATAGCAGTGCAGTGCTCACAGGGGGGCTCCACAAAAACGACGTCCTGACCCCAGACTAAACGGACCTATTTATACATGCTGGTGCTGAAAAGCAGCTGGGCCAGTGGGTCCGGGCAGGAGTCAGCACATTGCTGCTTCAGTTATTGTTCGGCTCTGAGCTGCTGGGTTTAGCTTGTTGCAGGGGGACTGGATGGAGGGCACCGTGCCCAGTGTAGATAAGCACAAGTTACAAATGGTCCATGACCAGTGGGCTGGATCACCAGTCCTGGCACAGCCTAGCCCAGGAAACATGTCATTGCACATAAGGAAAAGGAAAGGCAAACAGGGAAACACATTCAAAAGTGTCTGGATGCAAACTGAAAAATGGTGTCTTCTTTGTTGGTGTTTAAAATCTTGATCATTAAAGACACTAAAAATGACAAAGGTGTCAAATAAACATGCTGATTTAGTACTAAAATAAACTACTTACTAAGTTTTTTCCATACTACGCTGGGCTCTGTGTCCAAACTGAATGGCATGTCTACCTTGATCAGGCAACACATCTCCTTTACTCTCCTTCCAGAGTGAGTAGGCCTATGTGTGCACAACATGCTCAGTCATGCACACGTACAGTCATGGACAGAGACGGACATGCAAAGTCTGCCATCACACATACATTCAGGGCGTACAAAGGAACCAACACATTCACACAGAATCTATTTAGAAAGAAACAATTGGCGTATTGGTGAACTAAAACTCTCTTTTTAGACCTTAAATTCCCTTCTTTTTTGGTATGCAAATAAATATCAGGTAATAAAGAATTAAGCAAAAGCTGGGAAGTTTAGTGCTTTTAAAGCAGTTCAAAAAGGCGTACAAAAAAAAGTCCAAATTAATTTCACATTATAAAGCTGCACACTTCCTTAGTTAATGGAAACTTAAATGACTAAATCTATTAAGTTTGTTTTGGGGTTTTTTTGGATGATGATCAAAAAACCTTTGATCTACCTCCTGATAAAGCTTAAAACACTTTGAGAATGTATAGAACTACTCAGTGTATGGCTTTAACTATAAAGCTAAGCAAATCAAGTTGTTTTGTACAATATTTATAAGTACACCATTGCTGATAGTTGGATGATGGATTTCTAAAGCATGTGCATTTGACCTTTGATTACTTCAAAATCGAACATCATGTACTTCTGTCACACCCAGCCAGATGATGATGACAGATCTGACACTTTCTTCCAGGCTACCGTGTATTTGCCGAGCAAGCACATTTGAAATGGCAATGATGTTGTTACTGCAAATGAATGACTTGCAAATTTGAGAGTAAATGATACAATATACAGTATGTCATGTTCACCTTGGAAACACATGTAAAGTGTTGTCTTAGGGGGAAAGAACTTAGAAGAAGAAGTCATATAAAATCCTGGTATGACTTTTCTACATAGGTTCCAGGAGCATATATTGCTAACACGTGCAAGGATATAGGGTTATACTGTATGGTGGTGGTAACACAGATCATTTGAGAATCATTCCTCTAGAAGGTTCAAACTGAGCAGTAGGGGTGCAAAATTATTGTATGTAAAGTAGCTAAATAATAAGAATAAAAGAGACACTGATCTATTTGTCTGTTTTTCTTACTGTGTCTGCTCTTTATGTCTAAAATAGCTCAGACGTCAGATATCTTGTTCTTGTTTTTTGTATTATCAAAAAACAAAAGATGACTTTTGCTGCAGGGATTTTTTCTACGCTCTAATAACTCAATTAAAAGTTGAGACTGTGCATATTCACCCACAGACCTTCCACCATCGTCTTACATCTGCATTATAATAATCAAACCACAGCAGACAGAAGTCACTATGTTATCATTGGATTTGTCTACCATTAGTTTTGCAAGCATTCAAAAGATCAGTGAAACAGGTTTGAACAATCCATGGAAAAATATTCATACCTTACATCCTACCTATATTATTTAATAATGTGAACCAGAGCAAACAGTTGTCATTTGAAAAGTATGTCTCTTTGAAATATGTTACACTTCAGTCTTCCTGTTGTGCAATATGTCTCGTCTAATTTCTGCTGTGTGCATTGATTCTTACTGTGTGGTTATAGTGGGTGACTTTGATATTCAGACGGACAACCCCAAAGATGCAAACACTAAAGGACTTTTACATTCCAGGGTTAATTTTGAACGTTCTTAGCATGTAAGCATAATAAGGGGCATACTTCAGATCTAGTTATTTCTAATGGTCTAAACATTTCTGAAGTAGTAGTGGATGATGTGGCTATTTCAGATCATTAATGTGATTTCTTTAAAATTAGCATCCCTGCTGACACATGCAGAACCAAAACAGAGGTAACCAAAAAATACTTAATTAATTAATACACCAGTGTATTATTCAACAAAGCCTTTAAACCCACACCAGCTCTGCCTTCAGCTGATGTCAATGACCTTGTTAATTCTCGCAATGAGTGTCTTGCAGAGTTATAAGGGTTATTAAAAACATTGCCCCCATGAAGAACAAAATATTGCCTGATAAGAAAAAGGCGCCCTTTTAAAGTAGTAAAGCCATATTGTTTAAAGCTCAGTAGAGAGCCTGTAGACTCCAAGATTTATAAAGAGAGACTTTGCATCTAAAACCGAGAAGTGAAACATCAACAAAGTTTGCAAAAAAACCTGGACCACAAGAGACATGGTCTCTAATTCAGTTTGTGGGTTAAAAAAAAAGTTGTGCTTCTAGTTACTCCTGTAAAATTTGAACAGTCACAGTTTAAGTTTAACTGAATTTCAGTGCTGCTTTTCACACAATTGATACATTACTTGACATACTGGAATGATGGGAAGAACGTTCTGGTTCTGAACTGAATTGGTTCAAATCCTTCTCACATGACAGGGACTATTTTGTGTTCATTAGTAATTATGAATCTGAGCATGGAATAATAACATGTGGCGTTCCCACAGGATCCATTCTTGGACCCTTTCTTTTTAAATATACATGCTGCTGCTTTCTAAATTTTGGACCATCACAACATCTCTTACCACATTAGTGCAGATGACACACAAAATAAAAATCAATTTCTAGATGATCTAATGAAAATAAGTAGATAAGCAAATTAGAATAAATGATAAGTTACAATATGTAAAAGCATCTCAATTAAAATTGGTGAAATGTTACGGTGTGCTATGCTTTGATTTAGCACCCCTACGAGGAGTTGCCAGGGCAGCTAAGGGCTGTGCCCCACACAGACAGAGAAGACCATGAGCCTAAATCCTCGTGAAGATGTTCTGGAGGGGGATGTTATAGAAAAATCAATTTTGACTGGGCAAAACCATCTAAGTAAGTCTGTCAGAAAGGTAAGACTATGTAGTCAGGGATCTCAGAGCACTATAATACTGGCAGGCGCTCAGAGTAGATTACTAATCTTTAATTGCCAAATTTGAGGATATTTTAATTTATTCTGTTTCCATGCTATATTTTTGCGTAATGACATATTTCTTTATTTCTCTTTGATCTTATATTTGAATATATTTAATTCACACCATTTCATATGGCTTTTATTGTTCTTAATGTTTGGTTTTAAATCTGTAAAAGCATTTTCTTATGTATGAATGGTGCACAATAAATAATCTTCCCTTGACCCCCCCCCCTAAATTAATTATTAGAAAAATTTGGAGAAACTCTTCCATGTTGCTCTTAAAACCAAAAAAAGAATTTGACATATGTGTGACTTTTGGTCACATGATTACCGTAATGATGCGTGTGGGTCACGGTGCATGGACAATTGCATGTGTGCACAACATGAGTGTGTATGTGGGGTTGTGTTGGATGTGTATGGCTACAGCCCTTCCAACGCTTCGATAAGCAAAAGCGTGTCCAACATTGCCTGTGGAAACAAAAGAGGGATGGATGTCACTCCTGCAGTCAGCACATTACACACGCAGGGCTCAAAAGCTTGACCTGCCTGCACCCAGCATGAACATAAAGAGAGAATATGAGAGTGAAAGACAGCCTGGATCAAATGGGAGATAAGAAGGAGAAAATATAGAAAAAGAAGCAACAAGTATGTTTGTATGTGTGTGTGTGTGTGTGTGTGTGTGTTTGTGTGTATTGTGGGTGGGTTCTGTGTGTGTGTAGAAAGCCTCCCAACTTTCTGCTGATGGCAGTGACTGTGCCTGGTCCCCCCTGTCCACAATGGTGCTGGACAACAAAACATGCAGCCGAGTCAGCACGACTAGTCCACTGATAAGCAGCCTGACCTTTGACCCCGCACCATGCTCCAAACAGCTCCTGGCCAATGAGAAGTCAGGATCCAGCCTGTATGCACGCGGGTTGAATGTGAATGTATATATACCCCTACTGAAAAAGCCTGCGTCTATCACTTTCTCCAAAGGTCGGTCCATTTCAGTCTGCAGCTGTAACTGTAAGTTTTAACTTTTAAAGTATTTTTTATTGAATCACTTTTAAAGTCAGGGGGTGTTGTGAGGGATTTTGTAGTTTTCCTGTCTACTCACACTTAAACCTTTGCCATGAGTAGACAAGATTTTGACATGAAAATTTTACAAGCTGTAATCTTCTGTTTACAGATGATTTCCTGTTCAATAGGTGGAATAGATAAGACAAATAAGAAAGTGAGCCTTACCCTTAGCCTTAAAAAAAGAATCATGCAGCTTTGAAACAAATAATGTATTATGTGGTTGGTTATTGAGTATTCTTGCAGTCACTGAAAGGAAACATTTTCAGGATATACTATGACATTTACAAAGGAAACACTATTTTGAAGGAAGACTCACTAAAAGAAATGTTTTAGAAAATGTTGAGAGGATAAAAATGAGCAAATAAAACATTGAAAGGCATTCAGTCAAACGAAACCTTTTCAGCAAACAGAACTGTTTTCATAGAACAACACTGTTTTAAGTAGAAATTTGCTTTTTTTAATTCACACTTTTCAGATCTATATTTAACGAAAAGAAAAAACAAGAACATTTTTGTTAAGTCGCAAGAAAGGAAATTACTTCCCATCTGGTTGCATCTGAACAGCCTTTAAATTACTTCTAATGCTACTGCTGCATGATCCCAGCTTGCTGCAGTGATGTAGTGGGGTCATGGTTGGGTGTGGTCACAGGTGCAAAAGAGCACATAATCGACCTCACCCCTCAATGATTCTGATATTGTTCAGAGAGGAAGATTTTCAGCTTTGCCTATAGGTTCTCTAACTCTCTAATTAGGATGCACATTCAGACTTTCATTAAGTACAAATGCATTTTTGCTGTGGCATTTTAAAGCTTTATCAACATGAAATATTGTATGAAGAACTTGTTTTTCTAAGCAAAATGTTAATTTTAAACTCTAAGGGCAAAAAAATGTGCCAATATAATTGTTTTAAGATGAGAACATCTAAAAATTACACTTAAAATCTTTACACTTACATTTCAAAGGCACTTCTGTTTAATGAGTGAGCTTTAGCACATATTTACTCTAGGTGTTTGAAACACTGATATTCCCATGGACCTTGGTTTAATTTGAAAGTTAGCTTGAGCAGCTGAAGGATACTTCTAGAGACTCCCTCTCAATAATAAGCCCACAATAATCTCTGAATTTGTGCTTCTTCTCTCTTTAGATCTGATCATGTCTCACTCAGGTGCTCAGGGCAGCATTGGCAGCCACTCTGCTATTGGTCTGCGCAATCATAAGGTACATAAACTCTTTGTTTTTTTAACTAACACAAAAAGACATTTAAAAAAGTCATTATGTTTTGAAACTAATTGACTTCTGAAATAAATGAATAATACATTGTTTTACGTTTTAGATATACCTCTATGAATATGAGAATTTCCAGGGTCGTAGGATGGACCTGTTCGGCGAGTGTCGTAACCTTTGTGAGAAGGGCTTTGACAAAATTGGCTCCATCAGGGTAGAGTGTGGACCGTAAGTCGCTGAAACTGCCATCGAAACATTTGTTTTAATATGTCTAGATATATTGAATTTGAATATCCCTCTGTTTGGATGTGTGTTTATACAGCTGGGTGGGTTATGAGCAGCAGAACTTGACCGGTGAGATGTTCATACTGGAGAAGGGAGAGTATCCTCGCTGGGACACCTGGTCCAACAGCTACAGGTGTGACCGCTTCATGTCAGTCAGACCTGTACGCATGGTGAGTTGGGATCTAACTGATGGTATTTTTCTGTCTTCTTTTTCTGCAAGCATGGGTTTCTGTCCCTGTTATCTTGATCCATTTGCACCTCTTATTCATCTGTTATTTGCATAAGACAAAGTGTGTTTTATGGTTGCAGTTATATGTTTATTAAAAGGCTAATTTCTCTATAATCTGTTCGCCGCAGAGGTTTGGCCTTTGCTTCTGACAGTTTTGTCATGTTTTGATGCGATGACAACAGTTTGCTTGTTTTATTGTAAGCATCATTTTTAGAGCTTAAAATTTGATGTCAGAAATTTTATTTTTCTTTAAACTAATTGAAAAATGTTTCTCCTGTATTCAAGTCTCTTTCCAAAATAATGCTGTCTTGTGGGCCTGTGTCAGGCTTGTTGTAATATTTTTACAATAATCAATTAAAATTGAAACATTTACTCACTTTAAAAAAGTGTTGTTGGTATATTACAGGATGCCCAGGACCATAAGATCTGCCTGTACGAGTGTCCAAACTTTGAGGGTCGTAAGATGGAGGTGTGTGATGAGGATATTCCCAGCCTGTGGTCTTATGGCTTCCAGGACCGTGTTGCCAGTATTCAGGTCACCGGTGGAACGTGAGTAGTTTGAATTTGAATTTCTGAGGTTTCTTTCCAGCTGGAAGTCTCTTGTTACCAAAAAGTCAGAGTTCAGACACTGGTTAAAGTTTCATTCATCATTCACTTCCTTCAAGTGATAATATTGGTATAGTAGTAATAGTTGGGGATACAGTTTTAGTTACTGACATGCGTTTCTCTTCACTTCCCCACTCAGCTGGGTGGGCTACCAGTACCCTGGCTATCGTGGCTTCCAGTATGTGTTCGAAATGGGCCCTTTTAAGCACTGGAATGAATGGGGAGCCCACCACCCCCAGATCCAGTCCATCCGCAGGGTGAGAGACATGCAGACACATCGCAGGGGCTGCTTCGAGATGACCGCATAAATACGAGTCCGCCAGACTGTGGGCTTACAGGAGGGAATAGCAAGGGGTCAGGCTCACCATGCTGCTAACCATCCCCTGGAAATTCTTCAACAGCCACTTAGCCACACCTGCTAATGGCTTTTGAACATTGTTATTGCTTTTACTGGTAGGAGTATGTGGCTTCGTGAATGATTCTTTTGAGAAGTTCTGACTGTCACAAACTTGTAAATACCGTAAAAATGGTAGCAATGCTCTCTGTCTACAGACCTCATAGAAGGATGCTAGGATTTACTGTATTTATGAAAGCTTAAAGTTTGTGTTCATTAGTTTGTTTCAATGCAATAATAACCCTTTTATTTTATTTTAATTTAATTTACAATGTGTTTCAAGCTGAAATGATGCCAATAAGCCTATTCAAACACACTCTCTTGCTCTCCTGGGATCACTGAGAGTAAAAGGAGGTAAAAAATTACATCATTTCTCACAAAGTTCTACCATGGACAGCTCTCAGTTCTGCACATGCCCTGCAGTATGATATCCAGGCAGAGTGGGGTGCTGTCTCCTCATCACAAAGCATAAAGGCTCACTTCAGGCAAAGACCAGTCTGTCATTAAACCAGAGAAATGGGGCTGTGCAGGGTTGTGTTTTGAGCAGATGTGAACATCATATGGCTGATGGGGTTGTCCAGAAGATTTGCATTTTACACTTTCTCAGGGATGCTGGCATCTGGAACAACTTTCCATTGAAGAAAAGCAAAATAAAAATACTATAAAGTTGAATAATTGTCTTATTTCCTATTTTTCCCATTTTTAACAAAAGGTTATAAGGTCTTATGTTGTAATTGAAAAAGTACCTGATGGTGATTTTGTAACCAGATGGATCAAATGGCTATTTGTAATGTAAGGGTGGTCTTTTGTATTACTGAATCCAAAGACAATTTTAAGGCTACCCAACTCTGACGTTTTCCTCAACTGTGGACAGTTTTAGCTTCTTTCATCTCATTGTTTTAATTTTTTTTAAGCACAATGCATTTGCACAGCTTTAATTGACCCAAAGTGCTCTCATCATTTACTTCCAGATCTATCAGGCAGCTATTTTCAGCAATAACAAAAAATCAGATAAACCCATCTCTATTGCCTGCCAAGCACAAACAACATAGTCTACCAACAAAGTGCAAGAGCCCCTGGTTAACACAAAGGAGAATTTAGCAGCTGAAAAGACAAATACTTGCTGTGTGATTCCGTGTAGATTAAACATTTGGGTAAAAATCACAAGGAGGCCAGAAATGTTCTTTGCTCTACGTCTGCTAGATGGGTGATTGACGGTAAGCAAAACAACATTTTAAGGTAACAAATAGCCTACATCAATATCGTATTTAGGTTGTTGTGCTGCCCCCAAGTGGCAAAAGAGATAAATACTACCATTAATAAACAGCAATACATGATTCCCTGTTGAGTTGTATATACCAGACCAAAAACATCAGGATTATATTTGATTTCAGCTTTAGTTTTAGGGAGGCTGAATTGCATAATGTAAACATACAGCAGAGAACCAATAACTAACTCCAAACATGCTAATTTGGGGTAAACGGTGAGTGATAGTAGTTTCCATATACACACAAGGAAAATATATTATTTCAAGGGATAGGCTATTTCTGCACTTGCTCAGCAGACTGTCATCTCTGAGTTGAGAAACGAGTGAAGTGATCAAATACAGCTTCTGTGTGGAGCGCAGCCATGCACGCGCTGGTGTATGAGCAGATGACGAGGCGCGCAGACTGTCAACCCTGTACGCAGTACCGCTCGGTTTAAAGCCAGCGGATTTGGATTAAATAGCTTGTGAGAGAGCCGATGAGCCTCGAGCGCGGGAGGGTGGGAGCTGATTTTTATCTTTAACCGGATCGTGAAGGGGAGGAGGCAGGGGAGAATGAGTTATTCTTGTAGCAGCACAGAGCCTGTTTGCTACACGGTGTAGACAGCGTGCGACTAAAGGCTGCGACGCAACTAAATCAGCTCCTGCGGCGACGAAGCCGACAGCATCAGAAAGACTCAGCTCCTGTCCGGTTGCGCACCTATCAGACCTCTTCTGTTGGACATGAAAGTGCAGCAAGGCTGCAACTCAGCAGACATGGGGATCCCGGTAACTACTGAAGAAGAACTGCGCAGAAATACCGTAATAACGCCCGAAGATGTGCTGGGGCTGCAGAAGATCACTAAGAGTAAGTAACGTGCTGCTGTAATTGGCAAGATGAGAAGAGTAGTTAATGCCGTACAGTTCGACTTAGAGGAGATTAGTGCAAACCATCTGCTGCTGCATGCTTACTTGTTCACTGTGTATTTCTTATAGCATTTTCTATGTTTATCAAGGGGAATGCAAACAGATACCATGGACAGCGACAGTCTGAATGCACCTAAAATAATCCCTATAGCTTTAAATAAGATTTAGCACTTTGACCGGTGTGTAACAGTCATAGAGCCTTATAGGTCAAGTCAATGGCATTTATGTATGCCGTATGGGTCAAGCAGCCTGCTGAGTTTTCCTTCAAATGATACTAACGTGGGTGTTTTTAGGTGTTTGAATGTTTGTGATTGTTTCTTACACTAAGTGTAGGCACAGAAACCGTTCGGTGTTTGTACTTCCTGCTTCTCAAATTCTGCTAAAGGAAATCTGGCTTTTACTACATCCTCACCTCGAGACACCTGTGGCTTTAAAGGGACTGTAATAGGTGGCCAGAGATGTGATCAGCTGATTATAGCTCGTTCCAGACAGTAAGTCAGCCAGGACGAATGCAAGACACAAGTGCTGCCAGCCTGCTGTTTGTACCATAGGTTTGTACATGTTATAGAAACTGTTTGCATGTTATGTGATGCATTCAGGACCAGGGACGATGTACTGTATGTGTGCAACAGGGAAACTGTTTTCAAGCTAGGTCTATATGCTGTTTTTACTGTACAAAATGTTGTTGTGGGATTGAGCCATAATGGATAAACAACAAACAAGCAATTCTCTATAGAAGCATTATTGACACCATTATAGACAACCAATAACAGGCTTAAAATCTACACTTCTGAATTAATTGATGACTAATTATTCACAACACAAGATGGATACATAATTAGATGGATAGATTAATTTGAATTAACACTCTTGGGAAATGTTTGTAGCAGTCATTTACAGCTTAGTATAAAATAAAAACCTCTTTTTTTAAACTCTCCAAAGAATTTCAGATAAACTCTCTGCCCTCCTTTACTGTCAGACCATCATATCTGTTTTCATGTCTTGCCTCCTCAACTGGAAAGCCATACTTGGTCCCATCAGTACAATTATACCTAAATCACTCATGATGGTGCTGTAATCTTCGCTCTGCATTGCGATCAAAGTGATCTGGATATATCAGTGTGTTGGTAACACAGCTTTCTACACAACACCAAATACCTCAGGTAATTACTGACCCTGGAGCTGGAGTGTAAACAAGTTTGTTTATATCGTGGATTTCAGGTTGAAATGATATTGTTGTGTTCCCGAGCCATTCATTTGTCTTAACACAGAAGCAAATTAAAATAAAGATATATAATTTGTCTGTTATTGACTAAAATCCTACAATTTCAAATCCTATCAGCTTCATTTGAACCTTAACTAGATTGTATTATGTTTCTATAGAAATGAAACAATGCTGTGTCTACTTCCTTATTTCCTGATGAGATCACAGAAATGTCTCCCTAAGGCTCAATAGTTTCGAAACAACAGACCAATCAAAACACCTTTCTTTACTGCAGAGATAAACATGGTGCCGGGCCATTGGACATTCAGTTTCTGCTGCAAGAGAAAGGAAATTGCAGTTGGAAAAGAGGGGAGCAGAAAGTGTAATTGACTTCTCGACTTGGGCTTTCAGGAGGAAAATTCCACCATTTAGGGGCAGCCCAACTCCAGTATGTCAGGGTGGTGATCAGCGAGGCACAGCAGCACCTCTTTGTCACAAAGACGAAAGAAGACTAAATATAATCCAGAGAAGGTGCTGTGATTTAAAAAAAAAACAGAACATTATCAGTCTTCTTGTTTGCAGATTTGTGATATGTAGGCAGGCAGAAACACTGCTGTTGTAACTGACATTTTTTAACCTTCTTATAGTAACAATTAGGTTGCCAAGTTGTCCAGTCCTTTTTTACCAGCTCAGAATTATAGCCAAGGTCAAATCCCTCATGTCAGCAAAAGATCTGGGGAGATTCATCCATGCTTTATTTGCTCCCACCTCGACTACTGCAACTCACTATACACCTGTCTCAGTCAAAAATCAATCCACCACTCAAACAGTCCAAAATGCAGCAGCTCGCCTTTTAACCCATATGGACAAATGTGCCCATATCACCCCAATCTTAGAATCTCTACACTGGCTGCCTGTGGATTTTTAGAATGAATTTTAAGAGTCTTTTAACTATGTTTTTAGAACAACATGGGCTATATCCTCTGTATATTTCTGAGCTTTTATTCCCCTATGAGCCAGAGCGCAGCCTGAGGTCCTCTGGTAGAGCTCTGCTCGCTGTTCCAAGGTCCAGGCTCAAAACTAAAGGGGACAAGGCTTTTGCTCCCAGAGCCCCCAGACTTTGGAATAGCCTGCCAGAGAAGATCCGACTTGCAGAGTCGGTCCCTCGTTTTACTTCTCTACTCAAGACATTCTTTTACAACAAAAGCTTTTACTCTGTGATTTTCAGTTATTATCAATTTTTCTATTAGTCTGTTTTTATTGTCTGTTGGGAATCACTTTATTAGGTAAAGCATTATTCAAGTAGTATTAATTACAATAATTCCTGCCACATGAGAGGTGTGAAATACGATTATTCTTGGTTGGGATCAACATGTGTTTATATCGTTGTTTATCATGTTCCCTGCATTTCTGGATTTGTTATTTGCTTCTATAGTATTGCTATTTTTATCAAATCTACCTAGTCTAATTGTTTTTCTTTGTGTGAGCACTGCAGTCAAGGCCACAAGGGTTTCCGTTTTAATATCAATAGAGAATGCTCTTAGTAGTAATATCACAATGTAATGGTTCTTCCTTGGCCCATTCACAAAATTAGGCCTGTAGTTTCAGGTTAATCCTGCTGACATGCAGACTCTTTGGATGGATCATCAAACAGCCGTGTGGTAAAACAACTGTGGTGCTGTGTTGGTTGAAAAAGGTTGTATGTAGGCTACATGTGCATACATTTGTACATAGTTGTACCTATATGTAGATATACTGTATATACGAGTTTTCTACTATTGCTTTCCTCTTGTTATCTAAATGTCTTTCTCTATTTTATTTTATTTTTTCTTTGGTGTTTTGTTTTTGTTTTGTTTTATGCATTGTCTGTAAAGCACTTTGGTCAGCTGAAGCTGTTTTTAAATGTGCTATACAAATAAACTTGACTTGAATTTGACTTGTTTAAGGCAGTGGTTCTCAACTTGTCTAGCCTCAGGACCCACCACCACCTCCTTTATAAGCAATTGTGACCCGAATTTCTGATATTTTTCAACCTATGAGATTTGTTAAATGAAAAATGGCGCAGTTTGGACCTTTGACAGTACAGAAAATATGTGACAGAACAAAGTGACGGGACAAAAAAAAACATGTTTTCAAAGCTTTATTTCAGGGCACACATTTACGACCCACTGAAAACGGCTCCGCGACCCACTTTTGGGTCCCCACCCACCAGTTGAGAACCACTGGTTTAAGGAATCAGTGAGACAAGAGAATATGAACCATGGAAGTTTGAGAAATAAGTTAATGTTTTTAAAGGATTACCAGATCAATAAAAACTGAAAGACAGTTATCTTTTTATTTTAACAACTTTATCATCACACTGTGGGGTTACAGAGGGATTTAACAAGACTGTGCCCTTACATACATTTGACTGGCCAATGTTATGTAACAGTTACAACTCAAGTCTAGCGTCATAGTTTAACTTGTTTTATAAGGCAACCAGTTGTTGTTTTGCCAGGCTGGGGTGATCGACTGGCTTTAAATTCATGAGATGGTTTTGGTTGTTTGTCATTCAGGGTCTGAACACAGCCTTAAAGATATTGGTTCACCGGTTTTCCATTCATCTTGCATTTAATACAGGCCATCAAAAGATCCTTAAAGTGATTTCAGTATTCTGAGGGACAAAATCCTCAATCTTTTTTAAATGCAATAATGCTTTCCAAAATGTATCGGAATGTAATATTAGGTGCCTGTTTTCTGCCGTAAATAAAAACGTGAGTATCTTTTTTGCGTAAGATTCCTGTTTGTTTTCATGCATGAGCTTCAGGGGAGGGATAGTAAATAAATTAGTTGATTTTGAGTGTAAGATTATGGTGAAGATAATCCTTTGACTTGACCCCATAACTTTAGCTCATAACAAGGACCTCGAATTTCCTCACCCATGGCTTACATTGGAAGTGTGATTGATACGGATTTCATAATGTCCTGAATTAAGAGGAGAAGCTATTGCAGATAGGAAAAACTCATTTAATGTCGTCCTAAAAAATTCTGCCGACAAATGAATATACTGTAGGTGACATTGTCAGTTGGTCAGTTTAGAAATGAAAAAGTTAAATCTCCCAGTTGCCTTTATAATAATGCCAAAATATTGTCCTTTTAAGGCTCTGCTGAACCGTATCCTCTGTGTTTCTATGGGTATTTCTGGATTTGAAGGATCTACTTTGGTATGTTAGAAGCTCATCCAGATGAGTTACTCAGTCTGGTTGCTATTACACTAAGTGTGATCAATTATTTGGCCTTAATAAGTCTGGGACACAGAGCAGTGTTTTATCTACTGAGGGCAGGATCTCTCCACTCTGTGATGTCTGCCAACACAATGGATACAGCTTTAATTAAAATTGATTGGTGCTGCCTGTTCTTAATCTCTCATGCACATCTGTCACAAGGTTACTCTTTCAGGGTGATCTGACATGGAGACAGACGGCATGTCACACATCAGTAATTGACACACCTCCATGCTTGTGCTTGGTCTTCCTCTTGAATCAATCAGCTGTTGACAGACTCTCCTGTTCACCTCCTGTATATTATATCTACAGTATTTATGTATGATTCTGTCTGTTAAGTTTGAGACAGTGATTGTAGAAACTTCTCCTGATAGGATGAAGTTTATGAAAGATCTAAATCAGATTAAACCGGGATGATCCTAAACAGAGAAAAGCCAATATTATTCTCTTGTGTGTCTGTGTGTGTGTGTGTGTGTGTGTGTGTGTGTGTGTGTGTGCGTGCGTGTGTGCGTGCGTGCGTGCGTGCGTGCGTGCGTGCGTGCGTGCGTGCGTGTGTTTTGTTTTGTTTTTGCATTTTTTATGGAGAGCTGCAAGAAATATTCAGCTGTACCCAGTAAACAAACAAAAAAGACCATCAATTTAAATAAAACAAATTTTATACAAGTGCTGGTTTTAGTGTTTTGGGCTCTAGCTCATGTCACAAAGAGGAGTTAGAGTAGATATAGCTTTTGCATGTGCTTCTAGTCAAGTCATTTGATTGATAAATATACCACGGTCTGGTAGAATACTACAGTCTGATTGGCCAAAGGGTGTCAATTACCTCCTGAGAAGTGGACACCTTGTAGTAAAGGTCAAACTGTCTGATTACAGTCTAAATTAACGCACTTGCTCCATGTAAGCCTGTGTCTAAAATGAGCAACAATAGCAACAGGGACCCAGCCTACACCTCTGTTTACAGTTTATGCAACCATGACAATGACAATGAGGGACTTATTTAACCTATTTGGAAAATATGAAAACTTTGAGTTATACCTCAAAGTATAAAAATCTCCTGTTGTCGTAGCTAAGACCCTTTTTATTGGCTGAAAAAGTGAATAATGTTTCCATTGTTTTAGAATTGTATGGGAAGGGAATAACCTTTTATAAATCTTAGTCGGACCACCATATAGAGAGGAAGGTTGAGGAGCGAAGACATAAATCATTGGTGTCCCTACAGGTTCCTACTTGGTGACCGAACAGTCACAGCTAGCTTATGTGTTTGATTGTAATGGGTGAGCGCAGACACAGGCGTTAGATAATACTCTGCAAGATGTTATATTGATCAGAAGAACGGAGACTTTTCCGTAAGCTTTTAAAGTATGCATGAACAGTGCATTTTTTCAAGTTATGAATATAGTCAGATTACAGAAGCTCTCAGTCCTTCCCTGCATATCTTGCATGAGTGTGGAAACCTACTTTTGCATGATGTATGTATTTATGTAATTGGGGGAATGTTTGGGGAAATTTGGGAAAAATGTGCTTTCTTACCAAGACTTTAAGTAGCAAAAATGTGCTTTCTTACCAAGACTTTAAGTAGCCTCCTATGAGAGGAAATTGATACAACTCTAATTTCTGAATGGTACAACACATGAAGCCAGTCTGGCTCTTTGAGACGGTCAGCAAAATCTGCCTGTCTGTACTCTTCTGTGGTCTTCTGTGCAAACAACCCAACCCTTTTTTACTTTTACTGCTAAGTCACAACCTCCAGTAGCCGTTGCATGTAGCTGTTGAAACGGGGGTAAAGAAAGAGCAAAAAAGTTTGTTAGTTTTAAAAACCTGTGCGTGAGCTCAAAGTCAATGTTGAAGTCAACTTAGCCTGCAATAACATGCTTTGCTACTTTGCTTTTGCCAATTATGTCACATAGCTCACGCACATAACTAAATAAGAGTAACTTCTGTACTTATCTTAACCCAAATGAGTGTTCTAAAGCAAACAAAAACATTTAGGTATATAAAACCTAACCAAACCATGATCATTTCACAACATTTAGCATGTGTTGCATGTTTATCGTGCTGTAGCTGGTCATTGGCAATCGCCCATGTTCTGCTGTTTAGGTATGAGACTGTATTGTCATTACTGAATAATCAAGAAATGGGCTACCATTTGAGCTTTTAAGGGGCTGGTGGGATATCTGAAGCTATCCACTGTCTCAATAAAGTCAAAAAGACCCCACCCCCAAAAAAGGAAAGCTAAGCTAACCCACATGCTGCAATCAATCTTTTTATCTAGTACTTTTCTTTTTCTTATTGAATAAATAGCTAAAATTGATTATTTGCTTTCTTTTCCCTCTATCAGAGCCATGAAGTTAACAGAAAAAAATGTGTTTTCATCTTTCACCCTTATTAGTGATAGTCAGACATTGGTATTATACACTTAGACCTTGCCAATGATAGATGATATCACTTTAAGTTTGTCTGAATGCTTTTTGTGAAGCCACAATTTGCAGGAAGTGAGCTTGGCTAGCCAATCTGAAAACAGGAAGGAACAACTAGCTAAATACCTAAATGTACCTCAGAGCACTGTGTTACACACAATGTCTTTTTTTAGAAAGTAGTGAGCATAGAGGTAGGATAGAACACAGGTAAAAGGTTACCTTTAGACAGAGCCAAGCTAGCCGCTTCCCCCTGTTTCAACTCTTAACGCTGTGCTAAGCAAATTTTTTGTTGATGTTATTTTGTGGTTCAGTGTCACCCTTAATGAAGAAGCTGACACAACATATTTTTTAATAAAACCACTCATGGAGGAATGTTGTTTTTTTTCAGCCAATGATGCGTGCCAAAGACTAGGAAGATAAGAGGAGTGAATCTCATCTGCATTCAGCTGCTCTGAATGGAACCTCTGCATGAACTCGAGCGTTTGCCAGTTTGCCTACAGGTGCTGTAAACTGAGAGACAAACACAGGTGCACTGTATATCATGGTATGCACATCAAGGCGTAATGCTAATGTCAAGAGCTGCCTTCGGCTATATGGATTATTTCAACGTGAAGACAAGTAAACATGTCTGCATTGTTCCTCCTCATGTTCTGGGATTAATTCAACACACTTATTCCTTGTTGATTGGCGGCCATGGAGTCAGACTGAAAGTATTAGGCATGTGAAGTCAATCCCTGTGGTTTGAAAGTCGGTAACTCCAGGCTAATCTTTGGGATTAGGGAGCTATAAGTGGCTACTCGCTTGCTCTTTATGAATGCCTCTTTGGTGTCAGACAAGCTGTGCGTATATCTGAATACAAGAACACGACATTACTCAAGACTTTGTGCTAATTTTACTCTCTGTCTAACACATCCTTTCAGGACTGTACCTGACAGAAAGGGATTATGTTTAACAAGAGTTTGCAGTTGGTGTTTTTTGTCTAATGTATATTTGTGTGGATAAAGTTTAAAAATCAGTAGCAAGTCTAAAAGCATAAAAAATAAATTAAATTACATATTCCTATTTTAAGTAAGTGTAAGAAAGATTGGTGTTTAATCATGGCAGCTGTATCACCTGTGCTTATGGTAAATGACTACTTTCCACACTGTAACAATAGTGTGTATTGCACACACCCTCTTAATATTCTGCATCAAATCTACAGACTCCTTCGGTGCTCTATGGTTATGAAATAAAACAAAGAGAGGTCTCTCAGTCTGTAGGTGGTGGCATCAAGTGTAGCTTCACCTAACATGGATCATTTCATTTGCATACCACTGATTCTAAACCTGAGATACGCTCCTCTGATTTGCTGCTCAGCTTGTTGTTGTTAAGCAGTCAGGTGGATGAGGGGAAGGAAAAAGACAGGCTAATCGAACTGGCACACTATCAGAAGGAGCGTTGCTAGGTGACAGTGTTGAAGGAAGTGAAGTGGAGCACTTTGTGTATGCGTGTGAGAGAGAGAGAGAGTGAGTGTGTGTGTGTGTGTGTGTGTGTGTGTGTGTGTGTGTGTGTGTGTGTGTGTGTGTGTGTGTGTGTGTGTGTGTGTGTGCGCGTGCGTGCGTGCGTGCGTGCGTGTGTGCGTGCGTGCGTGTGTGTGTGAAGAAAGGGGAAAAACTGTAAGAAAGTACTGGCTTATGAACATATAAATCATGTTTTGGAAGGTTGTACTGGAGCCTTTTAACCTCATGAACTTCTTTGTATTTCTTAAGGAACAATTTAGATTTTTGGGAAACACAAGTTCTCTCTTTATTGCATAAAAGCGTCCAAGAAGTGTCTCATTTTTAACTCTGAGCTACAATAACTCGCTGCTAGCTGTAGCACTGTTTAGAAGAGAAATCCAAAAGGTTGTTATCAATCTTCTCATCCGACTCTGACCAAAAAAGTGAGAAGGCAGCTTTCCTGAAATGTCCAATATGTTCTTTCGCCATACTTTGTTTAGAGAAATATATTTTTCCAGTCTTTGGAGCAATTTTTATTCCCATCATACAACTGGTTGACATTCAGGGAGTTGTCACCCAAACCAAGAAATGTAGCCTATTATTTAAAAACAAATTCATGTTAAAACATCTGTTAGCACTGTGAAAACTAAGCCCTGGTTAATCATAAAACATACTAAGACAAACTGCAGCTTGTAAAACATTCACATCCACCACTATGTTTCACATTTCTTTACCTTCAAGTGCAGCGTCATCTTTTCTCCCATCAGCTCACACCCCATGTTTGCTGTTACTCAATAGTTAGCATTTAAAGATTTGCTTCAAATGTAAATTGCATTTTAAATGAAATGTATTATTATTATTATTAAGGGGGCAGATTTTAAGTAGCATCTTAAAGAAACTAAAGCAAGCCATATTCAATTAATCTGATCCATGTGCTAAAATGAATGTAGTGCAATGTGGGTAACAAGTCTGCGTTTCATGTTACTGTGGGGTGGTACATTTTTGTGTGAATACTCAACCTCGACTGAGTGAAAGTGATTTCACTTGCTGTTCTTTCAGATGAAACACTCCATCTGTCTCATTCAGCAGGTTTGGCAAGTTCCCACCACGATTCAGAAAACAAATCTATTGGTCATCTGCCCACAAAGAGAACTGCTCAGTGACAGCAGCTAAAGATGCACTCAGTGTACTGCTTATAAGTTTCCATTTGAGTTCCATTTCAGTAGGACAATACATTCAGTTGTTGACACATTTTATCCTTTAGAAATGCTGTCTTTGTAATTGAACTTTCAAAGAAGGTTCATATTTGTATGACCTGACTATATTTTTGGGATGAACAACAAGTCACATGTGATGATTCTGTTGCAGTCTTTAAAGTAACAATATGTAACGTTCTACCTTAAAATAGTTCAAAGGATGATTTAATAGCACAATAACTATCAACACAGAGAATGGCGTCACCATGTCTACAGCACGGCCCAATTCCCTGTTAAATGTAGTATGTAACTTTGGCAGCGGGCTGAGGTCATCTCAAGAAAAGTGCATACAGCTTTTCAGCGCTAGTTCACACAGCAGCCTTAATTTTAACAAAAAGCCAGTTAGCCCGTATCTCTACGGTTTGATACAATGGCTGCTAAGAGACAGAAGTGTACAGTGACAGATGAAGCTACGAAGAGAAAACAGAGTGACCGATCAAGAAGCAGAGTGTACATCCCTGCAGTTATTATTCATAACAGATGCAGATAAATAATTTAAGTAATTCTTGATTGGTTCCTTACTCATTTCCTAATGAGTTTAAGAGTTACCGTCAGGTTCGGTAAAATCACAAAGTGAGATTACCCATAGGCAGACGTTTATGAGCACAAAAAAACAAAATGCAAAACAAAGAGCTTGCATTAAAAAGTCCTGGAATCAAGTGTTAGACAAGAGGTCCAACTATAAAACAATGGAAAAGCAGAGGGCACACAGAGGAGAGGGAACACAAAGAATACACACTGGATAATCATGTAGGTGGGGCTTACAAGACAGGTGAAAACAACAAAGGCCAGGCACACATTTAAAAAGTTGGGAAAACAAGCATTAAGGCATATTTTTGTAGTTAGATTATTATAAATTGTCAGATTGTGCCAGACATGACAAAACAAGACATGACACATGGGGCAAGAAGTTAACAAATAAAACAGGAATCACTAAAAGCCGTACCTGGACGTTTCTAGTGGTTCATTATCCACATTGATAAAACCTGCTCTTTTATTTATCATGTTAAATTGAACATATTCATACTCAAATGTTTGCCTTCACTTTACTATGACATGCTGAAGTGGGTGTTATTTGTGTTCAGTTCTGTATGATAGCGAGGCTCACTCCACAGTATCAGCACTATAACATACTGACAAACATCAATTTATTATATTACATAAATCCTCTCTGCTGAAAGCAATGAGCAGGCTGTAATTACTCGTCTGCATTTTACACGTCAATGTCCTCGGCCTATGAATAAATGTTCATGTAGATTACATTACGCATCTACTTACCTATAAAATAGAAGCATTAAAATAAAGAACCGCTGTTTATTTATTAATGTTATGGATGCATTAGGCAGAGTTTTGCACAGTATGTTGTTGACTTTTTTGAGTGTTTGCTTGTTTCCGTGTTTTTGGTTGAAAAGACCCACAGTCCCTGACTAACTGTAACCCTATATAATATTCTCAGAGTAGATGGGTTCTCCACACATTGAATGATCTTGCACTAGGGGGCACTGCATCAAACTGCAGCTCTTTAACCCTCTTACTATAGTTTAGAAGAAAATATAGAGACACTTTGGGTTTTGGGGCCCAGAGCAGCGTTGCATGGACAATTTTTGACCAATTTCGAGAAGATTACCATGGAAACGCTTAGGCCATGTGCTACTGTTTGTTGACGACATATTTAGAGATGAGCTGAGTGTTTTCTGCCATACATGTTCAGAAAGATGCAGTAGCTGCCTGCAGTACATATTTATACATCAAATGTATGTCCGTGAAAGGTATGCATGCATATATAGTGCTAAAGGAAGACACATGATTACACAACTGAATAACATTCTACCAAATCTGTTGATTAGTTCATGAGCTCTGGACGTGTTTCTTTCTACACACAAAATCAACCGACACATGTTTGTTTTTTTGTTAATAATGCTGCTGCATGCTATTTAAAATGACTAGCTTTAGTGTTAGACTTTTTTTATTCAAAGTTAATTCAGTAAGCTCCGTTAGTGACGGTTGAAAGACATGAAACTTATAATGTAAAAAATCCAGACCATGACACATAATATATATATAAAGGGTTTTTTTAACATTAAAAGGCCCTTACATTCTAAGTATGTATTTTTAAACACTTTCAATCATTCATATCAAGATATAATGTACAATTTATCAAACATAATTGATTTTTTTAGACATGATATATTTATGTACACCCTATGACACACTTAATGCCACATTAAGAAATGATTTGGTGAAAGATTTTTTAGTCCTTTGAATGATCTACTTGTTCATTCTCAATGTATCTGCATTGGGTCAAAATTAACTGTGACATGTCACAGCTTTAAAAAAATATATATATATCTTTGTAGTAAGCTTATTATAAATTGTCAGATTGTGCCAGATATTCCTCCAGCTATACATCAGTGGTAAGAATATCCAGTCCAGTGTGTGAAACAGGGAGCTCTGAATAAACGTGTTCCACAAGTGGGCCACTTTTAGACAAAGTGTCAGGTATAGCATACTGTTCTTTATGAAAAGGTCTATAAATACCTTCTAGCAGGTGGCTAAAGCCTGCGTGGCCCATCTGCTGCCTAAAACCTCAAAAATCAGTGAAGCAGCGTGAGTGTGTGTGTGTGCAGACACGTGCACAAACACACACACTCACCTTAAGGTGATCATGTGTGTTTTTATTTATTTTGACCTTATTGTTGCCCCTTTACATGAAGTCATAGAAGACCCTATTAACCTTATGCAAAATACACTGCCAATAATAACTGCCCGCCCCATAACCCTAATGAGATAGGTGTGTGTTTGTGCATATGTGTGTGTGTATGTGCGTGCGTGTTTCCAACCAGTCAGTCCATGTGATGATACAACACAATAAGCCTCTTAGGTCTAATCCTGTCCCATTGGGAGGGGGGTGTCTCACACATGCTCATACTCTCTCTCTCTCCCTCTCTCTCTTTCCCTCCCTCTCTCCCTCTCTCTCTCACCCTCTCTCTCTCTCTCTCTCTCTCTCTCTCGCTCTCTCTATTGCTCTCTCACACACACACACACACACACACACACACACACACTAACACACACACACACAGAGTGGCATCTTCAAATGTATCATCCTGCTCAGGGTACTTGGTTTTCTGTCTTCCAATGGGCGTGTTAGCAGTATTATAAGGAGAACTGTGTAAATGGACTTGGTTCAGCACTTTTCCAGTCTTCTGACTATTCAAAGCTCCTTTTACATCACAGGTCACATTCACCCATTCACACATTGATGGCAGAGGCTGCAATGTAGTTTTTTCAATTTTAGCTCATCCCATTTATACACATTCAGACGCTATTGCGGGAGCAAGGGGCTGGGGATCAAGGAGAGATGATCCACTGAACCACACTCGCCACAGCCCCGGCACCAGCTGCGTGTGTGTTGCGTGTTTTTCTGTTCAATCTTTTATTTTGGTATACAATGTTTGCAACACTCTGCATTAAACGTTTTATTATATTTATCAAGTTAAAACAATTCATTTTATTTTGATATCTATCAAATTAAAGCCCATTTGTTTTTAGACTTGCACAAAACAAAAACAAAATCAGGTGAACACATAACTACACTAGACAAATTTAAAAAGTGGTATAAAGATCACATCAAACACTGAAACAAATGCAGGGCGGAAGATAAAGATGAACAGACACTATCACCAGCGTCAAATAAATGATTTTATATATGTTGCGCTATGCTTGAGCTGTAACTAACATTGTACTTGTTGTCTGGGAAAACCAGCACATTTCAGAAAATTCAAGAGAAACAGTAAGAAGGACAGAAGAAATCCAGGTTCAGGTTAATTTCTACTGCAAACAAGAAACAGTTCAACCACACAATTAATAAAGGAATGTTTTATTATGAGTTGTCTGTTAAAAATAACAACTTTTTGACTGAATCCCATTGTTTCCCTTTTTTTAAGGGGGCCGAAGAAACTTACGCTGAACCACACTAAAATTAAGTGTGATAATGACTCGGACCTTATTGCTGCTTTTGAAAATATGGATAGAAGGTGCTATACATTACAGTAAATGTAAAATACATTTTTGAATAAAATTGCACAAATAATGCAGATTTTCAAACACACACCAGAAAGACTGAAATTGACTCTTTTTACTTTATAGATTGCAGGTGTCGTGTATAAATTAGCTCACCAACACAAAAGTGTGTATCAATCCCTTGAATGAGTCTGAAAGTTCACAAAGTTTGACCTGGAGTGATGCCTGAGATCTTATTAGTGCAGAAGAAGTACTTGGAAGGTGTGTACTCAGTGAGCTTTCTCAAGCGAATGATCTGATGTGTGAGGTTACTGTGGAAAGGATTTTAATTCAAGATCAGGTGAATGATTTAAGCATGGAGCAGATATTCAGAGGTGCACAACAACAGATAGGACTGTATCTTTGCCTGTATGAGAATAGCCCCTAAAGGTTGTTTTTCCCCTCTTTTCCAGATTATCTTTGTTCTCCAGAAGAAAATGTCCACATGATTGACTTCACCAGGTTTAAGATCCGTGACATGGAAACAGGAGGTGTCCTCTTTGAGATCACTAAACCTCCAACACCAGGTCAGACCACGCATTTTATAAAACATTCACAACGTTTGTGTAAAAGTCTATGTTTTGTAACATGTCAGCCACTTATTTTCTTTCATGTCTTAGTCTGATATATTCAAATGTTGTTTTATGTATTAACTGTTATTGTCTCATTGGCTTTTCTCCAGCAGGAGGCAAAAAGCAGTGTGACCCCAACGCCGGACGCTTTGTCCGATACCAGTTCACCCCAGCATTCCTGCAGTTGCGGCAGGTTGGAGCAACGTAAGTCAACTTCCTGTGTGATTTCAACACTAAAATGAAAATACTGATGAATCAAATGACATTCTGTGGACTGCTGCACTGACAGAAGACAGACACCGCATGTAGGAGGTATGTGGGTGTCAGTGTGGGTTGACAGGCTGACGAGTATGAGTGTGAACACAGAGCAGCCCAGATCCCCCACTGAGTCAGGGACCAAATATCTGTCAGTGCTTCTGTGCTGTGTTCATCATCAGACTCCTACTCTGTGACTGTTCAATCCAACTCATGAATCTAGATAATATAGGCCTTATGGAGAGCGGGATGTAATACTTAAAGAGTGTGTAATGGAACAGGTTTTATGTTTGTGTTGAGCCTCAAACTCAAGAAAAGATTAGTTTTCTTAAAGGCCAGTTTTCAGCAAAAGAGTCTTGATATCTACAACATTGGGTTATTTTTTTAGTTCTGCCTTCAAAATCCTTAAGTAATTAAAGAATCTGGCTCAACTGTTGGCTTATTTGCAACCTGTTTGATTGGCTAAGTCCTTGTTTTTCTTGCCCCAACTGACCTTGTTGTTATGGTTGTATGTTGGTAAGTGCAATGCTGTCATACCTTTAAGAGGTGACTGCAAAAATAAACAAAACAACAAGGCTCATGTTGAAATAAACTGCATTAAGCCCCTTTAGTAACAGTTGAATATTATGAAAATGGTACTACAGCATAAACAGAAATCAAGCTAATATTGCTTAGTAGTCCAACAGCAATGGCTAAAAGCCAGTCACAAAATACATTTTGTCTGGCATCTTCCTTGGTTACTTTCTTTTTGTCTCTTCTTAGCCTTCTCTGCCAACATCCTCTTTATTATCTTTTCCTCTGTCACGATGTTGTAATGAGAGTTACAGTACAGGGGCTAGCTTTTTCTATATTAGGTTTAGTCGAGTGACTTAACAACAACATCCACCTCTCTCACAGAGCAACCATGCCTCTTATAATGGAGAAATGTAAGTCTTAATATACGTTGCGATTTAAACGGATGTCTTCTATAAAAAGGCACCCTCAGTAAAGATGTCTTAAATAGAAAAAAAAAATGCTTAATCCTGCTGTAAAGTTTTGCATTTCAATATGGGACCAAATGGGGATTGACGTTTGGAGCTAGCCTCCAGTGGCCACTTGAGGAACTACAGTATTTTTATTTCTTTTTTTCCTTTTTCTTTTTGTTTTCCTCATTTCTCATCCCATAGGTCGCAGCTTTGATCCAGTGGGTAGGATGTGAATGAAAGAGTTGTAATAACAAGTCTGCATATCAAAACAATTTTTTTTTAAACATTTTTCGATCAAAATGTTGCAATTTTTTTGAGCCGCGTTTTAAATACATAGTAAAATGTAATATATAATAACTTGTACCTAGTCTTTGAGCATCCCAAGTTTGATAATGAATCCCCCCACCCGAACCCCCACCCTCCCTGTTTTTGCAGAGTGGAGTTTACAGTCGGTGATACACCCATCAACAACTTCCGCATGATTGAGAGACACTACTTCCGCGATCAGCTGCTCAAGAGCTTTGATTTCGAGTTCGGCTTCTGCATGCCCAGCAGCAAGAACACGTGCGAGCACATCTACGAGTTCCCTCCACTGTCTGAGGAAATCAGTGAGTTTCACAACACACGTGACAGCAAGAGAAAAAATACACCTACACAGACATTTTATTAGATCTAACAGGATTTACAGATGCAGATCCTGAGTGTTGTGTGTCTCTTCTTTTCTCCCAGTGCGAGAGATGATCCTGCACCCTTATGAGACGCAGTCTGACAGCTTCTACTTTGTCGACAACAAGCTAGTGATGCACAACAAGGCAGATTATTCCTACAGTGGGGGTCCGTAGAAGAAAACCACCCTTCACCTCTCCCTGTTCTAGACATTTTCCATAATCCATGTTCCTCTTCAGGACCAGAAAACAAGAAATATGGACTGATGGACACACTCTTTTCTCTCTATTGTTAACTCAATGATTTTACATTCAGGTTTTCAGCTGCCAGACCAATAGATTTTCTCCCTTTGCCTCTTTGCAGGAACATTGAATTCTAGCAGTTTTAGCATCTGTGTGTGTGTGTGTGTGTGTGTGTGTGTGTGTGTGTGTGTGTGTGCGTGCGTGCGTGCGTGCGTGCGTGCGTGCGTGCGTGCGTGCGTGCGTGCGTGCGTGTGATAGAGACAGCGAGAGAGAGAGAGTGTGTGTGGGCAGCAAACACATGCAGTGTCGGTACATGCTGTTGATTTCAGTCTGTGTACATGTGTTCCTCTTGATCATCAGGAAAACTTTCATTTACATTTTGTAGGTTGTGATAGAGATAAATAGGAAGAGAAAAAATGGGACAGAAAGTGTTATTTGTCTTCACTACACCAGACAGAAACACCAGGAAACAAAGAGAGTAAAAAGTTCAACTCAATGGTTTGATTGTCAAATAAACCCCATAAAGATTAGCATTCAGCTAGTTTGTATAGGAATCTTACTCCTAAAGTTTCTTGAAATTCAAGTAGCACACATCTGAATGACTTTGGTCTGCCATTGTTCATTTGAATGACAAACAGAAATGTGTACTTTGTCTATGTGAATGTGTCATTTGTTGTATGTTTTCATAGTACTACGAATATTACTTCAGGAGTGTCTTTTTGAATGAATAGCCATTTTAAAGTGTCAGACACCTACTTTAGCTAAAAGTCAGATACCAGTTTTTGTTATCCGGTAAATTCTCTCTAGTTCTAACACTGTGTATACTTTAATTATGACAAATGTTTGAATTACAAAATGAAAAGTATGTAAAGTTTTGACAGCAGAAAATCCATCACTGCAATAAATATGGGATTTTTTTTTTCAAAGATCTTGTTATCATTCTTTTTTTTTTACAGAAAATGAAACATTGCATTGAATAAAGACTGTTTACAGGGAAATAAAGACATAATTAATATATCCCTAAGAGGTGTTGTACTGTTGTACTGGATTGTGTTCTTGATTTTCTGTTTATAGCTGAATTTATTTTATCACCCTTGTTTCCCATGTGGTTCATGATTCATGCAGTCTAAATGTATACCATATCTTGACATATATAGACACATCATATCTTGGTGACAACAACAAGCCAAGATTAAAGATTCCAACCTGCTTTAAGAAATTAAAATTAATGTATCACTTTTCTTATCATTTTTTTAGTCAAACATTTTTTGATTGTTAAAATCAATCTTAAGTTTTCTATTTTACAAATTAAATCATTATCTATGAAGCTGCAAATATTGCATTATTTTTTTAAATTAAAGCTGCTTGAAACAAAGTGTCCACCCCATCACCTGAACATTCTTCAGCTCGTATAAAAGATTAGCACAAATTAACATGTTTATTAAGCACCCTCAGTGTCATACTCTGTGCTTGCTGCTGAAGTTTAAAATACGCAAAGACATTTTTGATTCACTGGGAAAATGTATCAGATTTATTTTAAAATAAAACTCTTCAGTCAGTTCATAACTTAACACTTTTACATAAACACAGATAGCTTGTATTAAGTAGCCATAAGTGCTAAAATGACACCTGTTTCATAAAGCAGGCATGTGGTCTATGTTGTTGTTTTTCCTCATGTATGTTGGGCTATCTAAAGTTGAGAACAAAAGTACTCAAATGTGCAGAGAACGTTAGAGAAGTGGATCATTATTTAAATTAAATAATAATTGAAAAAAGAACTCCTTATTTGTAATAAGCTGAACATCAGAAAGGGTCTCTGCTGCCACCTTCTGTAAGTACAGTCTTACTGCAACATTGCCCTTACACCAACTGTTATCATCCATCAAGGAATCCATGTATCCAACATCAGCGTAACAATTTAAAATATCCAATTCATTTATTCATAGTTGCATATGTTTATACAAACATTATATTTTAATTGTTTTATGAGAAGTTTAAAGCTGCTTACCGCAGCTGAAATCACCGCTATGAAACTTTGGAGAGTGAAACAAAACAGTTAATTTTGTTGCCGATAGCTAAACAATGATTTTGAACTGTAAAGGTCAGGAGGGCTGCAGATAGGTGTTATTATCATTTGTTAGTTCATCACTATGAGTGACCTCTTTCACATTGTCTCACATTTTATTTAATACAACGTTCTAAAAAAAAAAAGAGTGTTAAAGCTGCTACAGCCAGCTTATAATAAGGTGCTTAAGCAGAAGACAAACTAAAACAAGTTTGTGCACTTTTCATTGGTTTGGAGAGCTAAACGACCAGACAGAAATACATTTAAATTCAACATGAAATAGGATTTACAAATGACCCATTTAGACATCTATTATTCAAATTAATACCACAATAATGTAACGTGTAAATTACTTTCAGAAAGACAATAAATAACTGGTTTCACAACATAACCATTAACAATATTTGTAACCCTGTTCACTTGTCCCCTCATCAGACCTATATTTGGTAATTACCAATCTATGATGAGATACACCAGGAGCTCCTGCAAATGAAAAACTTATGACAAGAAAACTACTAATATTACTATTAATAAAACAGACAGACATGATCCAAAAGGAGTTCTGATTTGGTCAGCTGTACTTGTTGTGGGAACTGATGCCATGGAAATCTTTAAACCTAGTCCCCTAGCAGAGTCTGTTACACAATGTAGACAGAGGTTAAGATGGGTTAATTAACCACCAAGCTAATACTGTGGCATTGAACTGCCTACATTTTTACAATTCCGTTTAACAATCTTTACATAAGGGAGATTGGTGTGGTACAAGAAGAGGTCAGGTACCCAGCCAGGCTATCCACCCCTGAATAAACCCCAGGATGGAGTTCGTTCAAACAGCCATGCTGCTCTGAGTGTCGTCCACCTTCCGTGTTTCCATCCTCATACCCTGCCTTGTGTTGACAGAGAGTCGTCTCACTAACAGGAGGAGGTGTTATCTGTAAGAAGCTTCTCTGCAGGGCGGAGGTCGGGGTTGTGGTGGTGACTTGGGCATCAGATACAAGGCTTTCGTCCCTTAGCTCCTCCCACAAGTTACCTGTGAAAATGAAAAAATGGGTGGTTTTATTTGAGTAATATTGTTTGGCAGTAAACAAAAGTGTTTACTGAAACCACAGGAATTCACTTCTCAGTCATTTTCTTAAGAAAGGGAGTCAACATTTGGCTCAGAGGCACAGTTATAACTCACCCTGACATTTGCATGGAACAGAGCCATTTTAATGGATAGTTACATCTTGTGCTTTCTATGACAAAATAAACATATTAAATGCTCCAGAAATTAGAAACAAAAAAAGCTGTTAGATGTACCCTTATGGTGACTCTTAAATAAAGGTTTGAATCACACAATTGTTTTTACCCAAGAAGGAATGTTGGCTTCAATCACAGAATATCTGTCATATTGTCTACTGTCATACCTTGCAGCTGAAGATCAATCAGACTCGGGTCGAGCATGTCAATGTCATAACTGGCGTCTCCCTCCAACAGAAAGTCCTGAATGCTCCTGCGGCCAGTGCTGTAATCAGCTTGCGGGGCTGCGTTGTAAACAGGCGACATCTTTTGAGCCACGGTTGAGTTCAGGCTTCCAGGGGCTGCCGGCTGTCCACAGGGTGAGTACAGGGCAAATGAGTTGCTGAGATGAGCAGTGCCTGAGGAAAGGTAGCAGGGCTGCTGGGTTTGAATATTTGCATACTGTGAATGCAGAATCGGTAGGCATGGGGGTTGAAGCTGGGCTTGGTTGCAGGATAAGGAGGGGATGCTGTAGGTAGGGTTCCCTCTTGATAACGAAGCTGAGTTGGTGTAAGGTGGCAATGACCTGAACTTTTCAGGTCTCTCTCCCAGTAAGTGGTCAAGGTCTTCTGTAGGAAATATTTTGAGTGTCAAAGTTTGAATCAAAACTTTACTACTAAAAATTACCAAAGAGCTTTGAGAAAGTTAAGGCCCCACCAAAAACAGATTAAAGGGTTAAATAATCTGTACAGTATACTGTACAGTAATCTATTACTGCAGAGAATTCAAGGTAAAATCGTCTAATAACTACATTTCCTACTTAATTTGCTTAAAGTACTTCCTTTGGTACTTTCTGTAAGTTTTTGTGACCAACCTGGCTTTGCCATGCTCCTGCGGACAGTGACAGGGTCCTTGCGGCGCCACTTGTGCAGCTCTTCCTTCATTTTCTCCACCTTGGCCGGATTGAGAGCCCACAGACATCCTTTACGGGACGAGTTCCCATTTTTGTTTTCCACCTTCACAAAGCACTTGTTCAGGGAGAGGTTGTGACGCACAGAGTTCTTCCATCCATCTGGAGCTGTCTGGAAACAGGGAGGGTTGTTTGGATGCAGAAAGGGGGGGGGGGGGGGGTGAATGCAGCTCTTCCATAATAAGTCAGACTTCTGCAACTTAATATTGCTGCTCCATGTGTGTCTTGACCACATGTTTTACAACATACCTCAAAAGGTTTTTCTAAATAAAATGTCAAAAAGTTGAGATTTCTTCATAGAGCTTTTGCCTTTAAGTTGTTTCTGTCATAGCAACACATACAGTATGGGATGTCACGACCCTGCATGGCCTAAAGGTCATCCATTCAGTTGTGATGCTCTGAAATTTCCCCAAAAAACACATCTACAACGATGGGCTAGCAGCTACAGCTAGTTATCTCTGCTTTCTTTAGGCTTCTATCAACTCAAAATACGGTAAGCTAAAAAGCCACTGTTTGAGTAAGCCACCATCAACGCTCAGATGAGTTAGGTTGTCGTCAAACGCAATCTCTGAGTTTTTTTTCCTCTGTGTAATTTGAAATGAGCACAAACAGTTATACTTGAGTTTCTTGAGTCATACTTAAACTGAAAACAGTGTACAAGAAGGAATGATACAATGCCTGTCTTTTGCCAATTGTAACATTGGAGTTCTACAGGGATTGATCCTTCAACCTATTTTATTAATTTTTGGATATTAATGACCTGCCCTTGATTTGCCAAGAAGTCCATATTCAGATGTATGCAGATGACACAATTACTACACCCATGCTAAAACAAGAGAGCAAGCTGTATCTTCAGTATTAATCAAAGTATCAGATTGGTTAACTCAATTTTTTCTTAGCCATTAAATAGAAAAAACTGTGGGCATGTACTTTTCTATCAAGAGAAATAATACACTTCAACCTGAGATGCTAGTTAGAAGAGAGGTGACGGACATTGACATTTTAAGTATCTGGGCATAATCATTGATTCGAACTTAAACTTCATGAAACGTCTCCAGAAATGTTAGAGTTCTGATTAAACATATCAGGCATAGCAGACATCAAAAAAGCTTAGCTGCTGCTAAGCTCTGTATGCACTTAATTATTTTTTTCTCACTTATCTTACTGTGTCACAAGCTGGAGTGACCACTCTTAAACTATAAAACAATCTTAACAACAATCTGTGAAAGTTCTTGATAAAAAAACAGAAAAAAAAAACAAGGAGCTACCACCATTGTAAAATAACTCAAAAGAATTTAATAATAATTTTTTATAAGTTTTCTTTCTGTTTTGCAGATGTGTCGTATGTATAAATTAATTTATAATCAGACACTACCAATACCTAAATAATCGAACAATGAGACCAGGGCATCAGCAAGAGATGACTGTTCGGCTAAATAAAAAAAAAACTGCTTGCGGACAATAAGAAAATGGTTACTTCAGTGCAAAGGAATAAACACGGAAACTTGACATGTGTATGAGAGAGCTGTAAACGACTAGGCTAACAGAGCTAACGTTAACTACAGTTCAAGTTTAGCTAGCACGACACAGTCTCGTTTTCGTGTTTTAAAGGAGTTCGTAAGTGCAAAAAAGTAAGGAAAAGAGGTCAGAACACTGAGAAGAGTTTCTTTTGGAAATAGAGAAAAGAACTGATTGAAATTACTTTAAAAGAACTGCAACGATTGTGTGAATAGCAAGATAGCTGGCAGAAAAATAAGATAATGCACTGGCTTAGCACATCATAAAGTTTGAAGAGTGTCTACAGCATACAGAGGATAGCAGACTGTCACCCATTGTATTCAGATATACACCAGGTTAGTTCAGTAAGTGTTGACAAGCCTCAGACTCCACTTCCTCCTTCACAGAGACTTCCCAAGATATTCCACCAGACAGACTTTGGGTTCCACCTGTCAATCTGGATCACCTGACAGTTGAACAACAAGCAGTAGTCAAAAAAAATGCTCAGGGAAGAATGAGGTGCATTTGCCACAAAGATTACGTGGGGTCATCAAAAACTAGAAAATGTACTTTTAGCTAGGGGATGATATTCCAGTAGTTAAAACATACAATGAAATACCTTGACCATTGTATGGTGATATCCACTTCGCCATATGCAGCTGCAGTTGTTTGTGTAAGAAAAAGAGACAGGAGCCCTAACACTGTGCATTGACTACAGGCGGTTTAATAATAATGTGTCTATTCCAGACAGGCATCCCATACCACATATTCAGGAGATCCTTGATGGTCTTGATGGAAACACTTGGTTCAGTAGGCTGGACCAAGGAATAGTTTATCACCAACGTAGTGTCAGTAAGGATTCAAAAAAGCTCATAGCCTTCATAACCCCATGGTAGCTGTATGAATCAACACAATCCCTTTGGCCTCAAAAATGTGCCCTCAGCGTTTCAACGCAGTATGGAAGAGAGCCTATGGTCTCAGGGGAAAAATATGCATTCCATACTCTGGTGATGTCTTAGTCTACAGTAAAATATTCAAGCAGAATGTCGAGGATGTAAGACCAGTCCTCAAACGACGACAAGACTGGGGAATGAAACTCAGAGGAGACAAATGAGACCTGCTCCCAAAGGAGCCGATGGCTAACAATGGAGATGGACAATAAGGAAGTTGCTGCAGCGCAGGCACTCAAAACAAACCATCCGTCAAATATTAAAGACCTGTGTAAACTTTGGGGTTTCTTAGGGTACTAAATACTTATGTCTAAGATTTCACTCATCATGCAAAATGCCCGTATGGCCTATTTTCAATAGATACTGACTCAAGTCCTCAGTCAGAGTCCAACTTCCGGTCAGCAAGGGCATGACAAGTCCCCCACATCAGGATATAGTGCAGAATGGCACTCACCAAAAACCTTTGACCTATCTTGTTCATGTTTTGAGTAACCAACCTGTAATAGTGTATATGAGGATCCATTATATTCTTCATAACAATGCTTTAGAAAATGGGATTGGGAGCAGTCTTTGTCCACCCAGATCACACATAGTTTTTTTTCGCCATTTTCTCTCAAATTTGTTTACAAATTTGTTTACATGCGTTAGTGAGCTCTTCTCCTTTGCCGAGATAATCCATCCACCTAACAGTTGTGGCATATCAAGATGTTGATTAAACAGCATGATTATTGCTCCAGTGTGCCTTAGGCTGGTCATAATAAAAGGCCACTCTAAAATGTGCAGTTATAAAAAGACATTTATTAAACTATAACTAAACGATACTATTAGATCTCACAGATATGTAGGGGGGTTCAAAAAACATGTCAGTATCTTGTGTTACCACTATTTGCCTCACGCAGGGCAACACATCTTTGCATAGAATTGACCATGTTGTTGACTGTGGCCTGTCGAATGGTGGTCCACTCCTCTTCAATGGCTGAGCCAATTTGCTGGATATTGGCAGGAACTCTAACACAACGTCTTTTTCGTCAATTCAGATCGCCCAAACTTGCTGAATGGGTGACATGTCCGGTGAGTATGAAGGCTATGCAAGGACTGGGATTTTTTTTAGCTTCCAGGAATTGTGTACATGGGGCTGTGCATTATTATCATGCTGCAACATGAGGTTATGATGGTGGATGAATGGCACACCAATAGGCCTCAGAATCTAGTTACAGCATCCATGTGCATTCAAAATGCCATCAATAAAATGCACCTGTGTTCGTTGTCAGCATATGCATGCCCAGTTGGTGACAAGAACTTGGCAGCTTTATCTCAACTGGGATGTCTCCTCTCTTAGAGGGGGTTGATTAATCCACAACCAGGACCATGAGGGCTGCTGTGAGGGGTTCAATGTAAAAGCTAAGCGGTTCTCTACTTCCACAATTAGGGTGTATTTGGAAGCTATTTCTGCTTGTCAGCGTATGTGACTGTGGCTCAGTGGGGGTGAGTTGGCTACTAACATCATGTGGGGGCTAGAGAAAAAGTCAGATGATAATAAAAGTCATAGGCAGTATGTTGCCTGGGACTATGTATATCTGTACCAATGTTTTACAATCGATGAGTATTTGTTGAGATATTTTATTCAAGATAGAAGTTGTGAACGAAACACACAGATAGACTAATGTAAAAATCCCTCGTGCCTTGTAGCTAGTGTTGCTAAAAAGAAAGTAACCCTAAGGTTTATTGGAAGAACCCCTGACCAAGATTCATTTCCGTTTTAGTAAAGAAAAGGGTACTCAAAGCTCTCACCCAATGCCTGACTGTGTCTCAAGATGAACTCTCTTTTAAAATGTTGCGTTGCAACTGCTCTGAAATACAGATACCAGGATCCCTGCCCTACCTGGAGGGAATAATATAATGTGTATTAATTTTCTACCATCTGCAACGTATATCTGATATCTGCATGCCTTAGCAAGTGTCCACTGAACTGAAATGAACTAGGAGATACTTGAACGTATTAAGAAAGTATTCAGATGTATCTTAAAAAATCTGAGCCTTTGCTTTAAGTACTATGACTTTCCTTGGTGTATTACTAATCATCTGCCTCATGTATTTTCTGGCCCTGCAGCCTGAGTTTAATGTGACAGGCAGCTGTTTGGAAAGCAGCCATCTATAGAGTGCCTTCTTGAATATGAATGGCAGCAGGTCTTTGAGCTCTTTCCAGAGGTGGGTCTGAACCTATTTAATACATAGATACCTGGAATTCTTTAAAAATGAACGCTATTTGTATCAATCCAAACACAGGTTCAACCCTGCAGCTGGCTAATTTATCCAATATAAAACACAAGGGTATGAATTCACAACATGTTTTGTTCAAGAATGACCTTTCTCAAAAATACTGTACTCATGATGTCTCTATCCCAGCTATATCCTTCCAAACTATTTGTACACACACACAAACTCAATTAAACACATCCCATGTTTTTACTCTGCATGCCAGCCTCATGCCTAAACAGATTAAACCTTTTGTGTCACCTAGTTGCGGGTGTAGCACATTGCTTTTTGATATGCATCATCACACAAGATTTCGTGCAAGTAATTAGTGTCTGCTACAACACTGCTGTGGTTTGGATGATCTTGTGCTTACAAACCTGAATGTGAAATTTTAGGCTTATTTGGAAGACTAAGGCTAAGACTAAGGAATGAGTCAGAGTATAACTGCTGTGACAAACCTATTTTCCAATTTAAGGTGTGTGCAGATCAAAGGTGAAGCCAATGATTTATTTTGGTCTTATGTAATGATGGGATTGAATTATTATGGGCGTATGACAACAAGTGATAGCTGAATTTTTTGTCTTTCTTTCTTCTTCCTTTAATCTTTTAAGCATTGGATTGGTTAATTTATTGTGGGGAATATAGAAACTTTCAAATATGGCAATGAAAAGCTTCTTGGAAATTCTGACAATTCTAATTCTCATCTAAACCCACAGGGCACTGGATAGCCTAGTGGTTATATCGTGCGCCCCAGAGGCTGTACAGGTAGTTCTTGAAGGGGACAGCTCTGGTTCCACTCTGATCCCTGGCACTTTGTCACTTTATTCCTCGCTCTCTCTCACCCAGATTTCCTACTGCATTCACTGTCCTCCACAAAAAAGGCATTTAAAGCCTCAAATATAACCTTTAAAAAACATGCAGCCCATGAGCTGGCTCGAGAACTTGTGTAAAAAAGGTGTATTAAAAAAATACTCAAGCAGATATTTTAATGGAAAATAACTTTCCGAAGGGAAATGGCTGTTCAATTCTATTATCATTCTGGAAACACCGTACAAACAGACTGTATTTAAGAAGTAGACTAACCTTTTGTATCAGAAGTGAAGAAGTGAAACACCAACATGGCGATAGCCAGACTACCAAGTTTCAAAATGTGAAGTGACAAACCAATGGGTTACCTTCATGTGGATTCTTCTGTTGCTTTTGTACAGACAATCTCACTGAGAATGGAGGGAGCTTGGAGACTATGGAGCTGAATAATAGTTGTTGTTTGCACAAGAAATAAATTGTTTCTCTTTTGCCACTGCTGATCCTGATCTTTTAAAGTTAGTTGTGTTAACTTTGTTATACAATGAGCATTAATTGATACCTTAAAGTAGGGGAAGTGTTCAGTCATGAAGCTGTAGATCTCACTGACTGGCAGACTTCCTGTTTTACTGTTCCTCAGAGCCATGAAGATCAAGATGCTGGAGTCATGAAGGGGAAAAAATTACATTGTTTTTTGATTCTCTCTGGAATAAGCTAGTTTTCTTGTAAAAAAAACTGTGATTGTTTTTGTCTTATAAAAACAATCACAGCAGGTCATAGTCACATAAACAAAACATTGTTGCCTTAAATATGAATATGAATTAAAGATAGACAAAAATATGAACTTTGTTACCTGTATGAATAAATGGGCTTGGGGAAGAGGGACTGTGTGGGGCTCTCTTGGTGAGACTGACTTGAGAAACTTTCGATAGAATACTTTGAGCTGTTGGACTGATCATTATTAGTGAGAAGTCGGGAAGAAACCTGTGGAGGATAAAAAATAAACGTCAACAGGTGTGGTTCAAAGATAATTTGCATCGTTGTCCTTTCATTTGCTTTGCTGAATCATATTTATTGATCCATAATCTGCTATTATAAAGCTTTCCCTGACCCTAGTGCCCATCCAATTGTATTTTGATTATGAAAATAATTTTGTCCTACCACTGTCAAAACCATAACACAGTAAACAGACTCCTCACCTGTTGTAGAGGGCTCGATGAGCTGTAGTTTGGAAAGCTCTGAGACAGGAAACAGGGAGGATCTTCTGTGTAAGAACTCTACAAATAAAAGGGGAAAAAAGATTATTTATTGGAGACATCTAGACCGTGTTATGTCAGTTCAAATGTTTGACAAATGAGTAAAACATTGACCAGGAATTGATTTTGTTCCATCCATTATGTCATAATAGATGGAGTTTTTGGCCACTTGGAGGCAGCATAAACAAGTTGTAAACACCACACTGACAAAAACAGTTGGCTGTTGACGCATTAAGCAGTACGGGAGCACGGAAATCTTTGATCCCATCACCGTCTGACTATGCTTTAGCCTCTGGGAGGGTGCCGCCATCTTTTCAGACTTTTTGTTTAGCCTGCGGTATTTCAAGACTTCCTTTAACATACGCTTATCAAGGATAAGACTGACAAGAAGCTTTAAGATTGAATTTAGTTGTAGTTCAGAGATAACTTCTACAACAGGGGTGTTAGCTGAATTAGTTACGGTAGATGGATGTTTATTTCTGAGTTTATTTGCTCTCAACAGAGACTGTTTTTCATGCATATTGCCAAAGCCAACAGAAACACTGCTCCTGTTGTTTTCTTTCAACTAAAAAATGTTGGGGGGTTTTTCTGCTTTCTAATTCTAATACTCGGTCTACAAATGAAAACCAGAAGGCTTTTGAAACTTAAAATCTTGTCCCAATCAATAGATTCTGCTGTATTTGTAGTAGAGATAGCTAATAAACCTGCAAAAATAGATTTTGTTTTAGCCATTTGGAGGCAGAAGAGAAAAATAGTGAACACAATATCGACATATAATCTTCTTTGATTGGTTGACAAACAGAATGATATTAACACTTGCAGCAGTTAGGGGGGACCATTTACTCATTTGGAGAGAAATATTTACTTTCTTTTAGATCTGTTTTTTATCTCTACCAACATTTTGAGAGTAAATCTGACTCTACAGCTATACGTTTCACTTAGATCACTACCTAGTTTCCTTAAACTAAAGATATAGGTGAGGGTAAAATGAGTTTACCATTACTCTAGAAACCTGAATGCCCTCGTTGAACTGGTCCCAAGATGTTCCTGCTTCGTCTTTTAAGCTGTGTGAACAACTGTCAGGGCGGTACTCGTCCTGCACACAGCTGAAGGAAGAGGAGCACTGTCTGAGACCATCTGAAGTCGTCACTGCTCCGTCGCTGAATTGTCGATGGTACGGGTGGTAATGGTCTGAGCCAACGGGGCCTCGTCTCAGTGTTGATCCTGACCCAGACATGGTGGTCTCGTCTGTGCTGTGCCTCCGGTCAGCAGCTGCAGGTCTTAAGCTGAAGGTGTTGCTCTCCTGCTGGGAAAAGCAGACGTCCTTGCCCTCTTTAGTCGATGTTGTGATGATCATCTCAGTGAGTACAAAAGTTAAGGACAATCTACACTAACTGTTGACAAACCAATCAGGGCTGGGCTTAATGTGTAAATCCTGTCTCAAATCCCATTTCTGGACCAAGAAGCTGCCAAGATGCTTACTGTGAATCCCCTGAGGCCATTAAAACCTCCTGTCTGATAGTAAATAAACTGTTCCAGCCAGTGTTGTTCATAAACATTGTAAAATTATGGAACCATAATATCTGGGGTAGGAGAAAACATATGATGACACAATTCTTACAATATGTCAAAGGAGTAGTGAGACATGGGGAAGTTAGATGTTCCCTGTATTTCTAAAAGTTAGACACTACAGTCGAGAGCCGGTGACGTACTGAAAGGCAGGGAGCGCACTTGGACGATTTTGAATCTTAACTCTTAATGAGGAAGCAAATAAGCATGTTGACAAGGTGTTTAATTCTTTATTTGAGGGTTAGGGTACTTGTTAAAATTCTTTGTGGATAATTTGCTGAAATGTAAATGGTGTTCATTTGGTTCTAGTATGGTTCCTGCTTAATTCCAGATTAAAATGTGTGTCCCTGGAAAAGCCATGTAGAGCAAACGCTATTTGTCATTCTTATTTGATTCTGTAAGTCTGTAAAGGTTGAAGTAAAAAATGAAGCATATGCAACTCAAAGCAGACTGAGAGCTGGTTTTATTTCCAGTGTCACACAGAAAAGGCTATTTGGGGTTTAAAAGAAATGGCCTGAGGCACTTCAGTACCTGTGATTCTGTCATCTTTTGGCAGGAGGTCCCACAGGGTTCACAGGTGTGCAGGTTGACCTGAGGGGTTAATGTTATAGACTTGCTGCTGCTGCTGGAGAATAGTGAGGAGTCTGACTTTTTGCTCCAAAATCTGCTCACGTGAGGAGACAAAAACAGGCATAGTTTGAGTTGTTATATGTTTTTTTTAAGTTTGTAGCAAACTCTGTAGATGTGTCTTATAACTAACTGGCCCACCAGAGGTCTGCATTATTTCAAGTGTAGAATTTTTTTCCATTGTTTTAGGGGTTTTCTGTGCCTTTATTGGAGAGACAGGACAGTGGATAGAGTTGGAAATTAGGGTGGATAGTGTAGGGAATGATATGCGGGAAAAGAGCCAAGGGTTGGATCTGAACCCGTGCCGCCCTCTTTGAGGACTGCATCCTCTGTACATGAAGCACCCGAACTAACCACTCGGCCACCGGCGCCCCTAATACTTTTATTTAAGATTTCAGAGGAAATGTATCTAGATGAAAGCAGAACCCCTATCAAGTAATGCTCACTTGGAAGAACATCTCGGCTATAGCACTATACATTAGTACATTGTAGGAAGATTTTAATTTGGTACCATTGAACAAAGCTTGGCTGCTAGTTCCAGCTGCATATTTATCATACAGATGTGTGTAGTACCATTCTTCTTAGCAAACCCTTGGCAACAAAGAGTAGAACAAGTACAAAAAGTTGAATTAATGCTTTTAAATTTTGTATAAACAAGACAGGAATAAATATAATATCAAATATTTTTCTGATAACACTTTTGATTTATGTTGCTTCTGGCACCAGGCAGGAAGATGGTCTTTTGTGTTTTTTGACAAAGCAAACTTTTAGTCACTGATCCCCTGAGATCATGTCATCTGGGTCATTATTCTACTGTAAACCCAGATGATAAATTATACTGTCCTTTGACAGCACAAGTGCAGGCGTGGGAACAGTTGAGATCATTTTCAGCACTAGGTTTTTAAAACACCAAAGTTTGACATTGAAGGATGTAAATGGCGCAGGGGTCTATCCGGCTGAGTGTAAAGTGTTATCTGATCCCTGCAGAGATGACAGACACGTGGCCTTGGTTCCAGTAACAGTAACCTTAACCCCTGACATAAACCAAGCTCATTAAAACTGCCAACAAACCATGGCTGTTGGGTCACGTAAAGCCAAATAATGCTGAAGCAGAGAAAGTGGGATTGACCTTGCCTGTCGTGTGTGTGTGTGCGTGCGTGCGTGTGTTTGAGAGGGAAGTAGCAATCGAAGCTTTTTCTGTTCAGATCAAAGGAGGCTTAAGTGTCACGTTGAAAGTTGAGAGATTGCCTTTTTTACTACTGTGGCAACAAAACCTCTCCTCAGCTTGACAGACACAACTTCACGAGCCAGAATGGATTCACTTACAGTTAGAGAAGTGGAAACTTAAGCAGTGATGTGCGTGTGCATGTGTAGTAGTACAGTGAACAAATATTCTTGGCCGAATTACTCACTGAGAAGGATGCACATGTTTTACATGGACAGATGTATTTGTGCCTCTGTAGTGACTCTACTCACACAGCGGCCATTTTTCCTTTTTACAGTATATTGTTGTACTGCTGTATTTCACTTTTAAAGCTGTAAAAAATAAAACATCTGACAAATAACGAATACTACTTCCCAATTGTTCATCGACTGAAAAGATAATGGATAATGAAAATCACATTTGATAACACAGTAGCTACCACTAAACACCCAATGATTATTAGCATTCAGCCACTTTTAGCTGATATATCTTTTGGCCAGCATGTGGCTTGATGCTAACAATGTTTCATTGTATGTAATATAATAGAAAAGGTGTAGATTCCTGATGATAATGTTAGCTAGGAAGTAGTATATATGTGTCATATATGTTTACTGTAGCATTACAGATTTAAAGTCTACATAAAAATGGGATTTATGTGTGGACCTTCGGGACTGATGCTGAATAAAAAAGATGTTTGAATAAAATTCTCAGGAGGAAAAATATTTGCTAAATAAAGTGGTGCATGTATTCACCAAAAAAGCACAAAAGAGCAAAAAAGGATACAGTATAAATTAATATAAATAACGCATACTCTCAATCACCTGAAAGAAATACAGCCTCACAGCACGCTGCTACAAGCAAGCTCCTTTGCCCCACCCTTAAGGGAAACCAGAGAATGCAACTCCCACTGAAATTATAGTAAAACACAAAAAACACTGTTAAATACTCTCCATTATCTTTAAGTTGTTTATCAATCAGGAAGCAGTGGAACGGTAACTCTTTGTGTTATTTGCAACCTGGGACACATCAGTAGAAGATTCCAACAGCATTTGATGTTCTCACTCTAAGCAAATGGACCTCATTGATGAATATGCTCAATTACGGCTCAAAGGAACAAGTCAGGGAATAATCCTGTTTTTATCCTGTTGTGGGATAAAATGGAAATTAACCCATTATTCCTTGGTGTGCTTGCTAAGTACACATACCATTTCCAGCTGAGTAACAGTTTATTGAAAGGACTATAGTTCCCATTTTAATTCAAAAAGTTGATAAAAATAGTTCGGCTGATGGAATAATTTCCCTCCAGATGTTTAGAAAAGTCTCTGACAAATCTGGGAAACAGCTGTAACTGTTGTTGAATACAATTCTGGGATTTAAAATGTTCTTGTTTTTCAGATCATCTTTAATGCAACGCTCTCAGACTTAAATGTAACTCTAATACACGAGAGGCACAAACTAGGACCAGATCTGTGAAAAAGCAGTTCCATTGGGTAGAAAAAAAATGATTCAAGGATTATTAAAGGTCCCATGTTATGCTTTTTCTGGTTTTATATGCTCTTTAGTGTGTTTTCCAGGTGTCTTGTGCATATTTAGGCACATCTATGTGCAAAAATTCAAAGAAAACAGACACTTTTTTCGAACATTAGCGATTGTGAACGTACTTTAGTAGGCACATACATTAGATATATGAACCCCAAAAAGGGAATAATATGGGATCTTTAATATCAACGGTTCAAATGAGCTTTGTATATGTCATTAGATTGTATCGGTTGCCATAGATGCTACTGTAGAGACTATTTTGTGTAAATGAACGTTGCAGCTGCTAAAGTATAAACAATGATGCCCTTGTTCGTGAGTTGACAGGTAATAAGACGTGCCCACTTCACATTCCTTGGCTGCCATGGGATGTCACTGACAATAAAATCTTCAGAGCTTCTCTCTGTACCCTCGGCCAAAAAAAAAAGATAATTTATATCATCTTCCAAGTAAGTAAGTAAAGTGTATACAGAAGTTGACAGGAGCAAAGATCATGAGTGCTTGTTGTCATGTTGTGGACTAGTCAATGTCTGAATTTGATTTTTATCTTTTTTTGATTTCTATTTTTAATTTTAAACATTTTTTAATCTTGTATTTTAGTTAATTGTGTAAAATGTGATGCTTCCATTATAAGGACTCAGGATTGGCTCCTAAGTTAAACTGTAGATAAATCCATATGAAGACTTTAATATTGGTAATGTTGTGGTTTATAATGATCTGTTTATGTTGGCTGGACTCCAAACATCTACACTTTCATCTGTTTGCAATATTTAATAGTAATTGACCCTGATAATGTATTCTTGCAATGATGCATAGTTATTTTTATTGATATTAACTGTTAGCAAAAACGAATTTCTATGTGTATAACATTTATGGAGAGCTAACAGTATCAACGTAATCAAAGTCTGATGAACACCCAAAGGAACACAACAGGTTTTACGTGCCATAATCATTCCTTTTTAAACCAGCCATTAAGAGATCCCTTCTAGTTGTGCTTTCAGGGAAGGAAAAAAAAACTATTATGTGTTTGCCAAAAATGTATTAAGAAAATAATAAAAAGGTTAAAATAGTATGCCGGGCTGAGATAACAAGATTGTTCTCTCTCTAAGAAGAAGTGCACGGTACCAAATCAGGCAATCATAAAGTCACGAAGCAATGCTGTAACTATGCCAAGTTACCAACGTCTTACAGGTTGGCCATCTACAAAGACTGAACTTAGCATTAGTCTGAAGTGGTTAGATCAATAGATATCTTTTAAATGTCTGGTTGTGTATTCCAACATTACCATGTTAGGCTGTAGTGACGGGACCAGAATGACTCGATGGTAACTGGGATCTCTTTATAGCAAGAATAAATAAGGGCAGGCAAGCCATGTGAACATTTGTATGCCAGCATGTGACTAATGTTTTGAAGCTATCCCTCAAACTGTCTCCTGGTCAGCAATATGTCCTTCCCCGTACATCAGTGATGGGTCCTTTGGATGTAGGGGGGGTTTTTTTCAGTTTGATTGTGTTTTTTAAATGACCAAAAGTTAGATTCAGTTTAAGATTTAAGCGACAATGCTTTGGACACAACATTGATGCTGTTTGATTTTAATTAATTATTTAAATTATTTTATATATTTATACAATCAGCAGACTTTAGTAGACTGAATGAGACCCCATTATAGGCTGCAGTTATATAGATTGTGATGCAATTTAATATTCATGCTGCTTTTGAAATTCTAAAAACTGTGTAACTGTATTATTGAGAGACAACAAAACAACTAAGAAGATGTCTGTTTAACCTATCACTAGCTTTGCTTCGCTTTCAACCCTATAACATGATCAATTCTTTGAGTTTTTCATTATTCAAGATTATTATTTCAAGATGTCGCCTGACAGAGCTGTTTGTTTTGAAGCATGTGCACTGTGGCTAGTTTCAGTGTTAGATTGTTTCTATGTACATCCTGAAAACTTTAGATGATTTACTCTATGACTTTAAGTCTCCTCCACAACATGACAGAGACTGTCAAGGTTCAAAAAGTTAATTGAGTGGCATTTGAATGAAGGATAATTACGTGAAATATGTATGTTACTGTGTTGTCGTGCTACTTTCATTCATTAATCTGCTACAACTTCTCATGGTGTTTTTGAAACTGAATAACAACAATCTGGATACATTTTTTATCAGTCCAGTAATAGTTTAAATTTCTCGATATTTGCTCAGTTTAACATAAATGTTAATTATGTATTTACTCTGATTACCTAACTCTTTCTATGTTTTGTAAATTTGAATGGTAAATTGCAAGGGTTTTGACTTTTGATATCAAATTTAAACAAACAGAAAATTAATTCTGTGTCTGTGTTTGACTTCATGTTGGCTAAATCCTCAATAATTATCTGCACATGGGGCACAGGTGGCTGAGTGGTTAGTTTTGCGCACACAATGTTCAGAAGCCGGCGGCTCGACTCCGAATTTGAACTGTGTCATCTTTACCTCATGTCATTCCCTACTCTCTCTCGCCTCAATTTCCAACTCCATCCACTGTCCAATATCTCCAATAAAAACATCTGTACATTATGAAGAGGTTAATGTGTTAATTTTAAAACTCTATCCAGATGCTTCAGTGTGTTGAAGCTCCCATGACCTCACCCTCCCTTTCAAATGTCATTATTCCCTCCCCTGGCAGAGTATCAGCACACTCATTTGAAAACAGTGTGGTGAGTTCCAATGTAACAGAGCAGTAAATATTACCGGCAAGGCTAGGAAGAATGCCAAAAAGTGAATGTCAGAGGTGAGAGCCAACACGTTGTAGACAAGATAGTGTAGCAATGTTTTATTTACATCTCTGGCCTTATCTTTATGGTTTGGATGATTTAACTCAAGCTAGATGTTTGGTAGACAGGATAAGAGTTGAAGGTAAAACACCTTAAAGGATCAGGAGTTAGAGTCCCTGAAGCGTTGCGTATGAGTAAGTCTCTTGCTGCGTATTGTGAAGTCTCTTTAGACACATCTGAACAGTGATATTCAGCTCTGCATTATCAACATTTAAATTTCAGTAAAAGAACAACCGCGTTTGTTTAGAGTTTTATTCAAGGTTGAGGCATCTTAGGGCCCAAACGTGTATTTAGCGTATTTTACTTTTTTGATTCTCAATATATCGGTCTGTTTTAATGCTAATTGTATGAAACTTGGCCAAGATTTTTTTTTATTATTAATTTTAAAATTCCATGATCACCTTGTTTGCAAGGTGCATAGAATAGGAGATTTGCATATGTGTCACACTCCACACCCTTGGGCCCGATTTGGGCCCATTGACTCCCATTATAACCACATATTTTTGATACACTGTAATCCTGACATATTATAATGTTTTTCCCATGATAACCTAATAAATCTAAGCCGCTACCTTCAAAATACAGGGAAAACGGGTTTAGATGTGATGACCCCCCCCTAAACCACCATGGGAAGCAGATATTTTATATGCCAAAGTTGTCTGCACCTGCTGAGGCGACTGAGGTCCTTTGGAGTGTGCAGGACTCTGTTACGGACATTTTATGACTCTGTGGTGGCGTCTGCACTTTTCTATGCAGTGGTCTGCTGGGGAGGAGGGAGCACAGAAAGAGACAGGAAGAGACTGAACAGACTGGTCAGGAGGGCCGGTTCTGTCCTGGACTGTCCTCTGGACTCTGTAGAGGAGGTGGGTGAGAGGAGGATGCTAGCAAAGCTGACATCCATCATGGACAATCACTCTCGCCCCCTGCATGACACTGTGGGGGCTCTGAGCAGCTCCTTCAGCAGCAGACTGAGACACCCACCCTGCAAGACTGAGCGCTACCGCAGGTCCTTTATTCCATCTGCAGTCAGACTGTTTAACAGCATCACCGCCTCATGACTCTGTATAATAATCATCAATATCATTAATGCTACACACTGTGTGTGTTTTTCATAATATCTGATCTGTCTCTCCACAAGTGAAAGTGTACATAGTGTTTATGCCTAGTATTATTTAATTCTATTGTATTTTTTCTTCCTTTATTTAATTCATGTAAACATAATCGTAGCTGTTTTTTTCTTAACTTTTTGCTATTGATGCTGTTTATGTTCCTGTTTTGTTTTTGAGCTACTGTAACAACTAAATTTCCCCCATTGGGGGATCAATATAGTTTATCCTTATCCTTATCCTTACATACATTTTCATTTTCAATCTTTACTTGCAAAATTCACAGCAATAAAAAAGCTGAACAACACAAAAATGGTCTTGGTGTGTTGGGATATATATAAAAGATTGGTGTGAATGTGGTTGAAAATATATTTTGTCTGTGTGTGTTTGTGTGTGCGTGCGTGCGTGCGTGCGTGCGTGTGTGTGTGTGTGTGTGTGTGTGTGTGTGTGTGTGTGTGTGTGTGCGTGTGCGTGCGTGAGTGTGTGTGTGTGTGTGTGTGTGTGTGTGCGTGTGTGTGCGTGAGTGTCTAGTGTGAGTATGCTCTTAGTTTAAACTGGTTACTTCACACTTGCCAGGATCAGCAGCCAAAATCAGGGGTCATCTGGGCATAAAAACATAAAAAATATTTTAAAAAATTATATAAAACATTACATCTATGGTTAGGTCTGAAGTTGTTGAAAAGATTTGATGCAGTGAAAGTGAAAAAAAATATTTATAAATGACATTTTTATTACACTTTAATGAGAGGGACCCGTTTTGGGCCTTAAGGACTTAAGTGTAAGTTTTTGTGAATAAACTCTCATTGTTCCAAAAATAATAATGCATCAAAATCAATGTTGTTATCAATTATTGACCCTGTCAAGGCTCTAATAACCTCATCCCAAATATTCCACTTTGCATCTCTTTTTTCGAAAATATTGCATATTTTGGGTTCTTCCTATTGAAAAAATCTGGGGTTCTTATGACAAAAAGGGCAAAAAAACATAAAATATATTAAAAAATTATATGAAACTTTACATACTGTATATGGTTAGGTCTGAAGTTGTTGAAAAGATTTGATGCGGTATCTCAGGAGGATATTACATTTTTATGACAGGGACCCGTTTTGGGCCTTAGGGACTTAAGTATAAGTAATTTTTAAAGATGCCTCAAGGGTTAAGAAAAGATGTTATGTCAGAACATGACTTCATCATCTGAGCTGCTGTACCCTTACCAACAGAATGTGCAGCCTGAAATCCTCGGACAGGAGACGCCTCGCCGTTCCCTTAAAAACTGACAGAGAACGATTGTTCACTGCTTAGGGTTGCTACATCAGTTTCTTCATTTAAATCACTTTTCTTTCTTGTCATTTTAATTTTTTAACATAGTGTTTTTTTTAATACATATTAAGTTGTTCTTTTTTTTATTCTGTTTCTGTTATATATTTCCAAATGCTTGTGTAATTAATAGTTGGGACTTTATTGTGATTTTTTCCAACAACATTAATTTTATTATTATAGCAGTGTACTTATATTTGTTCATGTATATACTCTTTTAAGAGGCCCAAGTCTAACAACTGTCAGTAACTGGAAAATGGTAAATAAATCCATCCATCCATTATCTATACTGCTTATCACATTGTAGGGTCGCTGGGGGGGCTGGAACTGATCCCAGCTGTCATTGGGAGAGAAGCGGAGTACACCCTGGACTCGTCGCCAGTCAATATTAGGGCCGACAGAGAAAAACAAGCAGCCACACTCAACTATGACTAAGTTAACACTCTTATAGTAAATTAGTGCAACATATGTATACACTGTTGTACCAGGGGAAAGCTTTACTTATTTTTTTAATCTGATAACACAATCATGTTTTCTGGATCTTAAAGTAAATGTAATTTATATCATTCTGACCAAGGCCAGTGTGTGCGGGTCGGGTTGATAGGGTTGAATAAATGCAGTATGTATTACCGTGGTGTTCACTAGTCCTGGTAAGCCAGTTAAAGTAGATCATTTTCAAAGTTTTGATTTGTTAAAAATGTTCTTTAACAGAATTGTAGTACAGATACAAAACAAAACACCAAAGGAGAAACGTTTGAATTGAAACAGGAAACTATCCACAAAAGCAACATAAAAAAGGTAACACTTGTTAACTTGGTTTTTCGATGCTTTAAATAGCTTCTTGACTGATTTGTAGTTATCTTATTATATCTATAAAGTGAAGTTGCCTTAGCCATAAGCTTCACATTGCAGCTATCAGCTCATTATCACTGCATTTTCACCACAAGTTAAGATTAACTCACACGTTTATGAAGCGGTGATTCACTTATGTTCACAGTTATTAGCAGACAGGAACAAGTTCAAGCTAATTGTCAAGATAATTTACACACAGAGTTCAACCAGCGGTGTTGACATGTGAAGGCAGCCACTCCACGATCATAAAGGTTAACCTACATTCATTGCCTGTATCAGTGCCAACAGTTTCAGCTGTCCTTTGTTTACAATGGAAACATGAGTTAAAACGAGTGTGTGTATCATAGCAAACAACATCAGTAACTTAAAAAGCTGTTGAATTCACTTACCTAGCCTTTGCAAACGATAACTACCCCCTCTCCTCTTGGTGGATTTGAAACTTCAGTTGGCTAATCTTATTCTTGCCTGTAACCTCTGTCAACATCTGTGTCCATTCTCCTCCTGAAAACTGTGCACCTCGCACCTCCTTCACCCTGACAGTGCAGCACTTCGATTAGATTGACTGACTAAATGTGTATGGAAATGGTTGATGGGCTGGTTTCAGATTTTGGCAGCTCAGAATATCATCCTCATGCTGTGTGTGTGTGTGTGTGTGTGTGTGTGTGTGTGTGTGTGTGTGTGTGTGTGTGTGCGCGCGTGTGCGTGTGCGTGTGTGTGTGTGTGTGTGCATGCGTGCGTGTGTGTGTTTGGCACTAGTCCAATGTAGACCAGAAATAAGATAACAGAAAGAAAAACCTGCTGCAACAGGTTCCAAAAGATCTATTGGTTCAGTCATTGGCAGCTGGCAGCGCACTCGTTCTCCCTCTATCAGTCTTTCTTTGCCTGACTGAATGGTTACTTGTGTGAATGGGACATCAGATACAGTACAGATCACAGCCAGTGGCAGTGAGCGGGCGCCATGCCCTGGTTTCTGTACTAGCCTGTGGCAAAGGCTGTCTTAAATGTGATCTATTTCCACTTAAAAACATGTGCACAAGTAAACACATGCAGGATACTTATTGCATTCAGAGCATGCAACAAGACATTCAAAGTTAATCGTTCAAAAAAGCACCAGCTACTGTTGTAAACAAAAGCAGTCAATCAGGAAATTTCACTTTCCAATACGGAAATAGAAGTTAATGTCAGAACTAATGAACATAAACCAGCCTGTTGTGGTCTGCAGGATGTGAAGTCAAATAGATCTCATGCAGCTCCTACTTTCGTTAGATGCTCAATGGACCAATGCTTCTCTTTGCACTAAAGCTTTTACTTTTTTCTTCGACATTTTACTTGAGCTCTTATCTGACAATTTTACAGTAACAGTATGAGTCTCAATAAATAAGGGAGTGAGAGAAATAAAGAAAAAGAAAGAGAGTGAGAGGGAGTAGTAGGTATGTCGATACAGGTAGATTCCTATCCTATCCTCCCAATGAACCAGGAAAACAGTAATACCCTTACCTCGTAGCTATAGCTTGTACAAACTCTGTCCTCAGTGAGAGGGTGAGGCAGAATGACAGAGACAGAGGATTAATTACAGATTGAATAAACTCTTGTGTTACAGTGCAAGGGCCTCTGCACAACAATCTAGCTGAAGGCTCTTTCTGCCAAAGATGAAGTTCTTGAGGTGGGTGTAATGTGGGAACAGATTCCAGGGGGAACTACTGTATAGTAAAAGTCTCATTGTGTTGTGGAAAGAAAGTCCTCTTCTGCTCATGAAAACTGTATTGACAACAATATATTATTAGATTTTTTTTTTTCTTTGAATGCCCTGTACACAAGAGTTAGTCCTATTCCCAGTGTTATTCAATAGTGACACTTCACCTATCGCAGAGAAAAATGTTATGGCAGGTTGACAGGTAACTGTCATCAAAATGTTCAATCATGCTGATGGCTCACGCATATCTGAGCGTGCACTTTAGATTCAGCTAATGCACCCTGTATTCCAAGTGGTATTTAGACATGCTTTTCTTGTCTTACCTATCTAGATCGTCTTAAGTACTTTACATGTAACATTTTCTTCTTTTTGAACTAAAATAATGTCACATAAGCCCTCTTTATCGACTTAATATTTGACAAAATGTTTTTATATTACACATTGAACTGTACTTTAGTTGTAACAAAACTCCTCAGACAAGCAGATTGACAATCACATTTTCCATTCAGATGTTGCTCACATGTAAAACATTGTGTACTTGTAAAATTGTGTTGCAATCCCTATAAAATGATGTTTTTTATTGCACCGAATGTGCAAAGGCATGTGCAAGTTTCCTTCTGGTTTGAGAAAATTATTACTGAAATAAAACCTCCATAATTAAAAAAATATATATATATATATACTGTATAACAAAAAAGTCAGAACTGTCAGGTGTCCTGTCAACAGTTTTACATTCTGAGAATTTTTGCTTTGAGCTACAGGTGCATTTTTTGCTACAATACCATGAGAGATCACTGGGCAGTATTGGAATCAATGCTGGAATATTTGCAATAACTTCCAGTAGGAAAAGACCTGCACCAAATACATACAATATAATCCTGCAGGGCAGAAAAGGTATAGGGATGCAATAAATATGGCAAATATAAGTGTTTCACAAGGCAGTGCTTTGGGTCCTCTACTCTTTCATTTTTCTATGCTGATCATCTGAATGATTGAACTGATTTCATTTCCTACTTTAACCTGTTGACAGTGTATTATTTTACTGATTTAAACATCTAACTTACACAAGACTAGTTCATAATTAGTTAAATAAGTTCAATTGTTTGTTCATTACAGAGTCAGACAATATCTTACCCTTACCCCCCTTAGCACATATTAATATTCAATTAATTCAAAATATTCAATCAAGTCAAGGCAGGTAAAGTTATTCCATCTTAATGCTGCTTTTAATCTGTATTAAAAACAAGATTTTTGCAGCACTAGATCAAAATAATTGGGTACATAAAAACATGTTAGAGTAGATGGACTTGAAGTTATTATGTACCCCCATCCTTTGACAACTGAACTTGCATTTAAAAAGTCACAGATCTCTGCAAGTTGTAATTGCAGGCTGTAGAAACATCTTCCTATATTCTCATCATTACAAGACTTGCATTGGCTGGGTGTTTCTTTGTAAAGAAACACATCTATACAGACGTTTACACCTGAAAAAGACTTTGTTTACATCATCTATTTATAAATGTACTTTGTGCTTTATTCAATTGACACTTTTCAAACAATTTAGTAAAGCAACATGTTCACCACTGCTAAGTCCAAAGTAGTTATTTTCTCAAGTAAAACATATTCATAAATCAAAAAAGAATGTAAGATATAGCAAATGTAAATTAAATCACATCTTTAATGTCACAAGAAACAAATTTATGATTGTCTTTTGAACATTTAGAGAAACATTCAGAGTCCCTTAGGCAGTGAGATTTATTACTGACATCACGTTTTGGCTCAGGCTGAAGTTATATAAAATCAGCAATTACTTTTCCTGTCCCAGGGATCTTTCACAATAAAATGTGCAGCCGTCTCCTCGAATGACTGTTCTTACTATGTTATATTAAAAAATTAACATTTAACCCCAGCTGATCTCCCCTTGACAAAGACATCTTTAAAAAAGCTCAACACATACAAAGTGTTTTCCATGATGTTTACTAAAACGGATTATAATGTACCATATTGATTCAATTCTCATGACAAAAGATTTTTGCATAATGTAACCTAAGACTATCAAGATCTACAAAATCTTGAGGTCACCCAGTAAATCTGATAACATTTTAGCTGGGTAATGAGAAAAGGTCCCTCATTAGTGTTTGTTGTTTGCTCTGTTAATTCAGTAGACGTTTTATCAAAGGCTAATACCAAATAGCTTACAATCCACATACGCTTTCAAGTAGACATTGAACTGCAGAATTAAACATTCTACTTGTTGATTTGGTTAAAGATCACAAGGACACAAACAGGACTGGCTTACGTTATGATTTGAAGAAAAAAAAGTTGCCAATAAAAATTAAACTATAAAATATCATGAGGCAAATAGTTCTCTTACCTTTGATAATTGAAATGCATCTCAACTTCATAAACTTCCATCACTGTGGGAAAATACAGTCTGTCCTTTGAATCATCATGTCTTTTAGTTTTAACTCGAGGAGCGGTCACCAGATTGCAAAAGAAAAAGAAAATTTCGGATTTTCTAACTGAGTTCTTGTATGTCTGTACTGTACTTTCACCACTTTAAAATCCTGTTTTGCTCAGAGCTTTCACATGTAACAAATTTATATAAAACCCTGCCAAAAAGTTCAGTGAAATATTTTCAGTTCCCTGAAATTGATTTCCCTTACTTTCAATCATTTTGCCTATCTCCCTCATTGACCCTTGAAGGGATTTGCCTTCTGTCCTCTAGGATCTCTTTAAATCAATTGGGGACCCGGTGGTCCTAATCCTATGGATGGCAATGAGATTTGAGTCCATCATTAAACTTAATAGTCTCAGCCAAAAGGTACAGTGAACCTGCAGGATCTTTTTTTCCAAAGATTTATGTTCTTTGACAATGAATATTCAGCTTTTTGAAAGACAACAAAAACTATTTATTCAAAATTGCGTGTGTTTTTTTTTGCTCTGAGTGACCAACTAAAAGTACAGTAGAGATGAGTATGATTCACTTTAAGATCCCCAATCTGAAAAATAGTTACTAAAGTTACCACCCATTTTGGCCTATATCAAGCGCATTCCTCTATCTCACTTAATCCTTTAGTAATAGCATCATACATGAAAATCCATTTGTAAGCAAGTAGAAAAACTAAATTATCTGTTTCTTTATGTTGATTAAACTTTTATAAAAAGGATAGTGTAACATTATGTCTTACAGTTTTCATGAGAACTCAAATGATGTAAGTTTTGCCATAAAATAACTTCTGGACTTTAATCTGCTTAGATAAACACTTATGACATTTTTTAAGAGTGAAAATCTTATAAATCAATGCTAACCCTAACCCAGTTTGGATCGTCTTGGTTGACTGTCCAAAGAATGATTTTTCCAAATAAGGTGATCTCAGTTTAGTCAAACCATCAACCAAAGGTGCTCCAATGTTTCCCAGCCATCACGTTCAGTTGTTTCTGAAGACAATCACAAATGTGAGGAAGGATCTCAGATTGAAAGCTGCAGAGAAGAACCTGTGCAAGCTCTCAAGAACAGACTTTGAGTGCACACCAGGCTGTACTGGCTGGGGTGTTCAGGCGGGCTTAACACAAAAATTACCAAGTCACTTGCCAGCCAAGTCCTCCAGTCATAGAATCCCGATAAATAATCTGATATCTTTTGTGTCCAACAGTTTCTCCCTGATTCCACTTTCTTGAGTTCATATTCAAGGAGTTTTAGTGACATTTGCCCAACTTGGAAAGGTGTCTAGCTGGAACATGGCCACCCCCCATGTGTTAATGGCAATGTTGATGGTTATGACTCCGATGATGTTCAAAATAAATCCAGCTTTTGCCTGAAAAAAAACAAAAGAAAATAAGACATTTTGACATTTAGACATTCATCAAAGACAATACAGTGTATTGTCAAAGTTGGTTTTAATACAATGCAATAATATCAAGTCCAATTTTTCAAGAGGCATGCATACATTTCATTTGCATGCTTGGTCTCCCTGAGCTTAGTTAGATATTTGACTATTATTATTGTTATCATACACGATATGATGTTTATGCAAACAGAAAATCATGATCACGTTTAAGGATTAAGATAATCTGCTTATCTGAAATCTGGATATGAGCCTTTATCCAAAACTCCTAGTGTACATCAAGACACTCATGTACAGGTTCTGTTCTATGAGGTCTTACCATGTCGATGACTTTAAGGTTGCCGTAGGAGAAGGCGATGGCGTTGGGAGGTGTGGCCACAGGCAGCATGAAAGCCAGGTTGGTAGCAAAGGTGCAGGGAAGCATGACGTACAGCGGGTGAATCTTTATAGCAGTTGCCTGGACATAAAGATTTATTTCTACATTCAAACACATGCAGGTTTAAATCTTTCAGGTCACCATTGTTAGACTTCGCAGTGGGTAGTTTTTGGAAAACTGAAACTGGTTGACATCATACACAGTCCATTAAGATGCTAAACCAACCAATAGCAAGCAACTCTCCTTGTACTTCAGAAATAACACAACGCAAAGTCGTAAAAACATTGAGAAATTATATTGTTTTTTGTCTCACCATTGAGGCCAGTATGGGTAGGAAGAGAGTTGCGGTGGCAGTGTTGCTGGAACATTCAGTGAACATGGCCACCAACAAACACAGCAGGATGGAGATGGCAAAAGGAGGGATGGTCTGCAGCGGTACGAGACTTTCTCCCAGCCACGTAGACAGTCCAGATTTCTTTACATCGAAGGAAGACACATTAGCATGAGATCAATTGTACACATGTTTTGCCTCATAAAAATGTGGACTTAATAATGATCTGCATTACCTCACTTCCTTGGGCCATTGCAAAACCTCCTCCAAGGAGCAAAACGATGTTCCATGGCATCTTTTTATGGACAATGTCCCAACTTAGCAGCGGTGAAAGGTCTTCAGCAGATGCCTCTATTAGGAGGGACAGAAATAGGTTAACAGCACAAATCTTTACAACTGACAGTTTATTTTCTGCAACTGGTAGGATAGACAAAGATAATGATACTTCTAACCTAACTGTAGCATACACCAGCTTTTACTGTCTGGTTTTATGACGCTTTGACCATAGTGAACTCTGTAAAGATAAAAGGAAACGTGATAAACTGCTAATCCATCAAAAACCTGATTTAAGTGTGATCTTGTTACTAGACTTTGAACTTTTTTTTCCTTTTCCAAGGTGAGAAATGGACTTTGGCACCACAAAGGCTGCCACAAAAGCATTGTGTCACTCTTCTTTGTTAAAAAAAGATTGGTCGTCCACTTTTTTAGGAGCACAGAAAACTCTGGTGCTTGCAGGCAGCAGACGGACACATTTAACAAAGGTTACGATTAGAATAACTTCATTTTTGGTACAAAAGTAATTTGTGTAAGTAACAGTACAGCATGAGCTGTAGTGCTGACCATGCAGGCCGTGCTATCAGGCTACAACTCAGGAAACATTTGTGATAAGTATACTAAGCCCCAAATCAGCAAGACGAGTTTACACAAGCGGTGAAGGCTATTTACTATATTTTTATCTGTTACAGGGCACACCTCTTAGGACAGATGTGGTTACAAAACTTCACTACTATCTTCATGTGCCAGATGTTGTTGCAACAAAAATAAAAGAAGGTGTAACAAGTAAATGAAGATTTCCCATTGGGCTATCCAGATGTGCAAAGATAGAACCTAATACAAGACACCAAGTGAAGGTATATTAAGATGGACCAAGAGACAGCTGTTTGGGAATGAAGCCAAAATACTCAGAGGCTGAGTGGCTGCTGTATAGGTCATAAACCCCACCTACTCCGTATATAGAGTATTTTGGCTTCACTTTTGTTGAACGGAAGAAGATGGAAATGCATTGTCCATGATAGTATACAGTCAATGGTTACGCTTTTTTTTTTTTTTACAATTCTATAATAGTTGCCAAACAATGACAGCAGTAGCATGAATATATTACGCAACTAAATTTCCCCCATTGGGGGATCAATAAAGTTTATCCTTAAAAATTCTCAATCGTAAGTTTGTTTTGTTCATATTTAATATTTTGTAACATTTTAATGATAGCATAATTATGGAAAGCAATGCACTTGTTGTAAACACAAAATTAAAAGTTACATGTCCTCAACCTACCGTCCTCAGACTTCCTGCTGCAACTTGGGAATTTGGACGGGATACAGAAGAAAAGTGAAGACATTAATATGGCCACAGTGCCATCTGTGACGTACCTGATGAGGAAACACATTTCATGTATTAACTTTTAGAGAACACTCGAGCAACTGTCTTGACTTCTTTGCAGTGATGATAGGAAACACTTTTTGAATAAACCACAAGACTCAACAGAGGAGAACAGGGTTGGGGTATCAATTCAAGCTTCTGACTCGAGACCATTAAAAGGATATAACTTCTATAGACAGACCAGCACTAAGCATTACAGAAACCTTTAATAGTGGACCCTTCCTTATTTTTACATTATAGATTTGGTCTATCCCTGGTGAACTGTTCACTTTATTAGGTCATGAAAAGCTGTGAGACGTATTTATACTCACGTTTTGTCTTTGTTGAAGAGCACAGTGGCCCAGCCAGGCATAAACCCAGGATCCCTGGTAAACCACAGAAGAACCAGCAGCGTGAAGATCACCAGCACACAGGCCTCAGCGAAGCCCATCCTGCCCAAATTTTTGTACTGGTTTTTGATCACCTGGTACGCCTGTCTGTCCTTCTTTGTGCCACATCCAAAGGACTTTTTCAAACTGAAATAACACAAGGTGAAGATATATGGCTCATTTAAAAAATAGTAAAATGTGAAAACAAAGAACGACTGCAATCAATGGAAACTTACTTGAAGCCAAAAAACATGAACTGCAGCCACAACCAAGAAAGGGCGAGCATTAGCACCATGTTTGGGAAAGAGAAGCCAAAAAAGCTTGCAAAGTTGATTAGGCCCCCATTCTCTGGGAAGAGTCTGTTGATGAGAACATTTAGATCAGAATAAGGTCGAGCCCAAACAACTATAGCTGGTTTTGATCATTGAATCTAGGCATGAGAAAGACATTTTTATTTAAATGTTTGGAGGTCTTACTCATTTATCTGGCCTTGCAGGATGACATTGGGTGTTGTCCCAGTGAGGGTGGCAGTGCCGCCGATGCTGGCAGCGTAACAAACACTCAGGCTCATTCCTTTCCTCCAATTATCATACTTCTGCTTTGACTTCGCTCTGCGCTGCTCAGTCGCTGGACTCCTGTCACATTCCTCTTGAGTGACAAAACTCAGACCTTCAGCGTTGGAAAGACATCTTAATTTTTGAATCTATTGTTTGGGCCTCCATTTTGTTATTGCTGTTGGATTTTAAGAGTTCTGTGAAAGTTTACTCCTAAATTTCTTTATTTAGGTGAAGGCAAGGATGCATTTGGCAGGCAATGTGGCACTCTGTCTATATTCTAGGATTTATTTCTCTTTTATAGACGGGACTGTTACTTGAATAAAGTTTTGAGTAGAAAAAACATACTTGACATCACATCATTTTCTTTCACGCTTCTGCTCTCATCATCTCTATCTGTAAAAAACAACAAAATTAAAACATATAGCGACAAAAAAATCAACATTTTCACAAGTAAAACATAAACCCTGTCACACACCCATGTTGACGCTGCTCTCCATTGCTTTGACCTCCGTCTCATTGCTTTCTTTAATGTCCCCCATCTCGAACATCTGGTTTTCCTGACCATCCTTTGCAGCAGCCACGCTACAATCCCTCTCTTCAGTGCTGGCCCCCGTGTCACGGAGCTGTTGCAGCACAGCGCTAGTGATAGGCAGCATCATGGCTGTGGAGGCAGAGTTACTGATCCACATGGACAGAAAGGCTGTGGTGCTCATGATACCGATCAACAGGCTGTAGAGGATGCACAACAAACAATAAGATGGAAGATCAGGAAGGAATGTAAAGAGACGAATTATATGATTAAAAGCACAATTCATGTTCAGGGGAATTCCCATACTTCATTTGTTTGATGCAGTATGTGTAGGTTAATGCATGTAAGGAATAACATTTCTCACGGGGCTGGCTTCACCCCCACAATAAGCAGAACATGAAGGGCGATCCTTGTGTGCAGGTTCCACTTCTCGACAGCCATTGCAACCAGCAGCCCACCGATAAACAGCATGTTGGAGTCTTTCAGGTACTGTATAGAAACCTTTAAGACGAGATAAGAAGAGCAGAAGGAATATCTAGGAAGGCATATGTAGGAGCATAGAATGTATTCCATGTTTATAAAAAAAATAGTCAAAATAATACCTCTGCTGCTTGCATGATGCCCAGCATGGGGTAGAGAATGACAGGCAGCAGGGCAGTCACAGCCAGAGGGAGACACTCTGTACACCAGTACAGCGCCATGAGGATTATCACAAAGCCACATTTTGCCGCCTGTAAGGACAGATGAGGTAGTTGCTTTTGAAGGCCAGACTTTTAAGCCCTTTGATCCCTCGACTATTGACCCTTACAACTTTTATGTTGACCCAGACCTACATTTTTTTTCATCATTTGATGCTTCTAAAATTTGTAGTTATTATAATGATACTCAGTTTAATGAATTGTGTGTTTCTATGCCTCCTAATATATTCTCTACTTTTCATCTGAATATAAGAAGTCTTTCTAGCAACTATGACAAATTCATGCATTATCTATCTTCACTTAAACATGATTTTTCTGTTATTGCTTTATCAGAAACATGGCTTACAGAGGACTCTAGAGACATTTTTAAATTACCTAAATACAATTCAGTTCACTGTGTAAGAGAGAATAGATCTGGAGGTGGAGTATCTCTGTTCATCAATGATGTTTATGAATTTAAAATTAGGGATGATCTCTCTCTAAAGTCTGATGGGGCGGAGGTGGAATCTGTTTTTGTAGAGCTCTCTGGTGGAAAGAATGTTGTTGTTGGTGTTATTTATCGCCCACCTGACTCTATCATCAAAGATTTCAATGAAAGTTTATCAAATTCTCTTGATCTGATAAACAATGAGGATAAACTCTGTTACATTTTAGGAGATTTCAACATAAATCTTTTTAAATATAAATCAGATACCCTTACTGGGGATTTTCTTAATATTCTTTATTCTAGTTACTTTTTCCCTCTTATTCATAAATCTACACGAGTTACAGAAAATTCAGCAACCTTGATTGATAACATCTTAACTAACTCTTTGAATGAAGGAATGAAATCTGGGGTCTTGTATTTAGATTTGTCAGACCATTTTCCTATTTTCCAGTACTCTTTAATCAAGAGTTTTAATAGAGCTAAACATACCAAGAAAACAATGCACAAAAGAATTATGAGCAAGTCAAATATTTCAAAATTTAAAGACAAGCTTACCAGTATTTCATGGGATGACCTATATGAGGAAAATAATGCTGAGTTTGCATATCAACATTGTATGAAAGTTATTAGCTTTAGCTCTGATGAGTGTTTCCCAATTGGAAGTTCTACCAGGAAATGCAGTCAAGACTTTAATAAGCCTTGGTTTACAGTTGATTTGTTAAAGCTGTGGAGGAAAAAGAATAAACTATACAGAAAATATCTCTCAAATCCTACTCCTCTTATCCATGGCGTTTATAAATCCTATAGAAATAAATATATTCATTCCATTAGATCTGCAAAAAAGAAATATTTCAGTGAAAAATGTAATGGGTGTTAAAACGATATTAAAACCACGTGGAAAGTGATAAATCAGCTGTTGCAAAGAGAAAAAACTGCCCCAGAGCTACTTTCTGTCTTTTTGGATGGTGAACATTCTCTTAAAAATCCATTTGATATAGCTCAAAAATGTAATGATTTTTTTGTTAATATTGGTTATAAATTAGCTAACAAAATATCTGCATGTCATGGTAATCCACTGGATTTTATCCCTTGACATTTTCCTATTATTTCTTCTTTTGAGTCCCCTGATATTCAAGAAATAAGTGACATAATTGATGAACTAAAAACATCTTCAGCCGGTCATGACAATATAACTGCATTTCTTGTCAAACAGGTGAAACAGTCAATACTTCAGCCACTTGCTCACATATTTTCTTTGTCTTTGAAAACAGGCGTTGTACCAGAGGATTTAAAAGTTGCTAAAGTGATTCCTCTGTTTAAAACTGATGATCCATGTTGTTTTAATAACTATAGACCCATATCTATTTTGCCATGTTTTTCAAAAATATTAGAAAAAAATATTTACAAAAGGCTTCTTTCTCATATAGATTCTAATTCAATTCTTTACAAACACCAGTATGGTTTCCGGAAAAAACACTCCACTGATATGGCTCTGCTTCACCTGATTGACAAAATTACTTCTGCACTTGAAAATAATGAATTTACTTGTAGTATTTTCCTAGACTTTTCAAAAGCTTTTGATACAGTTAATCATCATATTTTACTTGAAAAGATGTATAAATACGGTTTTCATGATACCACACACAAATGGTTAAAAAATTATGTTTCTAGCAGAAGACAGTATGTTTGTGTTAAGAGTTGCTATTCTAACAAAGCCAGACTACTCTGTGGGGTTCCGCAGGGATCCATTCTGGGACCATTATTACTTCTCATATACATTAATGATTTTTCTAATGTCTCTAATATCCTTTCTCCAATAATGTTTGCAGATGACACAACTCTAGTTCTCTCTCATTCAAATTTCAGTTCACTGATTAAGAATGCTAATGCTGGTTTAACTGCCTACGCTACCTGGTTCAGATTAAATAAATTATCTTTGAATATAAAAAAATCTAACTTTATCATTTTCAGTGGCAAAAAAACATATTCTAAAGATTTATCTAACATTTCAATTGAGTCTGTTGAGATGCCTCAAGTGTCATCTACAAGATTCCTGGGAATTACTGTTGATGAGAGTTTGAGTTGGAAAGAACAAACTGACTGGGTTAGCAAAAAAATAAATAAATCTATTGGTATAATTAGGAGGGTCAGTCAGCTTGTCACCACAAACTGTCTCCATACTCTATATTACAGTTTAATTTATCCCTATCTTTCATATTGTAATATAGTTTGGGCGAGTACTTTTCCTAGTACTCTCAACAAAATCTTGGTCCTCCAGAAACGTTTTGTTAGAATTGCAACTCGATCAGAGTCACACATCCCATCTGCTCCTTTATTTAAAAAACTACAAATTCTTACTATTTTTGACATCAATATTATTCAAATATGTGTTTTTATGTATAACATACATTCAAGTGAAGGGAATATTCCTGAGCATTTCAAGACTTACTTTAAAGCAAATTCACACGTCCATTCCTACTCAACTCGTCAATCTTCAGATCTTCATCTTCCTAAATTTCTTACTTGCAGAGGTCAATTTTCAATAAGATTTAGGGGGACCAAATTATGGAATGGCTTTTCCCATCTGGCGAAAAACTGTTCCTCTATAAAACTCTACAAAAGACACTTAAAAGATGATTTAATGGATGTTTTGTAATTTGCTTTTCTTTATGTGTTGTTGTCCATGTCTCCGTGTTTTATTTTGATTCACACATACTCAAGGAATCAGTAAATTAGGGGTATAAACCAATATTTCCCTCATGGACACACACACACATACACACACATACACACACTCACACACACACACACAGACACACACACACACACACACACACACACACACACACACACACACACACACACACACACACACACGCACACATTACACACTCACATTTTTGCTTTTATATTAATGTTTGTTATTGTCTTTACTGTTTGTATTTTTTGTTATTATATTAATTTGTTATTATTAGCTTGTTATCACTTTTATATAGTTATATGATTCTTTGTATGTTAATTTTGTGTTTTCTTTTATATTGTGAAATTTTAACATTATTTAGGTAGAGGCTTCAAATAAGCCCACTAGGCTTTCTGCCTCTTCCTGCACTGTATGATATTGTGTATTCTTTGTCAATTTTGTATTTTTTAAACTGTGCAAAAAATAAAAGTCTAAAAGTCTTTACAAGGTAACTACACAGTACAAGCAGTATAGTGCATGACTTTAGATTATTTAAAATCTGTATGCTCTTTGTGGGAATTTTGCAGTCACAATATGTTGTTCCAGATATGTAAAAATACCTTAAACATTGATCAGTACTACAAAGGATTCTTCCCTTTCTCTGTGTGGAATTTTTTGAGACCATTTGCCATAACTACTGTTTCATATTTTAATTTTCCAGTTTAATGGCCCCCAAGTAGCTTGCCATTGAGGCTGAACACCTAAATAAGCACCGCTTCAGTTAGCATGAGCATCAACAATTGAAGTACATCATGCATGATGATGCTTCTCCGGTGAATGTATGATGGTCCAAGCAAGCATATTGTTTATAACTGTTTTTTAAAGTTCACATACAGTGTTATTGTGCTGAACAAAAAGTGAACAGTTCAACATAACTGTCAAACAGCTATAAAGGGTTAATCTCAAAATACAAATCTATTGAGAAGATGATTGAGCCACTAAACATAATACCTTCCTTTTATTTATCATAACTGCCTGGCATCCTCTACTTGGCAGGGTGCAGCTAAGATAACAATTTAAGTGTTACCCATACTGATATCTTTGAACCTTGGTGATGATCAAAGGTAACCTGCACACTTTACAGATTTATGGAAAGGGAGGGGGCGGCCGGCTAGAAATAAAGGTTCTCATTTCATTCATGATATGATATTATATCTGGTCAGTGTTTCAGGTGGGAGTGTGTAAATTCAACCTCCCCAGTGAAGTGAGCCATCCCTTAATGCTAGAACAACCTTTTTATATCACTTTCATTACTAAAGGAAACACAGCAGAATCAGCATTCAATGACCTTGTTAACTTTAACAAGTCTCTACAAAACAATTTTTGGTTTGCCCTTCCTATACAAATGACACTTCTCTCCATAACTACCCCCTTGCCTACTGTGTTATACACAGTCATTTTTACAATGCTGATATATGACATCTACAGTCAGGGTGGTTTCAGGACCTTTGTACTGGCTTTCCAAGAAATCACATTCAGTTGGAATTTAAGATTAGAAACTAAAGTTGTATTGCTGAATAAGTCTCTGAAATCGGCACTTAATTTCTGTCTTGTGTAATTTCATGATGTTTAGTATTTTACTGCAACACATGAGTAATCATGAAATGCTGTATTGGACATCTGCAATGTGAGTAACTGTTACATTTCTTTATGAGTAGTTAAAGGTATGTAGTAACAATGAGGCAGCATCTAAACTCAAGCCCTCTTTATAGATGTTGTCCTAATGAAGGGGCACCAGGCAGCGTGAGAAAAAGCCTTCCTGAGCAGGAGTTTACATGAAGGTAATGCAGACAGTAAGGCTCTGTTGGTGGGTTTTTTGTGTTTAAGGGTCAAAAATAATTGAAGACTATAAATAAAGACTTTTCTGGCTTGAATAGGAGTTCCTGCCAATTTTAAAATCAATCAGATCCTGAGAGGTGCTTTGTTCGACATCTATGGTATTCATATATTGCACTGTTGCACTGTTGGTTTAAATTGTTGGGTTATTTATTTTGTTTTGAGAGAAAAAGCCAAAGGTCAAAGTCAGGTATAAAAGAAAAAAAACACTCAGGGATTCTTCTATGAGATGTGTCCCTTGATGCTTCACCAGTGGCTTTATGTTTCAGTGAATGTAGAGACAGAACAGTGTGCTAAACGAAGTAAATCATATCAGATATGTTTGACACCCAAACCAAGAATGTTCAGTGAGGGTGACATGGAGACACTGAAAGATATCGCCTACAAATGATTCACCATTGAACATTGTTTCTCCATCATAAACAGACACTTGGTTGAGGTGAAAGAATGTGAGCAGCGACTTACAATCTGACCCTAAAGCAAAACTCTGAGGAGAAATCAAAATCAAAGCAGCAGCTTAACATATTCTTTTTTGTCTGAAGATCTATTTGAGTGCAGTACTGTGCAATGTTTAGCAATATTATTGTAATTTGTCATGTCATTCATTCTGGAAAGCACCACTTTGGAAAGTTTTATTTTCAGCATGACAGCAATTATGACTGCTCATGCAGTGAGATTACACTTGGAGAGAAAAACAGCTGATAAAACGCCGACAGTAATGGACATGCCCAGTTCAGGCCTATTATAGAGGAAGTATGGGGACATCTGGAAAGAGAAATAAACTAAAGACAGACTAAATCTAAAGAATACCTCTGGCAAGTGCACAAAGCAGCCTGGTAAAATATATACAAAGATTACTTACAAAGACTGTCTCCCTAAAAGTCAAGCTCAAAATGTGAAATGGACAAAGGGAGGTCACACTAAATACTGACTTTTGCCTGTAGAATCCATTTTGTTCTGAAAATTGGATAAGAATTCAATTTGTGTTCATTTTCTTACCTGGGTTTGGATGACCAGCGGCAGAGGCAGAAGTAAAAGAGGTGTCAGGACTATCACAATGTAATTCCTATACTTCCACAGAAGTTTAAGAAATCCAGCCATGATCCACAAAGAGTCAGAGAGAAAGAATATCAAAGAGACAGTAACAGATAAAGCCACAGTATATATGGTGGTATTAACAGTATGTCAACCTAGAGATAGGTTAAATATTAACTTAGGAGTGAGGGGTCTGCAGGTTCAGGGTGTGTTTCCCTGTAGTGAAAAGGAAATACAAAACGTGCGATATAAGAAGCTTTTAGAATCAGAGAAAAAATCTTCTTTGTTGTTGTGATTACACGATGTGACTGATGTTTTATCTGGGTTAGATATAAAGATGGTATAAAGATAACCGTGCTCTATAAAGTGCTTTCAAGTTTTCGGACGACTAAAAAGGCTTTATGACTGAAGTCAACACCAACATATCATTCATCCATTCATACAAAAAGGAACACACTCAAAGCTTTGCCTCAGGAGTAATGTAGGGTTCAGTATCTTACCCAAGGACACATGACATGTTGACTGGAAAAGCATAGAACCACTGATGTACTTGTTAGTGGACAACCCGCTCTAACTCCTCACACAGCCATGCCACATTGAAAAACATGGTGACTATTACATACACACTGTATTCCCACAATAAACCGACATTACACAACTTCATGAAATGGTGTGACATTGAGTCCAATGATATTGTAAGCATTCAGATTCTTATGTCAAAGTTAGATTTAAAAAAAATACTGTGTTAGAAATGAGACCTATGCCAAAATACAATATGAATTATGTATATGAATACATTATGAATAATATCGGGAAAATATATACATGAAGTATAAAAAGTATTGAATTATTACAAAGTAGGATTTTATTGTTGCACTTGGTTGAGGGGGAGCTTTACAATACACGTAAAAAAAGAAAAGAATCAAGCAAATATGGGCACTTCATATTCAAAATGCCTTTTAGAAAGAAGTACCTTCCTAAATGAACTTACATTCTACTACTGGTCATGACTTCACTTGTTTTTAAGCACCAAACTAAAAATATAAATGGAAGTAATAATAACCCCTCATTATGTCTGACAGGACAAACTACCGGTAAGTCATATTATAATTGGTTGTGTTTCTGAAAAGAGCAGAGGTGATCTAGGAAAACAAAACAGAAGGGAAGGGTTAGAGAGTTTGTGATAAATCATGTGGGAGTAACTAAAAAACATGTGATTCCAAGGAAAAAGCCTCCCAGAGCTGAAATGTGGACGAACCAGATCATTACTGTGTGGCCCGTGTGTGTGCGTGTGTTTGTGTGTGTGTGTGTGTGTGTGTGTGTGTGTGTGTGTGTGTGTGTGTGTGTGTGTGTGTGTGTGTGTGTGTGCGTGTGTGTGTGTGCGTGTGTGTGTGTGTGTGTTTGTGTGTGTGTGTTCATGAAAGCTGAAAAGGTTCATGCACAAGAGGATGATGATTGATGTTTTATAGCCTGAAACAACCTTGAGTTTATATCTAATTCCGATCAAAGTCCCAAAAAGTTACTTCACAGTCCCAATCACTTTCACAATAAAGAAAAATGTCTTCAAATTTGTGACTTGTCTTTTACATAATCTTTTAAGAGACAGAGAAAGAAAAGTGATAGCCTATAAAATAATGAAGTACTAATAATGAATTACTACTAAAGATAGCCTACTGTTGGAACTAACTTTTAATAACTTGTTATAGTAATGAAACATAAGAAGAGTATTAAAACTTCTCAGGTTCTTTAGAATGGGCAGACCGAAATTAAACAGATGACAGAGGTTGCAGTTTAAAGATTTTTCTCCCATCCAAAGCCATGTTTTACGCTCAGGGGCGCATGGCAGGGGTAGTGGATGGAGATCTGAGAGATCTACAGCTTTGAGTTGGGGCCTTATAGTGGCTGCAGGCACAGCTGTGATGACCAATCCAGCAGGGCTTTTATTGGATGTAACAACTCTGTCCACCAGAGGTCGCCATTTGGGCAGCATGGGGAGAATTCGTAAGTGCAAACATGATTGACATAACATGAGATCGTTTGTCTTTTTAACGTGCAATTTCGGACGACAAAACGGCCTCAGTGTGCAATGGTCTTTACCCAGCAATGTAGTTCTCGTCTTCGTCCAGACGGGGTTGCTGAAGTCCAACTTTTATGTGCACCAGTAACACCTCCTCTGAGCTGAGCTGGTAGATAAGTTACCTTCAAGCTCTGTTCCCAAATACACTCTCGGCAACTTTATGAGTCAAAAACTCCTAGCGTTAGCATGATTTTACGTAGCTAACCACGGCGTTACTTGAAGGAGCAGAGAGCCAGTTACATTGTGGGAGTACTCTGAATAGTAGGCCTAAGGGACAGTTCATGTGTTAAAGTTAGGACTGTGTGACATGGACGAGCGGGACACCTCAGCTATCCTATCCGGAGATGTGCTCAGCGTCTCTTCCACCGATGAAGAATTTTCCACGTATGGCTCATGTGGTCTCAAAGATGAGGCTCCTGCCTCGACCACCCGCTCCTGGCGACCACCGTTTGCATGCCCGCTGCCGTTGACTGTAGAGCCGGTGATGTTCCTCTCCATGTTTTCAATCGCCCTGCAGTCGCCTTTGGCCACTCAGTATGTGTGGGACCGAGTCAGCGAGGATCTCGGCTACAACGGCTCCAGGAGATTGAGTTGCAACGACACCGTGACCCCGGACCATCTGCAAGAGGTACACTCAAATAGTTTTCACTGTTAGGCCTACAAGTACCAAATCCTGTTAAACTAAATTTACATTATATTCACAGTAAAACCAGTCTGTTGTCGTTGTATTGGCCATATTTATGATTTAAATACCATCATGTTAAAAGGCCCATTAATTAAAATAGCTCACTGTTTGCTGCTTACTCGAATTTTATCAAAATAAAGCGTCCTTTTGTTGAGAAAATGTGCTTACTAATAGGTTAGTCGTATAGGTTCCTCTTTATTTACATGGGCTTTAGAAAAGAGGTTACCATGAATTAGAAACTAATGAGGGTCAATGGTTTTAATTCTGTTTATTTACTTTAACAATAGGGGCTGTCTCAAAATGCTGTATTTCCTCACACCCAGGACACCAGTTTCATAGTCTTTGTGATGTTACTGATTAAAACACACATCTGTATGGTGCATTGTATAGTGCAATAGATCTTGCAACATGAGAGTACGCAAAGCAATAAAATAGGGGGTATTAATGTTGACAGTAAAAACTTAAAAAGTACTTTGTGCTTATGATGACAACTATACATGCAACCACAACACACTCAAATCACTATTGTACCATTAAAGCAACGCAGCACGTAGGCCTACAATTAGCAGCAAAATGTGACCATACAGTACAAGAGGCCAGTAGATCATCTGTGCCAACAGGTGCATTGATTGTAAAACAGCTTGATGTGCTCTTCCCAATTAATGGAAAACCCTTTTTTTGTCCTTGCAAAATGAAATACAGGAACAGTTTCCTCAAAGAGGAACAATAGTCACAAGTTGAAACTAAGCAGCTTAATCATTTAGAGCCAGTAGAAGTTGTTCCAAAGATCAGCAGTTTTCAATTCTGTTCTCCAAAACAAAATACTGTAGCACTGATGTTTTGCACTACTCATTTATTTGGGGTCAAAAGGTGTGCATGATAAATGTGATCATAGGTTGAATAGAGGCAAAGTAACAACCACTTGAATATCCTCAGTGTAACTTCTCTCTTCTGTCAGCTGATACATGTATTTGACTGGTCTTTTTATGTTTTCACAGCAAGTACAAACCTTGACAGCCCACTGGAACCTGTACATCAGCCTTGGGGGCTTTTCTGTAGGCATACTAGTGGTGCCTGTCCTAGGATCTTGGAGTGACCTTGCAGGTCGTAGACGTGTCCTCATCATCCCTAACCTAGGCATGGCCGTCCAAGCGGCGGTTTACATTGCAGCCATGTACCTGAAGCTACCTCTGATCTGGTTTCTTGTCGGCAGACTGCTTAGTGGCCTCACAGGGGAATTCAATGCTGTCGTGGCTGCCTGCTTCTGTTATGTTGCGGACATCAGTGACAAAAAATCCCTCACCCTCAGGGTGGCAGTCTTGGAGGCTTGTCTGGGCCTTGCAGGGATGCTAGCCAGTGTTATAGGTGGGCAGTGGCGAAAGGCACAAGGGTAAGAAATATGCATCATAGTGTGTAGAGAATCATCATTCATACAAGTGCTCTTTATCATTAATTTTTATGCCTGTGTTTAGGTACATCAACCCGTTCTGGCTGGTCCTAGCCACTAACTTGGCCGCAGCTCTGTATGTTTACCTGTTTGTCCGTGAGTCTGTCCCGATAGACCCAAGTGCCAAGCTCCTCACCTGCCGCCATCATAAAACCATCTGGAAACTCCTCTCGACAGGAGGCATCAGTGGTCAGACGAAAGGAAGCTTTCACAGGTACAAGATGTGGCTGTACATGCTGAGCTTTTTCCTGGTGGTGACCATACACTTTGGCAGCAGGGACTTGTATGTGCTGTATGAGCTGAGCTCACCGCTGTGCTGGGGTTCCACCCTGATTGGCTACGGAGCGGCAGCTCAGCAGATGGCCTACCTCACCAGTCTGATAGGGCTGAGGCTCATGCAGTACTGCCTGAAAGACTCCTGGGTGGCTGTTGTAGGTCTGGCCTCTAACATCTCTGGCCTGCTGGTCCTCTCTGTGGCTGACACCACCAAGCTCATGTTCACAGGTGAGACAAGCAAGAATAGAGGAATACTTCTTTCTGCACCTCCCTCTATCCCACTTTCCAAACCCAACACAGTTTTTGCAGATGGCTATTTAACATCATGACCTACTAAAATAAAGGAGACCATTAGGTGATTGATTATTTCTTATATTGTGATTTTTATGATTATTATTATTATTATTATATAGTTATATTTATTACGTGTAACTGCGGCCACCTGGTAAGTGTCAGAGGAGACAATGAACAGCATGCTGCTGAACTGGGGTCGCCAAGATCTACAGTAGCTTTAATGACACCAAAGAAGTGAACATGTCCCTTTTACTCTTACTGTCCTCCTTTATTTGTGCTTTAGAAGCACTGCCAAATGGTTTTCAAGACATGAACACTTTTTCCAGCCACAGGTGAAACTGGTGTCACATTATCAGGCAAATACTGTCATGTTGTCACTGCTCAGCAAGTTACAGACTGAAAAAACCTTGTACTTGGTGGGAACCTTGAATACCAGACTATAAACACCCAGCTCTGCTTACATCCTGTGGAAATAATCAGCAAAAAATGAACCTTGAATTGTAATGGAAATGTAAACGATTGCTTAGTATCTGCACATTTTTTAAAGCCTATTTGTGAAATAGTTAGATTGCTTACATACAAATACAAAACTAGGATTAGGATATTGCCAAAGAAATCACAGTATTTCTAAAAAAAAAGAGGTCGGGTTGGCCTGCCTGTCGTCTACATTATGTGTCAAATATATTTTTCTGCCTCCAGGTTATGGTCTGTTATTTCTCTTCATGGCTCCGTTGCCTGTGCTCAGGTCAAAGCTGTCCAACTTGGGGGCCCAATCAGAACAAGGTCAGTCAGTCGTCTTTAACCCAGAAAACTGTGTGCAATGGTTTCAAAATGTGAGGATTGTGTTGAGAAAAAGTGTACTAATAGTGTATTGTTTTCTTGTGTAAATGAACCAAATGATCAGGATATAACTAAAATTGAGAGCTAGCTTGCAGTTTGTGTACATATTTGTGTGTTTATTCTTTCTCCCAGGCGCCCTGTTTGCATCTGTTGCCTGTTTGGAGAGCTTGTGTTTTTTTGTGGGCAGTGGCCTCTTCAACTCACTCTACCCACTCACTCTGAATTTCATGAAGGGTTTCCTTTTCCTCTGTGCGGCCATTCTCCTCCTCATCCCCGCTGGGATAATTGGGTGAGTTTTGATCATTTTGCTGTTTTTAAACCTTATTTTTATGCAACTTGTCGAGTGGGTTAGTTGTTCTTACGACTTCAGTTTTTATAAGCCTTAAGTTGTAATGTGGAAACAACTCGGACGCATTAAAGAGAGGATGTGTTTGATTTCATTGCTCACAAATTGTCTTGTTCAATCTGCACGGACAACAAACAACGGTTACAACCTAACAACACGTATCACATGAGAGAGAGTGCTGTTGTACTGAATGTCAGCACAGCTCGACCTTGTGTCAAAGATAATCACAGCATGCTGATATCCAGTCCAACAGCACGACCTAGAGTGTGATGTTGCTTCTTTTTTTTTTTACAACAGCAGTAGAAACTATGATAAGCAAAAGCAGATCTTTAAATGAATCATTAAGATAGCTTGACCAAATAAACTATGTTCACATCCTGACTCAAACTGAAATATTGCCAAGCAACATATTAACATTTTCCTGCACTCTGTGTGTCTTCGTGATGCTTTGTATGTTGTACACTAACTGTATCCCTTACTTTGTATTTTGCACATTCAGCATTTTTTTTTCCATTTCTAATACAACCAATGAAATAGGAGTTGGGTTTTTTTAGGGTGGGGGGACCCCAGTAAGAATAGCTGAGCTGTAGGGTACAGCTAATGGGGATCCTAACAAATAAACAAATAAAAAGGATTTGAACATCTTGCCAGCATTTACTGTGGTCCACCGTGTGTCAGTGGAATGTGACCCCCCGGTCTGGCCAATCTGCATTTCTTCAAAGTTGTTGCGACTTGAATGATCCATCATGTTAATTTTGTAACCACTTTTTTTCCTGATTTATAGTCACAAAGATAATGTAAGCTGTTTATTGAATGTCAGTAACTAAGCTTAACCTTTGGTATATTTGATTCTTCAGTTTCCTGCAGTGTTTAGACTACAAGAAAGGCCGTTGAGACTCCTTGGTGTCCTGACCTGAAGAGAGAGAGACAGAGAGAGGGGGCAAGAACCTGTCAGAGAGTTAAAGGTGAGGTGAGCAGCTCTGACACACATGACCTGATGTGTTGTACCTGGAGAGACTTTTGATCTTGACACAGTGACGGAACAGCTGACTGCTATGGGGATTCTTCTTTTTAGTCACACGAAAGTGATCAAGACCAAACCATGAATGAACCTACAGTACTGATTGACATTATGCACGAACTCCTCTGCCATTATGATGAAGTAGTGGAGAATGGGGCCTTTCCAAATCATTCATAATCATAAAAAACAAACCATTGTGTTCAGATATTTCATCCAAGACATTTATTGATGATCGAGACTCAAAAAAAATTACATTTGACTGAATAAGCTTAACAGAAGTCGTTCAAACAGTATGGGTGCTATGTAATGTATTTAAATGAGCCATAGTAACATATCAGTCACCTGACTCAGGTGTGCTTCCCTGAAACAATCACTGTTTCCAACATACAAGGCTATCTCCAGGCAACCTCATCCTCCATCCTCTATTTCTAAGGGTCACACAATTACCATATGTTTTAACAAATGTCCTGTCAATGCACCCGGTCTTGTGAATGAAGGAATGTGTGTGTTAGTGACATTTTTGTCTGTTAGAGAACCAATCAGATCTCACTACTTAGACAGCGTCCTTAAAGAAAGAAAGCTGCATCATGAAACAAAACAAATCTTCAATCAGATTGTTTTTTGTTTTACAGAAGGCAGTTTGTAATGACAAAACGGCACAGAACATGTTGGAAATAATTACCTGTATTGCTAGCCCACTGTTGTACTGATGTTTATTAGTCTGAGTGTTCTGTATGTTTTTATGTCTTTAACTTAATTTCCAAAATGTTTCTTGTAAGCTGCGAGAGTTTTATTTTCTGCGAGTCAAATGCTGCTGCCCCCTACATAATGTACAAGAGACTTAAAGGCCAGTGACAAGCAGTAATATGTTAACGTAAACCACCTGAGGAGATACAACCTCATCAATCGTCTGATAAATACACTCATACAGATGCTATACTGAGTCTATGGAAGTTGAGAAAATGAAATTCCCAAAAGGCGGGTGAAAGTTAGTGTTTGTAAAATATTATAGAATCTAAAGATGCTTTCATTCAGGTCAAAGGTTAGCAGCTGGATTTGTTAAACAGTAAGAGTTAGCTGTTTTTACCACCCACATCCCCACCCTTTTCTGTGTACAGAGTAAGAGAGTACTTGAGTATTTCATTTTCTGCAACTCAGTGCTTCTACTGATCAATGACAGTTGTTTTTGTACCTTTCCCTTCTTACATAAGTTACTACTTAGTTTATGAAACAGGTTAAGATAAGATTAGACTTTGTGGATCTCATAGGACTCAATTCCCCATACTACGCAGCAACACATAATGTATTCAGAATGAGCTCTACCTTCCAACCTTTGCATAATTAAAGCTGTGTATTTGAATATCTAAAGATATAATGTGTAGAATAGCCCATTACTTGAATCAGGTCGTTCTCACTGGTGACTAGTATATTTTTAAGGCACTTTTACTAAATGTTTAATGTAGATGTTTTAATCTGTGGTACTTCCTCTTTTGCTGAAATAAAATCGGTGTTCTTTAAGTACCTTAGATTAATGGTATCGCCTTATAAAGATAAATCATCAGTGCCAAACATGTTAAAACAGAGTCATCGGTAATACACAGCAGTGAGGGGAAATGTAGCCTGCCTGCTCTCTCTCCATAAAACAGAGAGCACAGTCCAAACTTGTTGAATAGCCCCCCCCTCCCCTTGCCATAAACAACACTGGATAGTCCCAGAGCACAGCCTCACACAGCCAACATGCACACGGGTCAAGTCCATGTGGCACAGTGAGGGAACAGGAGCTGCCAAATCAGCTTCAAAATGCACGAGGGGGGTTTAAAGGTTAAGTGAATTGATCTGCATGCAGATTATTTTAGACTCTTGGCGACAGTTCGATTGGATCATCTGGTCAAAGCCATTGTGTAGACGTATTGTGCAAGAAAACTGACCTAAAAGCTGTTATTTCTTCATCCTAATCAGGTGTGCAATATTTATTTGTTGCAATCTTATTTGTTGAAAAAATAAACTGCATCAAAAACAACATTAAAACAAACACTTATAAGACAAGATCTGAAAAAAATAACTGTTGAAAAGCAGTTGTGTTCAGGCTATTGTGGAATAATTGGACTAACATTAAATGACAAACACATGTGGATGCTTGATTCGGTAATTTTGCAAGACTAAATACAAATTTCATCACTAATGTATTCAAGCCACATTGACATATATTTGTATCGATCTTTGTTTATATATGTTTTGCAATTTGTTCTCTATATTTGCAAAAGCCTCGGTGCACTATATTGCTCAATTTCAGTTTTTCATTATCGTTTTCAACAATAAAGCAGATTTTGCATTGAACACAAACTAATCTGTGTTGATTAAACCCCTTGTTTGTTGTAATAAATGAAAGTTGAATGTGGTATGTTTGTAACTGCAGTCAACAACAGTGTTCAGAACAATAATGTTTGAATAATGGCCGCTCTTATACTGCATTTTACCCATTTTTACAAAGGGAAGGAAATGGTTAATACTACAGTGAAACGTGCATCCCTTTTATTAATATTTGGTTAAGTTAGGGTTGCAGTTATACATTATGTAGCTCATTTATTTCTGTACAATATGTCATGCCTCCATCTTCAGATTATGCCCACTTTTGGACTAACACCTGCTGAAAAAATGTTTCTTTTCATATTTCTAACACATTTCCAAAACATAAATGTCAGTAACTCAGAGACCTACTTTGGCTCCGACAATGTACAACAAATGATGAGTGTGTATAGTTTTATTTAGTCCGATGTGTTAGTATAGAAATTGCTGTTTGTTTGATTAATTGCTGGGTGCCAACGAAGGCTGATCTATCACAGTTACATTCCTGAGATACAAAAGGCGTACACTGTACCTGATTACACATATACAGCAGTGTGAGGGCACTATCGTTAAAGGCGCACAGTTTGTTATATACAGTCTGGAATCATTTTATTGTTTCAGTTTTTGTTTTGCAGTCTTTGTTCGTGAGCATGTAATCTAATTCACATGCATTTGGGCAGAGCGGAATAAGCTGCCAGCCAGCTCACTGTTGACGATGTTGAAATTTGGCATCATTGGAAATGATTAAAACTGAAATCAAACTGTTTATATCACTTTGTTTCTTTTTTTTGCCCTTTGGAGGCATCTTTTGCATCCATTTGGTCTTGTTGTCCTTTCAGAAAGCGTAAGATCTTCTCGATAGTAGCCTCTTGGTATTCATGGGACCATCTGTGTTAAGAGAAGACAAAATGCATTAAATGATACTGATCTTTAATTCGACACAATTTCCAAACAATAATCAGGTTGTATTCATGATTAAGAAATAAAAGAGGCTTTTATATATTAATAATCTCAGTCTGAAAAGGGAAATTGTAATGCGCACGCAACCAAAACTTACATCTGCTAAACCTATTGAGAAAGGGATTTTGGATAATAATTAAAGCTATAGTTTTAGTTTTGGTTTGTTTGAGTTTTCAGAGAATTTGGGGACTTACTTGATGCCATTGAAGTTGAGTATTGCCCTCATGTCCTCTGGCAGAGACATGGGGTCAGGCCACATAAAATTGTCTGTAACAGGAACTATGTTCTTCTTCCCAGCCAGGGCTGTGACTATCTCCTGCAAAATGAATGAAAGTCCCTTTGAGTGTGTAAAACAGCAAAATGCAATATCAAGACAGATGAACCACAAAACCCTTGAACCAGCTGCAAGCAAAGTAACATCTGATCCTTTATTTTAACATAAATATTTACGTGACATGTAATCTCAACTAAGTGTTCACACAGGGAGTATAAACGCAGCTTGACCAAGACGCGAGCACAAAGAGTTGATTTCCGTCATTCAGCAGAAGACCACGGCTAGTGACATTTTTGATCATGTTAAAAGTATTGAAAGAATATGTAATCTGTAGAAAATGAGCAAAGTTCTAGTATGGACATGTGGCCTACCAATGAGAATGCAAAACTTTAACTTCTTAATCAGTAGCACTGCAGCTAAAGAACAAAATGTTACCAGTAACGATCAGTGATTAATGACACTTTGGGGGTTCTTAAGAGATATTCCACAATCTAAAATAGACTGAATCAAGGCATGGAAATTCCAAAGTACAACTCAAAGACATAGCTAGGTTCAGTGCAAACAGTCTAGATGTTGCATGCACTCTTAAACACTCTGATTGATGGATTCCAGCGTAATCATTTTAGCTCTTGGAACAATATAAATGTGGAACACCTTGATGAGGTTACAGGTTGATGTTTCCAGTGAAACATCAGCTGGATAAAACAAGACTTGAAATGTCAACATGGGTCCGAAAGAATGAACCAATGCTTACCTTGTGCACCCAGTCTTTCATGGCAGTGTCACCCATGCACTTGTCAAGCGCATTGGCGGACAGGACCAGGATGAAGTTCTTTGCCCTCTGTACACTCTGAATCAGTTTGTCCTCGAATTTACCAGCCTCTAGCTTTTCTACGTCAATGAAGACACTGTATCCTCGAACCTGTAGGTGCACCTTCAGAAGACTTTGGACAGGGACAAATAAGAAAGTCAGTGAAAATAAGCAGTGAGGAAGAAACCAACTCTTTTAGCCCTTTTCCTGGCCCTTTTCTTACACGTTTCTCTTAATGAATGAATTCATTTAACACCCCCCCCCCCACACACACACACACACACACACACACACATCTCTCATCAGTTCTGACCTTGCCAACTGGGAGCCGGTAGTCCGACGGTAGCTGATAAAAACATCAGGCCCTGCTGGCTGGGCATCAGTGTGACATGGTTTTGAGGGCTTGCGGCTAAAGGACAGTATCTTAGCTCTGTGGACTCCATTGACAATGTGGCAGTCATGCTGAAGTTGCTGATCGGTCAGATGTTGGACATTGTTGAGATCCACTCCTGACTGGACAAGCCCGTAGGTGTACTGACGTAATCGAGGGTCAACATCAGCTAACCAGTCAGCCATGTTGTTTGGGTCACATGTGGAATAGTTGGCGTAAGTCTTCAGCACTCGCAAGTCTCTCAAAAACCTGAAGGTGAGACAGAAAAGAGATATTTTTAGACCAGAGTCACAAATTCACAGTCAGACACTTATTGAAATGTTCCACTTGCCTTTTGCGAGTGAGTCCTGCAGTCATGCCCAGATCTGCGCTCAGATCCTGGTCTGTGACGTTGAGCAGGAGGTCTCCATCCACCTGGAGCTCCTATTTTAGAAGACGATGAGAGATATCAGTCATTGTGTACAATAGAAAGATCTTTATACTTCTAACTCACTGTATGCTTGAACATACCTGGAAACGGTCACAATAGGCACTAAAGCCAACCTGCTGCAACCATGTCTGGACTTCACAGGATTTCCAGTTGGGCACACTTGATAGGATACGTTTGGGCACTTCCTCTCCCATCATACTTAGCGCCCGCTTGGCAAGGGAACATGCCGTGCCATTGCTGGAGTACATGACAATTCTCTTTAGACTTTGCACTGCTCCAATCTCTTGAAATATCTTCAAAGGAAAGCAAAAATTAAATTCAGTCACAACTCTACCAGACAGTGACATCTCTCAAGTCTCATAGAAAGTAAACAGGGATTGTACCTTAGTGTTGCGTTGACGAGACTTGATGCTTGACTCAACGCAAAGGTAAAAGGCTGCAATGCACTTTCCCTCAAGTCTTGTGCCATCCAGTAAAGGCAGAAGCTGCTGCAGATCAGATGCCGTCCTACCCTGCATGCTGTCTGTACTGTCCAATAAGTTGCGGGCAAAGTCATCCGGATCCAAGGACGCAATGAATGGCTCCACCAGCTCCAAGGTTCCAGACTTCACCACCTCCTTCTCAATTTCTTTGTTTGCAGCCAACACAGTAACAGCCAGACATGCGTGGAAGCGAATGAGTTCATCCTCTTTGGAAAAAGCCAATGGAAAAAGCCACTCAGCTGCCTGTTTCTCGATCATCCATCTCTGGCAGCGGTGGCCTCCGTACATAGCACAGTTTGCTAGAGCCACAGCACAATGGCGCAGTACAGTGGGGTCTGTACCTCTGCACCAGAAGAGGAGTGCATCCAGGGCCCCGTTAGTAATGAGGTGGACGGATGTCTCCTCTGTGTGTTTGAACATGTGCTCCAGGATACCTGAAACACTGCGGGCAAGCTGAGCGTCCTCCTGCTGTCGAGTCAGGTTGAGGATAACCCCAAGACCCAGACGGGCAATGTAGTCTCTGTCAACAGAAGTTTGTAAATGGTTAATGGACTTGAGCTTTCATAGCACTTTTCTAGTCTTGGGATTACTAGCCAAAGCTCTTATTCCACCACAGGTCACACATCCAGTCATACCACATTCATACCCTGATGGCAGAGGCTCTTAAGCAAAGTGTCCATCAGTATAAACCAATCCATTCATACACTTTCACATGTTGCTGCCACAGCAGCGGGAGCAATTTTGGGTTCAGTGTCTTGCCCAACTCTACCACAAAAAAATTGGTGCAATCATGTTTTTTTCCAACTCAGGAACATTTCTAAAATCAGACCTATTTTATCATTCAGCAATACAGAGAAAATTATTCATGCCTTTGTTTCCTCTAGCCTTGATTATTGTAACGTCCTGTTTACCTGCCTCAGTCCCCGAGATGTAGCTAAACTTCAGACTGTGCTAAACTCTGCAGCCAGACTTCTGACAAAGACAAAACGCTTTGCTCACATCACCCCAGTTTTAGCCTCTTTGCATTGGTTACCCTTTTTTTTTAGGATCAATTTTAAAATTGTACTTCTAACTTATAAGGCTTTACATGGCCAGGCACCAAACTACATCCATGAACTCCTCACTCCTTACCACCCAAAACGGCCTCTGAGATCTGCAGGGTTAGGCCTCCTAGAAGTTCCACAGTCCAGACTAAGGTCAAAGGGTGATCGAGCATTTGCTGTACTGGCTCCTCAGCTTTAGAACAGTCTTAATGTTAGATCTGCTGACACTGTCTCTGTTTTTAAATCCAGACTTAAGACACATTTTTACTCACTTGCCTTTTTGTCTGATTACTAATTTTATCTGTTTTACTTATTACAGCTCTGTTGTGCAATCATGGGATTTAAGCTTATTTTGTCATGCTTACTTGTTTTTATAATCATTTTTCTTATCTTTCTTTTAATTTTTTTTGTTGTAACTGCTTTTGACTTCCTTCATTGATTGTGTTGTCTATGGGAAGCACTTTGTGCCTCTGGCTTGAAAAGTGCTATATAAATAAAATTATTATTACCACTAATCCACTGCTTCCCTCAATGTGGTTGTACACAATTTGACTAATACAATCAGTTATCTAGACTATATTTTAAAGGTGCACTATGTAGATTAGGAAGTGAAATTTGAAAGGTGGAGAAGTGAAACAATTCTATGCTACATTTTCTGAACTGAAAACACAAACTTTACTCAAAGAAAAAAAATGGGTCCCTGAACACTGTTTAGAGCTTAAAAGCCACCAGGAGAGTTACAGCTTCACTGTTGCGGGCCCCCCACCATAGTTTCTCATGCAGCATTTTATCTTCAAACATTGTTACAGGAACAACATTTTCCTTTGAGGACAGTTTGTGCAAAGAGTTATGAACATTAACCACAGAATCTGTACACTTCTCCAACTTTCACATTTCTGTACCAAAACTCCACAGTGCACCTTTAAAGTATTCAAAAACATACTCCTGAAAAAGTGAGGGGAATGTGATGTATAAGACAACAACACTATTGTCAATCAATCAGGGCTAAAACAGTACTTGTAATCATTTTGATCATATTAAGGTTGTAGAATGAAGTTAATATGTTATAATACGTGGTCTATGCAGTTTTGTCCTGGGTATATCACATGCCATAAACGCATAGTTTTACTTTAGCTACTCCTGTTTTTCATATATGTATTTATTATTATTATTATTATTATTACATTCTAAGTTGCATGTGTTGCCTCTGGGGTACATTGTGATGCAATTAACACAATTAAACCTGAACTCTTAATCATTTATAGCAGTGCTGCTGTGTAAGACAGTGTAACATTCAGCAGGTGCATGTCATTTGTTTATCCCTGTTCACACTTCACCTGTTCTCTGAGATGAGGATCTGCTCGAGCAGTTTTGCAGACTCATAGGTGATCTCCACAACAGGTAGCTGCTGAAGCTGCAGCAGCAGCTCCAGGCCTCCATCTAGCCGGATCCTGTTACAGAACTCCTCGGCCACCTGACGGCCTACAGTGGGCAGGACCCAGGCCTCCTCCACCAGCTGGAAAATCTCTGCGATGGCCCCGCGGGTCTCTTCTGAGTCAGACGATTCATGTGATGACTTCAGCTTCCTGATGGCGCATCGCAGGGCGGGGAGCGAGCTGGCTAAAACCGCCTGGACGTCCGCACTGATGCCCGGAGAGACAGCTTTGGGGTCCGAGGCGGAGCCGCTCCTGCCTCTCTGCAGGCGGCTAACATACTCTGGGACTGTGAGTCTGTCTGTGCTGAACATGATGGAGAAATGTCGATAGAGCCTCCACAGGAAGAGAGCAAGAGAAAAGAGCATCTACCGGCAGAAACAGGTCGTTGTTTTTAAACAGGCCTCAAATATGCGTCCGTGTTTTCCGGTGTGATATCCGCCTTGTAAACACTCACAGATGCGCCAAGCAAGGCCTCTGTTGTAAATCAACGTTGACAGCTTTCATCAAATTGCATCACCGCACTCTGCCGCTGTCATGCCTGGCGTTAAGCGCGTAAACACTCATAAGCAGATCTGGATCTTCCCTGCGCATAGTCCTGCCTCAGCAGCTGCTGCTTTGTCTCATTATCATCCCACCGGCCTAGACTTGACCTAATACAATTACGGAATATGTTTACAGAAAATGCATTAAAGAGGAAACATCTAAGACCAGCACCTCAGTCTGACAGCGCAAGAAACCACTCTTACGTCTTCCGGAGAGCAAATTGTCTTTTGTTGTCTGTCTCTGTATCACTGATCTTTTGCACACAAAGAAGGCCTGTTTTTCTCATACACGCTCTTCTTCCAAGTTATCTGAAACACTGTTGCGGCGCGTCACCTGCAAAAATACAAAATATGACACCACTCTGAAAAAGCATCCCGATTGACCTATCGCAATTCTCGGTCAGCAGCATCCGCTGGCGGTCTGTGTATCTCCAGTGGTCTCAGCACCGCCCACCGGCTGCGGATAGTACCGGGGAAGAGTGGATAAGAAGAAGCCCCCCTCCCCCGCCCCTTTCTCATCTCCCTGCATCACAGCCGGTCAGAGCATGCTCATCACCGGGCTGCTCTAAACAACACGCGCCCTCTGCTGGAAAACTGGAGAATTACCTCTGATCCCAATTTATGTATGTGCATGTTAGTTTATTTGTATATTATTCTAGAATCACCTCTGGAAATAGCTCTATAAAAAACGAGTTGGCTGGCACACTTCGGCTTAGTGTTTAGATATTGAATAAGAGATCGTTTACCTGAAAAATGTGCCGCAAATACAACTGATGAATGGAATGTGTCTGCATTGAAAACTAATTGGAAGGTAAAAACAAAAATCCAATAATTTTTATTGAAATGTTTTCGTCATGGGGGTTGTAAATGTAAATAAAATACATCATGAAGCAAAGGATCAAAAATGATGAATACATAAACTGAATTAAAAAATAAAAATGAAAAAAAAACCCATAGAATTTATTTAAAAAATCAATACAAACTGCTGTGGATCAAGGTTTGTTTTTTTAGGGCCATAATGCCAATTTCAGTATTTTTACATTCAATGTCATTGCTACTATAAACAAGCAGACAAATAAATATTTAAAGAATTCATCGTCTCCCCAGCCAAATATGGCACTTTATATAATGTAATTTAAAAAAAGTATTGCCATTTTAATAGCTCAGTTAACTGAATAAATGAAATATGGAAAATACAGTTAATGTAAACTAGTTAGAGAGTGTGTTCCTGGTGTATGGTCTGTATAGAGCGATAATGTGTCCTGACCCACAGAGTACATCTCAAATCCCAGCTATGGTAGAAAACGGATTGTTCCTTAATACGTATTTTTTAACAGTTGAGTATATTATTATAAAGTTATTAAAAAATAGTGATCTTCAAATATTTAAAAAGATGCTAGTTCAATTAGTGAAATATATACAGCTGTGACAAGGAGGGTGCTTGCAATTAGTATGTGTTCATGCCTTTATTTAAGCCTATATTAAAAGGGGTGCGGTCAGGAAGTTTCACTATAGCCTTTAACAAAGTTAAACCTAAAGAAATAATGATTATTTTTTTGTACAGAAATTAGATTTGTCATGTTACATTCTTTATATTGAGAAACAGAGAGAATAATGTATCTTATCATGGTAATGGTCTGTTGATGGAGGGATTTGTCAGCTGAGCTTGCAGAAATAAAATCTTTCAGCTGTTTTTGCAGCTTAATATTATCGTCCTTTAACACTGCTGCTTAATCACGAAGAAGAGAACATGAGGAATAGACCTACTTGCTTTTCTGTTGGTCTACAAGTCTTTATTATCTTGTAACTTTGTGTCAAACTGTTTTACAAGACAGAACAGCAGACCAGTACTTTGCCCTTGTGTCCTCACTGAGGCCTCCCAGTGACTTCATGTTACAAGCTAAACTCAAGTCTAGAACTGAAGAGAAAGTAAGAAGGTAATAAATTAAGAGTTGGTGATGCTGATTAAGTTGCTCACTCTGCATAGTGAAATCCCTGTGAGCACTGTAGTTTAAATGTCTCAGCTAGCAGTAAAATGCTAAAAGCGCACAGTCAGAGGTCAACAGAGGTCATCACATAAATTCTTGTTTCCTATCGATCTCTTTCTCTCTCTCTGTGTGTGTCTGTTTATTTGCTCTAGTAGCGACTGATTTGCAAATAGAGTTAAAGTTAACAAGGAAGCGGGGTGACTGACACATGTTTCCAATGATTAGGAGCACACAGTCCGTCGTTGCTGTGTTATTCTGTTCTAACACACAACAGAGGCAACATGAGGCTGTGGGCCGCCGTGCTGCTGCTCGCTCTGATCACACACACTTTGGCTGTAGAAGGTAAGTGCGACATTTAAAATTGTTTTGGAAGGTCAAATAAGTATTAGAGGAGTTTTTATCTAGCTCATCAGAATTGCAGGCTGTAGTTGTTATGTTACAGTCAGACTGTGAGCAGACTGTGAACAGAAGTCTGAGTAAGAGTCTGGTCATTTCCATTAGCAGCTACACCTTGGATAAGAAACCAGCAACATATAAATTAATCTCATCTTTAGTGTAAACCATTAGTCTTATTGGATAGACGTTGAATGCAGATGTCTACACAAGTATAGACATACTGTACAGTGACTGATGAATGAATACCATTGATAAATGACTTGACATGCAATCAAGACAGTCTTAGAAGAGTTGATCATTTAATCAAGTACATTTCTGTTTCAGCAATAAGTATAGTTTTGAATACAAACAGGATACAAGAAGATGGCTCAAATGTACAGAGCAAACTACACAGGAAAGACAATATTAAAAACGTTTTGTCACTGGCATGCTGTCAAAGCTCATGGGGGCTGTAATCAAATCAAAGTTATGTTTACTATCTAAAGGAGGAAATTGATTTAGCCAGAGGATCAATGAGAACTCAGAGAGAGAACAGAAAAACATCATAACATAAATAAATGTAGATGATGATCCATTTTCTTTATTTTGTCATTTACGCACAGAGTCCTGCATGGATCGCTGTGAGTATGGCTTTGACTCTCTGAGGACGTGCCAGTGTGACTCCATGTGCAAGTACTACAAGAGCTGTTGCTCTGACTTTGAGGTCACCTGTGGCATGACGAGTAAGAAAAGTGTTTTTAAAGATACAGCATTCTTATTTTGAGTCAAAATGGTGCAGTAAAACATGGTTATATATGACATTTTCACCCTCAGCTCGTGGAGACACGTTTGAGTTAGCAGAGGATGATGATGATGAAGGCACCACTCTAGCCCCTGCGCTGCCTGCACCCGACCAGCCTTTTACCTCCCGCAGCCGTCAGCAGGAGCCCACACGACGACCCGTGTCAGACTTCAGACCACAGCAGCATCCAGTAACCACACTCGAAATGACCAGACCCCCTCGACTGATGGATGCCATTCTTCCAAAAATCCCCCCCCATACAAAATCCACTCATTTCACAACCGATCCCAACCACACAGGAATCCCCCAACACTCCTCAACCCACTGAGACTGACACAGCGGCTGAGACAACCACTGTTCCTGTGACAACGGCCACCACTGCAGCCCCTGACCCAGACGCAGAGGTCTGCAGTGAGCGGCCCTTTGACTCCTTCATGCAGCTAAAAAATGGCTCCCTTTATGCCTTCAGAGGTGAGTGACTAGAAATGTAATCTCTTAATACGGAAATATGGTCATCTGACGTTTAAAGGAGTAAAAAAAAAAAAAGTATCTAACTGTGAGGAACATGCTTATCAATTAATTAGTTGTTGTTTTTTTGTAGGGGACTACTTTTTCGAGTTGGACCAGAAGTCGGTGCTTCCTGGTTATCCAAAGCTCATAAAGGACGTGTGGGGGATCAGTGGGCCGATTGATGCTGCCTTCACCCGGGTCAACTGTCAAGGGAAGACTTATATCTTCAAGGTGGGGACGTAGAAAATTAAATTGCATTTGTTTTCTTATTCACAAGAATGTCTGAAGCCTTCTGTGAAAGTTTAATGTTTATATCAAACCAAACATTCATCAGGGGAACAAGTACTGGAGGTTTGATGACGGTGTGCTGGATGACGACTATCCTCGAGATATCAGTGTGGGCTTTGATAAAATTCCTGATCATGTGGATGCAGCGTTTGCTCTGCCTGCTCCTGGTCACAATGGGAAAGAGAAGGTGTATTTTTTTAAAGGTACAGCCATATATTATACAACATCTCCTGATATTTCTCCAGTATATTTTACATTCAGTTACTTACATGTCAATTCTTTTAATTTTTTGATATCTTGTTGGGTTCCCCAGGGGATCAGTATCACATGTACGAGTTTCTGCACCAGCCATCTCATGAGGAGTGCGTCTTCATGTCTGAGAGGTCTCCCTCCACTCTGTTCAGACATTACACTGACGTTTACTACAACAACTATGAGCGCTTCTTCAGTGAGCTCTTCTCTGACTGTGAGTTATGGTGTAAGACATTAATGTTTATGTTTAGCAGCAGGTAGATGTTGTGTCTTGTATAGCTTAATGTCCTCTAACGTCATTTAGTGCCTCAGCATCATGACAAACACCACTTCATCGACAAGGATTGGAAGGGCCTCAAGTCTCCACTGGATGCTGCCATGGCCGGCAGAATTTACATCACTCCCCGGACGTCACCAAGATCCCGCAACGACTACTTGCCTGATCAGCAGTGGGGTCAACAGCAAGGCCAGCAGTGGAACCGGCAGTACCAGCAGTACGGGCAGCAGTGGGACCAGCAGTACGGGCAGCAATGGGGTCGAAGGAGGCAGAGCCGTTCTCCCTTTTGGGGGTCCATGGCAGAGCGAGGGATGAACATTGGACAGGAGTTTGCAGAACGGGGGATGGAAATGGGTCTGAGGTTGGCAGAGAGGAGGACGGAGATGGAGGAGAGGCTCAGCAGGGACTGGGACAGGCGCTGGGATCAAGACTGGGACCAGGACAGACGGAGGGACAGTAACAGACAGAACAACAGAGGAAACTATGATTCCAGAGGGGACAGGTCTCACTGGGAGGTGGTGCAGAGGAGTCTGCCCATACAGAGCGTCTACTTCTTTAAAGGAGGTAACACAGCCAGGATACATTCATTAACAGCATAGTTAAATAATTTATATTTAATCATTTAACAACAGATTCAAATCATTCAGTCTTAAGACTATAATGGTCTACTTCGACTGCTGTGCACCGATGCCCGTGTTAAGAAAAAACAGATATTTATCGCATTATGGGCTGCTGGTAACACTTATATTCAATCACTATAAACTGCTTGGTCTTCAATCTGGAAGATTCTTTTAAATACATGTCTGCCATTTCACCACCAATCCCTGAATGAGGTAACACAGTGGTAATTGACCTTGAGATTGCATTATTAAAATCTGTGAGCTGCTACAACATTCAGAGGGAAAAGAAGACCTAGTACCACAACACACTCACGCGTGTGTGAAGTAGCAGCATCCTTTTTCTGTCTTAAAATATTGCAAGTTATCATTAACTGTGGGGGGAAAAAACAAGGAAAAGATTGATGACTACAAAACATTATGGCACAACCAAAACATGTAAAAATCCATATCCGTGTTCAGGTTTAAGTTACACGTAAAAATAAAAAGCATGTTTATAACTGGTCTCTTAAGGGGATGCCAAAGAGAAAGAAACTGAGATTTTATTTAAAGTGCTCATAAAAATGTTATCTGAGCAAAAGTTGATGTCTTTAGTAAAAAGATAATCTCTCCACCAGGCTTAATATGGAATATATAGATGTTGAGGTTTAGGAACAAGCAACCTGCGAACTTTTGTCACTTTTCCTTGATGACTAATAACATATAAGAGATTATGTAAGAGAACACTTAATTATCTATTTATTTCAGTACTTTCACTATAATAAAAATGTCCGTTAGCACAGAGCTAGCCACAATTTAATCAAACTTTTGATAACGAACAGCAAATCCCTCACGAGACTGCATTCAAATCTAATTCAACTTCATTATCCAAAGACAGGAGGGAAGTCATTTGACCAGAGGAACAAAGAGCACATCAAAAAAAGCACAAAATAACACATTTTCATTATGCTGCATCCAGTATGTTTATCTCTGCACATTTTGCTACTATGTCTTCTTAACTAAATAAAAACACCAGCATCATGAATCACAGTTCAGATCATTTTAAAGAACAGAGGAAATAAAACCTCTGTGAGATGAACTACAGATGGAGACAGAAACTCAATAATTACATTAAACTTTCCCTATCTCTATCTTGCCACAGAAGGCCTTTAATAACTGGTTTCACATGCTTTGTATTAGTCCTCATGACAAAGAAACAGATGCATTAAATCACTGCAATTCCCCAGAGTGGCAAAAAATAAGACTGATGCTCAAAACAGCAGAGAGTTATTGAAAGTTAGGTTTTCAGACTTACTAAAATGATGATCTTGTGTTCTGTGTTTATAGATAAATACTACAGAGTGGACCTGAGGACCAAGAGAGTCGACCCCGCCAAGCCTCCATACCCCAGATCCATCGCCAAGTACTGGCTTGGCTGCTCAGGCACCACCGGGGCAGAAAAGTAGTCTCAAATATTTGAGGTATTTTAAAGTAATAAGATAGTTTCAGTCTTTGTACATAACAGATAAATTCTTTTACCTGACACAGGATGTGTTAGCAATGGGAAAAGTGTGTCAGACATGTTCAGTGTAACAAACAACTAGCTGATCTTTAGCTTCAGCAAATATTGGAGATCAAAGTCCAGCTGGTTGATTTTCTGAACTGCGTTGTGAACATCCACTGACCTGCTTATTAAACACGGCTTCACTGAAAATAGCCTTGATTGTGTATTTGAGTAAATATGCATCACACTTTCATACTACTTTATACTTATATGGCTTTATACCTATACTGCAGCACAGTTTAGAGGGGAATATTTTACTTGTGTTTTACTCCATTTCATTTATATAACAACTCTGGACACTGGTTAGTTTGCAGAATGCTAACATAAATACAGATAATCAACTTACAAAGCACAGAACGACTTCTAACTAATGATCTGTTTATAAAGTTCGCTCCACCTCAACCTGCTGGGATTTAAAAATGCTGCTTACATCAGAAGAGAGACTTAAACAATGGGATACAAATGATTGTTTATCTCCACCTAAAGTGTCACTTTGCCCATTCTGTTTGTACTTTTATGATGTTCAGTTCATTTGCTGTTAAATCTAAAGTATTTTCTACTCAAGTAACATTTTAAATATATCAAATGTGTTCCTTTATATTATTATACATTAAAGTATTTTAGCAGATTGGTATTGTGACTATATAAATATATGTACTTCTTCCACACAGCACTGCGTACTCTACAGTTCAGGGAGGTGTCTCTATAAACTAGATCATGTTTATTTGCTTTATCAATTGTGAACATAAATACAGTTAATAGTGGAACAAATAACATCCATTGCATGATACAGGTATTATGCACTAAAGAGACATACGATCTTAGTGTAAAGTTGTACAGACGTCCCCTTGAATGTTAAGAAAAATCTGTCGTTGTATTAAATGGTGGGTGTTTTGCGTCAACAACAGAGGTCAGGATGTGGATGTGGAAACAATTTTCAACACTTCCAGTTTTATGATGTCTTCTGCGTGCTATAAGAGGGCAAAAAAATCTACTACAATACACTGCAAAATGGAATTCTATTGTCTTTTACCAGCTTTAAACACATCTTAAGGATGTATCGTGTAATCGTTGTTTAATCACAGTCTGTAGCTGTGTGTTCTTATTGTGTTTTCCATCCATGACCAATAAAAACATGAGATCAGCAGCTGACTCCAATCTCATTCTGGTGATTTAATTACATCTGTTTCCCCTCGAACTACGTACACAGTTGATGATGCTTTACAGCAACTACGGCAATAATTTACTTTGTTTGCTCTTGTCTTTCTGGTAAAAATACAAATATAATATATAATTCTATACATTCCCTTAAAAGACGATTCTCTCATCATTATGAGTGTTAATCACTCCTGTGTCAAGAAGTCGACACAGTCCTGAAGTACAGTACTTGTATGCATACACTTAGTAACATATTATTAGTAAATCACTTCACTACAAAAAATAGAAATAATAAGCATTCACATTTTTTAGTCCTTCTTCTGTTTCGGTGTTCCGCCCTGGTTACCCACTGGATTTATGATCCCAAATGAGATCTTTGTTACATTTATTTCAAATCAAAAATACATTTGATGTGATTTGTGGATGTTCTGTAGATCATAGGCCTTTTTAAAGTAGTTACGTTTTTTGACTTTGTGCCTGTAGTGTTACAACGGCAGAAATATGCTGTTGTGTTTGGATCAGACCTGCTGATGCGAGTTTTCCAGAGGTTATGAGTGTTTGATGCAGATGTTTTCATAGCAGGGTTCATCGCCCACACTGACCACTGCAGCTTCATTGGCGATTACCTCTGTGAGGCTTGCTGCGATTCCTACTGGTCCCACAGTCAGGTAGGTGCTTTCATTGTTTCCTGTACTGTGGCATCCTTCAGCCCTCAGATCTGACCCTGAGTCAGCGGAACCCACCTCTGGCACACTCTGCAAAATGGACGAAAGCGGTCTTTTTGGCGTGCCGCTCTCTGATGATGGAGTGTCACTTGCACCGGTTGAGTCAGGGTTGTTGAGAGCAGCAAGCTTTCTCCTGATTGGCTTACATATGCCTACCTCCCCTCCAGGCGGACTCCCCTGTTCCCACACACTCGCCCGAGCTCCGAGCTTCTTCCTCGGTGGTTTGATGATCCCTTCAGCTGCCTCAGGCTTGGGTCTACTGGACTCCTGCTCCCTCTGTCTCTGCAGGCTGCCTAGTCGTCGCAGCATGGCCTGAACGGGGCCTTCAGAGCTGGGTTCAGTCTTCGACACAGGCCTACCTGCTTTACCCACCGTCACATAAACTGTTGTGACCTTATTCAAGACCCCCACTTGAGCATCAGAGGCAGATATTGGCAGCTGGGTCACTTTATGAGCAGCTGTGTTTGACATAGTCCGCCTTCTTCCTGAAGCGCCAGGGACCTGCAGGGTAGACTGGGATGCGGTTCTGTCTACATCCTGGTCTCCTGCATCACAGCTTGATTCCTGGTTCTCTGTCTCCTGCAAGTCCACTTCATCCTCCCTCTCCTCTCCTTCAGCTCCATTGACCTCCCCGGTTCTAGCTGCACCTACCTGACTCTGTAAAGCAGACAGCATCAAAACCCCCCAGGAAGACTTCGGTTTGTTGCGTCCAGAGGGAGCGCCTAGGTCCTGTGCCGAGCCACGCCTTTCCTTGGGACTAAAGCGAGTGCCTTCGGCAAAGGAGACAGATGGCCGCTTGGCCTTGGCGATGCTGGAGGTGCGAGGGATGTTGAAAGGGGAAGTGATGTCCTCACTGCTGAAGCCAGACGGGTCTAAAAACATGTTGCACTTTGAACTCATCTCCTGGAACTCTCCGCCTGCAACAGCGGGTATGTCTGCCAAAGATATGGAGAGGGAGGAGGAGACATGACACATGAGAAGAGGAGGTGAATTCTGCAGTATCAGCAAACCACCACAGGTGGCCAGTGTATAGTTAGATGTATCCTTTTTTCTACCTTCTCTTGGAGGGACACAGTAGAGCGCCTCTCCCTCCTCCTCATCACTGTCGAATGAAGACCCCTCGGTCACCCAGCCAGAGGATGGAGGCTCAATGAAGCTGTGGTTGAACGTCAGCTCGGGGTCATGGTGAGACACTGTATGTGTGGCATAAAAATTACATTAAACAATATAAGCCTCAGTTTGTCAAATCCAACACGGGCTTGTCTTCTATTGAAAACCGTTTACATTTTTATTGATTTAAAAGACCCACAACCTATTGAATGATTGAATTCCAGATTCTAATTTATTCATTTGCAATCACAAACTTTTAATTTTCAGTTTGCTGTTAAATATTTTATAAGGATTAGAGTTTTGCCTTAATAATTGAGGAAATTTCTCCTTCAAATATTTCACCAATCGTAACACAGAGTTTCCTTGCAACTGCACACAAGTGATGTACTTATTGCATTTACAGCTCCCTAACCTTTATTAAGTTTTCTTCATGATAAATGCAGGAATACCTCCACAGAAATGGAGGCTTTAATGGCATACAAATATCTCTCATTAAGTAAACAAGGAGAAGCGTCTGGTCATTGAATAATAAATCTCTTCCTAATAATAGATAAGTCAAGGTCAATGACAATATTGTACATCTTCACTTTGTTCTCAGTAAATATATATGAGAATAAGGTTGTAAACAATCCATGAATTTATGTTCCTGTGAGGAAATTTGTATTTTATTCGATTTTGGCGCCTCCCTGTGGACAAAGCAGTACCTCTTCTCTCTTTTTACTGTACATGTTTAAGACTTCTGCTGTCTTTTAACGGTCTAATGTATCACTCATAAAGACTCTTTGCCTTTATAAATGTCACTAAAGGCTGTATTAGCAGCATGTAGTTAATCAGTTCATCTGATACCTATCCTGCAGCATTGGATTCAGACCTCCAGTATTTCTTTATTTAGAAATTATCCATATGCTTGCTAGTGGTTTTGTTTGCTTTCATAGCTAATTAAGAAACATCTGTTTATATTTCTGTCTCATAACCAGCTTAAAACTCCTCACAGGAGCCTTTTATATATATTGTGTGTGTGTTTTTTTGTACTATAAATATTGTGTTGCAGCTCTCACCAGTGACACGAGGCAGGCCAGATGACCAATCAGAGATACAGGGAAGTGAAGCACCAATGTTTGCCAGGACGCTGTAGACGTGATATTTCATCCGTGCCGACCAGCCTCCTTCAGCCACAGTCGCTCTGAGAAAAAGACCGTTTGTAGATAAGAATTTAACACTGTTGCACATAGCAGAAAGAAATGAATAAAATGTGAATCCTAATAACTCGAAAGCTTCATATTCAACGACTTCACAACATCCAAAATTCATGAAGGGAGAACAATAACCAATTTAAGGAAGAACAATAAAGTTTATATGTATAGGTTCAAAATATATAAGGTTCTGGTTGCTTCTTTTCATGTCTTGAATTTCATGTGGAAGATCTTTACTTTCCCACACTTGAAATCTAATAAAAGTTCAACTCAAGAACACAAACTGCCTCCACTCGAGCTTCGCTGAAACAGCTTGATTATTACATCCTGTCGGATGTTGATATTAGGAAGAAAGGAACAGACCTGTCTTTGCCATCAACAGGGCCTCCTCCACAAAACAGACAGCAGCAGAGCACAGCAAGGAGCACCAGGAGCAAAGGAACCAGCACACCTGCCAGGACAGATCCTCTGACACCTGACACACACACACACACACATAAACGAGCATGTGATGCCGTTTAGGTTTATAGTAATCTGAACATTAAAACAAAACAGAGGCACTTTGATGGGTGGATGGACGTACTGATAGGGCAGACACCGGTGACTGGGTGACACCCGACGCCTTCACCACAGTCACAGTCAGAGGAGCAGTTCATCCCAAACTGCAGGGCGGAGCAGCTGCTGTTACAGCTAAAAAAAAAAAAACATAGTCATACTCTCACAGCAAACACAAGGTCCTGTGTATGAACATTGAATCATCATCTATTTAAGTGCACAGTGAAAACAACATGACTGTTACGCATTGTACGAGCAGCATTGTAGGAAGAAATGAAAGGGACCATGATGGAGCTTTTATGTGTTTTTACTTGCTAACCTGTAATTGCATGTCACTTTGGTTTATTTGCTCAAATTACACAGCTGTCTTAGAATAAAAAGTATAATTTTTTAGAAAATCCATGTGAATCTTTCTTCTTGTTTGCTGACTTTTTTTCCTCTAGGTTTTTTCTTTTTTAAAACACATTGCATGACTGCTTTGTTAAACTAGACTTTTAAATTGCACATGTCAGAGGTCTCTTGAGTTCATCAGAGCAAATTTCTTGTGTGTGTGTGTGTTTTTTGTTTTTTTTTGCTGTGTCCTGAGAGAAACTTTGTTTTAACTTGATGCCGTGCCAGTTATGCTCACCTCTCTCCCTGAAAGCCTGGTTGACAGACACATCTTCCTGTCACATGATGGCAATTACCATGGAAACAAGGGCTACACAGGAAGCTGCAGGCGTCTCCAAACGTCCTGTCAGGGCAGGCCTCCTCACACCTGGTGAGAAGGAACCAGACAAAAGATTAAAATAATAATCTCACATCCATTTCGAGTCATTTGCCCTCACTGATGTATAACAATTAAAACTGAGTTTTGTGGATATTGTTTAAATTTGTCCACCACATTTAAGGACTTAACCACAAGTCAGGTGGAAGAGAAAATGTTACACTTTCTGTCTTTAACACACACTCAGACCCTTATTTTTCACAGATGATAAAAAGTATACACAGGTCTAAACACTCCTAAAAAATGAATGTCAACACACAGACTAGATCAAGGACTACTGTATATATTAACACATGAAGTGTTAACTACATTAACTTCAAATTATAGCAAACTTTGCTATTTATTTCATACAGTACGAAAATCATTATGTATAGTCTGAACTTGATCTGGGCTTTGCCTCTGTGAGAAATTCTTGCTGTGTGGTAAACTATGACTAAAGCTTCTTTGTGCCGTTGGCTTTTAGAGCAAATTCCCAGACATTAGAGCCTCCCACAAACAGGTGAATGAACCAATAGGGAAGTTTTCGCTTCTCAAAATAAAGAAATGCAAACTGTGACAGACTGTCCTTTATGAAGCAAATCAAAATTTCCTCACAAGGGGAAATATGTTGAAAGCAGCAGCTGGGAAGAAGATAAGCAAGCTCATATCTTCTGGGGAGCAAAGCTGAAGGGTGGTAGGAGGGTTCTAAGACTGACAAAAGTTAGTTATGTCATTTAGTAGCATCTTTACAAAACCGATAAATTAAACTGACTGTTACAATCCTTAGTTAGAGGGTCATCCATGCCTTTACATGGCATCTCGTCAGCCCTATAATTGCCGCAGCTGTTAAAAAATGACCCTGATGCAAAAGTGCAACAAACTACAGGTCCTGGAGTGTCTATTTGAGGATTGCTCCAAAAACTAAGGAATCCAGATTAGAGCCCATTTTAAAGAGCTCAGTTTTAATAAAAATAGAGCAGAAATAAACATTTTTACACCCCATAATAAAAGGTTTTGGTCTCTATTGCTCATTTCTTTACTGGTAAAAACTATATGGGCTTGTTGTAGCGTGCAACTAAGATTCATTCAGCCCACCTCAGCTCCACATCTTTGCCTGTTTCTAGATAAGCCAAAAGTTAGGAATAGTGCACATTTCCAAAATGGCAACCGCCTTCCCCACTAATGCCTCTTCAGAAACCAATGACATCACTGAGACTATGTCCATTTTTTAAACAGTCAGTGCGAAAAAACCCACTAATTATTCAGTAACCTTCATCGTAACTTAAGTGCAGCAGGGCCTCGAAAACAATACACACCTGGGTCCAGTGTATCCAGGGTCACATCTCCAACATTTCCCAGTCTTTGGGTCACATGGTTCATTATTTCTGCATCGTGAACACTTCTCTTTGCAGCTGTCACCATAGTAACCAGGTGGGCAAGGGCGGTCGCATTGTGTGTTGTTCCAGCCAGGCTCACAGGCGACACATGCTCCATCAGTGGCTGAGCAGCGCTCTTTGTCTTTACAGAAACCACAGCTATGGACAGAAAAAAGACTTATAAGAACTAACAGGTACAGTATTTAAACAACCAACATCTCTGAGCTTACACCCACCTCATTGTACAACCACTGCCATACTCCCCCTTGTCACAGGCCTGGTTGCAGTATTCACCCTTGAATCCCAGGTGGCACACACATTGCCCGTTTGCAGGGTCACATCTGCTGTGTGTGAGGTCACAGTTACATCGCCGGTCACAGCTTGGTCCCCACCACTCTGCCTCGCACTCACACACCCCATTACGCTGATTACACGGCGACAGGTAGCAGTTGCAGGTGACGGGACATTTCAGCCCCCAGTGGCCCCTGTGGCACTGACACCGACCTGTCAGCTGGTCACACCCGGGGCCTACAGATCCCCCGATGACACATTGACACGGTTTGAGGCAGGTTGACGACCACCAGCCCTCGTCGCAGGTACAGTTACCGTATAAGGGGTTGCAGTGGCCATGTCGGCCGCACTTGCAGGCGTATTGGCACAGTGGACCCCAACGGTTTAGGTTGCAGGTGCACTCACCAGTGACAGGGTGACAGCGGCCATTTGGGTGGCACGGACACACCTTGCGACAGTCTGAGGCCCAAAACTCAGGAGGACAGCCTGGTTACAGAAAAAAAAAAAGTTAATACATATAACTCTCATAACTCTTATAAATGTACAAAGAAAATATGTATCCACTAAACAAAGGGATTGAATGTAACATAAAGAACTGCACTTCTTTGCAATTCTATGGGACTTGTACTTTACTTGAGTGTCTTGTTCTATAACACAAGGCATCTACATTTCAGAGAGAAATAGTGGACTTTTTACTCTGCTACATGTGACAGACTTATGGAATACTTTAAGTTAGGATTTGCTACTATGTCTAAACTAAGATTTAACCAATAAAGTAAAGGAAGGTATCCATCAGTATTAACCAATGCATTCATACACATTCACACGCCGCTGACGCAGCAGCGGGAGCAATTGAGGGTTATGAGTCTTGCCCAAGGACACATGGTCATGTTGCTTCAAGAGCTGGGGGTTGAACCCCCGACCTCCTGGTTGAGACTCTACCACTGAGTCACAGCCGTTACTTTTAGTGAAATTTAAGATATGGACATTTAGCCACAAGTACCTTTAAATAAGAAATGACTTGTATTGGCATTAAAAAACAGCCCCTTATGATAGTTAAGCAAACTTCAAAGACATATTTACAGGTCAATGATGTCATTTTCCAAAACTGTAACGTAAGGATAATCTAAAGTAACTCAAAATGCTCATTTATAAGCAATAATTTGATACTTAACAGCTCCTGATGTTTATAGTAACTTACGTGTTTTACAGTGAGCTCCAAAGTAGCCAGGAGGGCAGCGACACACTCCAGGATACACACAGATCTCTTCCTTCAGGCAGGCCTGCTCACCCTCGCACACAGCTGCATGGACACGTCATACAAGAAACCAAGATAACAGGATGACAAAGTTAATATGGAGGCAGTAAAAGCAAAGTTCCTTGAGATTGTTGACAATTCAGAGATGTTGAACTCACGTATAGTGCACTCTTTCCCCTCTTGATGCCATCCAGTACAGCAGACCGGTCTGGAGGGGTTCCTGAAGGTACATTAATTATCAAATGAGCTTGACTATTTGACACCTAGCACAAAAAGTCTTAGCAGAAAAATACAACTAGAAATACTAACAAGGAAGGAAATCATTTAAGAATAAGAAATACAACTAATTTGTCTAGCACAGTAATTCACTTTCTAGAGAAACATTTCTTAAGAAAAATCTACAAATGGTCACAGGTGGTACCAATATCATATAATTTAATGGTACCAATATTGTGAATTTTTAAGTTTAAATTTAAGGTAATTGACTGGCCATTGGTGCCATTTTTCAGTGGTAAATCAGTGAACAGAAAACAGGAGAAAGTGACGGTAAAGTTGAGTTGTACCTGGTATTGTGGCAGACGTTCTTCCCAGAAGGATCCAGTGTGTTTGAGGAGGACAAGGAGCAGCAGAGCAGAGCACCCAGAGCTCGGAGGAGAAGCTTCATCTCCACACAAAGACCAAGAACTACTGTAGAACCAGGGTTGAATATCTTTCTGTCACGTCGTTATACCCTGACTGTTCCTAACTCCTTCTCCTCCTCTAAACTTCTTCCACTCAGAGGGAGCACAATGAGAGGCAGTATCTCTCCGTCTACCCTACACCCTTTCCTCATACCCCCGTCTCTTTCTGTCCTGTCGGTCGTCTTGTGGCTCGACTGCAGCCAGAGAGGTCAGAGCCTCCGGGTTTCCTCTTCCCATTTCCTGGGGAAGTCAGATCCACTTCCTTCTATTCAGCCAGACGCAAAGCTTTTTAAAGATGGATTGAACACTAACACACAAAACTCGCCGCACACACTGGTGAAGGCACACCTTTTCCCAGAAAATCTATTGTTGACAGTCTTCCAGGAGTTGAAGAACGCCTGCGTCCACCTTTTAAGTCTATAAGTCAGTACAAAGCTGAGCACAAGTTTTTATTGTCTCTTTTTCTTGAGTCATGTGGGAAAAAAATTGATTGAGATCATTTTGTATTTTGATACAATTTTGTATTTAATGGATCACAGAAAATCCACATATTTCATGACTTTATCATAATAAGTCACTAAAATGCACTCACATGGCAACTGACATCTTCAATCTGTTTTCGACAGCAAAGACTTTCATAAAACATGACTACAAAAATAACACAGTAATCTGGGACAATATGATGTGATTGGAAGCTCAAACATTGTTAATACAAAACCACTGGCCTGCCGTTGTCTCAACACTGTAGTGTTCATGTAGTCCTGTTGTTGTACCTGTGAGCTTATGGAGGTGCGGTTAAAAAAATCCACAAGCAGAGTAACAATTCTGCAACTGTTTCCACACATAAACTTATGTGACTTTATGGCACCACCATCACATTAAAAAAAACAGCAAAAGGCATCAACTTTGTTCAATCGCCAAAAAATAAGACTTTTTTTTTTTTTTTTACAATACACGAGCTAGTTAAGGCTGAGGGGGTTAAAATGCAAACACTGCTGGAAGAGACCACTAAGAATTGAAAATACATTTTCCTGACTTTGAGCTTAAAAGTGCTTCAAATTAAAAATAAAACAAAATAGAACATGATTTTAAAATAGTCCCCTACTGAGGTATAAAATAAACGCCTCCTAGTGGAGCAGAGGTGAACTTAAATGTGTTTTTTTCGAAGATTACAAGACGGGAGAGTTTTCTTTCAGAGTATAAACTTTCCTAATGTCTGTCTTTGGTTTTTTTTGTTGCTAAAACTGTTAAAGAATCTCTATATAAATATAAGTGAATAATTAAATTATTCTCATGATGATAAAAAAATATGGCTGTACCTTTTTCAAAGTGATTTAAAGTATGCCTCTAAATTGTGAATAACTGTTTAAAATGTTAATGTACTTGTTTATCACTTCCATTATGAAATACAGGGACTTGGGCCATGAGTGAAATTAACAAAAAGGAAAAAGTAATGAACAAAACCAACTAAAAGATATCACAGGAGTTTGTTTAAAAATGTTCAAACTTTCTCTTTCCTCACTCCCACATAGTGCTTTTTGCGACGCACACATCGGCGCTGCATTCAAATGTCTTTGTCGTCTCTCTGTGGTCAGTACTGCGCTCAGCTCAGAGAGAAGCATGGTGATCCATCTCATTAGAGGCCTCTGGGTCCTCGATGATCTCCCAGGTGGAGGAGGAGTTTCTCACGTGGGTGGGGCTCCGACCGCTGCCCGATCGCGTCAGGAAGCCAAAGCTGCAGCCGGCAGAGAAGAAAAAAAAAAAGACAGACATGAGGTCAGCTCTGCAGGCGGGGATTACAGCTAAATATAGGGCAGGATGACGAAGATCTCAGGACAGTGACAGCGGAGAGAGAAAGAGGGAGATGAAACCAATGGTGTGATTCACTCATGACTGATTTGTTTTTGATTGAGTTCTCATAAAAAGCATTTTATTTGGGGCATTTTACGGCTTTTTTTTCTTCATTTCAATGAGATTACAGTGCAAAGTACTTCAGTTTTAAGAGGTTGCATTCTTTATTGTTTTTCATAAATGCTCCCTACTTTTCTTTATTTGAGTAACCTGGGCTAAAAGAAATATATTATAAAAGCTCAGTATATCTTGTAATCAGCAGCAGAAGTCAAAATGGAGTAAAGCAGAATGGACACATATGAGGCAGGCCTTCTTAGATAGAGAAAAAAGGAGGCAGTAAAAGTCTTGGCCCGTCTGTGTTTTCAGGGGTTGTGGAACACAATCTTTGCTTAATCGAATTCTATGTCAAAGGCTTTCCCTCACTCAGATTCAGAGTACTTTTCCTGGGTGGATGCTGAGTAAACATGATTTTCTTCCCTGTTAGTCTTAGCCCCTGATAATTCCCAGTCCTTATTCTTTTTTAGCTTAAGTTTGTTGACAGACAATCTCGACACATTTCTAGGACGACAGACTTAAAATAGTAGTAAAAACAAGAACATGAGATACAAGTCCTCTTAAAATTAATCAATTTGGTTGACTTAGTTAGTGCCTTGACCTTTTAGTGTAAACATTAAAAGAAGAAATGGCTGTCAGAGCCCTAAGTAAGGCATGCTTAGCTGGGTCAATAGCCTCAAATATGAGGCATCAGGGTTATCATTCTCACTTTTATCACGTCCCATGTTTCTTTTCTTCCTTCATTTCAAGCATACAGCGTAATGATAATCATGAGGTTTGTCTGGGTAGAGAATTTCTCTGTAACACTTAGTATTCAATGTCTAGAAAAACTAAAACCTCATATACTGGCCTGTTTACTGTCAAGTTCTTCCTGAGACAAAACTCTGCAGAGGAGAAAAACTGTCTTCACAACGTGTCTTCGTGTGTTTTTTTTTGACTGCTCACACACGCATCAAAGTTAGACAGAACAAGGTCTGGGTCCATATTAACTAAGTTCACAGTGAGTCAGACAGAAAGTGAAGTCCAATTCAGACGGTTTCAGCAGAGCCAGCGGTGTGTGCGTGCATGTCTGACTGTGTGTCTATGTGGAGCTCCCGCTGTGCCGAGCTTCCACAACGCCCAGACCCAATGTGAATTCACAGATTGGGATGCCAATATTGCGCCGTCGCATAGTCAATGTTAAGGTACAAAGACGTGATGACGGCTGAGCTTAGTTACGGCAGTCTGAAATGGGCTTGTAAGAAAACAGAGATCTGTCGTCCGGCAGCATGTCTCATACTTTACAGTCACAAACATTGGAGTTAAAGGGAAAAAGTTGAATCATTCGATACATTTGCTTGTGCAGACTTCAAGAAACTTCAGTAACAAGACTAAAAAAAACTGTGCCAATAAGGAAGTTAACTTTAATTGTGAAATGTTTTACGAGTTATGGCTTTTTAGACAAGCATTTTGGTTTCATGTCCATGTAGCAGCGTTGATCAAACTTGTACTCACAGGTTTTGAATGCGTGATTCAGATGGTTTATCAGGGCCGTCCACTTCTGTACTATCAACTTCTGTCTGTCCGAACAGAGAACTTCTCTCATCTTCATCACTAGACAGAAGGACAAAAAAAAACACATCTGTTGGCCTCTTAAACTTCTAAATATGCATTTCTAGTTATGATGACTGTGGAGTGTTTGTGTGCATTTAGAAAGACCTGCTCTCGCATTCGTTCACAGGAATCCCAAGCATCTTTGCTTTAATGAGCTTTCTCCTCTTATTAATGGCAGAGCGGACGGCTTCTAACAGGAAGCCTGGACACCTCTCCTCATTCAGGATTTCCCTGCAGAAAACAATTTCAGTTCAATCAACAGGAACGGTTGTTTATAACTGTGAAAAACTACATCTACCAATGGTTTGAAAAAAAACATATGCAACTGTACTTAAAACAACTCAAATTTACACAAAGGTTCATCTAAATGTGTCGTTTCTCGGCATGAAGCGAAACAAGATATGCCTCTACGGCACACACACACACACCAACGCGCACATACACACGCAGTAGACAAACCTCTGATAGTAGTTGAGCTCCTCCTGCACCAGAAACAGGTTGGTTTTGAGCTCGTTCCTCTCAAAAATGATGTCGCGCACCTCCTTCTTGGTAAAGCATGGCTGGTCAGGGTCCTTCTGGTCAGCCGTCTGCTTTTTAGTCAACGCACGAGCTGTTTGGCCCAGACTGGACTGATGGAAGGACAGAGAGTCGTCAGATCAAACACACTAGACCTCCCTGTTTTAAACAAGTCAACAACAAACAGTGAGGTCTGGAAATCGTTGGAAGAGGAAAAAAAACTGATATTTGTGTAAAGCAATCCAGTGCAAATACACTCCCAGTGAAGCTAAAATGATGTGAGTGACTTCATGAGAGAATCCCAATAACATTTACTACATTACTACATTAATTAACTATGTTGGACATGAAAGAAAGGAATGATCATTTGAATGCATATGTTTGCGTAAGAGGTGAGCCTACAGGGTTGTTGCTGTTGGTTCTGTCCAGCTGTGCTAAGAGGTTTTCTATCTCTTTGCTTTTCTCCTTGAGGTCTGCCTCCATGTCGGCCTTCCTCTCCACTGTGCTCTTCAGCTGGGCCTGCATCACATTCTGTTTGTGTCGCAGCTCCGCGTTCATCTTCATGAAGCGATCCAACTGCTCCTGGAGCTGCAAAATCACAAACATGCATTTTTAGTTTTAACTTTTTAACAACTTTTTTCAGACAGAGACAAACAGACGGTTCATATAGACAAACCTAAAAATAAATATGTCATAACTTCATAAAAACAGAAAGGGAGGGGGGAAATGTCTCCATTCTTGGGATTTGGAGAACTTAATGTGTGTGGGGGTTGAAAAGGGCAAGAAATTAAATCCCACAATGTCAACACAAGTGCAGCATTCATTTAAAGGATGAAAAAAATACTCAAAAATCTACTTGAGCAAACAGAGAAACTAGTTCAGCTGACCATGAGCTGTTCTTCCCATTTTTTCACTCAGGTCAACTGACTGGGAGCAAAGAGCAAAGCATTAAATACACACCCAGTTATGGCTGCTATTGAAATCATGTGGTAGACACATACAGGCACGTGCAAACACTCAAACAGTGCACACGCACACGCACACACACACACACACACACACACACACACACACACACACAAACTCTGCCCAGACTTGTCTTAAGTGCAGCTTAATCCTCAACTAGTAACTATGTGGGTAATCTCTGCACTCTTTGCTCTTAACCGGGCTGTGAAAACACTTTTTTTATTGGTGTGATTGAGTTGATCTAACTTCTCATTCAATACTGTATGATATACAACTTTGTGTAATACCCGTCTGTAAGCAAATTGTCCTGTGTAGCCACAGCCTAACTATCCTATCAGTGTTTGTATGTCCACGTTTTACAACTGTTTGAGCTCACTTGCAAATGAGGTGACTTTTCTTTACAGTCTAGAAAGAACAAAAAACACAATTACAGGAAACAATGTTTCTTCAGTGGTCATTCTGTTCCACATGAAGTCGTGACTTTCAATGAGAATCTGTCAGCGTGTGCACAGACAGAAGAAGAGAATGTGACATGTTTGTGTCTTTCCTTTTTTTATTTTGTGTCCACAGATTTACATTTTGTGAATAAATAATAGTATATATGTGCCTGTTAGCATGTGAAAAAGAAAGAAAGAAGACAGACACAGCAAACAAGACCAGACGGACAAAACAAATGGGAGCACACGGACAAGACAGAGCCAGACAAATCAGGCTAGAGAGAAAAATGGACAATGTGATTTCTTGTAGGCTGATGTAAAAAAAAAAAAAAATTAACTAAAACTAGATACATAAATAGTATTAGTGTGTCCTTACCGCCTCCACCTCTTTGGAGATGGTGGTTATCTCTTGTACTTTGGCTCTTAGCTCATCTCTCTGCTTGTCCACCACCTCCTTCAGCTTCAGCATCACCTCTCGCTCCTGCCGCTGGACACGGTCTACACACACACACACACACACATTAACATATACAAAGACTATAATTGAACAACCTTTTGTGATCCATTTCTTGACTCTCTTTAGAGAGATTATTATTATTATCAGAGAGTTGTAGAAATGAGAGGATACTGCACAGCTTTGATGTTTTCACATATCAAAGGTTTAAGTAAGTATTTTTTGCTTGCTCCTTGGGGTGCAGATAGTTCAGTCTGTGCAAAGGGTGAACCTCCGGTTGGGACTTCCCAACAGAATGACCTACTGCCGGGCCTGTCTCTTAATGGGTTAAGTGTACTAATCGTGCTCATGGCAGCGCACAAACTAAATGTGAGGGAAACTAAACAACAAATCAGAGTTAATCAGGATAATCCACAGAACCTTTTTTTTTTCAAAGACTGTTCTCAGCTAGGTCAGTGGATAATCTTCTAGAGCACCCGAGGCTGTGTTCAGACAGACATTTCACTGTTTTCTCCTGGATATCACAAAACTCTGGGAAATATGAGCAAAACTTGCCCAATCTAAATAGCCTTCATGACTAGAAGGTTTTGTTGTTTTATGATTTGGATCAACTGAGCCTGCAGACATACTACTAGCTCTGCAGCTACTGAAAAGCAGTTTCTTTTTAAGCTAAATACTGAAACCACTAGAATGAATTTTGTGTGCATGACAGACATTTTGAGCTTTAGAGCAGCTGAATGAAGCATGGGAGCCAAACAGAAGTGACAGTCATGACATAAAAATAATTACCTGCCACTTGGCCTCTTATCAAATAAATCACAAACATGAAAAGGCTGCATGTTTCTTCATGTCGGGACAAGAAAAGCGAGAGTCAACAAAGCTACTCCACCCTCTGGCTCCCATTACCGTAAAGACTTTTCTACAACATGAAATCAGTGGACACAAGGGTAGAAGGGATCTCTTTTCGTTTCACTTTGTCAAGAAAGGGATAACAAAGACATAAATACTGTCATTATCGAGGAAAGCTATTATAATGAATCCTCCTCTGTCTCTTTCCAGTTCATCCTTGACGTGTTTGCAGGGTAAGCAAGCACTGCCCTCTTAAGAGTCCCGTCCTACCCGTGAGAACTTCTGCTGCCTCAAAAGTAACTGCATTATAAACAGTGCTGTGACCAGTTTGACGGCTTTCAGGCCCAGTGAACATGACTGTTAACCCACTGCTTTGAATAAGTACACTTAGTGGAAGAATTTCCACAGAAAGTGCTGTTACATACATTTGCATTCTTGGACTGGAGAAGCAAAGCTGCAGAACCTAAAGGCCCCTGGATTCACACCTCAAGTGTGTAGGTGCTTCTGAAGGTAATAAGGTGTAACACATTTTAGGCTGTTTTTGTTATATACACTGTTATTTACAAAGTATCAACAGCTATCCTAAAAGTCCCAGGACCCACTCATTTCATTTCTGTTGTAATGGTCCACTCACACATGCAGACCCAAAGTCATAACTTCCTCAGGCTAAATGAAAACTAAGTTTGGTAGCATCTGCATTTTTGTGGTTAGGATTTAAGCTGTCATATGTGTACACAAAACAACATGTAACAGAAAAAAGCCGCTTTTGGAAAGAACAAAATGTTTTTGGAACTGATTTTAGACATTATTCAGCAAACCAAGTCCAGAATTTAAAGAGCCAGAGGACAATTTAATATCCTCTTGGTGACATACCTTCATGTGCATGGCTGCCCTTCAGTCTGCACTGCAGCGCCTCCTTGTCCTCCTGGAGCTGCTGTACCTGCACCTGGAGCTCCTCACACCTCGATTCCCACTGCTGCTCCTTTTGCTGCAACTCCTGCATGAGAGGGTGGAAGGCAAACAGTCAATCTATGTCCTCAAAGAAAGGATATGAAAATTTGAACAAAGCTAGATCTGATGCAACTGGCCCAGTTGTGCTGTATCTAATCTCAGAGGCATGTTAGATATTGGCTTCAACAAAATCCAAGCAGGTGTGGCAGTTTTTTTTCATTACAGATGTTTTGTCAAAATGGCTCCCTTGACACTTCAACAGCCAATTCTGACTTCTGATAACCACACCTCTTTATTTACTTCTCGATATTGTCATGACTACAGTGCACTAATACCACATGTTTAAGTAGGTTAGACACATACAATGAACAACTGGCTATGTATTTTCAACACGTATATTAGAGCATTGCAATCACTTCATCTCGGTAAAAACCTTAATGGTATGATCCAAGTTTTCAAAATAAATATTTACTTTGCCCCTTACAAAACAACTGAAACTCTGTGTGTGTGTGTGTGTGTGTGTGTTTGGCCCTCTGTGTGTTTGGCCCTCTGCATTAATGTATTAATGTATGTTTTTGTTATCTGTATGCAACATGTCCAGAGGCTGTAAATGGAGGGTAGTTTCACTTTTGTGACACTTTGTACTTATTCTCCAAAACAAATCACAAAGAAAATATTAGGCTCAGTCTGACACAAAATGGGTGTTTGTTTAATATGCAGAAAGAGGTATTATTTCTTAGACTTTGGCCGGATTAACGTTTCAGGGGCCTCAATGCAAAAGTGAGCAGCTAATCGTTGTTGTTCACAGAATTAAGGCCAAACAATCACACTATCCAGTGGGCCCGGGGCCTATTGGCCCACTTCATCCTGTTGGTAATTTAGTGTAATGTGCATCATTCAATAAGCTCCTAAATTAATGAAAGCCTCTCCACACAAACTCACATCAGTATTTGGTTTATGTATGGTTGTGTGTTGCCATTTATCCTTGTTTCAGAAAAAGCAGTCTGCTTAAAATTGGATACTCGAGAGAAAGCGGGTGAATTTAGGCAACAGATCAAATGCTTAATACAAAACGTAAACCACCCAGGTGAACTACCTTGCTAGCTTCAAGGATTAGCTGCCAGGTTGGTAGGCTAACTAACTTCTTTTTGGCTAGGCCACAAATGTTAGAAATACGTTACCAAACCTAGCAAAGGCAATGTAAGATTTCTAAGCTTTACATTAACAGTTTACAATGGTAACATATATATAGGCCACAGCATCTGATAAATAAACAGAGCTAACGTTAACTGACTAGCTAATTAACCCTCGAGCTGCGGTGGACCCACAGGGTGGACCCGGGTTATCAGGGCTGGTGGGCGGGTCATTTTTAGTCAGAAAGAAGTGACAGCTCTGGTTATAATAATTGCAGTAGTACTTATTATATACGGAAACTCCAGGGTATCTTTAAAGTGTAAATTCAATGTTTAATCCTTCTTTATCTGTATTGCTTTTAACGTGAATCAGTGATATATTTTCTGGCTTGCGTGTTAACAATTTTCTTTTTATGTTTGTTACGACACAGGAAAACTGTACAGCCAAAACAGACTGTACACTGTTACACAGCTGTAACGATGACATCAAATACACACGCAGTGGTCGAGTTAAAAGGCATGGCGCAGTAAGTGTATTGTTTACAAAATGCAGGGAGGATTAAAGGCGCCCATGTCTCTCACCAGTATTTCATGCTTATCGCTGCCCTCCTCGCTTTCCTTCCCCGCTCGTTTCTTCTGCTGCTGCAGCTGTATCGTCTCGAAGGTCTTGAGCAGCTCCTCTTCCCTCAGTTTGAGAGTATGGTTCCTCGAGGCGAAGCTCTCCAGTAGCTCCAGCACTTTCACTATCTTCGGCACTAGACCCACCACGCTGTCTTTACCGCAGCCGTCGATAAGTCTCTCCACCTCGGTGCCGATTAGTTTAGCTATTTCATAAACATCGTCCACAGTGAGAGCTGAGAAAGTCCTGTCGAAACATTCCTCTGTGTGCTTGCTGTCTGCGTCGTGTCCGTCCATACCGAGTAGCTCGCTTCACATGCTCTGTCTCAGAAATCAGAAGCTTGTCAGCGGGACATGACAGCCAGCCGTAAAAACAAGAAGATTATAAAAGTCGAAACTGAAAACTAATGCTGGGGTAAAGTTAAAAGCGCGTGCACTGTTGAGCCCACGCTACAAACCGACAAGCCTGAACATGACCTGATCCTCTCCTAAAAACACGCCAGGCATGATCACAGCATATTAACTCAGCCTACCAAAAACCTACAAGAACATCGAGTACACTGCGAGGCACTGTACTACAAGGCCGGACTGCCCACATAACAGTGTTTCTGCAATCTACTCGCTGCAGGATCCTCCTACTTTCCTGACCAATGTAATTCAAGCGCACACACACACACGACTACACGCAGAAACTCGCCTGCCAGGTCGAGCATAGTGATGCATGCACCCGAGCGTGAACGTTTGAATTTCCTCTGCAGCTTTGCAGACACAAACATTGACCTATAACTGTCCAATAAATGTCGACACCGCAACTTAAATAACAACTGTTACATGTTGCAGAAAACTACATACAACAGGTCAAATTACAGTTTTAACAGATTTTAAAGCAGTGCTTTTTTTTTTTTTAAAGTGGGCCACATTTTTGAGTGTCTGATAGGCCAAAGTGTGATAAAGCAGAAACCAAGCCATGCTGGATACGGAACTGGTGGCGGTGCTGACCTTTTGCCTTTCTGAAGACTGATGCATGCCAAAAAAGTTCCCCTGTACAGTAAAACACAAAGAAATGAGTCTTTTCTACATACACATTAAATACAATGACTGCAGATTACACTCATAACATGACAATGTTTTTTATAGAAATGGTGACGTTTATTTAAAGCCAAGCTACAATGTCACGGGATGTACAGTAAACATAGTAAAAGAGCAGTACTGGTTTGGAAATACAACTTTCAATTTCATTTCTCAAAAAGGCTATGGGGAAGTACATATTTACCCGTTTGAAACAAATTCCCTAGTTGAACATTACACTGCAGTTTGTGTACTGAAACTACACACATGCACATAAGCTTGGCTGTGCCAGAAGCCACAGAACTGACGAAGCTGTACTTTAATAACGGGGAAACAAAACATCTGTAGAAAATATCAAAACAGAAAAGAAAACAATGACACTCCTTAAAATTTCCTAGAGCCTTTACATTAAAAATCCAAAAAACATCACATTACATGTTTTCAATAGAAATATTACAAGGGCTGGTCTTGAGGGCTCCACATGATTCTGACAGAGCTGTCCATCAAATGTGTCGAGGGCAGAGCATCTGCTCTCAGGCATACATGTCCTCCCGGTCTGCGTTGTAGATCTCCCCCTCTTGCAGCGAGGCAAAGTTCAGGAAGTGCGAGGGCCGGTGGACTTCATGGTAGAACTCCTTTGGGTTGGCGAGTTGCAGGTCGTACTTCATGTTAGGGTCATGGCGCACACCTGTAAGAAAAACCCCAAATGGTTTTAAAATGGTATGAACTCAACACTTCCAGAGCTTAAAAAACATTGTTTATATGATTTAAATGACTACAACCTGATTTATGAACAAAATAAAAAGCAATGTGCATTCCAATAAGTTGACAGATTTTGAGTTGTGAAGCACAACTACAAAGAAAAATCAATCAAACAGACAGACACAGCAGCAGAGTGGAAATATCAATGGACAGCACAGATTACTGTCACAGAGCGGAACAAACATGGGCAAAATATAAAGTATCTACTGACCCATGAAGTTGTAGTTCCAGGACACCTGGCCAGGCACCATGAAGAAGCCCAGGAAGCGATCAGAGAGCAGCATCTGCACTCTCTCATAGTGGGACGGCAGGTAGCCTTTGGGGTTGTTTCCCTTGTCTGTGTTTTGTCGACCCCACTCATAACCGCTCGGTGTTAGCTTGTAGGCCGTGAGTGTGCATGAGCCGGGGGTGAAGCTGGAAAAAAGAAGAAGTCCTTTTAATTAAATGGACAGCATTTCTGAATTACTTTTTTATTACAGTATCGCATCAGTCATTAGCTTAAAAAGTGAGGCACAACTTAATGGACGTGGGTGGTTTTTTTTTGTTTAAATGTGTTAACAGTTATAAGATTCTCATAGTTAAGCATTGGAAAATCAACTTCTCAGTCTATCTGCATGGAAAATATTTCCAGCTTTTATATCTCAGCAATATGTGATACTTTACTGGCATTAAAAGGTCAACAATGCAGCTATCAAGACAATACAAGTGTAAACAAGTATTTGAATTATGATTCTTATAAGAAGTGGACATTTACTAAAATGTAAAATGTTAAGATATTGGAAGTAGTCGAGAACCAGCACACAGATTTAAAAGCAGAGAGGCCAGTCTTACAAAGTACTGTTCCTGAAATTCACAGAGTAACAGCAGTCATATAAGTATGGACTTAATCAAAATCTGAATATCTTTTATGCAGAAGCACAAACCCTGTTATGATAGAGAGCAGGAGTCTTGTTATGAAACATACCTGCAAGTGATGATGATTGTCTTCTCTCCATCCCAAGAGGGGTTGTCAGCCATGACCTTGGCATGGGTGGTGACGTCCTGCGGGGACAGCTGGGGCGACTCGTTAGGTTGAGTGTGGATCCAGCCAAGAGGCTCCATTTCCTGTTTGAGGAAAACATTTTTAAAAACTGCACAGAAAACAAACAGGGCGATCTAAATGTTACAAAAAAGCATGTGCGTCTTACTTTGAGGTATTCATGACCAGGAAGCTGGTTGGGCAGGTGGACAGTCTGATGTGTCCCCCACTGTGGCACCATGACAATACAACGGATCTCCTTCACCTGGGGGTTGTCTGGTGGGCTGGTGCCATACAGGTAGCCTGCAATCTGGAACAAAACAGTGCATCATTGGTTTGTTGGCTTAACACAGAAGATGTGAGAGAGCAGTAAGTAAAAGAAAGAAAATAGTTCTTATCTATAAACTGCGGCACTCTGAATGCTCTGCATACCTGTGCTCGCAGATCTGAGATACAGATGAACTTCTTGAGGACATTCTTGGGCAGGATGTAGGTGTAGCCCGTCTCTTTGATGTCATCAGAGGACACGTAGATGTGGTTTGTTCGGAGATGGAGGTTGGCAGCAGATATGGCCCTGACAGGTGAAGATAAAGGACCATTAAAGCCAATAAAGATAGAGACCAAATATTATGCAGAGACATTCATCTACTTCAAAAAGGGTGAGTGCAAGTCTTTTCATTATGGCTCATTTAGTCATTACTGGGTGTAGAAATGCGTTAACACAAAGTCCAAAACTGTCTGCACACCTGACTCTCCATTCGGTTTTTGAAGAGAAGGTCTGGGTCTCGTAGTTGGAGGTGGTGGAGGTGATGATCTCATCGCCGTGCTTGTTGACAGTTCTCGTCTGCGTGGCTGTGAGCTGCGACTGCTCTTTGGTCTGCTTCTCAATCTCAGCGATCTGCTGGCGCTGCTGTGACGGAGCTGAGATCTCCATACCGAGGATGATGTCACGAATCTCAGACTGTGTGAGTGAAGCCACGTTCACACTGGATGGAGAAAAGAGAAGCCGGGACTATTTAATGCAAGTTTGGTTTCATTCCATTATTTTAGGTCACATTACAGGAAATTTGTAGAAAAATATGTCTTGAAGCAAATATTGCGTCAATTCATGTCTACTTACTTGTTCTTTTTTCCGTAATCTGCCAGAATGAGGTCTTTGAGCTGCACTTCCACCTTGATCCACTCCTCGTCCGTGAGCGTGGGCCAGATGTGATGGGGCTCTGTGATGGTTGTTTTGTCAGGTTTCAGGATCACCTTGGCACGGTCGTTGTTGACGTGAAGCGCTCTAAGGATCAGGATGAGTCGGGAGAAGGCCTAGAGACAAAGCAGACCACAGAACACAAACTATTTACACACGGGGGAAAAAGATGTCACTTAAAATAAAAGCAAGTAAATTAATGTAGGAACATCGGTTTGTATCAGCCCCTGTACGCAAGACATCCACAATAACTGCTGTTAAAGGCTGTGGATCAGTGGTAGAGTCAGTCGTCTCTTAACTGGAGGGACGGGGATTCAACATCCCCCCCAACTCCTACAGCCACATTTTGAAAATGTCCTTGGGCAAGACATCGACCCCAAAATTGCTCCTGCTTGTATCAATGATGTAAAAACCGCTTTGGCTAGTCAGAAGACTAGAAAAGCGATATACCTTTAACTTTATAAGATCCACTTAGTGCTGATGTAATGCTCTTGTTGTGAGGCATGAAACTCACTGTGTAAGAGGAGATGGTCTTGAGCCAGTCGTCGTAGAGGTTGAACAGCACCATCTGAGGCTCTGTGGCCTTCAAGATAAGGTCTCCAAACTTCTCCACCTTCAGACAGGCCTGGAACGGCAGCTGCAGCTCGGAGCCTTTGATCACAATGTTAGGGAAGTCGAGCAAGTGGACCTGCACACAAAAAATTAAAATAAAAACAGTTTGGACTGAGTATTCAAATTTCAGATATTCCACTCAGATAATCCTTCAAGGCTTATAATTATCATATAGGTACTAAACATGAAGGAGTCTAACCTCAAGAGGATCCAGCATGCCCTTCCTGGTTACAATGATCTGTTTCGGCTGTTCTTCCACAGGGAGGGAGCGAATCAGGGCAGCCACTTCTTCAGCCGTCTTCCACTTTGCCAGCTACAAGGATACATTTAGGAATAAAGTTCAACTTCAGAGTTGGAAAGACAAATCTATGAGGTCATTTATAAAAGTAAACATTGGTCAACCTAGGCACCATTTGTTGTCTTCACTTTATTATTGCCTTCCTTTTTCCAACGCTATGATTATATAAGTCAGTTTGTCATTCACTCTGGCGATGATATTTTTTGATTTAATTCAATTAATTTTTCAACGCACAGAAAGGAGCAAAACAAATGTGATACGAAAAAAAGACTGAAAATAAAATGTAATGATGTTGAGAGGCTCTCATGTATCACACCAGAGTCAGAGATAGTCAACAAAAAAATTTGAAGTGAGCGGTGTTCGAGCAGCACCTGTCCCAGACGTTTCTGTCCAGCCCACACAGAGGTGTGAATGATCTTGAGGAAGAGCTGACCGGTCCTGGGGTTGAAGATGAAGATGGCTCCATTGATGGGCTTTGTGGTCAAGTTACCCTCAAAGGTCTGAAGAGATAGATAGAGAATATGTGTGACTAAATTAAAAAGAACTAACAGTTTATATTCCTTCTCAAAAGCAACTTCCATAGACGCTTACAAATTGTGCCCCTTAACCAGACTATGACAAATTCTTACTGAGGATTAAAAAAAACAAAAAAGGAGTTCGCACCTTGTGGATGGTGACTCGGTACACATTGGTGTCATCTACAAACCAGATGATCTGGTTGGAGAAGAGTTCACCGTAGTTCTGTGAGGACAGGTAGGGCTCTGTGGGCTCTGAAGAGTACAGCTGCAGACCTTTGCGGATGCGCTCCCTGAGCACATACAGGGCGGGGTTGGCCTTCATGATTTTGGCCATGGCCTGCTGGATCAGTGGCTTACTTCCAGGGAACCAGTTACCATAGCCACTATGGAGGGAAAAAGATACATAGAGTTAAATACTGACTTGATTTTTTATTTATTATCAACGTTTACTTTGTGACTTCTTTGTGATTTCCAAAGACTCTAATCCGAGCTGACGTGACTAACTGTTACAGAGAGAAAAAGTAAATGTCAAACAAGTTAGGACACTGGTGATAAGACTTAATAGCTAACTGTAGAGTGTACGTGTTGACATGAACAAGTAGATGCCAAAATCCAGAGTGTTATCAAGCATTTGCTAGACTGTTTTCAACACTGGAGCACACTCTTATCAGGTAGACTACAAACCACTCAGTGCTTCTTTGTTACGGCTCTTCTACAAAAAGGAGCTAATATCTGCCATCACATTGTTCATATGTTTATGTTTTTAAAAATCTAACCTGTGGAGATTGTAAGCCAGGTCAATAGCAATGAGCACCCCTGTTGGTGAAGGATAGATACTCATGTTGTCGGTGGTGTAGTCCAGGAACTTGGCTCTGGCGTAGCGCTCGATATCATGGGAGTCATAGTCACCCCAGCGCAGCTGAATGTCGATCCAGTACTTCTGTGTGGTGGTGCTGTCCATCACATCCCTGTTTTAAATGAGAGCAGACGAGATGAAGGACCTCTCAACAACATTTTTTTAACAATGTTCTCTCTGAAAGGAGCAATAGATTAATGAATCAAATAAAGCTTCAGAAGTCATACTTTGAGTCTGCAAGCAGAGATGGTCGAGAGACGTTCCATTTGTACGATGCAAAGAGGAGGATGTCTGCACAGGACGAGTTCATCTTGTAGGACTTCCTGGGGTGGATGGTTTCCTTCTGTACCGTCTCAATCTCCAGAGCGTCCAGCTCCTGATCAAACACCTGAACACAAGAAAGAAAAGTCAATAATAAAGCAGGTAACAGGCCATTTGAACACCCCTATAATTATTCTGCTGTGTTAAAAGTTTGCCTTTAACAAGGTAATAACACAACAAACATAAAACGCACCTGACAGAGATCCATGACGACGCTCTCATGAATCTTCTGCCACAAGTGAGCCCTAAAGATCTGAATGAGCGAGATCTTCAGTGTGGGGATCTTGCCGTGCATAAAGATTCCGGTCAGGTCAAGCTGTACCTGGAAACCCACGTACACCTAAAGACAGAGGAACAAATTGAGCTCAAGGCCAAAGAAGACATTCAAAAACAGGACTATCCAAATTCAAATAAAGGAAGAGTTATACTGACGTTTGCTCTGTTGATGGTGGGGGACCACCAAAGTGTGAAGCGACGGTTGGGGATTTGGTTCAGACCCGACCTTTGGGCATTGGTCAGCTTCTTCCATTTCATGGACTCCTCAAAGCCACTGGCCTTTTCCCTATACAGTCCAGAAAGTTAGGCAATTAATACTTTTTCTAAGGAAAAAAAAGTCTGGTTCAACTGATCTTCAACTTGTTTGAGCATCATAAGGGAAGTCTACGCTATCAGAGGAAACGTACAAAGCAAACAATTCATTTCCGATATACATCGTTAACCAAAACATGGTTTGAGCTTTAAAATGACCTGAAATCTTATTCTCAAAGTGCTCTCACCAGAAGAGACCCTCCCAGGTGGGGAAGTAAGTGCCTTTGAAGAGTGTGTGTTCCAGGATGCCCTCCACGCCGCCAAGAGCCTGGATCATGTCTGTGCGGTAATTGTTCAGGTTCCACAATTTACCATCGTGCCTCTGGTGGGTCCACCAGAATGGATTCTGCTTCAACACCTGCAACCAACCAAGAGAGCCATCAGAAGATGTATGCGACTAATGTAACACGCTGATATATAAACATTCAGACTGGAAGAATTATTTTAATGTTAAGGTCAAATCTCTGGTCCATGTGAGGCTGAAAAAGTAAGCCAAGTTTGTTTTGCTCAAATCACATTTTTTTCCTTTGGCCTCGTTTCCAGGCCAAACCTTTAATAGTTTTGTTCTGTAAAACTCTCACGGGATCTCGGAAGGATCACAAGCGAGACTTTAGACTTTTAATCTTCTTTGGTTAAACTGTCGATAATCGTAATTCCTAGACGAGACACTATTAATATAATGATGTGGTACCTTTGCACACTTGAAACTTATTGGCGATTTAAACAAACCTGATACTGTTTGAAATCCGTCCTGACTCGCCAGCCTTTGTCATATGCCAGTGTGTGTCTGTCCTTCTGGAAAAGTGTGTTAATACGGGGGATTCCTCTGTCCCAAGAATCCTCCAAATCTTCAAGGGTCAGACGTCTGAAACACAAAATACACAATGTTGTTAACATTGCCTCTTTACAGCTCACAGTTTTTCAAACATAAGAGTAACATGTTCTATCTATCCTTGTTTTTGGATGTTGATTTCTCTAACAAATATTGTAGTGGAGAAGGAAAGTACCTGTTCTGGGCGATGGCCTCCTGTCTTTTGAGAGCATATTCAGCCCAAACTCTTTGGGAGTCAATGAACTCACTCTCCCATGGCTGAATGTAACGATACAGGTTAGGAATCAGCTGGTCTTCTTCGTGGCTCATTCCAGACCTGAAATGGGTGATACCCACATCTGTCTGCTTGGACCACCTGGTGGAGGGGGAAGAAGAATTAAAGCCCAGTTGCTAAAATAACTCACAAACTAGACAGTGAGACAACAGCAGGCTGCATGCAGACTCACCGCAGGTCTGACTGTGGGATAAGCACATGGCCCATGGACAGCATGCCAAGGCCGCCCAACTCTTTGGGAGTGTAGAAGACCACAGGGGGGAAGCGGCTCGGCATTTTGGAGTTCAGGCCGATCTTGATACGGGTCTGGATCTTGTTCTCACACTTCACCAGCAGGTCCAGGAGCTCTTGTGTGTTCACCACGGCCTCACGGAAGTATGTCATCAGACCGATCAGAGCCGTGTTCCATTTGTTCACAATCTGAAGAAAGAGATAAGACATGTACAGTAATTATTCCAAACTGTCAACCTTTGTTAATACAGCATGCTACTGCTCTTTTGGGAATGATCTGCTGACCTTTGTGAACGTGGTTGATCCAGAAGCCATCAGAATCTGACGCACTCTGTTGTGGAAGCGCTGCATGGATTCATCGTCCACACGCAGGAAACACTGGGCTGTCCTCTCTTTGGTAACCTACAAACAAAAACAATACCAGAACTTTAAAATGGGAATGCAATCATTACTATTTAAAAAGGAGGAGTAAGAGTGGGAGGAGGAGTTGCTAAGTTTGTGCATCACTTCCTCACCTCGTTCTGCAGGTTCCACACACCGTCCTTGTGAGTGAACTCCTCATAGCTGGTGCGACATTTAGGCAGGATGCGGCACTCAAAGCCGCACATGTTGAACAGCAGGTTAGGGTTGTCTTTGCTGTACACTGAAACAAAGCTGTTCTCCCACTGAACTGTGGTCACTGATCTGGGCAGGCGGTTCTTAATGTCCCAGAACACAGCACGTCCACTGGGAAAAGTAAGATGAGAAAAGTTATGAATATTGGTCTCTAATTTTGGTGTGACAAGTTTAGCAAACTACTGTATTTGTTGTCCGTAATATTAAGTTGGAACTCACAGGTTGACATCGTGCTTCATCAGTCTCATGCGGGCATCACGGGGCCAGCACTTCTTGTTGTTATAGCCCACAATGTTCTCGTTGTTGGGGTCCGGGTGCTCTGTAAGGTACCTCTGGATCAGATCCCTGGCTTCGTCAGCAGAAAACCTGTCAACCAATCGGGATGCCAAATGAGTTACAATTTATCCCCCAAAATTGAAGCTTTTACAGACAAAAACATTTCTCATTCTGTTGATTGAGTCCCACCTGAAGAAGATGTGGATGCGGTCGATGTAGCGGCAGTACAGTCTGATCGGGTGAGCGCTCTCTGTGGCTGTGTCTTGGAAACTCAGGAAGTCGTTGGGCATCTGAGGTGGGCCGGCCATTTCGCTGGCACGGTGCAGGCCGAGCACCAGCAGGTCCATCACCAGGCCGTAGTACTGAACTATGAATGAGGCAAACTGGAGCCCCCTGATGATGCCATAGGAGTTGGTGTGGTTCATATCCTACAATCATAAGAGACAGACAGAAAAAGAAAAAAAGGAAGAAACTGTTATACATGACATCCAGCAAGAAATGCCTTAAATGGGAACAACAAGTAACTGTCCTGATTATGTAGAGATAAAAGAACCAGCGTCTTTACCTTGTAGTTGATGACCACGTTGTTCTTTGCGGTCATGTAATCAGCGATGTTGTGGTCAACAATGAGACGCAGCAGCCTGTTGAGCAGCGTCAGATCAATCTTCTCGTACATCTTCTCATAGCGAGACTCCAGCATCACGTTACACTCCCCCTCAGCAGTCTCCCACACGTCCTGCAGGTTGTTGATGCCTGGGGAGAATCAACACCAGGCCTTCAGATATCATTCGACACATGTTCAGGGAGGAGTCACGGATGGGATGCATATTTTAACAAACAGTTCAATTCCTTCCTAAAGTGTATTGAGGTATTACTGAGCGGGGCCTGACCTTGACACCACTTGTAGACCAGCAGAGGTGGGGGTTCAGTGTCGGCAGGTTTGATCCAGGGTGGGAACAGGCGTCTCTTGTCTGCCTCGTACCACAGGTACTGATCGAGGTAGGCATCTGTGATCTTCTCCAGGGGCTCCACATCATACACAGGCACAAGGTGACTGTACAAGTCCATGAACTCGATTCCCACCTGCAAAAGACAAAGTAGCTCAGAGACTGGAGTCCGATATGACAGCTAAGAAACATGTTAAAAGTAGCAATATCAAGCATAATAAAAGGATGTGATTATCAGTTTATAGGGATTTTTTCCCCTGCAGATTAGTGTTGTTGGCATAAATACTCAGGCCTCAAGTCATTTTGAAGTCAATTTTTCCTGCGTGGAACTTATTTATTCAAACTCTATTTAGGAAAGAGGTTCATGCATGACCAAGAAATCCTATGTTGCACTATAGACAGTAAAAGGAAAATGTACTGTATGCCACTGCTTTGCCCCAAAAAATCCTATCGATGTTTGTATTTGCACGTCTTGGTCCTGACCTCTTTGAACGCTCTCTGAGTGAGAAGGTGACGTTTGATCCTGGACAAGGCCTCGTGAGGATTGTCGTACGCCTGCTCGATCAGCCCCAGCTCCTCCCTCTGACTCTGGTTCAGACGAGACTTCACACTGGAGGAACAGAGACAGAAATGATTGATGTAGAGGTTAAAGTAGTTTGGAGATTTATTCTTGAGTTGGAAAAAAAAAACATATGCCGATAAGGTCGTTTGAGTAGCGTTTACCTGTATGCCTCTTTGAGCCTCTCTAATGCCAGGATGAGCAGCTTGGTGTCGTGTTTGTAGGACAGTGGAGGGAAAGGGATGGGAGAGAATCGACGACTCTCCAGCCAGTGAACGGTGGTGGTGTAAATGGCGACCGCCTCCTCAGCTGTGATGTAGGGTCCATCCTGTATACAGACAAATAACACTTCATTAGGAGGTGTCAGAAGGTTTATTTGTTTGTGCTTAACGTTTTAGTCAATACAGACATGGGCAATTAGCATAGCTTAATGATCAATGTTAACGTTCAACAGTACAGGAATAGTTCAGACTATAAGAGTAAATGTCTGATTGGTGAGTGACCAACTGCAGCTGCAGCCAGTGTTAAAAGAGTCACCATGCATTTCATTATTCCTCCAGTTCTTACGCACAGGCAAGCAGACCAATGCAAGTGCGCCTTTGTAAGAGGACTTTTAGTAATTGACAGTTATTTAACCATTGCAAACTGATTATCAACATTAAGTGTGCTATTATTAAAAACAACAGATTTTTATTAAATAAAAAGGCTCTTTTTCAAAATCTTCAGATTGAGTATTTTTTCTGTGTGCTACCTTCAGGTAGTTGTGCTGTCTCTCCTGCTCAGCCTTCAGGTACAGACGGGTCAGTCTTCCCAGGTTCTTCTTGCACACCGTCTTGTCCACTGTGGCTCCACGGCGGATTCGTTCACGATTGTAGTGGGCGGTGTTGGTCCACCAGTCAGCTTTGGCCTTCACGTAGCGCAGGATCATGTTCTCAATGGGCGTGGGCAGACCAGGCACCTGCAATGATGGGGAATAGGGTTAGAAAATCAGTTTAATAACTGCTGCCATCTATATTAGATGCAGTTTTTTTCACTTTTTGCAGTTATACAGTTAAAACTGAAGAGTCTTGTATATAAAACAAATTTATATTTATAACCAGAGCTGATGCGTAGTCAAGACATATCAGGGTGGGGTGTGCACAGTGTTTACATTATGTTAGTCCAAGGCAGAGAACAACAGACCATAATACAACCAGACAAGCCGTCTAAGGCACATTATACTTGGAGCACTGGAACAGCAGTGCTTTAAGGATTTTGTAAATAATCCTTGTCCTTCACTAACAAAAAAAGGCCCTCTTTCACATCGAACTCAGTCACAGCCAGGGTCATCTCTGTAACTCACTGACCTTCCAAGGGATGTTGGCCTTCCAGCACCTCCAGGACTCACTGAGGTGCTGCAGGATGGTTCTGGCCTTGTTCTGTTTGATACCCTCAGGCATCATGTCCAAGATGTCGTGCATCACAGCAGCACGCAGCTCCAGGTCAAAGTGAGACTCCACGCGCTGTTTGGTAACCGTCTTGGCTACGCCTTTGGAGTGACGTCCTGTTAAAGCAAGTAAAAAGTTGTTGTTTAACTCTAGTTTTGGGTAACCCTAACCACAAACATTTCTTGATGAAAACAAAACAGAGGCCACCAGTAAAAGATGTGTATTTGCATACCTTCAAACTGCCTGGCCAGCAGATTTCCCAGCCACCTCTCCAACAGCGGAGTGATGCCCCTCATGAAGAACAGCCACACTCTCCAGCCAGGAGCCCAGAAGCCACAACCTGGACCCTTACCCACAGGACCCTGATAAAAAAAAAATATATTTTTATAAAACAAGTGGAGCACTAGTGCGTCATTCTACACATCAGTTTGCAGAAAACGTACTATAAATACAAACAAAATCCACACACAAAGATCATACACACTGCATGTGTACTCACAGTGTTGAAGCGGTAGTAGATGAGATGCTTCAGATCTTTGCACATTCGGATCTGTCGCATCAACTTGTACTTGTAGCGGTACATGCCTGTCAGCTGACCCACATGAGCAAAGATGTACTGCAGCCCATCAGACAACTACAATGCAAAGGCAAAATGATGGAGTTAGTCAAGTATAAAACAACTTAATTCTTCTTTAACAACGACCACTGACCAAGATGAAACCCAGATTCAGATTGGACTACTGATTGACTCACATGGCTTTATTGTCAAGTCTGACATTTGTCTTACAAGCTGTGCAAAATTGTTGCTCAACAAACCTGGAAGGCGTCCACATTTCCCAGCCTGTACTGAACGTGACTGTCCACCACCAGCTTGCTGAGACGCAGCACCTCTCTGCACAGGTGGAAGGCATTGCCGAATCGGGACTTCTTTCGCTCCTTAGGAACAGAAACAAGAACACAATTGTTGGTATTGTTTCTGTAAAACCTCAAAAACGTTTTAAATGAGACTATTGTAGTTTTAAATCAACACTTTATGCAAGTCCTTCTGCAAGGATGTGATTGGCATGGGGAAAAAAATTGTTTTCACGTAAATCCATGATTCACACGGGTCACATCTTCACTCTGGAAAACAACTACTCGCTATGATTTTACCTTTGTGGTCAACGTCTTGACAGGTTTCAGGTTGAAGTTGTAGTCAAGATGCAGGTAGTTGAGGTTCTTACGGTGGATGAGCAGATTGAGCATGTTGTAGCCCTGTCTGCACACCTGCAGACCCACCTCCACCCAGTCCAGCTTCGTGGACTGAAAGAACTTGGTGGCCTTGAAGGAGCGGAACAGATACCTGAAAGACAGTAGAGGCAGAACCTTACAGAAAAATGGATTTATGGGCAAAAGGTGTTATTTAATACAAAGGCAGGTATATGGGAAATTCATTTTCAGATGATGCTCACCTCTTCTTTTGGGCCTTTGGTGGTCTGTGTTTGAGGGCGTTGAGTACATAGTACTTGAGCAGTTTCTGGTATGACACACGTACTTTCACTGGCTGTCCTGCAGGGCAGTGCTCCCGGTACCTGAAGATAGTTACAAAACATTTTTACATCTGAAGGATGTTTAAAAACATCCACAAAGCTGACCCATCTGTTGTCAACCAATACATGATCAAACTTTTTGTTTTAATCTAACAGGTTGCTTGTTTTCTCACCAGTTTTTGATCAGTGGGATATCAATGGCGCGTCTTGTGCGCCCGGATCGGAGGTTGAATGGCCGTGGCGCCCACAGCAGAGCGATGCCATTAGCTGTGTGGTCTGTGTAGAGCGGGGTCTCTTTGAGGAAGGGCTCCACGTACTCGGGCAGCTCAAACTCCTCGTCATCATCTGGTAGAGGCTCCTGACTCTGAGCAAGTGGAGGACATTACAAGATGTTAAAAAAGCTAAATGTGTAGGAATTAGATCACATTTAATTTCATGTTTGCTGGAATTTATTCCCAAACACTATATACTCTGAAGTTTGTATAATTATCAAAGACATGTCTGATTGGTGAAGGGCCAACTGCACATGCAGCCAGCAATAGTTAAGAGTCACCGTTCATTTTAATGTACCTCCAGTTCTTACGCACAGGCAAGCAGACCAATGCAAGTGCGCCTTTGTAAGAGGACTTCAGTCAAACATTCTTTAGTGAGAGGATTACATTTATCTTGTACCTGCTGGCAAACATAAAGGTTGATATTCAGCTAAATTCTCTGCTCTTACCTTGACAGAGTGTCTGTGCGAAATGGGGTTGATCAGCGGGTCAAAGTAGAACGCTGGGAGATCTGGATCCTCAGTCTTGATAAACACCACATTAGGTGTGTGATACCTGCGGGGGTAAAGTCATCAGTCTAAAGTCTTACAACCAATGTCGGAGATATCAAAGCAAATTCAGTGACTGTATAAGTGAAGAAGATAATAGTCATTCCAGATGAGATACATCTGAACTATTTTCTCTTTGGTTCATTTAACAGTCAATGAACTGTCTCAGAATCATTCATTCATTTCCTACCAGGTGAGGTGAACATGATGTGGCAAGTTGTTGTACAGGTAGGGGAAGGCGATTTTGTACTCCGTCCTGATAGGCTGACGAATGATGATCTTGTTGATGTCATTGAACTCGTTCCAGTCTTCATCCCTGCAGGTGACACAGACACCGATCAGCTAAGACAAAAATCACTCAGCATCTATTCTGCCATGTCGTGATGGTGGGTAAGACAGGGTTTTCTTTTAACAATGACAAGAAAAATGCATATTCTAATAGTAAAAATAAAGACAATTATTAACATCTATGAGCATGCAAGTGATGGTCCATGCTATGTTGCTTAAAAAAATTGAATATTTTGAAATCCTCAAGTCCTTACTGAAGGTTGATGTCCCTGACCAGCGGTTCAAACTTGGGGCCCCCTGGGATGGCCATATTTAAGGCCTTTGAAGTGAAGAAGGCCTTGAGGTCAAACAGATAGAAGTAGTTGAAATCCACAAGGTCAGTCAGCAGCTGGTTGGCCAGGCGGTACAGTGTGGACATCATTGGCAGTGTGAACTGCCAGCGACGGTATGTGGTGCCATTCACAAACCTGTCAAGGGAACAAATTAATTATTGTTAGATTTTTCTAGCTTTATATCAGGTGGTTGTGTAGATTTTTACTGAGCTTACTTAGTTGTGTCTTTGAGGGGCTGGTGCTCATAGAACCACTCCACACATGGGGAGTCCTCCTCGGTGTCCAGTTCCATCTGAATGGCCTCCAGTGGTTCCACATCAAGGATGTTGTCAGCATAGTCTAATGGCGGCTCCTCATCATCAAATGGTGGAAATCGCATTCTCTTGAAGTGGCGACGATCCCTCTTCTCACGACGCATCATGATCCACATGGTGCTGGAAGGAGTGTAGCAGATACCAGTGATTAAAAAGTTTTCTAATGAAATGTGTAAACACAATATACAACAATAAGAGCTCATGGTGAATAGCTGAGCATCAACCGACACCACACTCTCTCTTACCCCCACTGAGCAATGTAGACTGGCTCTATGACCCAAGGGATTTCATTCACAAAGGAAATAGCCCCAGTGATGTGGTAGAGGACGGGCACATCTCTGATCTGTTCCCAGGGCATCGGCATGTTTTCCAGCAGCTTCAGCACTGCATGGGGCATGTACTTCAGGGCACTGTTTAATACAAAGACAGAAACAGTATGTGTTACAGCTGAACCTTGTTAATCAATAAAACTACAACTAAATGTGTTTATAAAGACCAAGAAATTGTGCACAAATGCTGAAAGTTTTAAGCTAACATGTGCATTACATTCTACCCAAAGTAAACCTGAAGATGTTTCTTAGTTTAGATTTTTTTAATTAACCCACAGCATGACTTGTTCTTACCCCAGATATACCCTCTTGTCATGACGAAACTTTCTGTTGGTCATGTCTCCATGGTCCCTGATGATCTTGCGGACATGCTCAGGCGGCATGTCTTCCTTCTGAGCATCCACAAAGCCAAACTTTCTCTTCTCCGAGTAGCGCTTTGCTTGCAAGTGTTGCCATTTTCTTGCTGTAGAGTTGAAAGACATGCAATGAATATTAAGAAATGAATAAAGTTGGTTTGAGTTACATTTTTTGAACAACAAAAGGAATTGACTGAGAACAATTTACCTTTCTCTTGCAGTTTTTCCTCTGTCATGTAGTCTGGGACAGGCGCAGGAGGGGGTACACCTGGTGGCATCCCAGGAGGAACCCCTCTGTAGGGGAAGGTAGCTGCCATGGCGCCTCACTACAGAAAACGAAAACAGCAGAAAGTTCATATAAAAAAGGCTGCTTTAGATGTTGTGTCTTGAATGTCGTGATAATTTGGTTGTAAGGTAGGCCTATAACTGTGGATCTAGATGTGAAAACACAACAAAAAAATTAAAAGTCTTTGTTAGTATTGTACAAGAGTTAAATACTGCCGGAAAGATCAGATTAGTTTGTTGCAAAATTATTGATAGAATTTAAATGCAAGTGTTTTAATAAGAAAGCCTAGTACACGTTACCTGGAACTTGTGAAAAAATAAAAGAAACATGAAAATGTTTCCGTAATTTTCGTTATAAAATCACCTCATTAATAGTTAACTGGCAGTAAGCTAACAAGCTAGCTGAACAACATGGCTGCCTTTGCGACACAAACTGATCCGCTGCGCGAAACTTTAATTAACAGTATTCTGAACTCAATACCCCCTCGGCAAAATATGCAGTGTAAATTACAAAAAATCTTTACAAGAAAACCCACACAAAGTTTGCACAACATTCATTTAACAATGGCTCTCTAGCTGTTGATTTGGCCCAGCGTGGATAAAGCGGTACGCTAGCTAACTGCTAAAACTAGCATGGCAGCTAACATCTCAATGTTTAGAAACAAAAACGCTTAAACATCACATACCTCGCTACCTTCACTACCGGGGTAATCTCTTAACTCTGAAGACAGTATTATTCCAAGCACTACCAGAGCATTTCTCTTTCAACGTAATATTGTCCTCTTTTGATTCACTGTTGTGTTAACTTGTCTTCATACAACTGCATCACGCACGACGGACGACGGCGGCCACACGATGAGCGCAGCTCAGTGGAAATCACAGACAACAAGTACGCCGGATATATGAACCTCTCACCGCTTTACAGTGAGAGCTTTACGGCAAAATCTACGCAAGCGTTGGATAAGCGCACTTTTGCAAGTACCCGGATGATTACGTTTCCGGGCACTATTTGCAGTACTGCACCCTACAGTATCGGGGGGTACACTGCATGGTCTCAATATCCAAAATAAAGGCACATTTAGGACGGTCTAAAATATAGATTTAACAAACAATTAACTTAACAATGTCCTCACCGAATGGAAAATCAACTACTTGATGAAGTTGTGTATGTTAAGAGTTTACGTGGTGAGCGTCAACATCAATAGATCTTGAAAAGGTACTAAATGAAGAGCTTGTACTGATTAGAAAATGGGTTAACGTAAATAAATTGGTTCTTAATATAGAAAAAACAAAATGTATAGTATTATGCTCTAAACGGGGAGGGAGAGTAGAGCCAAAATTGAAGTTAAAACTAGATGACAAAGAAATAGAACAGGTCACAGAAGTTAAGCTACTTGGTGTGCTGATTGACAGCCGAATGTCCTGGATGAGCCATGTAGATGAAATGGTGAAGAAAATGGGTAGAGGGATGGCTGCAATTCGATATTGTAGGACATATTTACCAGGATGCTTGATTAAACAATTAATGCAAGCCTTAGTCCTATCTCAACTGGATTACTGCACAGTCACATGGTCCAATACATCTGAAAATAATCTTAATAGGCTACAGGTAGCTCAAAACAAAGCTGCTCGTATAGTGCTGAACTGCTCATACAGAACTAGAGTATGTGAGATGCTTAATAAATTGAATTGGTTACCAGTTAAAGGTAGGTTACACTACTCTCTTGTTAGTTTTGTGAGAAACATAATAACAACAAAGAGTCCTGTTAGTTTATTTAATAGTTTAATGTTTTCTTGTGATAGACACAAATACTCTACACGGCAGTCATCAGAGAGGAGATTTGTGTTGCCTGCTTATAGAACAGGGGCTGGGCAGAGAACACTGCATTACAGAGCAATGGTAGCATGGAATTCCTTACCACGTTTTTTGGTTAATGAAACAAGTAAGATGGCCTTTAAAATCAAATTGAAATTGTATTTGTTTACACAAGGTGTTACATGATTGTTTTTGTTGTTTCTTCCTCCTCCTCTAAATGAGGCTATGTACCTTGGACCAGGTCATGATTTTCATTTCCTCTTTTCTTTTATGTTTTTGTTTATGTTGTATGCTGTATAAATGCATGTTTATGTCTAAAAATGACAATGCAATTTGTAATTTTGACCACAGGTAGAACAGCACTCGTCTGTGGATGAGATAGCTGATGTGGATCAATAAACAATTCAGCATTCAGTTTGTATGTGTACCATATATTTTGCTAAATACCGATATTTTATTGCTATGTATGTGACATAGACTGTATAAATTATTATTTACAGTCTATGGTATGTGAATGTTACATTTTCCACAGTTTTCGTGTTCAGCTTAAATATATAATTTGTTAAAATAGTAAAGCTGTAATCACTTGACTGCACAAGCTTGGGCTAATTATTCAAATGCAACATCTATGAAACAGAAAAGGAAATTATAGGCGATCATGTTTTTCACCAGCTGGAAGAACTATGCAGAACTAAACTGCTTAATGAGACACAATACAAGCTTTAACTTGACATTTCAGACAAACAGTACAGAGAGAGCTAGTTATTAAAGTATGTTTCTGAATAAAATGTTCATCTATAAGGAAATATGCTACATCTTTAAAATATATATATTTATACATTTCAACATTTCTACCGAGCTTACTCTTTTGTTTCCTAATTGAATGTTTATGTACATTATTGTTATTATTTATTTGTATTTTTTTTTCATACAGCTATGTGCTGTAGCTACATGTGTCTGAAATATCACTTTTAATCTGAAAATTAGTACCGGAAGGGTAAAGAAGGAGGGGCGGCGCTAACTGTCTGAACCATTTCATATTTACAGTCTTTTTTCGCGTTCAAACCATAGACTGTCAAAAGAACAGACGTACCGCTAACTTTCCACAGTCACTTCTTTAGTGTAACGCAGGAGTTTGATCGACGTCATGGACACAGGTGACGAAGTGAGGGAAAATGTGAAGGTACGTTGATGTGGATCGGAAAGTTCAACTCGATCGCCATGCAAAGATTCTGGAGAAGTTTCTTTGAACTCAAGTTAGTTTCTTTGAACTCAAGTTACCTTTAGACTACATCAACTGATATTGGTCAACCTTATAGTCACTAAAATAAAATAAAAAATAGAACAACCAGGTAATTATTTCTCAACAAGATTTTGCCTTTAAAAAACTTTTGGACAATGCAAGAAATATTTAGTCCATTTAAAGGACAATTTCTCAACTTGGTTCATGGTTTTTGCTCCCTGAACCAGTATTTGTCAAACCTAGTTATTATAATGAATCTAAAATAGTGTGTTAAACAGTTGTATGATTTCTCTTCTGTCATCATGTGTATAGAAATACTATGGCAGTCTGCTGGAGAGCACTGTGGATGTAAAAACAAGTGCTCCGTCCTGCAGCTTGTCCTGCCGCTGGGTGAAGAGTGTCAAAGATGCACTGAGCCTGGTTCATCCGGAGGTGACAAAAAAGTACGGTTTGCAATCTTGCCTCACCTTCACATTTGCACCATAAAACAGCTTTAGCAATCCCCGAAATCTTTTCTTTTTTCACTCCGCCACATCGTGCACAACTTCCTTTAGCACATACATTGTCATATGATTTCACAAATCAAGTCCCTGTCCCACTTGTTGGCGCACATACATTTACTGTACTACTTTTCTACTCAGCAGCAACAAGTATACTTAATGCACACAGGACATATGCAAATAGGACACTGCTGCTGTTAGACGACAGGTTGAGTAATTAACAGCTTGAATTATTATTTTATCTCAGTTTTATACTCTCAATGACTCAGCTGATGAATACTTGTGTAATTTGTAATTTGATTTTTTATGGTATTGGCTGAACATACTTCATGTCTTTTTGTTCTATGATAAAGCTGCCTACAATAGCCTGTACATTAGACAGAATTGATTTCAAAGTCATGAACCTGCTCCATCAATGATATTTCCTCCAGATTCTTCGGCTGTGGTCTTCCCTTTCCAGCAAAGCTTGAAGGCTGCAGAGTCCTGGACCTCGGCAGCGGCTCTGGCAGAGACTGTTACGCCTTCAGTAAACTCGTTGGACCCACGGGACATGTGACGGGGATCGATATGACTGAGGAGCTGGTGATTACACTTGAATTACACAAATTACATGGCACTTGAGTTGATTTTATACTTGCAGATTAAACTGCGTTTCTTTAGATCAAAACCTCTCGTCAGTACATTGAGTATCATCAGGAGAAGTTTGGCTATAAAGAGCCCAACGTCACGTTTCTCCAGGGATACATGGAGAAGCTCAGCGAGGCCGGCATACCAAATGACTCAATGGATGCTGTGCTGTAGGTGTAGAATATGGTTATGATTCTGCATGATCTGCCATTAGATTTCACTGTCTTTATTACCATAAATGTAGTTGAACTCTTTTTCTCTTTTATACCCAGATCCAACTGTGTCATCTGTTTATGTGCTGATAAAAGAGCAGTGCTACAGCAGGCCTACGATGTCCTGAAGGTTAGTGGGAAGAATATCTACCAACATCAATGTGTTTTTATACAAGAGAACATACTGTTTATGGTTCTTATTTACAGGAGGGAGGTGAGCTGTACTTCAGTGACATGTACGCCAGCAAAGTCGTTCCTGATCACATGAAGCAAGATGCAGTCCTGTGGGGTAAAAGAACCTTGTATTTATAACATCAATAACGTATATATCAATCCATGCAGTACTTACAGTATCTTCAGTTGTGACCTTTCTGTTTTCTTGCCTATAGGTGAAGGATTGAGCGGCTCCCTGTATTGGCAGGATTTTATTACACTGGCCCAAAGCGTTGGTTTCAGCACTCCACACCTTGTTTCAGCGACCCGCATTGTGATCTACAACAGTGAGCTCAAAGAAAAAACAGGTACCTAAAGGCCGCATTGAGTTCTGATGACGTGAGAGGTTACGTTTTATTCTGCTTGGGTGGCTTTGGGCTTTCTTGCACCATTCCCAATTGTTTACGGTGAGAAGGCAGACTCAGAAGGCAGAACAAACACCTGGGGGAGGGGTTACTGTCCTTTGTGATGTCATGAAGGGAAAATGTCCAAACAGCCTGTTTGAACACACATTGTGTGAAAAGTGGAGCAGGCAAAAGACAGAGAGGATGGAGTTTTCTCCTGATTGTGCGGTTTGTAGACAAGCTAGGCTAAAAAACCTCACAGAAAAACATGATAAAGTGTATTTTGCACAATATGTGACCTTTAACTGAGTCAGCACTTCATTTTTGCAGGCGACATCAGCTATGCTTCTGTCACTTACCGACTCTTTAAGCTGCCAAAAAATGCGGTCCTATCTGCAGCGACAGTGACCTATAAAGGGACCGTGGCAGATTTCCCAGATCAGCTGGACTTTGATTCCTCTCAGAGCTTCAAGGTAAGACTAATGTTACATAAAAGAATACGATTATTTAACCCAAGAGTGTTTACTAACCTGCAGCTTAGTGTGCCATTAAACATTCTCAAAGAAGTTGTACTTTGCATGCATACCATAATAAACATCTTATCTATAACGATGTTGTAAATATCAGTGTTCTCTTTTGTGCCGTGCAGAAAGATGAGGCAGTGGACGTAGATGGAGAGATGGCAGCAATCCTCCAGAGTTCCCGTTTCTTTACGGATTTCCAAATCCAGATGTCAGCTGGACCAGCTGAGTCCAGCTCGGCTTCAACACAGCAGGTAAGACACGATTCTGGATGCTATTAATGTAAAAGGTATTTTGTATTGAGTTTAACTGAAAGAATAAGTCTTTGTTGAAAATGTTCAGGGTAAGTTTTTATAGTATCTGTAGATTTGTTTCATCCTCTAAATGTCTTTATTTTTTTTTTCCTCAGTACTGCCACCTCAATCCATTTCTGCTGGCTGACAAACTTGGATCCTCAATGAATCAATGTTCCAAAACAAGCAAATAAATATGAGGCTGCATCCTGTGTGAACAGTGTTGAGGACTTAGTATAACAACAGTACAGATATAAATACAAATCAAATGTTTTTAGAATAGGTAAGCTGATTTCGGGACATTATAGATGGATCATTTTTGTCACGTAACTTTCTGATGCAGTTTAGGAATTTTTTTTTAAATTATCAACAGAACATCAATACTCTAATGATTATTATAAGGGTCCAGAAACAAAAATAGCACATTTGTACTAAACGATAAAAGCAAATTCACAAAGTCATACATGTTTCTTTCTTTCTAGTCGGTATTGATGCTTCATGTAGCAGATGATTAACTTCATAAAGTCCAAACAAACAGAAGACTCTTTGTAAAAATCACATTAAAAGCATCTTCCCAATGTCTGTGCTTACCTATATTCTTCTGTCATCCTGCACCATAAAACTGACAGGTATAATTCATTATACATGTTTATTGTGTAAGTATTTACAAGAAGGTGGTTTATAAAACACTAAATAAACTCTTACTCAGGAGAAAGAAGTTCAGTTAGATGGAACAAGGACAGAACAATAAAGTCCAAACCCTGGTGAACAAAACAAGTGCAAACAAACATCCAAACACAAACTCTGATCCTGACTTTTAAGAAAAACAAACGTTTAATCGAGTCTGAAGAATAATAGTTTGCATTAGTTATAAAACCATTCAAAAAGCAACAAACAGAAATAATTACATCCCATACGGCACCATTATTCTCTACAGTAAATATTATATTTCAGTTGTCTTAAAACTCTCTAACAGATTGAACACATTCAGACTTCAGACCAATGGGCTACATTTATCTGTAAACATGAATTATTGATCAAAACATTATTGTTATTAACAGATTTATTCATGTTTTTAAATGCAGTGTTCTAACTGGCCTCTGTATTTAAGATATGAAACTCACAGTGGTGGACATGGAGTGTGTGTTTTCTACGAATTAAAATCAATAAACTTGTAAGAAAAACATTTTATTAAAGTATAACCGTGCTGCAAATACGATTACATTCACTGTGAATGGAATAAGAGTCAAAGTGATAAGAGTTTAAGCCCAGACTGAGTCAGATGAACCTGCTGCAAGTCTGAATGTGAGTGAATTAAATAGAAATGATATATCAGGGGGTGCACAAAGATTAAATTAAATAAAGCAAAATCAGAGCTCTGATAAGCACAGACGTCTAATTTGCTCTTGGGCGCTTTGAGGCAGTGAGGGACACAATCCAATTTGTCAACATTAAATGAAGTGAAGGTTTAAAAAAAAGAAGAAAGGACGTCATCCTGCGTCATTGAGAGGTGTTACTCTGGCTGGAGCAGATCTCGCAGGTTACATCTGCAGCCACTTTAGGTCATCAGATCTAAACAGTGAGAAAGAAACCATCACCAAAGAGAAGCAAGAAGGATATAAGTCACAGCCTGGGATTTGGTGTATACAAATCTTACATAAAACAAACCTACATTCCTAAGAGATTTTTTAGCTTGTTATGAAACAGACTGAAATCAATACTAAAGCCTCTGCTAACATCTGTCACCAGGTCAATGTCAGAAAAGTCGATTAACAGCATGCTGCTAAGAAAGCCCTCATTGACGTTTTTCATTATAAATATTTACCCTAGATGATACGTTTGACCATTGAAAGACAGCAGGATGAGTTTTATTTCTTCATCAGAAAACACTTCTATGGCATGCAAAGAGTAAGGTCAACATAGAGATAAGACGGATCACATTGTCCCTAAGCTTGACAGAAAGTAAAAGTTCCTCACAGCAGTTTGAGCTTTTACTGTATTGGTTAGGTATACGGTAAGCAGCTTTTTTTTAGTGAAATCTCTAAAAATGTAGTTCACACTACCTGCTGCTTACAAACTGGTAGACATAAAAAAATTAGGAGGGGACGAGCTGGTGAACATAGTGCTGCTAAGGAGAGCAGATATTGTCGAGAGGATTTGGATTTAAATTCACAAGATGGACAAAACTCCATCTATAGCTATAGCTGCTGGATGTATTTTAAAAAAGCATCATTTTCTAATGGTTTGTCCTAACTCATGCCGGTGTTATCTGCATCACTTGTTTCTGCTGCCCCCAAGTGGTTAAAAAAAGAGCTAACAAAGGCAATAAGAATGACATAATAACTCCATATTTCAATGTAAGTGACTAACATCACGTTTGAGGACTTAATCATTTTGTCCTACATTCAAAGTGCATACAATGACCTGTGTTTAGTTTGTGTGGGTGTGGGAGGACACTCACTGAGTCTGAGCCTTTGTTATAATCTGTCCAGCAGCCATCATCTCTGCAATATGAGCCACAGCTGGATCGAACATCAGGCTGGCTGCAGCTACCACCACCTCATCTCTGTTATTAAAGGAGAAATGAAACCCTGTTGAAACAATATTCAGTCATACTCAGCTGTATCAGCGGTTATGTTGATACTTACTTTATGTAAAGGGCCAGAAATGTCCTCTCTTTCACTTTGCCTTTAAATATGATTTCTGTGTATCCTTCCCCATAGCCTAGAATGAGGAAATAGAAAAGGGAAATGAGACTCAGTTAAGACTAGCTTTAAATATTCATATATAAAGGTGACATTTTCTCATAAATACTGGTAAATACCGGTGTATCTGATACTCTTCCCAAGCAACACAGTCCAGAAAAAGGGGACTGACGTGATTTCGGTTGGCTTTTTAAGCATGTTTAGAGCAGCTACTCTTCCTAAGAAAGAAAAAAAAACAAAGAGAAAAATGAGGTAAAATCAAGGCATTCAACTATTTTCTCCCATTATATTTTCAAAGGCTGTTACCCTGAGCTTGTGACATTTGCCAGTGACCAATGTTGACCCTTTGATCCCCACGGATGGTCAGAGGGAAAGAGGTCACATCTCCAGCGCTAAAAATATCTGGAATATTGGTCCTCATGAACTGTGTGAAAAGATAAAAAGAGGAAACTGATTCAGCACAATGCTTACAAACACGTGTACACAGCTGTTCATTCCAGTCAGCCGGACACAATATGCTGAGAGGTTTAAATCATATATGACTTCCATGTTTGGATATCGTAAAAAATCTAACAAAGCAAAGCCGTAAAGTCATATTCATGTTTCATTAGCGAGGTCAATATCAAAGTTCAGCTGTAGACTCTGTTCTCTGTTGACTGTGTTACCTTGTCCACAATCACAGCTTTCTTTGAATCCACCTCTAGCTCGCTTCCAGCCAGGAAATCTGTATTTGGGATTACACCTGAAAAAAAGCAGAGATTATTGCATTAGATGTTTGCAGAACTGCACTTAAAAAAGTCTGTTCAAGGAACCGAAACAGAAAACGCAGCAAAATAACAAACCAGCAGTGCTTTACATATATATGAACACTTGATTGTTTATCTATGATGTCGATAAAAATGTTAATCCCATCATAATAGGTAGAATAATGCAATCACCAATTCCAGCAATCACGACGTCTGCTGCCAGGACTGCACCACTCTTCAGCAGCACCCCCTTCACCTAAACAAAGACTTATTTATGAACTATACAATAAATCAATGATATTCTACCATAGAATTCACACTGTAGGTACAGTAGACTGTCAGGTTTATTGACAGTAGACTGGTCAGTAATAGAGTGCAACAAGCTGCCTCAGTTTCTTGGTCCTTGTACTATGCATGCTGGCTCACCATCAGATGGTCATGTGACATTTCAATACAACAGGTTCATTGTTTTAGGTTTTTTTAAGTATCGCCTGTGATCCTCATACTTTGAAATGTTAAAATGTGGGCTATGAAAAGAAGCAGACTTACCTTGCCGTTCTCTCCATTGATCTCCATAACTTCATCATTCATGTAGAACTTCACATCTTTTTCTTCCATCATCTAAATAGGACAAACTTTCTCTTACAGTTTGATACATTTGTATAAAAGCGAATAAAATAACATTCGACAGACATTCATGACTGTCATTATTGTTTTTCTTACCTGCATACACATTTTGCCGATTTCGGGCCCCAGAGAGTGTTCATACGGGAAACTGGAGGTGCCGACCACGGCCACGCTGGCAGCTTTGTCTGATAGGAAGGATGCCACCTCCATACCTTTTGTGATAATAGAAAACACTTTGTGGTCTGCAATAACAGGGAGACTTCATGTGTGCGGAGGTGACCTTATCTTGCCCTTTTAAACATTTGAACAGCTAAATGGAAGATGTTTATAACTAAGGTAAGAAATCATGTGTAACTCATCAAAGGCAAAAACAGACACTTGCATGAAAAACCCACGTGTGATTCTGTTATGCTCAAGAGAAAGTGAATCTCTAACCTATGAAAGAGGTTCCTATAACGACAGCTTTGTGGCCCAGACAGGAGCTGTGAATCTCTTTGGCGTCTTCAAAACTCTGCAGCAACTTGACTCCCTTCAGGTCCGCGCCGGGACAGTTGAGCGGCCGTGCTCTGTGAGGAAAATTAGAACTTTTACTGAAGGTTGCCTCAATTATAAGAAAAGCATTCATCTCGACATTTATTTATTAATGTTCCCATTGTCTTCTGCATCTTCAGTATGTCTTATGATACCCACATGTCAGAAAAAGTATTTGAAAATTGTTTTTACCTGCAACCGGTTGAGATAAGCAGCTGGTCGTAACACTGCAAAGTCCCGTTACTCAGCTTCACCTCCTTGTTAGCGGGGTTCACAGACACCACCTGCAACACAAAATACATTCATTAGCAGGATCTAAAAGAGTTACAGTTTTGTTTAGTTACTTTTAGAAACACATTAAGCTTCTAACCTCCTTCTGTGTCCACACTTCAATTCCATGCTGTTGATAAAAGTCACTCGACCGGAGGAGGATGCTGTCAGGGTCCGCATTCATAGCCTGAGAGTGGAACAAAAAATAAATAAAAAGATGAGGACATATATTTAAAACATCTAAATACAAGCCGGTATCAAAACAACGAGAGAAACTTCCCCTCACTTACAGTCAAGGGGTCAGAAATTGGATACAAAAAAAAAAAGGTTACCTCCCCTGCCCGGTTGAATTGATTCTTACCTTACTCAGTTTGGGCTTGTCAAAAGGAGGCAGGCTGTCTTTGGTTATGATGATGATTCGACCTTGGTAGCAGTTCTGACGCAGCGTTTCAGCACAAACCAGCGAGGCAGGACCTGAAATCACAGAATGATTAAGAGTGGAATTTTTTTTTTTCATGAAGAAGCATAGCACTTGAGTCGACATTAGACTGTCTTCTATGCTACTAGCAGGGATTTTGTGTTCTCACCTTAAATCCATATTCAGTTATTAACATTTTGAAAGACATATCTGCAATACTAAAGCAGTAATGACACATTACCCTGCCAGTTGGTTTACATGACAAAATATAAAGGTCCTTTGTGTATTTATAACATCTAGCCTTTACCTCCACCTATCAGCAGGATGGTGTGTTTGATGTCTGGTACCATCCTGCACATCGCCTTCACTCGCCTCGTCAACTTCAGAGACTGAGGGAAACAAACAGCCAAGAAACAGTTTAAAAACAGTGTTTGTTTATAACAAAAAGTCAAATGTATAGTTGTGTACATTTGACCCTTTAAATGGCCCTCACTTACGTTTTTGTTGATGGAAACATACACATTGCCATCCTCAACTTTTACCTTAAAAATAGAAAAAGAAAAAGAGAGAGAGGTTTAGGCACAGAATGGGAGAGAACAGACCATAGCTCAGTTGGGTTCATGTTTCCGTATCTATTCAGCATGAAGGGAATTGTTTTGAGTTAGGAAGTGCACTGAACAAGAATAATCCCAATCTGTAAAATATGGTTTTCCATGAAGTTTTTATGACTTGGTAGGATGAATAAACAACTTCTCTGTTTGATACTGATGGCATGTTTCTGTTGAATGGACTTAAAACCTAATCCAACTTTCCTACTTAACTCTATACCTGGGACAAAAAATGTTTTGAGCATTTAAATGGATATACACCGTAATGACCAAAACAGGCAAGCGGAAAATCACTCTTATGGACTCATTCCTGTTAAAAAAGAAACAGTTAACTGTTGATCCCCATGGCTGGTTTTACCTTATAACTAGGCAGGGAGTCCAGACCTGGAAACTCTTCAATATCTCCATTTCTGACATTGAAGCAAGCACCGTGAAACGGACATCTCACTCTGTCACCAACCAAGGCACCTAGACATCAGAGAACATAACACTAAAACCACTCAACTTCAATGCAAAATATTATATATATATTAAAGACATTGCTATATTGGCTGTTCAACATGACTCTGGTTCTTCTCGAGGTCTCTTCCTGTTAGAAGTTCTGCCATGCCACTGTCACTTGCTACATGTTGCCTTTTCTAACAGTAGATTGATGTTGGGTCTTTGTAAATAATCTAACAAAGAGTACGGTCTAGACCGGCTCTTTTTGTAAGTGTCTAGCCATAACATTTGTTGCGACTTGTGCTATAGAAATAAAGATTGATTGACTATAAAGAGGCTGAGGAATGATAGTAGAGCAAGGCTTACCTTTGACAAGAGGAGCATTGTAATGGGAGCACTGGCTTCCAACAGCACTGTACTGACCCTCAATACGGACTAGTAACACCTTCTGGTCCCCCACAATTACTTCCTTCATCCTTTGAAACAATGAAAGGGGAAAGAAATTAAGTTTTGAATAAAAAAAGACTTTCAAGTGACTTAAAACTAGTCAACAAAGTCTGGGGGCAGCTGTGGGTCAGTGGTAGAGTCAATCATCTCTCAAACGAAAGGTTCTGGGGTTTGATCCCAAGCCCCTGCACACACATATCAAACTGCTCTTGGGCAAGACACTGAACATCGAATTGCTCCAGCTGCTGCGCAAATGGAGTAATATTGTTGGGGGTGTTGGGCACTTCACTTAGCAGCTTCTGTGTGTGATTGAATGAATGTGACATAAAGTGAAATAGCGCTTTGACTCGTCAGAAGACTAGAAAAGCATTATACAAGTCTAGGTCCATTTAGCATTTACTTTTAGCATTTTATCACGGCTTTACTAAAATAAAACTCATTTCTGAAGCTGGAAACATTGAAACTTACTGTCCATCTTTCAGATCATCTTCCTGACAAACAATCTCAGTCACAAACTCCTGCCCTCCAACTGGCTCTTGGCACAGATTCATACCTGCAACACATGAACCACATTATGAAAATAATGACCATTGTTAACATGAATCATCCTTGGCAACAGTCACATGAAATACAGGAACCGAGGAGCTTTGTTCGTTCAATGTATTCTGAAGGTGCATGATATGTTTGTTTTCTCTGTATTAATCATATAGCCACAGATTTAGTCTGTCTATGAGGGTGTGATGGTTCCATAAGCTCTTTTAGTTTTTGTTAAGAGCTGCAAAACACGTTTTCTAGCTCTCACACCCTTTATAGGACAAAAGGCAGATCAATCAGCACTGACATGTAACAGTGTCGTTCATACACCCAACAATATAAGAAGCATGACCATGCATATAGACTATCGGACTTGTGTATATTATCTCAGTGAACTACAACATGATTATTTTGGCTTTAATGTGAAATAAAAGCAATTCTTTCTTGCAGAGGAGGCAGTCTTGTGTAGCGAACAGAATATACAATACAAAGTAATCTGAGAAGTGGAAAAGCCACTGAGCATCGTAAACAATGCGGCTTTACAATTAACTAGGCTACCACTAGTAACAATATGTTCTACTCAAATTAGCTTAACTCACTTGTTTTTCTCCACCTAGAAATGGAAAGAGATGATGCATCTGATGATACGGGGTGACAGCGGTGCAGAGGCAAATTAAACCTGGGTTGTTACCATAGACTGTTACGCTGTGTCATTAAAACGAGGGCACTGAACCTGCCCGCGTGACGTCCAATAAGAGCCCCGTGCTGCCCACAAGCTCCTCCCCTAACAACCGTAGCCGTGAAGGGAAGGAAGAGATTTATTTATTTATTTTCATTTCCACTGATTACGGTTCTTAAATTAGAATGCAGAGAAGCGATTGGTCAATACTTTAAAAAAGGATAACTTGAGATAGGTCTAAAGATATGACCGAAGTCAGATATCAAAGTTGTTAATTCTTGATATAAGAAATGAAAATAAAATTGAAAGCCCCTTACTCATGAATGGCAAAAGTGATTTCATTTCTCCTTTTATTTCTGAAATGACATTGTGAATAGGAAGAATGTCGCTGTGGATATCTGAAATGCTCATTTCGACAAGGAATAATTCAATTACAGCATTGTATATCCAGGCTCTCTATTAAATGTAAAAACTGCTTGCACACTTTCCCTTTAGTCCCTTTAGTCAATCTTGACTGGCTTACAGTTTTACAACCTTGGACATAAAGGCTACACATTAGGCCTATATGTGTGGAAATAACAGAGAGGAAAAGTTATGAACATTATTCAAATTCATAAAACGTTTCTTTCCATTACCATATTTAGCCTATTTCTTATTGGCTATTTTCAATTAATATGAAGTCAAGTTTGTCAAATAACCCTGTCTGGTTCTAAAATGAGGACAATTCTTCTTCTCCGCCTTTAATTAATTTAATTATGAGAGCTTGGATGCTGAGACAGGGTGCAGTCAAAATGTTTCTTACGTGACAATGCTACACGGCCCTTAACCAGGAGGTGGTGCTGTATAATCAAATATTGGAGCACTCAATCATTTCTGTAGCAAGGCTCTGAATGAGAGCAGAATATTTGTTCTCCTTCTGAATGAAACAATTGTGTAAGAAAAATGTATTTATAGGTCCACTGAATACTTAACAATACTAGTTCATTATAGCCTAAATGTCGGAGAGAAGTACCTTTTCATGCCTTTCATAATGTCTATTTATAGGTTACGTAAACTACTGGTCCCATAACACCACGGTGTTTTGTGAACGAATGAGCAGATTTACACATAATGTTGCCTTCAGGTGTACTTCGTAATTTAAAAGCTTTCTTGGTCAAATAGTACTTTCAAGTGCATTCTAGGCTTTTCTGCAAACAGTATCATAGGCTGCTTGTTAACAGCTTCATTTGAGAAATTGATGAGTTAAAAGCAAACGAGTATTGAATAGAAATTAAATGTTTTGTTTTTATTCTTCAAGTTATCTTTGGATTTCCCTGAAAACACTTCATCTCCTAAAATTATTGGTTTTCCACTTCAGCTCCAATCAGGGCCATCAACCATTAAAAATAAGTTGAAGGCCTAAACAAGGTAACCATCAGGTAACTAACTAGGAAATGTACTTTTGGTTTTCAGTGTAAAGTTTTGAAAATAACATATTACTCTTATCTCCCAAGAATGTTGTGAAGTGTATTCAACAGTAGCTTATATCTTTGAATTGTATATAAACCCTTGCAAATATTTGCCTATAGCTGCATATCAGCACTTACACAAAACAATACTTTGTCAGTACCGTACTTTAAGAAATATTGCAATGTCAAAAAGGGCAAAATCCCTAAAAAACAAGAGTTTATTTCTCATTGCTGTGAAACCTGCATGCTGTGAGGAAGAATTTCCCATTTGGGACAATAAAGTCAAAGTCGAATGTCTAAATTCACGCAGCCACAGTCACAACCATTTCCGCAATAAATGCAGTCCTTGTTTGTTAATATTAGTGCCAGTATTCTTTTTATTTCCAGTGCTTAAGACACACCTCTATTGAAAAGAACCATTAATATTCTATGAAAAGCCTTTGTGTTAGCCTTACTCAAATGTAAGCAAATAAAATAACCTATACTCTTTAAAGTGGACAGTGTAGATAATAGTGGGTTGTGTAGGGTAAATGGACATTATTGTTCCACAATTGAGGACAAAAGGTGAAATAGCCCTTAGAAGATCCAAGAAAATAAAAAGTAAATCATTAAATCACAAAAACTTAATCAAGCTGTTCAGAGTCAAAATTGTATTAATGGTAATCAACACACTTTATAATTACATAAATGCAAGAATATAGCCGAAGAATGTAGTGTAACTTTGGTATATATTAGCCTGGATAACGCGTCTTCCATTTTTGAAAGCTAGCATTTCCTACAGCATGTGAACGTAACACAACACATGAAACGTGCTATAGGCCGCGCCCCTTTATAGTAGGGCGGGGAGACACCGTTGTTTGGTTTTTGTTGATGTCAGAAAGTTACACAAGCGGAGGATGGTTTAACAACAGGTCGGTTTCATAACTGTCTCTCACTTCTACCGACCATACCTGTGGCCATAGAGCTTTATTTAGGCTATTAGAGGAGAGAGAAAAACATTCAACCAGTGTCAGTGGGAAATTATTAGACAAGAGACGTCCACGCCTTTGACAACGACCATCAGAGAAACACGCCTTTTCTCGTGTAACCCTCTGAATGCCGAGTGTGTAGAAATGATTGGAAATACACCGGCATGTTAAAGTGATTGTCTCGGTTGTCGCTAACAAGAAGCCCAAAGCCGTCTGTGAGTCTAGCCCAACGTCATATCGGCTGCGTGTACACCGCTCACATTTGGGACCATCGTGGTCTGGGAAAATCTTTAACAACAAAGCAAATAGTTCAATCATGGAGCTGAGTTCATTGGTTTTAACGACTGGGGGCGCATTCGGATTTTTCCGACTTGTTAACGCGGGGGTCGGGAGGCTCCCCATACCCGAATCCGCCTGCAGGAACGCATGGAAATGGAGGAATATCGCAACATCGTTTGTGCACAGTTTTATCACTGCGATATGGGCAGTGCTTTGGTAAGTTAAACCACACAAAATCAGAAAGATACAGAGCTGAATTTGATTTATGAAATCAGGATGTAATCGGGAATGATCCTATGGTTTGTTGTTCCACTTTCATGGTTTCATTAGTGGACGCTCTCTTAGGCGCGGTTTATTCTAAAATTCATTAAATATTGACTTATGTCATCCTACTTTGACTTGGTTATTCAGTGCTGTTTTTGCCATACTGCTTTTTCTTATCATCCACCACTATTCATCATTTGAAATAAACGTAGTCCTAATTATTAGACTGCGACCTGTAGCCTATTTAAGTTTTCTGGATGATTAAAATGCCAGTGTAAAAACCATAAACAAGCAGACATTTTTCCCATTTAAACTACTTAATCAGAATGTGTTTTTATTTTTCAGCTTTTTCCGTCACCCACAGATGGCAGAGGATTTGATAGAAACCTACTCTGTGTTTTCTCATGCTTTGGTGTCGTTTTCCATTGGTGAGTAGCCTCTCACAACTTCTACAGTGCTGGATATCTAAATGTGTTCTTGTCTGAATGGGAGGATGCTGGTGTTTGTGCAGGGGAAGGGCCAGTGAGAGTGCACCCAAAGGGGCTGAAGGGAAAGTGAGGAAATTATATTTTCAATCCCAGCTAACTCATTTTCACTCACGGTGTCAGGACAGAAACATCTATTTCTTCTAGGCCTATATGTAAATGTGATCTTGCTTTTTTGCCCTCATGGCACACTCATGTAGGCTACCAAGAAGTCATTATCTTTTCTCCCTACACCAAATCAGAGAGTTACTGTAAGTAAATGATATTGTTCCTAATTGTATTAAGTATTTTTCAAATCTTAAAGTGCATGCAACCCCACATTCTCCAAATAGCACCTCATCCTGTTTTCACTTTTTGTCATTAATCCCCAAAACTATTCCGTGGCAACTAGTGGCACGTGACACCTTGACATCTTGAATATACAAATTTATTGGCAAAAAGTGCTGCCGGGCAACAAGTGCTTCCTCAAGATTCCCAGGATGTCTGACATTCTTTCAGGAAGCCCTGCCCTGGAAGCTGGCAGAGCAAGGAACAGTGTCAGAATGTGAAGATCAATGAGGGGCATTATTATCAGCTCCAGGCACCAGGCGTAACCCCACGCGTCATCACCAAGACGGCAACTACGCAAAAAGTCAGTAAATTTATGCAAGACATCCATATCAGATGCCAGTGGTAACAGAAAAAGGAGTCTTTCTCGCAAAAACAAAAGGAGGGCTTCTCTAACCCTCCCACCAGAAAGTGGTGTGATTCTGAGGCCTCAGAAAGTGTATGGAGGAGTTTTGTAGATTCAGTCATAAGTGAAACCCCAACACAGTTTCGGCAGATGGCTGTTCAACATGAGTCTGATTCTGCTCGAGGTTTCTGCCTCTTAAAGGCAGTTTTTTCTTGCCACTGTAACTTTGCTAAATATTGCTTAGTGCTCATGGTGGATTCATGTTGGGTCTTTGTGAATAATGATATCACAGCAAGGTTTAAGACCTGCTCTTTTTGTAAAGTGTCTCAACATAACATTTGTTTTGAATTGGCGCTATACCAATAAAGATAGTTTGATTGATTAATGTCTCCATTTGTTGAATGAGAGCTAATTATTTTTCATGTTGCCATTTTAAACCCAATTTATCGTCTATCAACTCTAGTGATGTATCATCCAAAAAATAGAAACAAGTCAAGAAAATCCAACATTTTAAAGGTGATAGTAAATACTTCTCCAAAGCGACATTTGAAGGATTTCAAGAATTAACCCTAACTGTTCCCTTAAGGTCAAGTTAACATAAGATGCAGGAACAAATACTACTTATGAAATGTTTGCATGCTGCAGTAACATGGCAGTCAAGGTGTCTTTATCCAGTTTTGCTTTAACAGTTTCATTTGGCATGTACTATATCACCCTGAAACTTGTCTGCTTGACAAACTGGTTTAACCGCTTTAATTTAAACAAACTAATGAATTTCACTCTACATCATCTTGAATAGGCCTATAGAAAATATATACATTTTACTTTGGGGGATATTACTTGAAAACCCTTTTTTTCTTCATATTCAAGCTATTTTTGGCAGCAAATGTCAAATCAAGTAGCGTCACTCCTTTGTCTTCAGTGTAGACATCATTTACAGAGTATTGGATAACATTGCCATCATGCCAACATTACTGAACTTAAAGCTCCTGTGAAGATAGATATTAGCGGATTATGAAACAAATTAATATTAACATTGATGCCTTTTAACAAGCTTCAAAAACAAGCAAGACCACCAGCAGAAAGATTTACTACTGCTATAGTTATTCCCGAGTTATTTCTATTTACTGAAACCACTGCTGCAGGGTAGGTGGCATAAAAAGTCATTAACTGCATGTGGCAGAAACAGCCTTTTATAGTTATCCACCGCTAAGATTCACAGTAAGTGATACATTTTTACTGTTAAAAGAAAGCAAGATGAGTTTTTTTGTCCGAACACACCAAAATTGACACAATCTGAAAATTCCTCAAAGTAGCTTTAAGGAAAAAGTCTTCTAAGAAAAGCAATTTTAGTTTTCTGTCTCCTAGTCACTCGTTCTCACTTCCACCTTGTTGGTTTTGAACACAAACATTTTAGGCCTTACTAAATGATTTACTATAAAAACACAAGAGCAAGATAAGAGACTTCTGTCGATATGCACTTTTATTTTACAAGTTACACATTTCCAGTTGTTTTTTTCAGGCAAAACTGACCCAAATTCAACCTGTAGTGGAAACCCTTTTTGCTAAATTAAAACAGTATGAACTCTTGAAGAGAGCAAAAATACAAATAAACTAAAAGTCAATCTTTTTGATAGTTCTGTGTTCTGCAGCTTGTATCAAGTACATTTGCTTCTTTTCAAACCCAAACCCATCTCCACATCATCAGAAAGGTCTTGGTGTCAGATTTCTTGCATAATGACCTTAATCCCACCCATCGGTCCCCATCCTCAACACTTCATTATTTTTCCAACATTGGTAATAGCTGTCACCATGGTTACATGGAGGGGAATGGGTGGGGTTGGTGGATATGAATAGCCCCTCTCCAAGACACATCTTGGTTTGCATTGCTGTCGCCATGGAAGCAGGGGCCCCCCCTCCGACACGCTCGATACGCTCCAGGCTTCTCTTGTCAAAAGAATCTGTTGGGATACAGGTTGATTAATGTGTAAATGAACGTAAAGGTGTCTATAACATCAGCTAAATGCTGTTTATCTCCACAGGTTACTTCATCTATGACTTCTCTGACATGGTGCTCAACCAGAAGCTGAGTCTGTCCTGGGAGCTTCTCCTTCATCACTTGGTGGTAGGTCTTTTCAAAGATTACTGTCACAAAAAGCTCTGGTCAAAGAGTGTTGTGTTCTTGTTTTTCGAAGACTGTTACCGATAGTAGGTTATCAAGTCATACACCCAAAACACACCTGTTAGAAGCAAAGGCACCACCCAAGCCAAAATACACGTCTTTCTTGTCTAGTGACAAAGAACAAGTGAGAGAGGAACAAAGAGACAATCATTCCAGTGTGACAGACCCCCCCCCACACACACACACCAAAAAAAAAAAAAAAAAAGCATTCAACCTCCTTTCATGCCTTGAGAAAGTTGAACTCCACCCGGCTTTGGCAGTCCTTTGCAATCCACTTAAACCACAGTAATGTTTCCCATCAGAACCGGCCATCTTCATGACACGGTGACACTCAGTAGGTTGGCCTGATGAGAGAAATGTTTGTGAGGCCAGAACAGGTTGGATCAGTTAATCGCTCCTACATTCCTTCTTTCATTCACTAAAAAACTTAAAATGACATCAACTGGAAATACAGAACCACAATGAGAATGAACATTTTCCCTCTCAGCTTCTGGCTGTCTGGCCTACAGCCAACGCGGTGTTTACGATGTGTATCTCCATCTGTTGCCAAGCGGCAAGCGCTTATCGTGTTAGGGTTCACATGTCTTCACTTCAATTGGAAACATTTCATTGCATAATTAAGAAGTAAGGTTACCGAGGACTAGCTTTTCTGCATAAGACACAATTACATTGAATACAGATCATTATAAGAAGAATATGCTAAAATGTCTGGATAAGGATAAGGAGTAACATCCATTCCTGATAAAAATCCCCTAAAAAGCAACATCCTGGTATTTTAAGTTTATTCTCTTTCAGATATTTTCTTGTATATTTACTTTTGAAGAAACCTAAAAAAAGCAACTTTAAACGCCTTTTCAGACACAGAGGCACACATTTCATTTGTACTGGTTTTCACGGCAAAATGGTTTCATGATAAGATATGGCTTTTATTTGCAAGAAACACGACATAACCACAATCAAAATACAATATTTCCGAGTGAGGAAAAATACAAAGTAAGAGAACCATGCAAATTTGTATTAACTTCTGTAAACGATATATAGTAGTGCAGTGGATTTATCCAACCTTTGCTGATAGCAGCAAGTAGAGATTTAGCACATATTTTCGTGCATATATTCATTTAGAGTTTTTTTGGATATCTTTTTTTTTTTTATGACAAATTTTTCAAAATCTGGCTTCTGCTCTCGTGGAGGATCTGGATTCCCCTCTTCCTTTAAATTGTTGTATGTGTTGTGTATATGGCTTTTCTTCCAAGTCAACTTTAGATACAGTTTTTCAAATAAAAAATTGGTCACATTGACTGAAAGTTGGGTTATGTTTTTGCTAATGATTTTTGGCCTTTTTGACGAAGTCATATGTAATTGCCTTCCTTCTCATGATGTTTCTGATCGCCTTGGAATTAACTCAGGTATTGGTGGTGATGATTGTGTTTGCCTGTGACATGCATGAGCTCATTGTTTCTTAACAAGTTTAAAGTCACAGCTTACTACCAGGCCAGGTGAGAGTCAGTGTTTTTAGTGTTGGTAATTTTACGAAGTATTCAGGAGTAATTTGGCGTTGTTCGTAAGGCAGTAGATAGCTGCGTCCCCTTCATTTCTGAAATTCTTGTTTTTTTTCTCCTTTACTTCCTGAAAAAGTAGTGAATGGATGCTTTGGCTGAGCAAACTGGCCTCAGATTGTCACTGTGTGGGAGGAAAGATACTTCTTGCTCTCTGTGTTTCCCTACAGACTAACAATCTTTGTTTGTTTCTTTATTGTACCACCATCAAGACTTTCATTCATTTTTTTCCTATGATTTTGTTCTTGTAATTTCCATGTACCTTTATGAAAAACCATCGTCCTTATCTGGCCCACTCTTTTATATTTTGTTGGCTCTTTCTTTTGCTCTTTTCAGGAAGCTGTTATAGACTGTTATTGTGCTAATGGTTCATAAAGGTTGTAAAGCAATACAACTCTTTCAGGTCTTGATATGAACAAGTGTTTTAAATGTTAAATGTACTGGTCATCTGAGCATTGTCCATGCAGGAACTGGCTGGTCTTACAGTCAGGAGGAGCAGACTGAACTTTGTTTAATCTCCTCCATGTTGGCAGCTCACTGATTTTATCGTTTGCTATCACAAATCAAATGTATCTACGGTTCTCTGGAAATGTGACGCGACTATGCAAAGAATGCAAACTGAAAATGTTCATTTGGAAATGAGGTTGATTGAAAAAACTCCTCTGAGGCAAACAATTTGACATCAAGGAGGGCATCTTAATGTTAATATGTGCATCAAACATTTCTATATTTACATGCATGCTTAGCATAATTAGCAGAAAAACACATATTACCTCTGCTGGTCAAAGTGTATGGAGGAGTGTTTCTAGGTTTTATTTGGGTTGTATTTTGCTTCTTTATTTGAGTGACATGACAGTGGATAGAGTCAGAAATCGGGGAGAGAGAGAGAGGGGGGAATGACATGTGGGAAATGAGCCACAGGTCGGGTTCCAACTGGGGCCGCCTACTTGGAGGACTGTAGCCTCTGTATATGGGGCGTGAGCACTAACCATATGCTACTGGCGCCCTGAGGCATGTGTCATAAATGACAAACATGGAATTCTGTGTCAAAAATTAGCTGTTTTTGATCATTATGTCTATGCTCTCAGATATGAGCCGTAAAACAACTTAGGAAAATGACTGCAGAATTTGATTTAATGCTGTTCTTAGTTTAAAGTGCAGAGGGCAGTCACATATATATATATATAACACTTGTTTCAAGAGTGTAATCTACAAATTACTTTTGTCAACAGCAGTGTTTGATGATACTGAAGTGATTGATATTTTACTACGTAAGTTTTTAATATGGATAATTCAGTGTTTAAATGACTTGATAACATAAAATGTATCTTTATTTCTTCTCTTTATGTTTTTTGTCCTCTGCTCTTATGCTGTGCTTTGTAGCCTATACTTTCTCCTGTAGCCTTTGTCTCCTCAAATGCACATATTTATTCTTATAGCTGTTTGTATTTATTTGAACTTTGGTGTGGGCTTCTCCTTTGATACAAGCACATAGAGAAAAAGAAGGAGGAGTAACAGGAGTTTTGTTAATCCCTGTTGTAGACGTCTAGGAGGAATTATAAAGGCAAACATTCCATCGAAAGTCTTTTTTTTTTTTTTTCTTCTTATTGACTGGAGTGGAGATTAGCAGCTTCTTATTTCTGTCTTAAAAAACATTTGGGCCCTGCCACAATCACTCACATCTGAAGAGATCCTGTAGTGTTAAATGACATTTGTAGTTTTAGCCATTGTTTGATCAGTTTGTATGGTTAATGAAAAACCAGGTTTTGTTTGCTGTTCTTGTCAAAACAAATCCTTGTTCCCATTCCTTGTTTGCCCATGACTTTTGGAAAAAGTGAGCCATAATAAAAAATATGAGCCACAAGAGCAGGATGCCAAGCAGTGGCAGAAGCACAGATGACTTTTCCACGGAGAATGAGAGCATATGAAAATCAGTATGTCAAATGCTCCCTTTTGAGATTTTTACAATTAGCAGCAGAAACACCGAGAGGATCCATTCACTGTCTTCGTGAGCTCACATGGATTTGAAACTTTGACGCATGTTTGCTGTTTTCTGTCATAAATGTCTCTCATCCCTCTCTCATTAGGCAGAATTCAGTTATCTTTGAGCGAAGCCAAGGCTAACACTCCTAAAGTAGATCAGGGCTGCCCTGATCTACTTTAGGAGCGTTAGCCTTGGCCTTGGCTTCGCCTTGGTTAATCTGCTTTTTGAGGAGACATGCTGTTTCCAATCACATCTGCCCTTCCCTTTCTGCCTCCAATCAATACATCTAAATGATTCCCCCCCAATTTGACACTATGGATCTTTGTTGTGTAACATCTCATCATTACTGATCATACTCTAACAGGACGGGTCCTGAGGGGTGGCCGGGGTGACGTGGCCCTCTGTGAAATTTGTTTGGCCACTTTGGCTCCCAGTATCCTATATGCTTGGCTGTTTGCTTTCTTTATGATAAACATCAACTTTTTTGGATGTGTTGGAATAGACTGCGAGTAGCTTTTGGTGCGTTCCATTTGACCTTGGAAGTCGTAAATTCTAGAGTTGCTAGTCTGATACATCATCCGAAACAACCCACTGAAGATGAAATTCTGCTCCAGCGAAATCAAACATGGCTGCTACGTGCATCAACAGTAACATTTAATCTGAACTATAGTGTTTATTATCAACTTGGTCATCTTTATGTTTAATTAAACCAAATCAAACCAATAGTATCATGCAAGTGCTATGTCGACATGTCATGTTATTTTCCAGAGCAAACTATCAAGTAGTGTATAGTTATCGTCAGGTATCAGCTAACGAAACAAAGGTACTCCTGGATGCTTTCATGTTCATTGTCCGACTTGTTGCCAACTCGCAATAGGAACGCGGTTAACTCTGTTGTGACATCATTCCCAGCTCCGAGATCCGAGCTTCGAGGTAAATGGAACGTAGCATTTATCTACATAATGTGGTTCATTTCCTTTTATTACTCGCAACTTTGAACACACATCTTCATTTGGAGTCCTTAAAGAATTAAGCTAAGAGGATTCATGTTAACACACATCCTGTATGTTGTGTTACTTTTTAAAGTTAAAGAAATTATACACAGGAATATAACATCTGTATGTCACTTAAATGTTAGTGTTAAAGTAGATAGGATAGGTGGGACAGGCACGGTAAATACTGTAAATGCTAATTATGTGTGCACACAACTTCATACTATCCCTGCGTGCCCCAAGTCGGTGCCCCAGTTGGGCCACCCAAGTCGAAAAAGTCTGGATCCGCCCCTGTAATCAAATGATATACAGTAATTAAATACTTGAACCTAAAGCCACATGTTACTCTTATCCACATAAATAAGAAACATTGGGATTTTATGAGATCCTGGGGAAGTAATTGATTGCCCAACTGCCTTCTGTTATTTCCAAAAATCAGCTGATCATCATATTAGTCTCATTAGTCAGTGACTTAAGATATGTTTCTTATATCCATTCGCTTTTGCTGCAGTAAAAACAGGGAGGGAGAGATTTAGATCAAGTTTGATGAAATTCATATTTGGTCATCACAAAAACCTATAAAAGATCTTGCTGTTGACCTTCAGATAGCTCTACACATTAGCTTTGTTACTTATGGTGACGAAGCACCGACGTGTAAAGCATGTAGATGACACTACAGCAGTGGTTGCATTGTTGAGTCTGCATGGATTCATTTTTATCAAAAGTTTGGATTTGAGATGTATTTCATTTGCCTTAAAAAAGATGAACTCTTGCTTGTTTTACCTTGATAAGCAGCTTTTGTTACACCATCTAAGATCATTTTACAAATGGTAAGAGAGATTCAAATCCGATATTTTGTTTTGCAACTTTAAGAACTTTTATATTGTTCCCTGAGGCCATTTTTATTCCTAATTAATGTCAGTATGGACATTTTCAAAGCTACATTCACTTACTCAGCATTGATGTCAATATTTAATATTCAGCATTCCCTCTTATCTTTAAAGGTCATCTTGTTAATCAACTGGAAAGCGTAGTCCTATCATGCTTTGTTGTTATGTTTATGTTAGATGAAAGACGAAGTGGGCCTGTTTACAACTAAACGCAGTACTGTATATGGTTATACTATTTTTTAGCAAAAGGGGTTCTTCCATCTTCTGCTGGAGGATGGTAAGCAATATCTCAATAACCATAAAGAGGTTATTTGTCTGGCAGATTTCAGTTTATCGCTGAAACAACAGCACGCGCTCTGTTTGTTATTCTCCTTACAACCTGCAAATCCTCTTAGGTGCTCATGCTTGGATTTTCCATGTTTTCAAATTCAACCTCAGTCATTTTCCCTCTCTGAAGTTCAAGAGGGAGGTTCATATATGAACCTCAGATATGAATGGAACTTGTCTCTGTTTACCAGGCATGGAAATAGATATTTGTGGGAGGAGCGTGAAACAGTGTAACAGCTCGGATAGGGAATGTCGCTTTTGGAAGCAGGAATGTACTGTATCTGGTTGTCGGCCAAGTTGTCACTGGTGTGACGCCACATTCTGTTGGAATGCCGTGTTTATCATGTTTCTTGACACCTTCAACCCTGTAAAACCTGATTATCCTGAACTGTGTCGTGTTTCTGCCCTTCACCTGTTTTTTCTTGATTAAGGTTCTGCATACTCCAGTCCCTTGCTGTTTGAGGGCATTGATATGTCCAGCAGCCTGATGTGAAAGAAGTAAAGACAGATATAAAGAGCAGCAACATTTCTAATCCTTAAATCCTTGTTTTAAAGTCTCCATTGTTACCCTGTTTATACAAACAGCTGGTCTATTTCCAAGATAGATGTGCGTCCTTTTTTTTAAATCTGAAGTGTCGACATCATGTTTGCTGAATGAGCTGCTGGAACCCCAGTGGTTTTTGTGGTGGTTTTCGTGGAAACTGCAGTGAAGAATCTCTACAATCTCTTTGGCCATCATTCTGGGTAATGATGGCCAAAGAGGAATGTCTGCTCTAGTTTTTTGGCGGGAAAGGATAGGGATGCAGATGTGTGTGTCTCAGCAGTCTCATCTTTTCAGGCAGTTAACCCTAGTAGGGTCCCCCTATTCAGTGTATATTCAGACAGGATGACAGACATCTGGTCTCCACATGAACCTCAGCCAGTCCCAAGAGAAAGGGAAACACACACACACGCACACAAAAACACACACACACACACACACACACACACACACACACACACACACACACACACACACACACACCCTCCAGCTTCCTGAGAGAGTGCCTGCAAATGTGTGCACCCCCTCAAAACATTTCTTTGCTATAGCTCAACTTCATATATCACACACCCTGCCTTGTTCTCAACCCCCTCTTTCCCTGTATGGCGCCAAAACATCTCCCCCATCCCCCCATAATACGCCCACTCTTAGCTGCTTGCACCGCCCCTTCACGTGGCTACAGACCAATGAGAGCCTACATGCTCCTGTAGTCTAATATCTTGTTTTTCTGATGTTTTCCCTCATGGCATGGCTTCCTGACATAGAGGAATTTCCTTGTTCACCCACATCTAAAGCAAAGGCAAGAAATAGAAAAACCCACAGACTGATGGATACAGGTGCTGATATGAGGTAGTAAAAGGCAAGTAGTAGAAGCCTGAAGATTGCTGTGACTGTTCAAGTCTTAAGTCGTGTGAATAGAAGCCGACACAATGTCGTTACAATCTGTAAAAGTATAATATTGAGGATCTAGAGTCATTAGTCTTGCGTAACATATCAAAAATATTTCAATATTGGAGAACGTGAAACCTTGCATTATGCATACTATTTTGAGATGCCCACTGCTAAAAATATCTCAACATACATATAACATACATTTTGAACCATGTGTTGAAAAGAAGGCTCAGTATAATTGATGTTCATCTCATCACAGAGCTTATCAGAGGTAAGGAAGGTGAAATCAAGTTATCAGTGTGAAGTAGAAATAAGCTTTACAGTTGCAGGTGCAATCCATCCAAACCAGAGCAGGCTAGTGAAGTGAGCTTTATGTGAGACTTTCACACACACACACACACACACACACACACACACACACACACACACACACACACACACACACACACACACACACACACACACACACACACACACACACACACACACTCACACACTTGGCATATTTTCCAAAGAGGCCAGAGGCTGGAAGAGCAAAGTGCCCTAAAGAAAGCGGTGGCATTTGTTTGCAGTTTGCATAACAACTAGGAATGCTGTTTGAAGAGGCAGCAGGTTTAGATACCAGAGGGAGTTGACACTTACTTGTCATAGATGAAAAAACAGGGCGGGACAAAGAAGAAACTGTAAATTTGTCCTCCCTGAGTGCCACACCTAATAACCAATAGACAGAGCATTAAGCAGATAGAGAAACAACTTGGCTGAGATCCAGCTGCTGTGGGAATACCAGAGTACTTGCATATGATTCCTAAAGCAGCGTGGGTGGGTGTGCAAGCATTAGAGAGTACAGTGTAGGAACAACCTCACACTGAACATTTGTAGTAAACGGAGTTAACCATTTCAGTGTCTTCTTTAAAATGTGTCTCAGAAAACCTGCGATATCTCCAGTTGTTAGAGGTTCCTTTGTTTGTTTCTGTCACTCCCGAGAATCCCTGCCTGTGATCATGCTGTAACTTCAAAGTATATAATCCAATTCAGGCTGCAAAAATAATCACAATTTCATTGTTAGCACATGGTGAGCATTTACATTAAACACATCGACAAAAGTCAGAATTTTATTGCAATACATAGGAAAAATATACAACGTTAAAAAGCCATGTTTTCCCACTCAGCATGCTGACATTTGACCTATTGGATGGAGGCCTGATTATAATGGGGATTCTTTCACATAGTTTTGATTCGGTCTGATGAAAATCAAGCTAGCTATAAGTTACCCTCAGATCAGTTGATGCTAATACTGGTTTGGGAAAAAACCCTGCTTTTTGGATTTACGTTTTGATTTGGGGGGGGGTTGCAAACTAGAATATTGTGTAATACATTAAGAACAGCAGGTAGACATGAAAACTGTGAGTTGTAGCAAATATGCTCATTTGATTTTGTTTATTTATAGCACTTCATACCAATAGCACAATATGGAACACTGTTATTATCACTTCATTTTCTCATATCGTGTGGGCCTAATACCAATATTTTACTGCCGGTCAATCTCATATATATATATAAGTTAAATAAGGTTTTTATCCAGCAGCTGGTTAGCATAGCTTAGCATAGCACTAACGCAGAAAAGGGGAAAACAGGAAGCTTAGTTCTGTCCACTTTTAGCGGTATATATTCTTCCAGTGCTTACTAATTAACACGCTATATCTAGTTTTATTACACAAAACTGAAGTGTGGAATTAAAATGTTTTAACTAGCTGCTAACTGTGGCTTCATTTTTACTGTTCTAACATGAGAAGGGTTCAATCTTAATATCTTGCTTCCAGCAAAGAGAGTCATCAAGCTTTTCCCCCGAATTTATGACCATCAATTACATAATTTTGATTTTAAAGTTCCTGGTCTTAATGAGCTCTGAGATGAAATTGAAAAGCTATTATTGGCCACTCTGAAAGCGAGGCTAAGGCTGAGTCATACAGTGAGTGCACTTGAGACTCAAACCTCTGCTCCTGCTTTCACACCCAGTGCATGAGTACCTCGAGTGACCATGATTCACATAAACACACCTTTTACAGACATTGAGCCTCTCCCTGATGTCTCATGTGAGAAGCGGAAAAAAGGCTCATTCTCAGTCTGTACTTGGTCTGAAAAGCACACATTGTTTTGCCCCAAATAATTGTGTTTGGCACATCCGGTGAAAATCTGTACAGATGTTTGTGACAGCGAGGTTCTGAAAAGAGCACTGTGCTGCTATCAGCTGATGGGACTTAATGCAGGTCCCATGATAATAGTTACAACCATCACCCCTCTGACTTCCAGATTGTGTGTAGTGTGTTTGTGTGTTTTCAAGCTCTGTGTGTATTAGTGTGTCTCATGTCTCCAAGCTACACATCCTTGCATCCACTTTTCACTGTTGTAAGAAGGCCCTCCCATCTCCTCATCACACCACTGCTGGTCTGCCTATGACCAGATGGCTCTGACTCTGTTGAGCTTCCTATTAGTCTCCATCTACTTCTCTTGGCTGATTTAATATCCCTTGATGGCCATTATTAAGGAAACACTGTCTGTGAAACAATGTTTTCTTGGGACATATACCAGTCTTCGATGTGCTTATGGTAGAAAAGTGTGTTTGTGTGTCTGTGCGGACATTTGAAGCAGTTAATAAAGAACAAATCCATTCATCGCTATCCGCAGTTGTCTTTGCAAAGCATGATTTTAGTTGCACCTTTGGTTTGCAGCAGTTATCCGTGCTGTAGTTGGTTGTATTTGGCAAAGTTACTTTTTGTACTGTTGCCTTGACTAATATGATGTATGTTTTTATTTAAATTGGAAGAAGGAACTTTTCATATATCATATTTTATTTTCATTTCCTCATAGAGACAATATACACTTCAGAAATCAACAAGAGAAAAACACCTCCAGGACGACAGAAAAACAAAACAGACAGACACAAAAATACTACAACTTTATTCCTTTGTAGAAGGAGTATTTTATATAAATAGAGAAATAAATAAACCAAAGTACACTACACGTCCCCTTCATATTTTTTGGGCCCGCTTTATTTTTTAACAATTATATTTCTACAGCTCTTTTTTCAAACTAAAATTTTCAGAAGTTTTGAAGCCAAATAAAACGAGTCCAGAGTACTACCACCTTTTCATCTATACAGTATGTGATCTGGTTCAAAGCAAAATGCTGACTGTGGTGCTATGGGTAAGCCGACTCCGTTTTTTCGTGTCAGATTGCTGAAGGTGAAATATCCTAAATGTTTGTGGTTTGCTTTTTCAAATTCTGAAATGACTTCACAGTGATACAGTCACAAAGAAAAGATAAGGTAAACGTTTGTAATATATTTAACCACAGAACAAATGGTGTGGATATGCTCGCATGAGAATCAACTGTATCTCTTCCTCCTGTGCAGTTATTGAAAATGCTGCTGCATCAAATGTGTATGTGTAAGAACATTTCCCATCCAGTTTGGGGTTTTGGTCAAAGAATATCTTCCAACAACCTGACCTTTAACCTCTGCTGCACTGAGACCCTTTAAAGGAAGTCTTTTTCATAACTGTCTGTTGGTAGATCCTGTGCGCTCTGAGAACATGCCACCAACACATACAAACAAACTGGTGTGTCAAGATGCCTGTGAGCTTCCTGGGTTAATAACCTCCCTTCCCTTCCTCAGCCCTTTTCTTTCTCACATGGCTCACCATTATTATTCAGCACTAACTTTGTCCATTGTTACAAACGGCCTGTGCTGGGGACTGAACTTGAAATTCTCCTCTAACAGGGCCAGGAAAGAGAGTTATTAGCTGTAGGGAAACTGGTTTGTCGTGGAAATCCTCAATTAACTTGGTGCTTGTGTTGACTATTGACAAGGAAAGGCGAGACATGTTTTATTTAGACTGAACAAGGCTTGTCTGCTGCTTCAGAAGTGTAAGCAGTGTGTGAATATGTAGGAACGTGTATGTGGGGGTGGTGGGGTCAGCAAAAAATAATCAGTAAATGCATATGTTAAATTTCAGGGTGAGACAGGGACTGGATAAAGGGGTAAAGAATAAACAGGTTATACTACTAAGAAAGAGCATTGGATGAGACTGCGATTGCCTGAAAACCTGCATGCAGACATGAGGGGATAAACCAATTCATACTTCAATAATGATACACATTCAGACCATTTCACGCTCTGTACTAAAGCTGCATTTCAAACATATACTACTACAGTTCCTTTGATATCCTTCCATATATATTTAGACCTTTAATCCCTTTTTTTTAAATTTTTTTTACTGCAAACAGAACTCGTATAGGTACGTGTGGTGGTGGGTGTTCCTAGTTGCATTCTTGTAAAGCTGTGTGTTATTGTATCGAACACTAAGCAGTAAACGAAGCAGGAGCAGAGGTATGTCTGCTCTCTGGTGATAGTCAAACAAACTGACGTTTTCATAGTTGAATAAAGCATTTTGCAAGGGGTCTTTGTAGCTTCCTTCCCAATCTGTAGGATATCAATGATTGACATGTTTGTTCATAGAGTCCTTTATTGGGACTGGGCGGCTGTGGCTCAGTTGGTAGAGTCGTCGTATCTCAACCGGAAGGTCGAGGGTTCGATGTGTCCTTGTGCAAAACACTTAACCCCGAATTGCTCCCGCCGTCTGCGGCGTATGAATGTGTATGAATGGGATTAGTTACTTCTGATGGTCTCACTACATAGCAGTCACTGCCATCAGTGTGTGAATGGGTGTGAATGGGTAGGTGTGACATACGGTGTAAAGCGCTTTGAGTAGACTGAAGACTAGAAAAGCGCTATATAAGCTCAAGTCCATTTACCAAGTCCATTTATTGCTTAAGAAGTGATGACTCTGTTGGTCAATCAGCTCTGTTCAGTTTTTCTAACTCCACCTTTAAGTTAAAGATCAAAAAATAAAACGAGGCGGAATTGTTCTGGTTATAGCATCGTAACTTTTCCCTAACTTTCGGGAAATAAACCCAAAATGTGTTTTAAACTGAACTGAAATTGATCAGCTTACAACAGGAAAGGCACAAAAGTATTTTTCTTCCACGATGCTAGTGTTTTTGTAACTATTAAAAAAGCTGAAATCATGCTGTTTACCTTTGGAAGTTACCTCGACCGAATAAGCTGACATTTAGCCTCTCAGGTGTCATCTGTGGAATTCATGTTTGAGGATAAACATATCCCTTTATCAGTCTTATCTGGCCCTGGTGTTTCTGTCAGTTTACCCTCTGAGTAATGATTACCTAGTGGCTCACTGTCCACACCATCTTAAAACAAAGTTAACTTTGTGGTTGACCTGTAATCCAAGTGGCTGTTTCTTTTGATGTTAAAGGCTGTGTGAGAGATACCGCTTTTTTTTTGCACATACCAGGGTATTTTGTTTTTTACAGGTTTCACTTCTTGATACCAACATCTATATTATTTGCCTCCAATCTTTACTCCCAGTGTTCCCTCCTTGAAAGTGAAACATGAAGGTCCCTCACTGTGGGTGAAGAGAACGTCTAATTGAGCCCACAGGGAGAAAATGTAAGCAACAAACACGGCCACCTCCTTTTCCCCAGCTCTTTGTTTAGATTTGATAAGAGAAGGTTAATGTATACAAGTGCAGTGCAAAGGTTAAGCAAAACTCATAAACCTTCGTAACACTTTACTCCTCATACCACAAAAACTCAACTTTAACAGATATAAACACACCACATTTAAGTTGGTATTGGAAGTCAATGAGATCAAATTTGATGTATTTTGTAGTACCCTGTCATACCATCCTGCCATCAAGCGCCCATGGGTGATGTGACAGATTAGATGTCACACGTGTGCGTTTTTGTCACTCCACTTTAGTTTCTCTTTGGACAGTTGTGTCTGGGCTCGTGTTTGAGAAAGCCAGGCTTTAGAGAGCTTATGCATCAAATCCAGCTCATGCTAAATCACTCTGATCATCAGATACATCAGGTTCTGGTGTGTGAGTGTGTGTGTGTCGGGGGGGGGGGGGGGGGGGGGGGATTACTTTGATTCTGTCTCAGCTCTGGGTGCTGACAGAGGTACAGGGTTTGTGATCTGGTCCCGGTCTGATAGATGACATAAGAACATTTCACACATACATTGCACACCTGATGTGAGTGCTTTACATCATTAGGTGTCTTAAGATAAAGATTTACAGAGGTGAAGCGGTTTGTGACACATGGCCCAAACTTTATTGTGTGTTACATATCGTTGTTATTGACCTGTGAACTGCGGTTCTATTTCTGTTTATACAAAGATCAATGACGAAAGACTACACAGAACAGAACATGTCCAATCCTCATAAAAGATGCATTACCACCGTAAAACTAGGTACACAATGCAGCAAGAACAAAAGAATATCCATTTATGCAATGAAGAAACCTCAGGAAGTAAGAGTGTCCCAATGTGACGGTGCTTTTATTTGATTCAACTTTCTTTATACACCGAGTTTGTGCTACTTTCTTTTTTCATCATCTTATCATTTAGTTGTGTAAGGGTTCATTTTGACCCTCCAAGTCCATGCTCTATTGTGTGTGTGTGAGTGTGTGTGTGTGTGTGTGTGTGTGGGGGGGTGTGTGTGTGTGTGTGTGAGTGTGAGTGTGCGTGTGCGTGCGTGTGTGGTCTTGTTTCTAAGAAGTCAGGGTTAGAGATAAGGGGTCCAAGAGATGTTGGTTTGTTTTTTTCTGCTTTGGGTCCAAACCAACATGAACATGTGTTTTTCTAACACACACACACACACACACACACACACACACACACACACAAACACACACCCACACACACACAGGCCACACTTTCAGGTGTTGATTGTCATGCAGGTTATGGATGTGGTTGTAAAGAAAAGAGCGTGCAGGTGCCCATAGTGTTTCACATTCTGTCGGCTCTGATCTTTTAGGGAAAGTTGCTTCTAAAAATGTGATCCTGTTTTGTTTCAGAAGAAGGTATACTCAGTGTGAGACTGCTGTAGTTTAGTTTTACTCGTTTCTTTTTGTCCGACAGCGATACAGATTACTGGGGACTTTAGGACTTTATCCTTATACCTTTTTTTTTTTTTTTTTAGAGGTGAATGATAAAAAAGGATGCTTTTTTTTGTCAAATCAAGCAGTTGCCTGAACATCTCCAGCATCTCTCCTATAGCTTTAGCGAAACAAAAACAAAAGAATAATTCTGTCATATTTTTACAATCAGCTTAATTGATTTATTTGAGCCATTTTGGGACTGGACATGGCCACAAAACAGAGTTCAGCTTGATACTGATTAGTTGAATTCTGTTTTATCTTGCCTGCCTCTGCGACTTTGATGACAGGGTGTAATGACAAACCTTTCGGGTGTTTCCAGACTCACCACCTGTATCAACTCATTCGGGCACCTGTCTTCGTGCCACAGAGGAATCTCACAGGAGTCTGACTGCCCGACACTGCAGTGTGATCTCACATAGCCCTACCTGCTAGTTTGTGGGGCTTTTGTTTTGAACTGAAAAGCCCCATGTCCTGTTGACGTAACTGTTTCCCCTCCCAACACATCGGCTATGATTAGACCAGCCGTTCGTGTTCCTAAAGGCGGTGCTTTCACTGTTGTCATTTTTAATTGTTCGTCGTCATTGTAACCTGACAGCAAGTGAAGAGTTTGAAATGATGTCGATGAGTCAGAGTCACACTCCCCAAATCACAGTTTTAAAAAAAATTCAGGTAGAGACTCAACATGAATATGAAAAACTAGTGGGCAAATGAAATTAGAATTGGTTTTCAAAAAAAATACATTTTAAATTGACTTTCCTATTCACTTAAAAACAAACAGAACGTTCGAAAAACAGTAGGATAAAGTTTTCCCTTTTTCCTGATCTACTTTTCAACACCTTAAACTCAAATGTCTACTCAGTGTGTAAGAAAAAAAATACGTTCATGAAAATAATCAATTGAACAAGCTTTTCAAATGTTCCCTCATCTCTTTACCTATACCACATTTTGTACAGTCATCGCCAAGACTAACAAGACAGCGAGATGTGTCCAGAGAAGAACACCTTGTGACCTTGAAACCTTTTTGAAAACACATATCCATTAAAGAGGACACGTAATGTGATGGCCTCATGCCTGACCTACTACAGAGCATCACATGACTGCTGTTAGACAGGGCATCCTGTGACCTCAGAAACGCAAAACACAAGATGCTTCTCCAGCTGAGCCGAGGCTGATGTTAAGGCCATTCTCTCTCGGGTTGTGTATCTCATGACCTGCACTAACTAACCAATGGCTTTGCTTGCTTTGGATTAGTCTCTATTCGCAACGATCTTCTCGTCCCTAACCCATCCTCTCTAGATTTAAAATCACGGCAGCTAAAGACACCAAGTCTGAAACTAAAGTACAATGTGTCTGAACACAGTTTGTCCTCCTGCTAGACTCTGAGTGTGCTCTGAGTGTGAATGAAGCTGGTGATTGTGGTGGTGTGTGAGGTGGTGCCAGCTCCTGTGGAGAGGTTGGCTGAACAGCCTGTTTTGGTATAAACACACTTCTGTGTCATCCAAATTTTACACCTCATAACACAGCTGTTGTGAATATGTAAGACAGCCGATTTCACCTCTGTCACAACCTGTCAGACACTGTACAGCTGTGATCCTTTCGTCTCACTCCTCAGTGTAATGCCAGCACACAGGATGTGTTGAGTTGCCTGTGTTAAGAGTTTCAGACTGGTTTGGAGACGTGCTGCTGCCATCTTGTGGGGATTCTCTGTTGCTTACCAAACACACTTTCATAAGCTTGGCTCAGTGGAGATGAGTCACTCTAGAGGTGTCCTTGCATGTGGTCATAGAGCCAAAGACGGAAGTGAGAGAATAAATACAACTGGTTATCAGCACCAAAACAAAGTGGAAATAGGTTGTTTATACGCTGCAAAAAGAATGATAAGTATATCCACTCCTATTCTCTTAGTTTAAACATGTTGTAAGTTATTGTATCACCTGGTATTGCTGTCATTTTTTTCACTTTCCCCATTTTTCTTCAAATCAACAAATCCCATCTTTACAAAGAAAATATATCTGTTGGTAGACGATCTGTATTGAAGTGAAAACTCTAGAAACCTATCAATTCATACTTTTCAGCTTCAAAACATCAGACTGGTGCATCTCTGCATGATATTTGTGTATGGGTGAGAGCTCATCTACTCCACTGTCTCTTAACAAAGATCAAGCATCAATGATCTGATTCTGATTACATGTTTCCTCTCTACGGATTCTAGACCGTAGCGTTAGCCGATAGCAAGTACCCCTCCAAAACCCAAATATTCATTTGATGGTGGAAAACAATGATCGCTGAAAACCGGTTGGCTTTGAGTAATATTACACTCTCTATAACCAAAGTGCTCTTCTATATAGTCAATGATCGGTTTTGATGGGCTACTAAGTTATGTAATTGTATCGCTGCAGACTGGTATACTTGTCAATACCAAATAAAATAAAAAATATGAATCTTTTCATTTTTATTTTTATAGCTCAAAATCCCAACAAAAGTTATCTTAAGACACTTGACACGCAGAGCAGTTCTCCAGAACTTTTTTGTGATCTCAAAAGTAGAGACCCAAGATTAATTCACTATGAGCAGCACTTTGCAACAGTGGCAAGGAAGAACATCCTTTTAATTGACAGAAATCTTGATCAGAACCAGACACATCTGCGTGGACAGCCATCTGCTGTAGCCAGATGTTAGGCCGTATCTGATACCTACACTGTTATCTGTAAAGGAACAACTCTAGTAAAATATGCAGTCAGTTACACATCTTAGATAGTGTTGTTATTTGATCCGCACATCCATCCTAACTCTGCTCCTCTTTGTCTTCTCTGTAGGTAATCACCTGTTTCGGCCTCTCCGTGCTGTCTTGCCGCTATGTGGGCTTTGCCGTGGTGGCCCTGCTGGTAGAGATAAACTCTGTGTTCCTCCACCTCAGGCAAATGCTGCGCATGGCCAACATGGCCGTCGGCACGCTATACCGGGTCAACAGCATGATCAACCTGGGCACATACGTGGTGTTCCGCATCAACACGCTGGCCTGGATGACCCGCTGGCTGGTGCTCAACAGGGACAATGTGCCCCTGCTGGCCTACTCGATGGGCAGCGTGGGCTTAGCCATCATGACGGCAATGAATATCGTCCTGTTTTATCGCCTACTCAGGAGCGACTTCTTGAAGAGCAGCACCCGGGAGACAAAGAAAGAGAAGGAGATGTAGGGGTGAGGGGAGGACAGAGCACAAGAAGGATTACATTCACAAACACTCCTGTTGGTTATTGTATACTAACGCCCCGCGGATGAGATTTGGTACTTTCTGCTTGTGTGTGATTTACTCAAATCTAAGAGATGGAGGGATCTCTCTGTCTGTCAAACTGTACAGGTTCATGCACACAAGGTTTAATCAGATAGCCTTACTTGAACACATATTACACCCTGTCCTTACGCTAAAAGCTACATTTACTTGTATTTTTAACTTATGTACTTGTGTGTGGTCCAATCATCCTTAAGTGCCATTAGTGGATCACTAAAGGAAGATGGAGGATTATTTGTATGTAAGGCCTTGTAAAACCAAAACGCCTAATTGTCCTGCAGGGTGTTTCATCTGAACCTTGTCTAATGTAGCTTATTGAGACGCAGTACAATGAAACCTCCAACACTCATATACTTCCATAGAAAACATAGGAAACTATTTCTTTATACATCTAGTTATATCATAAGAACAACATTGTATTCATATATATTATATACATATTATACAGTTGTGGATTATTTACAATAACATCTATTTACCACTGACTAAAAAAACCCAGTGGGATCCAAACCTTCTTGCTGTTTAACACTCACACTGCAGAGGTGAATATCTTTAACTTTACACCAAATCACCTCAACTAAAAACCTGCTACCTCAGAAAGCTCATAACTCTTCTCTGCCTCTTTCTAACAAACTTTGCCTTCAGTTGTTTGGCAGGGTCTTGTTAAACACACAACTGTTTGAAGATTATAATTGTCTCTAGAGTAAGGATATAAAAGTAGAAACCCAGTCCTGACTTGACAAAAGGATAGGGTAATGAATGAATATGTGATTCCTTAACGTGGTAAGATTTTACATGAATGACATAATGAAAAACTGGGATATTTGGTGGCTAAACACTTGTTGCCTCTTTTTGCAATGCCACATTGTATTTTAACACCTAGGAAACGGATTGATCAAACACAGCAGGCTTTACATTAATTATAAGTATCCATTATGACCGTATTTATTGGGGGGTCTTTCCTTTAGGTAAGATTGGTCAAAGGTACCAAACATGTCATTATGCTTGTAGATTTTGGAGGAACATAATAGATCAATTAGTTTCTGACCTGACTTATGATTAAATTATAGTGGCAGCAAGACCTTCATTGAGCCAATACAAATGCCACTTTTATAAGTCTGTGCTGGTATACAGTCTGCAGTAGGAGCTTTCAGACTGGTGGATGTTGTTGTTTTCTATTTAGCCTATAGAGGGCAGCACAGTCCTCAACATCATGACACACAGGAACACCCGAGATGTCTTAATTTTGTACCATCTTTAAAGATCTGTATGGCTGCATTCATTTTGAAGTTTCCAACAATGGCAGATAGGTGCAGAGAACTTTCCGTCTGAGATCTGTGAATACAGCGGACTGTTTAACATGCAACTGCAACAAAGGCTGTACACTCTTGATGCCTTTTGTGGTTATGTTATTGCTTTTTGTGTATATTTGTTGTTGTTTTAGGGGTTGAGTTTTCTATATTTGTAATTTATTTGTACTTAAAAGAATTTGTTAATTAAAGATAAAATGAGAGCACAAAGCTAAATGAATTGCTGTTAGAAACAGTTGATTACAGTGGAACTGAAATGATTGTGTAAGTCATGTTTTTGAAGGGCATTGTGCCACTTTGGGTCTTAATTTTTTTCAAGGTGATATTTTTGATTGTTCATAGTCACATCAGCAGTAAAGAGTGGATATTTTAGCCCTAAAATCAGGCTTTGAACATACTGTACTAACTTGCAGTTGATAGAAAGTTGTTATAAACAAAGAATTGGCGGTTGGTGCTTTAACTCAAGCGATACAAACACAGTCTCCAAATTTAACTCAGTCCAATTTAAACTTAAGACATCACTGCACTAATGAAGAAGCACTGTTGGTAAAGTTTGGATTATTGTTGTTGTGGCTGATTCCTACATGCCTCTTTTGTCATGGATAATAGAGCAGAAGTACATTTTTATCCTACATGTAGATTTCTTCTTTCAATTTTTTGACATTGAGAGGGCAGCTTGACTGTGGTTGTAGTGAAGACAACATGGTGACTATTGAAGTTCTTTCTGACAAGCAAGAAGCTTATATTTGTGAATGTGTTGTAAACAGCTATAATGTTTTTGCGATTCTAATGTATGATTTGTCATTTTGTTGCTGTATGCTTTTCAGGAATTGTGGTGAAACTTAGCAGCCAGGTTGAGATTGCTTCCTCATTTTAAAGTCTTAAAGACTGTGAGGAGTCTTAGGCCAAAAAACAAACAAGCTACTGTACCGCTCTCTACACTCCGATTCCTCTTCTCTTAGCTACATCTTTTGGCTCGAACTTCAAACTATGTGATTCTCCTAACACCACAGGAATATGCTATGATTTTTATATTTGTGGGTAGTGGACACAAGGAAAAAGTTTTTCCACATGTGATTGCAGAGGAAAGCAGAGGTTGTGAACTCAAATTGCAACACTAGCTCATATTCTTCATCTTACACGATACATGGTGGTGGTTGACTGGATTGGCACTTATCTTTTTTTAATAGCTCCATTATAAGAGGATGAGAAGATATCACTTTCCTCTATCATAAACCAACTAATACCAGTTGTATGTCATCTGCCAAATTATGTGCTTTGTTAATGTTTAAATTTATTGTTGTAACAAAAATATCTAGATTGTGAACACTTCAAGCTTTTTCAGGAACGGAAGTCAACAAGAACATCTGAGGTTGTGAAAGCAAACTGACTTTTTTATTTTTCATGTTCTGACAGAGATTGTTTTGTAAAAATAACTCAAATTTCTTTGTTTATAAAATGAAATTATTTGTTTAACGTGAAAATAAAGATAAAAGTAATGTGTTTGTCCCTTTCTTCTCACACACATAGACGGGTTTTTCACAAGTAAGTATAGGCCTACCATAATGTTGTAGGTAGCTATTAGTGAAGATGGTTGTTTTACTGAAGAAGCATCTTCAAACCGTTTGTCCGTATAGGACTAATGCAGAATTACACCTTTCAACTCACGGTTTAAAGAGACCAAAACTAAACAATTTGATGTTTATCAAGAGGAATTAAGAGGTGTTTTCTTTCAAAACCCTATGTGTGTTTTTCTATCATATATTTTTTGGTTGTTCGTGAAACAGTTAAGTGTGTTTTCCTTCACACTCCCACGCGCTCTGTTTTTTATTGATCCTCCTTACGTACCACGCACAGCTGAAAGAGGCCGGTCCGTCCAATCAGCTAACTCCGTCGTGTTCTCGCGTGTTCTGCTCACTGTACCTTGTTGTCATCATTTAGCAGCCCAGCCGTCCACAGCAGCCTGATGTCTCAGTCGGTGGGCGAGGAGGAGGAGGAGGAGGGAAGGGGATTCTGCTGAAAATGGGCTGCGCATTTCTCCCATGGGCTTTCATATCGACCGACTTGACAACATCCTCCTCCTGATGATGCTCGACGCAGATGTTGCAGCAAGGAGCGGGTTTGCCGGAGGAGCGCGGTGCTTTGCATCGTCCTGTTTGTGCATTTTTACGCAGTTATCCATCCTGATCGTCATCTAATCAAACGGCGTCACATGCAGCTGAAAAGCTCTTTAAAGGATCAGATCAAATGTCTCTGGGTGAATGCAGCAGCCCACAGGATTTGGTATAACACCGGAGGCCAGCATGCCTGGATCACAGGACGTTTCTATAACGCATACGAAACAAAGTTAATAGATTTTGGCTCTTAACACCAATTTAAAGGTAAGCAGAGACACCTGAATGGACTTAACATCAATAGAAAATAAAATAAAAAATATTGAGCTAGCTGCAGCCTGATGCTGGTTGGGTGATCACGGTTTCTTTCTCCAATGATTTCTCTAATCATCAACACCGTATTTATAGCTCCCACATAACCTCAATACACAACTTGCACTTCCTGTCTTTCTATGTGGCTGAAATCGGTATTTACAGTTTGAGAAAGTAACATTGAGTAGCTGTACTTCAAGCTTTGCAGTAACCTATACTTTGAAGTTGAAGAAAATGCAGATGCTGACGGAGTAAACAGAAATCCTCTCATTTCCTCCCTCTGTCCCTGCAGACTCAGCCATGGGAGATGAGAGCAGCCTGTCCCGGCAGGTAGAGAGTGTGGAGAGGAGCGTGGTCTTCCTGAGACAGGAGCACCTCACTTTACTCCACGGCCTCCACCTGGAGATCCTCTCCCTGCAGAAACGATGCTCAGGTGAGGGGCACACTACTGCTGCTGCTGCTGCTGTTACAATATTTGTGTGTTTGGGGGAGCAAATAAACTTTAATGTGACCACAAAAGATGTATATTGGGAAGGCACTATATTGACTAAATGAACTGTAAAGATAAATAATACCAGCAAGAGCTCCAGAGCACTGCCTGTTTTCTTATAATCATACTTTCAACACACGCTACTGTCCAAACCTCATATAGAATTTGATTTGGTCACATTAGGTGATGTTTTGCATCGCTGTTTAACATTTTCAAGTAAAGTATTCAGTATCCTCTCCTATACTTGCTGTTGGACTGCAAGACCAATATTTGATTTTGGAGGAGAATAACTGCCGGTGTTGTGACACTGTGTGTATTCAAAATCTGTAGTTCAGCTTCTGACATTTTGATTGGCAAGAAAGCCTCATTGTTCTGTGCGTGTGTGCGCGCACCATCAAACCATGCCAGACAATGACTACATGGTGATGTCATGCTACAATTCCTGTAGATTGCACCATTTCCTGTTTCGAGCCTAATGGATATGATTCTATTTAATCAAGTCAGCAAGTGCATGTGAACATGCACACTCGCATGCACCCCTTATGAGAGGAGAATCCCCTTATACCACTCAATACACTGACTTGAAAGTATAATGAGTAGCCTATACAAACATGCATACAAAACGTGCTATAGTCACACACATTTTTGAAAATGAAAAACACACACACACACACACACACTGTATTTTCTTTAAAAGATCCATACACACATATCCATCATGGTTAATCCATAAATCCTTTCTCTTTAGTAATCCATATAAGCAGGATTTAAGATAACAAATACAGGAGGGAATAGAAGGGGGGAAGGGGATTGTCTGTTGTGTGTGTTGGGTGGGGGCTGGGGTGAGAGATGGGGTGAGTTGGCTCAGAGCCAATGTGACCAGCTGTGTAGAAAAAGATCACCTCCATTACTTATAGCTCTGCTGCTCTGGTCAATAAAGCATATGCATGGTGGTTACGTGTGTGTGTGTTAAGGCTGGGCAATTAATCACGTTTCAATATCAATTACCATTTCTGCTTCCCACGATCATGAAAACAAGATAATCAGGATTAAACCATTACCGTGTCACATGTAGTATTGCGCTTGTTTAGTCCAAAGGTTTTGTCATGTGTGGTAAATGTTTCAAAGTGTTTCTTGTTATATTTTGGCCATAAGAGTAAATCACATCTACCTAAAAGAAAACATAGAGCAGAGTTAATGTGATGTACTGGTTCAGTACAGACCTTTCTTGTCCCTGGAAGGGAAATTTGATTGGTTGTAGCAAGGAACCGCACAGAAGTGCTCTGAATACAGTTCTCTGTTTGGCTTGTGATAAAGACCTGGAAAGACAGCATAACACTAGATGGGATGGTAAGGACAAATGCATGAACAATCAACACAGTTTTTAAAGTTTCGGCAAATTAAACCTTTGATATGTTCAATGCTCTTACTCAAGTCCGGTCTGGGGTCCTAGCAGAGAAAACAATTTGTATATGTTTGTATGCATGTAGATTTTTTAGTGATCAAATATTAATTGGTTATTTTTCAACATGGGAAGGCAGCAATACAATTACATGAGTTCCAATAAACAAAACAAGGCATACATTGTGATACTGCAGTACCTGCCTCCCAACCCCCCCCCCCCCCCCCCCCATCCCCCACACACTCACCCCATCCTGGCAGTGTACGCCAGACAAAGATATACAGAAGGCAAGGACCTGAGTACCTGCAAAGATGGACGGAAAGACTCCCAACCCCATTACCCCACCACACATGAATATTTTGAGAGAAGAGAGCCGCGGATGGAGCATTGGGGGACTCAAAAATAAAAAGACCTAAACCAACTTACAAAAGTAGCCCCTTTGAGCCAACTAGGGTTTAAACCAGTTCATCACTCTAGTATAGTAGTATAGATAGATAGATAGATAGATAGATAGATAGATAGATAGATAGATAGATAGATAGATAGATAGATAGATAGAGATGGAAATTCTCCTTCGATAAGTTCAAACATGACATTACATTAAAAAACATATTTAAAAACACTACACAAAGTACAGACATTAAAAGAGGACTGTTAAAAACATCAGCTGCTAAAATGTGTCTATTTTGTTTTGTTCAGGGTGGTTATTGCAGAGGGACTGAAGGATTTTTTTGTAGATGTTTTTCAGGGCCAGAGGGACTCTGTAGCGTCTGCCTGATGGCAGTATCTGGAAGGAGGGGGTGAAGGGGGTGAGAGGGGTCCTCAGAGCGGTCATACAGTTAAGAGAGGGTAGGTTGGGGATGAACCGATTCTTTTGCTGGCCTGATTAACTATGTGGGAGAGTTTTGTTTTGTGTTTGGTGGTGAGGGAGTTGTACCAGGATGAGATGTTATAGTATAGTTTAGTGATTCTGTCCAGTTATATGCTGAACTTTATGCTGAATTTTTTCTTTGTTGAACAGTTTCAGATGTACAATCCCTCCAGAGTTTTTATAGCTGATAGGATAAGTTGTATCATGCTAATTTTATAACCTCTTTCAATGTGCCAGTGAACACCAGGTGGCTAAGATTAGCAGAGAGAGAGGAGTGACAGAGTGCCATGAGAGGAAGGTGACCTGTATCACGTGCGGGAGAGTGAAGAAGGTGAATCCTTCGAGGTGGTGGTTTGTTTGATCGTTGGGGTATCTATACTCAGGCTGGGGGATGAGATGGTTCTCTTTAAAGGTTTCTGCCGTGTGCTGTTCAGTCTCATCATTGTTATGATCCTTCTTCTTCCCTGCAGAGGGAGCAGATTGTTGACACAAGAAATACGATGGAGGGGGGTTATTATTTGCCTGACTTGTTAAGATGAAGACCAATCCGAGTTTGAGACCAAGTCTTTAGCTTTCGTCCTTTGCTGCTGTGTATGCAGAAGTCTTCCAGGTCATCTGACAAAGATCTAGTGCCTGCAGCAGCAGCAGTTTAAAATTAATCATGAAATCATCAACCACCGCTGCTGCTGCTGCTGCTGCTGCTGCAGCAGCTGTGGTTGATGATTTCATGATTCATTTTAAACTTTCATATCTGTGCATTGTTTTCTCCTACTAAACCATGGGTTGAAGAGGGATTGTGGTTGGATTACTGTGCAGGACTGCCAGTATATCTCAAGATGCTGGTCTCTGACTGTCACTGTTTCATCCACTTCACAGAAAAAAAAGTAACAATTCTAGACATGTGACTCTGCTGTTGGTTGTCGGGGTTGTTGGTTTTTATTATCTTCATGTTAGCATGTTTCTTGTTGCCACCGGTTTTGATCCAAAAGTAAAGTTGTGACATTCTCATAAAGTCCATTTCCATCATAATGAGTCCATGATGGGTCAATTATATTGCAAGTTCTGTAATTTTCTCTGGATATTTGTTGAGGTTGTTCATGGAGAACAGGGGCAACTTACTGCCAACGTGCTGCAGTTAAGTCCCAAGTTTTCCATTCACTGTTTGCCAAGCAAAAGGCTCTCGTTGTTGGTAGGCCAAGCGAGCACAGTATGCTATTGAAAAAGTAATTAAAGGTATTTCATATACGAAAGACCCAGTGATTTATGAGTGTCCAGGATCCACTAAGCATAATCTTATAGTAGAAAAAACAAGAAGATCAGCAAAAAGCAAACAAGAAATGTAAGCACTGAGCAGCACAGAGAACAAATAAACATCCAATCTTATACACTGGAAAGCAGTCTCACATTTTTGTTTCGGATTCACCTGGCTGTTTTCATAGAAGTTAACAGAAACTGAGGTGACGACCAGGAGTCTGGAGGATGGCCGTGAGGCTCCGTGCTGATAGGCTCATGCAGTTTGCAGGTGTGATAGGTGTTTGCTGCCAGCTCACTAATGTGCATCCTGGAAGGGTACTGCAAGGTTGAGCTGACAATGTTTCTGTGTATATTAGCTCTCCCTTTGTACGGCTGACCTCTCTGTCATTGTTCTAAACTCTTTGTGTTTCCTCATCAGCGTAAAGCCTATTACACATTCTGTCTCATTGTAACCAGATAAATCACATTTTGTTTATGAAATGGGGGCTTTTTCTCTGATATGATGACTGTATTGTGTTTTTAAATCAGTTTAAAAGTGTCTGGATATGTGTCTTTGGATATATCTTTTCCTCAATCAAGGCTAAGCATTGAAAGGAAAAGCCTTGAATGCTCAGAGAAGCAGTCGGAGATAAGATTGACCTACAAAGCATTTCTCATTCTGGTTGCTGCTGAGTGCCTCATTTTCATTGTTTGACTTTAGTTTTAAGCAATAGTGTCTCAAGCTGACTTCCTGCAGCTAAATTAGCTTCATTCAAGCTCTTCGAAGTTGTTAACGAGGGTAATTATTACAAAATGGGAGCTCCCAGTCTGCTGAATACTACTGTAGGTACAAGCAATCAGCGAGTCATTGTTTTTAACTGCCCCTCAAACGCCTTCGTTTCTTTCTTGCTATCTATCTCCCTCCCGTTTAATCTAGCCTGTCTCCCTTCATGTCGGCTGCATGGGTGGGTGTTTTACACTGACTGCAGAGAGAAGGGGAAAGGGTGTGACAGGGAGAGCATGAGGAGAATAAAAACTGGAAGTAAGACATCTGCTGTTTTACATAGATTTGTGTCATTACAAAATACAAGATCACTAAAAGAATTCTATAATTTTAACGTCCTTTATGATTTGATCAACAACACGTTCTATTATTACCCATGGCCGATTGAACAGAGACATATTTGTAGCCATGAGAAATGAAAACGAGACAAATCTATTCCATTATCATATAAAAATTACCCTGGCTTTACACACATAATGCATACTCACATTCCAGTGTTTGACTGTGCTGAGAGTGGAGACTCATCCGTCGTCAGGCCCCCCCTGAATGATGGACAGGCCAGACAGATACGACCAACAGTCTGACCCTCTACAACCCTGTCAGAGACTATAAGAGGAAATATTTTTGATCAGGCACAATTCAGCACTGCCAAAAACGGATCATTCACCATTTGGACAAAGGATTTTTGTCATTAACATTTGTTCAACACTGACATGAGATTTAATCCGTCTGGTATCAGTGTGCCAGATTCGATGTCATGTGATATTTGGATAATCCTAATCATAGAGAAATGGTTTAGCTCTATTACTGCTCTAAATCTGCACACAAAAAATCAGAAAAAAAAGTTTTTTTGATTAGAGAGGTTTTATTTTCCACATCAGCATTTAGACAGGCAGAGAGTCTGATGTCTGCACAATATACAATAAAACACACAACACTAAGTCTGATGCCTTTTTTACCACAATAATAGTATAAGAAATCGCCTGAGAAAAATGTGTTGACTGTGAACGGGTTTGATAATCTGACACAAATGCAGTGTAAAGGGATTTTCAGCTACATCAGGTGTTTTAAAGAATGAGGTTCTGCTTAACTTGCAACAAGTACTTTCTATTTTTTTTTAAACGGTCCTTACATTTGGTTTGCATTTCCTCTTCAAACAAATTGCACAGGGAGAAGTTTTTGTGTAAGTGAATATTGATTTCAGTAAGGAATGCTAATAATGCTAGTATGTCTTATTGAGGTTACAGTGCTGTTGCTTTTTCTTTCTACAGAGTGTGACAAATAATATAACAGGACGTCACTGGCCGAGGCTCTGACTGGCAGTCTTTGATGTAAAGTTTCAGATTTAGCCTCATAAATGATGTATGCGCTCACTGAAAATGTGCTGGAAAACTGCATCGAGCATCTGTTATGTTAACCAGCCGCAGCAGCAGCAAACACAAAATGTCAGCACACAGCTTTAACAAGACGTTTCAGCACCATTGAGCGTCTATATTCAAGCTCTAATTAATAAGATGACGCCACATGTTGTCTCTCTCTACATATGTCTCTATAACTGGTCCTGTTCCTGTGTCTTTGTCTTTCTCGTGTTTTTCAGAGTTGACAAGTGAGCTGAAGGTGAAGCCTCCAGGCAGAAGCCAAATAGGTATGTGGAAAAAAAAATCCCCATCTGTAAAATCCTCCTCTGTATACTTATTTATCTTCCTGACACATCTCAATTATGAATCTACTCTCTCTCTAACTCAGCCTGGCTCTGCTTGTTCTTCTGCATTTTAGATTTATTTCTTTGCATTAGAGACGCAAAGACAGAGGCCTGTTTACAAGTTAGCTTGTTTTTTTAAGCCTCCAACTCTCAATCCACCATCACTCTCTCCTGCGTCCCTCTCTTCCTCCCTTCTGTCCTCACACCCTGCCATCCCCCAGGGGAAAGATCACTGTCAGCCACCCTCCTCCCTCTTCTCACCCATCTCTTCCTCTCTCTCTCTCTCTCTCCTCATTTCCCTATCCACAATGACAGGCAAGATACAAGCCAGAGTGGGTGCAAACGGTTTCTGTGTTTCTCTGCATGTATATATTTGCTTTTTTAAATACTTTTATAGATGTGTCTAATTACAGCAAAGCTTTATCATGTTTGGTTCATAGCTGACATTAGCAGGACTATTCGCAGTGTCTGGATGCAAGGATGCAGAGACAGGCACCATTTTGTCACAGCGAATTAAAGACAGACCAGAGAAGGAGAAGTCAAAAGGCTGCATGAATGTGTGGCGGAGTCAAGCTTGGTTGCATTACTCAGCCATTAGACCCTATCTCCCTTTTTTTCCAGGACAGGTTATCCCTCCCTCTGATCCATCAATACATCCACAGCCCTCTGCTTTTCTCCTCCCCTGCATCCATCCACCCTGACAATGTGATCCATCCTCTTTTCTTTTTTTTTTATCCTGCTCTCGTTTTCCCCTGGTTGTCCCAGAGGGGGTGTCCACTTACAGACTTTGCTGAGAACAAGAGAGACGTGGAGCCAGGAAAAATAGAGAGGAAGAGGTGGAAGGAGAGAGGTAATGAGAGGTAGCGAGGAAAACTGTTAAGGGATGTGATGTGGTCATCTGCAGACATAGAGGCGGGGAGAGAGGAGGGTATGGATGGATATAGAGATGAGGTGGTGTTGTCTATAGTTAGCAAATGAGATAGATCAGGGCGTGGTGGCGAGCTACAGAAATACTGAGACTGATCAGTCCTCTGATTATCCGTCCTGGAAAGAGAGAAAGGATGATGAAAGAAAAGGACAGTAAGGACAGAAAATCGTTAAAAAAGAACAGAGAAAATGTAGACTTTAAAGCGGTAAAATGTGGCTGCTTTAACCTTAAACTGAAAGCTTTTATCAATGTATTAAGCACCTTATTACATTTAAGCCTAACATTGATTCAGAGCTTTAAAGTTTTACCTCCAGGACTCACCAAATCTCCCTCCACCCTTCGGGATTCTCCTGCCCAGCTAACCTGACCTATTTCTGCCGGCTGAGGCGTTACTGCCCGCCCTCTGAGGATGTAATCTCCTTCTCCTCTGGCATCTGCATCTCAGCCAGCCCTGAGGTTGCTGCACTGACTTTTTCATCCTCGCCTTCCCCTCCTCTGGGGAATATTACATGAATGAAAGGTTGTCTGCAGAAGCAGGAACAAAGGAACAATAAGCAGTATACTGTGTTGAACCTGATATTAGCAGAGAGGTGAAGGTTCATGCAGAGGGGAAGTAAGAGTGTTTTATCTAAAGCACTATGATATGATATTACAGAATTCGACCAATGTGCTTTTTCATTAGAAAGTACATCAGTTTGCAAGGGCTAGCTTCATGTATAGCCTGTAATATGTAGTGCAGCAAGGCATTGGCATTCTCTAAATATTAACAACTAGAAGTGAGCTTTTCACTCCTGCCACCTAATTTATTTAAAATGCTGATAATCGTTTTTGTCATTTATCAGGAAAATCCACCAAAGTATTTCTGGTTCCATCTTTCCAATCTGAAGATGTGCTCATTTTTTCTTATTCATATTAATGTACATTAAACATCTTTGGACTTGCGAGGGGCAGTCAGACAGCACAATCAAGCTCAAGCATTAGGTTTGTCTCTGGGAAATTGGGATAGGAATTGTTTTTTGGGGGATTAAATAGGAAGTAGTAATAAGGTAATGCACATGTGTGCATGTGATGCATATGGTTTGTAAATGTGTGCTGGTTTTGCTGTTGTAATGATTATTTAAATTATTTTGTGTTAAGTTTGTTCTGTTTATGTGTCAGGCAGTGTATGTAAGGAACATTGTACAGTCAAATGTACATAGATAAACTTGAATTTAAACCCTACAGGTATGGTCATTTATCAGTAGCACGTCCCCCTTATTTCTGCTCCATCTCTTTGTCAGAGTTACAGGAGGAGGAGGAGCTCCTGGATGCCCAGTGTCAGCATGTGGAAAACCGTCTGGCCGAGCGGGAGTGCACCCTAGGAGAGCTTCGTAAGGAGTTGAGTCATAAAGGGGTTTTGGTGGGAGCCCTCAGAGCCAATCTCAAGGAAAAGGAGCGCCATTTCCTGGAGGAGCTTAAACGCCGTAGCCACTGTTCAACCATCCTCAACACAGAGCTGCAGAAACAAACAGAGGCAGCTGCGTATCTCTCCTTCCAGCTGCACGCTGCCAGGCAGAAACTACACCACCAGCGGATGCAGCAGAGGCAGGGACTCCTCAGCAGAGCCAACAGCCAGGGGGCCCAGTATGGTGCCGAGCAGAACTCCTTTTCATCCCCGCTGATGCCATCAGGAGCCTCCCCTTCGTCTCCTGTGGTCAAACCCAAACGTAGGAGTGCAAGGGCATCTTCGAGGGTGGAGCGTTCTAGGGAGTGTGTTCCCATTGAGAAAGTGATGGGCCCCGCAGAGCCCACAGCCATGCCCGACCCTGCGCTTTTCCTCCACCCTCGAAGGCACAGGGCTCGCTCCCGGCACACTGTGGCACAGAGACAACCTCCAATGGGCCTAGAGAAGGAGGATGAGGAGGAAGGAGGAGGGGAGGGGCCAGTAGAGCCCCAGAAAGAAACCATCAGACTGGTTTCTTCAGCTGCAGCTCCCCCTGCTGCTGAAACAAAGGCAGATTAGCAAGAACTGTGACCTGAGCCTCTGACTCCAGCTTGATCACTGATTATCCTTTGTCGGACTGTTTCTGCTGTTTACTGTTCTCCTGCACCTTGACTGAACTGAGACTGGTTTTAGCTTTTAAATTATATTACACTTGTAGTGGACACTTTTTTAAATGTGGACTTTGATATAACCTTAAATTACTTTGAAACAAAACTCAGTAAATGTCACTTTAAGTCAGTCTTAAATGAAGTTGAATTAACTATCTGTTTACAGTGGTGTCACATTCTCAGTATACTGTGGGGCCTTATTTCAAAGCAACCCCTTTCAAATGTGTGGGGATGGTGAGCTTGAAAAAAAAAAGTAGCAGCCATTTTAGTTTGAGTCCTGTTGTGTGGCCCAACCAACTGTGACCCTTCAAGGCCGACCATAAATCAACCATGTGACCAAATGTTTGTGTGGTGGCCCCTGAGGGAGGCACAGCTGCAAATAACTGAAGTGGCGTGCAAGTCTTTGTTAGTCCTCTATGTGAAAAAATATTTATTTAAATGAAGCGAGTTCCCATTTCGTTCAAACAACATCAGACAGACCATTTATCATTGTTTGATTTTTCATTTAAAAGGAAAGCACATCACACACACGTTTGCATTATATTTTATGACAACTCTTTATTTGTTTGAAGGTGCACATGACAAAAAGGCATTTTAACTTAGAAAATAATTCTGTTGTTTTTGTTTAAACCCCAATTGATTGTTTCCTCGAAACAAAATCAGTTATGTCTGCAACAGCTTATCATATATATGATATACTGTATATGACACCAATAGCAAAAAGCAATACTTTTGGAAACACTATTTGAGGGGAAATTGTATTTGACACTCAACCTCACATTTGTAATCAGTGTGCAGGGTATGGATTGCAGGTAAATGTAGCAACAATAGCATCAGCTAGCTGTCCACATCGTAAACAAGCTAGTCATAAGTTCGAGTTACTTCAGGAAAATTTAAATATTGACTTAAAATTCTTATTGTACACCTTTTTTTCGGTATGATATATATAAATACACTCATTTTCGTGTACATACAAATGACTGCTTTAGAATGATTGCAACCTACACTTTAGATAATAAACCGTCTGTATAAGAGGAACAGCTTTTTCTTGAAAGACTTTTATGAACACCAGTATTAGGTGGAGGACAGAACAGTGTTGGCAAAGGGGGAAAAAAACAGAATATTTAACATTTTTCTTCCTACCACAAGATACACTCTGATGCACATATGTGCTGCTATCAATCTGTTGTGGCCACTTTAGGCGATAATAAGTTCTGACTCATTCAACCATGTGTCACTCTCAGGTGAGGTTTGTGTACTAAACAACACACACAACCAGAAGGCTACTACTACTTCAAGTTTGTGTTTGAAGATGTCGTGATGGGGTTTCGTTTCACCTCAGGAAAAAAATGGACAAAAAACAGAACATGACTGGAGTTTTTTTTTTTTTCTCCTTTTAACTGAGGCAGGATCTGATCTGTTTGCAAGATCCTCGAAATAGCAGTGTCAAACATCACACTGGGACAGTGACTGTGTACTGTCAATGACAGGATGGCAGGCTCAGCAGATAGCTGTGGGAGTGTGTGTGTGTAGTAGGTGTGTGTGTTGTGAAAACACAAGCTCATGGTGGCCTCTAGTGTAACAAGGAGCAAACAGCACCTTTGAAAAAAAGTGGTAAACACTTTAACAGACTATATTTTTTTGAAGGTATAACATGCTTTTATGTTACTGCTTACATGTCTTAGAGCTGATTAGGGTTCATTTTCCATTAAGTCCTTTTGTAATTAATGCCTTATAAGAGAGGAGCTGAGACTCAGATATGACGTTTGGAAACTAAAGAGACATTTCTTTACCCCAGTGTTGTGTCCTTTTTGTTTTACTTTTAAAAGCGTCATTGGGATTCAAATATAAACATTTTACTGGGTGTTAGGTTGTGTCACAGTCCGTCTATACGTGAGCCATGACGTATCTCAGCATCTACTGCACTCTCTGAAACGAGCCTTCCTGTAAGACTGAATTGAAGTACAACAAGTTGCTGTTGTTATGTTTCAGTAATATATCTTCAATAAGCAATATATCGGTATATTTAAATATTATTAGGAGGTAACGTTAAGGTGGTTGAAGAACGTCCTAGGTGTTATTTTATGATTGTTTAATTTTGTATTTTATAACAGTTAAGCTCTGTATGTTTTACTTCATATTTTTCTGAATTATCTATTGAGTTGTTTTGTTTTGCAAAGTTCTGTTGATTGTCACTGATTTGTCACCTGATTAATTATGTTGCATTTTATTGGAGTCACATCCTTACATTACAGTAAGGATTCAGTGACATGCTGCATGTGAAGCAGCATTGAGCTGATGAGTGTATTATAACTATAATATCAAGTAAGACTGTCGGGATGAAAATGGAACGGAACCCTTCTTCTTTTTGAGCCAAAATGCAAATGTGAAAAGGGTTTGTCATTACTCTCTCAGCTGGTAAGCCATTAGCATGACAGTGTGCACTATTATAGGAGACAGAAGGGGATAAAAGAATAAAGCTGTCTTGTAGAAAACGGTTTCTTCCCCACTAGGAATCCTGAGCTTAGACTGTTAGACTTCATGACTTCATTACCGACAGATTTAATCCAAATGACGCGCAAGCTAGCTTAAACCCTTCATTTACCTTTCATAATTAAATCCTGCATACCACATTGACACCTCATGTCATTCAAGATTAACTTTACACGGGTGTTATGTTACTTGGATAGATAATCAATGCTGTATGCATCTTTGTATGAGACATGTTTGCCTGCTTTGAGGGAGAACGCTAACGAGCCAAAGAGGCCCGCAACTGAAATGAACATGAAGACAAATAGTGTGGTGTTGTATTGAAGACGTCTTATAATGAAAATGTCATCTTAAAAAGAGTAAATCTTAACCACCTGATATGTTTTTTCTACTTTTCAGAGCAACCACATAAAATCAAGCATCACTAAATTTACTCAATCCCACAGAGAATGTCTTCCATCTTCCTTGACACCAAAATAATAACCCCCAATACTCTTGATATTAATGATAACAAATATCAGCAGCAGCGTCTGGTCTCTTTCATGAGGTCATAAATGTTCATCTTAGAGACATTTCAGTGGTCTGTATGTGGCACCATGAAGCATCTTGTTCGACATGTTGTCTTCTAGCAATAATGCTGTGTGGTAGCTGACATAATGCTCTGGGTTGTCGTACACTTTGATGAACATAAGCTATTGACTTATTACCGTATATACTGTGTAAGCTTCCTATAGTGATCTACTGTACACATAATTGGAATAAAATGAAGGATTGTCTAAGTCTGCTGCCTGCTTGTTGTTGTTGTTTGAAGCTTTAAATGGTTAATGGACTTGAGCTTGTATAGCGCTTTTCTAGTCTTCTGACTATTTAAAGCGCTTCTACAGCGCATGTCACACCTACACACTCACACACTAATGGCAGAGGTTGCTATGTAAAGTGTCCATCAGAAGTAACTAATCCCATTCATCTGCGACTACGAAGCAGAGGGAGCAATTTGGGGTTAAGTGTCTTGCCCAAGGACACATCAAACGTGGCTGCAGGAGCTGAGGATCGAACCCCTAACCTTCCGATTGAGAGACGACTGTCTCTACCACTGAGCTACAGCCACCTTAAAAGGGCAAACTTTGACTTTTGATTTGAATGAAACAGCGAATGAATGTTAAGGTGATTAAATGAGGAACCTGTTCATGTGGTTATATCACATGGCTCTGGCAGCACTGATTTATCTTACATTTAATGTATAACACATTTTCAATCGGGAATAAATTCAATTATGATTGCTCCATTTGGCATCCTCTCTGATGTTTATTCTGTACAATAATTCAGCATGATGCTGTCAAGGTATTTGCAACTAACCTCTCCATAGTAATAAAGTCCCATTACTTTGGATCCCTCTAAGAAAACCTTTCAGCCGTGCCCTATTTCCTACAATATGGTTTTTGTGAGAGAGTAGCTTAAACCTTTCCCCATTTAGAATAAGTCAAATTAAGTTATTTGTACTTTTTCTTATAAAAATGGTGCAGGTTCATGCATCATTTAAGTGGTGACTGAAAGGAGCTGATGACATGTAGGTCAAACTGACAGACATGTCACTCTGAACATCTTAGTCCGTGGTTTTGATAACAGTACGAAGTCTTATTTTCGTTCCATGGCATGTACCTATTATGAGTAGGCTTATTCATCTTATAAGAAAGTCTACACTTTCATTAACAAATCATTCAAACAAGTTTGTGTAAATAATTTGACGCAAGTGGCTTTCCGTAGAGCCACGCGCGGTTGATGGGGAAGTACAATCCATTGCAACCATAGACTGTGAGATTGCAACGCAAAGGCAAAGAGGTCAAGAGGAGGGGTTGAGAAAACCACGTGTGCGCAGCAGCACCATGAGCAGCACTGTCCTTCCTCGGTAGACTTGTTTTTGTAAGCTTGTACCCTTCGCATGTAGCCAGCTAGCCTGAATTAGCCGGAGAAGCAGATTGTTTTCTATTTCTATTACAGACTCACACAACGCTGCTGCTGGGATTTGTTTTTCTGCTGCCACACTGACTGCCGACCATGGTGAGCAAGACAGATGACATACCGGCGTCAGTGCCCAACTGTAATCCGGTTGATCTTGCGGATGAAGCAGGAGATGGAGCCCAGGACAGCAAAGAAAGCAGCAAGACACATCTGAAGGACTCATGCGGTTGTGGTGAGACAATGCAGCAAACTGTCTGCGTCATATCTGCTGTTATAACTCCTAACACACTTAGATTAGATATCATGATAACAGCTTTCAAAATACATGCACTAACTGTACAAATTCATATAGCCCACATCACTGTGCATTGACCGACTTCAGAGTGGTTTATTGAATACTTAGGCGTGTGACATTTGCCTCCATGTTATATGTGCGACTTAAAAGTCCACAGACCCAAGGTGGTCGTATGTGGGGTTTACCCCTTCCTCCTTCAAACCATCTCCTTGGTAGCCTGTTCAAGTTTACAGGGTGCACCTTGCATCTAGCAACATTTCTAAGTATCTGTAAGATGTCAGTCTTGCATGTTACATGTTTGGTCATTGGCGTGCTAGCCATGTTCATGATCAGATCAATTTATACATAAATTGGTAACAGCTGTTAGCATAGTCCAACCCGACACTGCATGCAAAGCAGGCTAACCCAAACAAGATAGCCGGTATGCTACCATTAGCTTCCTCATCGAGTATGCAGCTAGTTAGCTCACCCAGCTAATCAGCTAACTGGCAAGCAGTAGCCCTGCGTGACAGGTCGTGTTATGTCCAGCCAGGAGAAGAGTTTATGCAGAAAATTATCATTTCGGTAAAAAAACAACTCTGTTTTTTTTAGCACACGGGTGGTTTACGTGACACTAAATTGACGCACATGTTCGGTAACATCGTGTCAGAGAAATGAACTGAAGGTCACCTTCAGTGGAGCTGCACACTGTCCACATGAATACAGGGGGGTTCAGTCACATTGTGTCCTTTAATTTAACGGACGTGCGTCAGAACTGGTTATTAAAGGATATGTTGCATCGTTTTGGGTTTTTTTTAAAAGTGCATATTAAAAGTTGTCAGATGAACATAGTGCCTAGCGGTCGTTGGTAAGTATTTAGCTGCCCCCTCCTCCCCGTCTTGGAGGATTAGTTCGAGTGGCCCTTCTCGACCGGGAAGCGGAAGCTTGCAGTTGTAGAAAAAGTCATGATAGTGCATTGCACAGAGAGAGGGAAGGTTACGCTAATAATACATGAACAGACGTGTAAGCTGGTGAGTATCCTGTAATATAAAAGTAGTGGCGCGGCTGAGCAGCAGTAGACTGTTGTCTATAGAGGCAGATTAAACCGATATGTGCACTGTCGACTGGTGAACGTTACACAATTAATAGAGCACCAAAAGTCTCTGCTGCAGCCTCTCTCCCTGTGAAACATGTGGGACCTTGACTTCTCTCTGTCATTACATAGGGAAACAGATTGGAGAGTAACTTCTTTAACTGCGCTTGTGCTGCGTCGCGCATGTAAATTATTCATTTTGATTGTCTGGTTGGTGACAGAAGTCTTCTCTGGCCAGTCATTTAGTTCCTCCACAAGCTCCCATGTAGCAGTGGATGCTCTTATTTAGAGCTGTAGTAGTCTATTAACTCAAGACAACACTACTAAGACTCTATTTCGATGATTTATTAATAGAGTAGGGTTTGTTTGAAGCAAAATGTCAACCAGCTTTTCGACTATGTGATACTTCATTCGTTCAGTTTTAAATAGTTGGTTAGACAGACACTACTTCCTCAAAGATTTAGATTCGAAGATATTGTATTCAAAACTTCAATGATTTAAAAAAAAACAAGGAAGCCCTCCAACCCTTCACATAAAAGATGATGCATATAATATCAGAGTGAATATATGTTTGATATCAGTCTTTTATTTAGCAGAACTTTGGTTTTCATATTTTCCCGTTACATATCATGACTTTAACTCATCTTTAGTCCTTTTAAGATATGTATAAGCTGTGTCTACATGCCCATTGCTGGATCAGTAACCCCCCTTAGATCAACTATTTTCTTTGGTTATTATAAAACGGTTTTCAGCAAAATAGTATACTAAAGAAAGGCTCAATTGAAATGTAATCACTTCACAAATGGTTTTGTAATCTAGTTTCACCTGATAGACTTTTATTGGCTTAAACTCAATGTTTTTTTTTACTGCAAACAATGTAAAAACATCTTCAGATAGCCTTGCATGGTCTCATAATATATTTTATATTTATTTAAAAAATAAATGTTGGTGAGGAAAGCCATTCAATTAAATACAAAACTGTATTACAATCTAAAAGGCAACACATAACATAGACAGACTGCACAAAACATAAATAAATAAATCAAATATTTGAATGTCAGAATCAAACAGACTGTGTATTCAGTCTTTGTTGACATGCAATCACACCATAGATCCATGACTCAGGGTCTGACCATCCCATCAGGAGGTTGCCACCTTGTGTTGCAGCAAACTTGACTGCAGACAGACCTTGTGCCGCTGCTGTTGTCGTTTTCATGGTTGTTGGTTAATGTTGCCATGGCAGCAGCCAGGGTCGCCCCATGTCAAGGGCTGCAGAGTAGATAGATATCTAGCTGCTTGATTAATTGCTTTGTCATCAAGAGTCATTGGTCAGGCTAATGAACTAAAGACGCTTTCTAAGTATCCCACCATCTGAAAGCACCATGATATGAATTATCTTTCTGAACTGGCAGCTTGGTTCAGAGAATTGTTCAGTCAGAGGAGAAACGCAACGGGTCTGTTACAGTGTAACCCAGGCTTGCAGTTTCATTTTTATTGTGTGTGGTTTTTGCTTTGCTGCTGTCCTTATCAAAGTGAGGTCTTTATTTCAGTGATGCCTTACCTTCACCTTAAGCGGTGGAGGTGACAGTCCAACAACTGAGAAATAATTAATGACACTTTGAGTGAGTGCAGATTTTTTTTTCATTGTTGGAAAATGGAGAAAAAAACGTCATTTTATTTAGATTTTTAAAATATATATATTGTGATATGGGTACTAAAATGCCATATCCTGATAAAACCTAATTAAAGAATCAGTTCAAGAAAAAGACAATAGCAGACAGGCTCCTCTTTACTGCTAGACTGCTTAACCATTACTTTATCACTAACTTGCTGCTGTACTGTCTTTCATTACTTTGGGAAAATGGGTCAGTTTTGCAACATGCAGCCTGCTGGATAACCTCATCAATCCAAGTGGTTCTGGACCTTTGTACTTTTACTCTTCTGATTTGGTGATTGTGATAGTCAAAAATGAAGAACTACATTATCTGATGCGCCTCATGAAACTCTTCTTTCACACTTTGTCCCTTTTTCTAACTCAACCAAATATTTTTCACTGCAGTTTACAGTTAAGAGTACCAAGCCAGTCCAAAAAAGATTACTCATATATGGCAGTTATGAGTTTGCCTGATAATAAGGCGGCATTCTTTAATTTAATGACGTCCATGATGATGTTACAGGAGGAGATTGAAGGACCTTCCAAAAGATCACCTGAATCAGTCTCTCTTGTTTTTCTTGAGCTTTACAGCCACTTTCAGCTCATTGTGTAGGCGTCTCATCTTTGAATTTACTGATCTGATTAACTCTCAACACATTTATAGCGTTGTGGTCAGCTGCAGCAGACAGCTGTTTCCAATGAAAAACATCTAAATCCCACTGTGCACTTTCTGCTCAGCACCAGACGGCTAACGTTAGCTGCTAGATAGCAAAGCATTTTTGTTGAAGAGCCTGCTGTTATCTCAAAACTTGGTGGAGAAAAGAATTGATCTATTTGAAATAAACACAAGATCTTTTGTTTATTTCAGATTAAAAGATGGTAAACACTGTGCTGACATTTGTCATGTTGAATACAACTTCAAACTAAGGCTCATGTTGCTTGCTAGTTGTTAGATTTTTAACGTGCAAGAAGTGTAGCATATTAATGCTAATGTTGCAGCTCTAAGAGGGAGAGTAACCAAGTAACTTACTTGAAGTAAGCTTGCCCACATTGTGTCAAAATGTAAGACAAAAGGAGCTAAGATCTGATAAGGAATGAAACGTTTCTCTATTGATACTGAAAACCAAAACAGACAGGGTGAAACACACAACCGCCAGCCCTTTTTTTTCCCTCTACTTAGTTACATTATAAATGTGCTTTTCTGCTCTGAAGTTGTTGTGAGTGGCCCCTATCTCTTTCGCCTCATTCCCCCTGCCCCACCATTTCATCTCTCACTCGTGTCGTGGTCCAGTTATTAGGCCCCACCCCTCTGCCTGGCCCCGTCTCTTCAGTAACCCTGACGCTGTTTACCCTTGACAGTGAGCAAGGACACTGCTGGATGCAAGCAAGTCCCAGTGAGAGAAAACAGGTGTCCAACATCCACACACTCGGCCCTCTTTCTTTTGAATAAATTGAACCAAAGCCTACTTCATATTCCTGTCATGTTCATTTCACCTTAGCTGTTGTCTGCTCTGAAAACAGAAAGAAATAGAACTCATGAATCTTTTATTAATGAGATGAGCTGCCTTGTAGCTCCGATTTTTCCTGATCATTCTTATCTAAAGAATGAGTAACCATCATTTTATTGACTGAACGTCTGTAAAAGATTAAGGGCAGTTGCTTAATGATTACTAGCTTATTCGCAGGATATGTATTAGCCACATTTAGCTGTGAGAGTGACCAGCAATTCCCTCTTGTGATACTGAAATCCCTGAAGACTTGTGGGCTAATGTTGCTCCAATGTTGCAACAGTGTCTGCTTCAGCTGGTCAGAATGAAGAATCTGAAAATGTGTTGAAACATTCATTCGTGATCTGTGTGTCATAGTTTCAGCTTTTTTGGAAAAGTTTGTACTTCTTGGAGAACTTGCACAGTTGATGATTGATGAAAATGAGTTATTCTGCGTTCTTTAGATTGTGTGGAATTTATTTGTATTTAGCTAAAAGGTAATGAAACTATGACACTAGCAGCTGTAGCCAAGCTTTGTCGCCTCTGTTCACCCATTAATAAATATTTCAGGAGGTTAGGGGTGACGTCATCCAGTCATGGGTCTGTGTGCTTTGTTTGTGGCCTTGCTGCCTGGCAGCATCACTTACATATGGAAGAAAAGTTGTTTTTTTTGCACGACAGTCTGGCCCTGTGAAGGTGGTGTTTCCTCTTGATCAGATCATTGACAAATAGAAGCTGAAGAATTGTTTGTACACAATGCACATCTAACCGTTTAAGTGTCGTTCACTGTTTGAGTTCAGCTTTGTGCAAATGGTTTGAACGCTTTTACAGTCTCTTTCTTCAAAGTTGTCAAACTCTCTTTCATAGAATATTTAGTTTACTGAATGATCTTTGTATCTCCTTTACGCAGGGCACAGTGTAGATACAGCCATGGTGAATGGTGATGGAGCTCATGGGCACACAGAGGACGCAGAATCCAAACCGGATGGGAACGGTGAGGTGGATGGTGGAGAGGAGTCCAACGAACAGGAAGTGATTGTGATCCAGGACACTGGCTTCACCGTTAAGATCCAGGCACCTGGGACAGAGCCATTTGACCTGCAGGTAAGGCTGCAGACCAATGTTCAAACAGGCAATAACACAGGGCTTAAAATGGAACTATCTCAAGTCATATATGTGCACATTCCTGGAAAACAAAGTGTACCTGGGTTGTATATTTATACCATTTATCTGCCAATTGTAACATGAGAGAAAGAAATGACTAGGGACAATAACTTCCTAGAACTTCCCAACCTTTATTATTTGAGAATAGCTCTTCAGGGTTTTGTTGTCAAATCCTGTATAGGGATAAGGATCTCAAGCTGTACATATTTCTAAAGCAACAGTGCTTTGATGTACAAGCAGAAGCAAACATAAGAACCCGAACAGCACCAAAATAACCCAAGCAACACAAGAACACAACAACATGAATACACAGTCTCCTCTCTCTCTCTCTCCCTTCCCTGCATCAGGTATCTCCCCAGGAAATGGTCCAGGAGATCCATCAGGTTTTGATGGACCGTGAGGATACCTGCCACCGAACCTGCTTCTCCCTGCAGCTGGATGGAAACGTGCTGGACAACTTCGCTGAGCTCAAGTCCATTGAGGGCCTGCAGGAGGGCTCGCTGCTCAAAGTGGTGGAAGGTCAGAACCAGCAGTTTTACCTGACTGAAATCACATTCATTGTACTACTGTAAAACAAAGTGGCGGGATCAAACTGTTCTGTACTAATCATCACAAAGACCACGGTCCACAAAAGTGTCTGTTAGGGATGTACATAAAACTGCACACTGTAACCCTATGGAAATGAAGTGTACAGCAAACACACACCTTCCTGTTTTTTATGCAATGACATCAACTAACCATGTTGTGTGGAAAAAAGCATTTAAAAAAGGAGATACAATCAGAAATAATTGTTTGATTCAACCTGAAAAACCTGATAACTTTTTGTCAACATCAGCCGTGATTCATGTGGTGTCCTTAGTATTTCACTATGATGCAGCCAGGGTGTGTCAATAAATATGACTATATTTGAGCTTTGTTGATTTATCCTCTGTCTGCAGCCTGCCTTGGTGAGTTTTATGTAGCAGAGGGGCCAAAACTAAACCGAATTGTCTGTTAATTCTCCTGATTGTCAAACAAGTCCCTTCTGTTATTTATACCCTCTGTGTTTTCCTTCTCTCCTACTCCTTCAGAGCCGTACACAGTGCGCGAGGCCCGCATCCACGTGCGTCACATCAGAGACCTGCTGAAGAGTCTGGACCCCTCGGACGCTTACAATGGAGTGGACTGCAACTCGCTCTCCTTCCTCAGCATCTTCACTGACGGAGACCTTGGAGGTATGAGGGTTCATGGTAGATCAACGGCCATGTTAGAAAATCCTGCAGCATTTAAAATTTGCCGACATTGTCATGAAAGATTGTAGAGACATGGAGGGTGGCCTGCAGGCTCTCACCTCACTTGTTTAAATGTTTGTTGCAGATAGCGGTAAGAGGAAGAAGAAGGGCAGCGAGCTGGAGCAGATCGACTGCACCCCGCCAGAGCACATCCTGCCCGGCAGCAAAGACCGCCCACTGGTGCCCCTCCAACCACAGAACAAGGATTGGAAGGTGAGAAGAAGTGTTTAGCTTTAAAAGTGTGATTCAGGGAAATTATAGCTTGAGTATAATATAAAGTGATGAATTTAAAAGTACTCGCGAAGGGAAAGTCAAACTCAATTTACCATTCTTGACTTATGCAAATGTTTTCAACGATCCCAACAGCCTATGCAGTGCCTGAAGGTCCTGACCATGAGCGGCTGGAACCCTCCACCTGGAAACAGGAAGATGCACGGTGACCTCATGTACCTGTACATGGTGACTGTGGAAGAGCGCCACATCAGCGTCACTGCCTCCACACGCGGCTTCTACCTCAACCAGTCAGTCTACATTTCTTCCTCATATCTTCTTGCAGGTTAATTTTAAAGTAGTGCTTACGTATGATGCTTTTGATGTCTTGTGTGAAGCACTTTGAATTGCCTTGTTGCTGAAATGTGCTATATAAATAAACTTGCCTTTCTTCAGTGGATGGACTGTGTTAAGCACTTAAAAAGATGCAGGCAGCAGAAGCACTGGGCTAACAGTTTAAGGATCCTAATTTTGGATTAGTTTGGATGCCAGCAAGGACTTAACCCTCCAATTAAAGAGGTCCAGTTGGATAACTTTGGAGAGTACAATTTATAAAATGCTGTGTTGGTTGAAGCAGGATTCTTTTTTTGTTTCTAACTATTCAATAAGATCCTCTCATGTTTAAGTGTTTCTGATTCCCAGAGATGCACCACATACACCCCTCAGAAAAACTAGTTCCTTTCCAGGCTTTCGTACTATAAATATTTATGAAATACTAATGTGTGTGTGTTTGTGTATTACAGATCCACTACCTACACCTTTAACCCTAAACCAGCCAATCCCAGTTTCCTGAGCCATTCTCTGGTGGAGCTGCTGAGCCAGATCAGCCCTGCCTTCAAGAAGAACTTCACTGCCCTGCAAAAGAAAAGGTGAAAAACATGTCTATGCCTTCAGTTTTCTTCTTCAGTCTCCTGCCTGTGCTAAGAATCCTTACACGCTCAGTGACTTTGTGTCTGAGTAGCTAGTCAGTACTCATCCCCTCTGAAAACAGATATTATCTTATACCTCCGTGTCTACCTGCTGATCCACAGCCTCTATTCTGTCCTCAATCTGCAATGCTAAAAACTCTCTTCTCTTTTTGTCTGTTGGTGCTCTTCTGTTTGATGTACTTCTATTAATCATTCATACATTAACTTTATTGAACCAGTCAAGTCCTGGAGGGGATTCAGTAGTTCAAAGTCTTAAAGCACAACACAAAAAGAAGCTAAAGAAGACATAATACATAGAAGTCAGGTCAGGAGACACACTGTGTTCTAACAGCAGGCGATCATTAGATGTTGCGTCACATTGCGATGCACTGAACGCTCGCTGTCCACACTGCATTTGTTAAATATTTGCTCAGTGAATGTCAGTATCCCTGGCAAACAGTATGAAATGTGGTGCGTTGTATTGACAAGCTTTTGTCTAAAAAAAAAACCCTCAAAGGCTTGTCAATACTCGGCAAGACAGGAATGAAAATAAAAGCGGAGCATCATGGTACAAAATGCTGCGCTGCATTGCTCACAGGCTGAGGCTGTTAGGACACTCAAATTGGAAACAATGGAATTAAGATGACTTTGTGTAGCATGCTGTTAGGACACAGTGTCGGTGTTTCTCATCATGCATTGGTTTTATTTAAGTGTTTTAGGAACTTCTCATTACAAGAGCATACTTTAACAAAGAGCCCATGATACACAAACAGAATATCTAATATGTTTCACTATTATTCCTGCAGGGTCCAGAGACACCCGTTTGAGAGGATAGCCACGCCTTTCCAGGTGTACAGCTGGACAGCCCCACAGGTAGACCACGCCATGGACTGTGTCCGAGCTGAGGACGCCTACACCTCCCGCCTGGGTTATGAGGAGCACATACCTGGACAGGTGGGAACAACTGCACATAGCAGCAGATTAGGTGGTTAAATTATGTTTTTTTTTAAGTCATCAATGTAGATGTTAATGCTGATTTATTTTCAGACCAGAGATTGGAATGAGGAGCTGCAGACCACCAGAGAGCTGCCCCGGAAGAACCTGCCTGAACGCCTGCTGAGGGAGAGAGCCATATTTAAGGTACTGAGTGTATCATCATTATGTGAACATACAGTGGAGACCAGATGATTCTCTCACTAAAAGTTCTGACTCACATCTAACAGGAAATATAATGCCACTTTCATGTTAAAATTTTAATTTGTTACAGCTTCTTCTTCTAAGTTTAAAAAAAAAAATTAACTAACTTTTTTTTTGTCCTCCTGTAGGTCCACAGTGACTTTGCGGCGGCTGCCACTCGAGGCGCCATGGCAGTTATTGACGGCAACGTAATGGCCATAAACCCTGGTGAGGAAACACGCATGCAGATGTTCATCTGGAACAACATCTTCTTCAGCCTCGGCTTCGATGTGCGGGACCACTATCGCGAGCTGGGTGGAGATGCGGCTGCCCATGCAGCGCCCACCAATGACTTGAATGGAGTACGTGCTTACGGGGCCGTAGATGTGGAGGGCCTGTACACTCTGGGGACAGTAGTGGTGGACTATAGAGGGTACAGAGTCACCGCACAGTCAATCATCCCCGGGATCCTGGAGCGTGAGCAGGAGCAGAGCGTCATCTACGGATCCATCGACTTTGGGAAGACGGTGGTGTCTCACATCAAATACCTGGAGCTGCTGGAGAAGACAAGCAGGCCACTCAAGGTCAGTTATGTGTCTTTTACTCCATTCCAGTATTGATTTATTTATTTTGTTTAACAAGTAAATATCCCTGTATCTTGGGTGTGAATTTTAGGTTCAGAGGCACAGCGTATTAAACGAGAAAAACGAGACGGTGGAGCTGTGCTCTTCCGTTGAGTGTAAGGGTATCATTGGAAACGATGGCCGCCACTACATTCTGGACCTTCTTCGTACTTTCCCTCCTGACCTTAACTTCCTGCCTGTGGAAGGAGAGGTGCTGCCTCCAGAGAGTCAGCGCCAAGGCTACCCTCGCCAGCACCGCCACCGCCTGGCTTGTCTACGCCAGGAGCTCATCGAGGCCTTTGTGGAGCACAGGTAAATTGTCTGCGCTGCTTTGCATCATCCCATATCTATAATGAGGTGAGTCTCTACATGTGTTTAACCATTCTCTCTGTCCCTCCCCAGATATCTTCTCTTCATGAAGATGGCAGCGTTACAGCTCATGCAACAGAAAGCAAACAAGGACGCAAAGACTGACATGCCTGCTATCACAGAAACCTCTGAGACAAGCTCAGAAAGCAAAGATGATCCAACACCGACACAGACTGCTGCATCAGATCCTCCCAGTGCAACAGACGTCTCCACTGACAGCACAAGCCTGACAGACAACAGCACCTCGGCTGCCTCGCCGGCACCGACTGAAGGTGAAGAAAACTCCTCGAAGCCCACCACAAACGGGCCTCTAGACCTAACAGCCACCCAGAACGGAGAATGCAAGAGCCCATTGGAGGGTAAGGAGCTTGAGGAAAGTATTCCAGGATTAGCTCAAGCCAAAGAGCTAGCGGAGACCTTAGTTGCCGAAGATGGATCTTGTATTGGTATGTCAAAAAAAGAAAAAAACAGCTAGGCCAAGATGATGCAGTGAGAGCTACTTTGGTGGATTATTTTATAAGAAAAGCAGTTTATTTGAAAAGCTGTATTTAAACAAGACTTTGGTGCATTTATGTTGAAAACATCTGCTATAGCATTAAAGCGTCAAGTTCTGGGACGTACACACTTCTTTCCACCAGACTAGCCGAATCTGCTCAATCCTCAGCCTGCAGAGGGGACGAGTGTTGTTGGTCCCTCACCCACCTCTCACTGATCCAGCCTGCACTCTGCCTTTGCTGTGGGATTTGACCCAATTAACTCAATAATCGGCTGCTGTGTTCATTAATCCAAATATGAATTGGAATGCAGAAATAATCTCACTCTGAATGATTTGCGTGACGCCCAATTGACCCTGAATTACAGTAATCTGCATGTTAAACACCCTGACTCAATCTTAAGGGAGTTTTGAAGCTAATCGGGTGGTGTTGTGGACTTTGTCTACATTAACTTTACCTTATGATTGACATACCCATCGTTAATTTAATCTCTTTAATGATTCAATATCATCATGATTGTATCTTAATATTTATTGTATTGTGTGTTGGATGCATTTACAGCAAATCATTACTGCAGATCAAACACAATATGCGTCATCAAGCATTGTATCTGTGCAAAAAAATTAATAAGGTAATGATAAATGAGTCATATTGTGGAGTTTCGGGTAACCTAAAAAAATTGCTTCTTAACATTACACTTGTACAGCTACAATGTTCATTTTTTGGATGATAATCTTGCTGGCTTAATGTGGACATGGTTTACACTGTTACTTTGTAGACGTGTTGATATAATGGGTCAGCTTTTTTGTAATCTTCATCTTTTCTTTAATTTGATCCTAATAAAAAAAAAAAAACAGATCCTAAAAGTCGTGAGGTCGTCCTCAACGCCTGCAAGGCAGTCGGCTCCATCAGCAATACATCTTTTGACATTCGCTTCAACCCGGACATCTTCTCCCCAGGTAAGCACAAGTCATACATGGACTATAGAAAACCTTGACGAGCAGAGATGTACGGTGTGTGGACAGGGAAAGCTATATATGCAAATCTTTTTTTTAAACTAAAATCCGTCGTTAAGCCGTTTTATTCAGAGGTTTCATTATGCAGAAATCTGTTTTTAAACCAGTTGTGTGTTGATCAGGCTGATATGTGATACACTGGGAATAATGATAGATATTCAAATACAAAGATCAACATGTCCAAGACAAATACACCTAAATCGGCTTCCTGGGGCTAAACTTAAAAGATATGAAATGATGTTGACCGTGATGAGACAAGAATAACTATGTGACAAATGTTGGCAGAAACGGTCTCGCACATTCTACGAAGCTGTATAACGTCTGAGAACTGCAGTGTGTAACCTGTGAAGATGATTAGTCTCTCTACCATTTTTAGCTGAAGAGCAGCTAAGATCAGTGTAGTGTTTCATCTATTTACACTCCCTGAGCTGTCAGATTAGTCACTATCTAAATTCAGACTTGCTTGTTGTCATTTTTTTAGCACAATCTGCTCAAAATGTTCGTTGAACTAATATAAGAGAGTAAGGGTTAATTGCTCATAGGAAAATATAAGCACAAAAGTGACTGTGTTTGTGTTGTTGAACCAGGAGTACGTTTCCCAGATGAGAGTACAGACGACGTGCAGAAGCAGAAGCAGCTCCTCAAAGACGCTGCTGCCTTCCTAGTTTCCTGTCAGATCCCATCACTGGTTAGTGACACAGATACTCACTCAACCAGAAAATTCAACCTCTATGTGACCTGGATGTGTGTGTGTCTGAGATTAAAGTCACACATGGGTGTTTGTGTGTGTGTGTTTTATCACCAGGTTAAAGACTGTTTGGACCACAGCTCGGTGCCCATGGATGGAGCCACACTGACGGAGGCCTTGCGCCAGAGAGGCATCAATGTCCGCTATTTGGGCACAGTTCTGGAGTTTGTGGACAAAACTCCTGCCAAAGCCCAACTGGAGCACTTCTATGTGAGTCTGGAGTCCTCCTGGATCCCACAAACACTCTCACCCACCTTTTGTCTTGTGTTCAGTCATTTAAATTGTTTGTTTTTCCTCCCTTAGAGAATAGGAATCAGTGAGCTCATCACCAGATGTGCAAAACATATCTTCAAGACATACCTGCAGGTTTGTATCATTCAACCCACAACATGTAATGTAGCTTCTTAAAAAGACTAAACTTTGATTAATATGTTATTATATTTTACATCCTACAGGGTGTGGAGTTGTCTGCCCTCTCTGCTGCTGTTAGCCATTTCCTCAACTGCTTCCTGAGCTCCTTCCCTGACGCAGTCGCCCACCTTCCCCCCGATGAGCTGGTGTCGCGCCGCAAAAGCCGCAAGCGTCGCAACAGGGTTCCCGGCGGCGGTGACAACACGGCGTGGGCCAGCCTGACGCCCAGCGAGTTGTGGAAGAACATCGCATCCGAGGCCCAGAGCTATTATCACTTCACCATCCAGTGGTAAAGACTCTTGTCTGTTCATGTTGAACAAACGTTAAAGCGTTTGCATTTTGTGCTGTTTTGGTGACAAATGATGGTTCTTTGCGCAGTGAAAGTGTGGACCAGGTGGTGGAGAAATATGGCCTCCAGAAAACCACTCTGCTCAGAGAAATTTCTGTTAAAACTGGCATCCAGGTAACACTCATATAATCTTCAGTGACTTCTCGGTGCCTCGTCAAAATCCCCTTCATGACACTTCCTCTGCTTTTCCTTCTAGATTCTTATAAAGGAGTATAACTTTGACAGCCGCCACAAGCCTGCCTTCACAGAGGAGGACATCCTGAATATTTTCCCTGTTGTGAAGCACGTTAACCCCAAAGCCTCAGATGCCTTCCACTTCTTCCAAAGCGGACAGGCCAAAGTGCAGCAAGGTGAAAGATCTAGTCGTACATCAAAACACTTTTGAGTAAAAACTGACTGAACTAGAACGAGAAGATATGCAGTTGGAGTTGGTTTTACTCAATAATCTCCTTTGTTTTAATGCCCAGGTTTTCTGAAGGAGGGCTGCGAGCTGATCAACGAGGCTCTTAACCTCTTCAACAATGTGTACGGAGCAATGCACGTAGAGATCTGCGCCTGCCTGCGCCTGCTAGCACGCCTTAATTACATCATGGGAGACCATCCAGAGGTAGGCATGACACCTTGTAGAATGACCACAAGAAATATGATGCCTTTTACTATGTCAGCACCTAGATGAATCCCATTGATTCCATTTCACTAAAACTGCATTTGGTTCTTCACCCACAGGCTCTCAGCAACCAGCAAAAAGCTGTTCTGATGAGTGAACGAGTCCTCGGCATTGAGCACCCCAACACAATTCAAGAATATGTAAGTCAAACGTCAAATCAAAGACGTATTTGTTCATAGCATGCTTTAACAGCCATCTCACCTACGTTGTTGTTTCCTGTTATTTCCCTCCGCCCCTTAGATGCACTTGGCTCTGTACTGTTTCGCCAATGGCCAGCTGTCCACCGCCCTGAAGCTGCTGTATCGCGCCCGTTACCTCTTGTTGTTGGTGTGCGGGGAGGACCACCCTGAGATGGCACTGCTAGACGTGAGTCTTTGCGTTAGCATCATTACGTAGTCACGTCTTACTTACCTCAGGAAAACGTTCATTATGTTGTTCTCCTGACAGAATCAGTGACGGCTGTTCTTGTCCTTTTCTCTCTTTCTGCAGAGTAACATCGGGCTGGTGCTGCACGGAGTGATGGAGTATGATTTATCGCTGAGATTCCTGGAGAACGCCTTGACCATCAACACAAAGTACCATGGACCCCGGTCCCTCAAAGTGGCTCTCAGGTAAGGAGCGATTACTTGTCTCTCTATATATATATATATATATATAAAGATATACATTTACCATCCGAATGTAGAGTTATAGTACTGACCTACATACTGACTGACAAAATGAGTTACATTATGGGTGCCATGTGATATTTTTCAGCCATCATTTGGTTGCGAGGGTTTACGAGAGCAAGGCTGAGTTCCGATCTGCACTACAGCATGAGAAGGAGGGTTACACCATTTACAAGAACCAGGTACAACTCTGCTCTGCTGTGAACCCACACTATATTCTTTAAGGGTTCTGACTGTTTTAAAGCTAATTATATATCTTTTTGTATCTTCTCAGATGGGTGAGGCACATGAGAAAACCAAGGAGAGCTCAGAGTACCTAAAGTATCTCACTCAACAGGCTGTAGCTCTGCAGAGAACCATGAACGAGATCTACAAGAACGGCTCCAACGCCAGCATCGTGCCCCTCAAGGTTACTGCACAAGACATCAAAACCGGTTTTATGGCTTCTGTTTCTTCTCCACCACCTCGCAGTGATGCTATGTTTTTGTTTCCTCCTGTTTTCCAGTTCACCGCGCCCAACATGGCCAGTGTCCTGGAGCAGCTCAACATTATCAACGGCATCATCTTTATACCACTCAGGTAGAGTGAGAAAGAAGCTTTATCTCATGTGAACACTGGGATACATTCTGCAGGGACTTTATATCTTTATGAAATATATGAGAGAGAAGTGACAACTTGTAATAAGTTGTTTTAATATTGCTCTCATGTCATTTAAACTCGACTTTGGGTTTAAGTATCCTGAAATACACAGCACATTGTCCACTTTAGTGCCAGCTCTGTCTTTTCCCAGAATTAAACAGCAAACACATTTCTTTACTCCTGGAGAACTAGTCCATTAAGATTCTTTAAAGTTTCAAAGTGCAGCTTAATTTCAGCAGTGTGTGGAAAAATGTATTGGGAAGTCAGAAGTTAATAATTTTTTACATTTTCTATTTTCCACAATTACATAGATTTGCTCAAAAGTACTCATATTGCATGTTTGACACAACAATAGCAACTCTCTCTAATTGCATGTGCCCCCCCCAGCTTCAGTAAGATTACTTAAAACAGTTCTTTTAGGGTAGGGTAGGGTTAGGGTAAATCCCAAGAGCCAAAAATAAACGTTTCTTTTTATTCTACGGCAGTAAAGTTATGGTTTTTCTGGTATTTCCCTTTCAGCCAAAAGGATCTGGAGAACCTGAAGGCAGAAGTACAAAGACGGCAGCAGCTGCAGGAGCTGGGAAAGAGTGAGGAGCCCACCGAGGACAGCCCACTGGAGCTAGAGGACAAAATTCCCATCGATTAAAGTCAAAATGCCCTCGACACGGCTACTTTCTGCTGTTGGGGAGGGGGGTAGGCCGTGACTTAACAGCAGTGTCACTGAGCCTGTGGAACTGAGAGCCGAGCGGTCTGAATCAGCATTGAAATAAACAGGGGGAGGGATGGGTGAAGGCAGAGCAGATAACAAACAGTATGAACTGTAGGACAAAGGAATACAGAGAGAGGGGACTTCCTACAAGGTAGGAAAAAGAGAGAGAGAGGAGAGTACAAACACATAGAACCAATGTAATGTGCAATCTGACAAATCCCCGGCCCGAGAACCTGCTGATGCAGAGGTTAGCTGCTGTAGAAATACGATCGCATATGAAAGCCTGATTACAGCCGGGGGAGGGAGACCAAGGACGACCATGACATTGTATACCAGAGCCTTATCCACTGTACCATATTCTCCCAGCTCAAATATCCCACAGCACTGTTAGCCCAAGACCATATTCTGCCCCACCATTCCCTAAAGAGCCTTGGAGCATGTAGCCACCCCACCCCTCAGTGCTCTAAAACGAGGAAGCACCCACCCTGCCCAAGAACTCAGGGGTACTTGCTATTGTGCACTAAAACCAGAACACAGTCACAAAATTAGAGATTTTTCAAGTGGGGCTTCAGAATGTAAATTCCCTTCTCTGTGGCTTCTTTGAGCCACTTCTGCAGCAGTCGCCCGTCATTCTCTTATGTCCCTGATGGTTAATTAATTTAATCTTTCAATCATTTTCACTTTATGACATCCCAGGTGGGTGCCTGCTGAGTCTGATGGTTCCTGCCTCTCTGAGCAAGAAAATGATAGTCACACTCTAGTGAGCCTTCTACCAGTTTGATTTCATTTGCTGGATTTTTCATTTTTTTTAAGTAAATAATGGATTTTGTAAAAGTGTAAAGGAGAAATAAGAAGGTATTTTATGCCTGTTGATCATCAATTAATTTAAGCCATGTCTGTTTTATAGAAAAATGTATAGAAGTGGAAGAAAAAGATGTATAAATCTATCAGATTTAGACAGGTGCTTGATTGATGCTAATGGCAAAATGCAGATTTGAAACATCCACTTTACGCATTAGATTTATCTATCTATATACTAGCTGTGTTCAATATTCTATTTTTACACATTGAAAGAATATGTGCATGTATGTTTGTATGTGTGACAGTGTGTGTGTGTCTTTGTGTAGTTCAACAGAAAATCTTTCGGCCAGGGCTACTGCTGCTTTTGCTGCTGCTGCATAGTTTGAATAGAGGCTAAAAGCAAACATTGGCTTTCCTAATGTTTTATTTTTCTACTCATATTTGAGCTGTTGGATGGCTGAAGCCTCTTTTCTTTAATCAATCATGGCCGCCAATGTAAATCTGTTTCTGTATGAGTTGGTACTAAAATGAGCCTCTCCTCACAATGGGCAGTAGAGACTGATTTATTGTTGCTGGGTGTCATTTTTTTTTTCCGTCTCATTATTGGGTCATTTGTTTGTATACAGCTGAGACAAGAACCAGCCAGGAGTGTCTGATCGTTTTTGCAGTGCACTTTCTCCTGCTGTTTGAATGTGCGATCATGTTCACAGCAAAACCAAAAGTGGGCAAAAGAAGAGCTGTCTCAGTGTGATGTACCAAAAAAGACTGATAAAGGTTTGTGTGCGCTTGTATACATGCAATGTATCCCTCCCATGGCAATTTGTTACTTAATTGTTGCCGTGTCTAAATGTATGTGATTAAAGCAATAGAGAGATGGAGCTCCAAATGATTGTTTTTCAAGAATGCAGTTTTTACTTGGCAAAAACAAACATGACAGAGGACTACTTTCTGTGTTGGTCGAATAACCTAAAAAACAAAACAAAAGCAGAGCTCTTCAGACTGACATTGTTGTCACAGTGATTTGTCCTGATTGTGACACTAAAGATGATGTCATCATAACATCAATAGCAGAGCTTGGTGCGTATTGTGCCTATTGTGTATGCTTCTGAATGGATCCAGGGTGATAGCAGGTAATACCTTTATGATATAAGCGTGTTGGTTTTGTTTTCTGGGTTTGTTGTATAATCATTACTCCATTTTCATTGTTTACTATTTCTTTAGTCCCCTGCTTATCAAGTACTCTACAACAGTAATACCAACAGTGTCCATAAGGTGGCACACAAACATCTGTTCCAACTTTAAGGTACATACATTGACCCTTACAGACACTTGAACTCGGAAATACTTTTGAAAGGCGTATTTAAAAATGTGCATTTTCTTTAAAGCTAAAAATCCCCCAAATATGGTGAAAACTTATAAAAACCTGCGACCAGTTGAAGCTGTTCTGAATGATAAAGAATGGTACAGCGATGGGAAAGATTTATAAAGCTGTGTGTGAACAGATAAAAATCTTTGATGCACATACAACAGTGCTTTTGTTTTGTACTACAGTGAAAAATGTCTGTTTTGAATTGCTAAGTTTGATATGTTACTAGCATCGGAATTAAGAAAACAAACAATATGTTGTACTATAACAAAGTTAGGGGTGAAGCGTAATATTTCATGTTTAATTTACAAAAACACCATTTGCAAAGCCTCAGATGCACTGCAGATGTAAACTATTAATTCTAACTGAAATGATCCATAAATATAATCAATATACACCAAACATTGAATTCTGTGCAAACACCTTAAAAACTCTTCATGAGGGGGGAAATGGTATATTATCTACTATTAACATTATGCTACCCTCTTGCATTTATTGTTACTCTGAGAAACCTGAAAAGATGATTGTCAAAGTTTTGTGCTACATTAGCTGATGCAATTTCTTCTGCACAAAGGCGTCTTGGGCCAAGTGTTTGAGTATGCTTCCCCTTATGTGTGGCATTTGTGTGTTACTCTTCACAGAATAACAATCTAATTATATTTTGGACTGAGTGTGCTTTTTTTATATGAAAATGAATAAAATAATACTAGTACAAGTTTTGTTTGGGTTTGATAACTGAATACAATAAGCAAGTGATTGATGGAGCAAAACAAAAAGTAGCTCTTTGTGAAAATACTCCATTTAAGATTGTAGAAACTAAATGAGATGAAACAATGTATTAACAGCGAAATCTGTCCTGTCAGTGTGTTAAGCTTTTGTATTACTGAACTATTACACCCTATTTTTGTTCATATATGGCCGAGATGGAGCTATTTTGCTAAATTGAACATACTAGTTTAATAGAAAAAATCATCATAGGCTGGACTAGTGTTATACATGAAATTTGTTAATTTACAAAGAAGTTGAGCCTTCATACAAATGTAGTGTCGTAAGAGTTTTTTCTACTAAAATGTGGTGGGGTATCGTTAAAGGAACAATTAAATAAAAACAAATACAAGCTCAAGGAAACTATTACTTCTTCTGGGGCATCTTTTCAAGGTAAAATCCAACGCTGACGATTCCTCTTATCCGCCACTTTTGAATGCGTCCTTTTCTAATTTAATAGATTCGGTTTAAAATAAACGCATCTAGATTACTTTAAGTAGACAAGCCGTTACTACTGAGGAAAAATGTGTGTTCTTTATTATTATTTTTTTTTAACGCCCCCCCCCTTCTCACTTTAAGGACGTGCGCGCTCCGGCCAGCTCGTGACCGCGAGTTTCGTGCGCGCGCCCATCTGAAGGCGAATGCGGTAGGCTACGAAAAAAAAAACAAGCAGGCAGTGCCGGAGAGACAAGACGGGCACAGTTTACCTCCACATCACAAGATCATATTTTGGTGCGGAAATTTCACGCCCTGGTTGGGTCGTGTTACCGTTGGAGACGACTGTGGACACTCACGGGAGGAAACAATAGGGTGAGTTTTCCTAGTTTCCATCTGTGAAGCCGATCCTAGTCGAAGGAATCTGGCGTTAGGTGGGGAAAATGACGATGTGGCTGTAAATTTTGCACCTCCTTTTCATGTCTCAAAATGGCGGATAGGCCGCTTGGACTGGAGCAGCAGGTACCTTGTCAGCGGAGTTTATCCTTGTGTTCAGATAATCAATCCTTTGCACTTACATTAATCGAGTCGGCTAACGTTAGCCAACTGCAAAAGTTAATTGTAGCTAATTGATCTCGAATGCATTTTGTAAGCCCGTGGTTTGTAGAGGCTAACTTTCTGACTGCATCGCCGGTAAGCTAACTTAGCTTACGTTAACTTTGGCTAACATTAGCTAACGATAACTTTAATTAGATAACGGTGGGCTGCCGGATAGCAGGGTCGTCAGGTCGACCAAAATCGTTAGCAGCCACGGCCAGTAATGCCCGCCCTTGTGTGTAAGTTACGGCAAAGCTTACGTGAACAACAGTTACATTTGGCGTACACCCCAAGTTGGTAATGATCTGTAATTAGCATAGTTTGAAGCAGCATCAAGAGCTCTGCTTGTAAATAACCTGGAGACGAAAATATAGGCCACAAGATGTTAGAACTCGCATTTGATGTTTGCTCATATATTAGTAACTCATAGCATCGTTGGATATTTGTTGGAAATCAGTCATGTCGCTGTAGCCCGATGTCACTGCTGGGTCCGATGTTAGCATTTGGAAAGGGCGTAATGATATATTTTAACCTGTTTTTCGGGGTTAAACCTTGTTTGTCGTGCGGACATTCTTGCAATTGAACCACAGACATTCTTGTTGTTCTTTGCTAATATGACACGAGTATATTTCCTTTGCTGTTTGGCGCTGTCATCCTGGCTGGATGCTCGCTGACGGGCTGCTGCCATGCTCAGCTGAAGCTCTCATCATTTCTGCGCCTCGATGTGCTTCATGCGGTTTGTTGGCACAGTGTAAGAAAATCAGGGTGGAGCACATCGGAGGAGCTGAGTTTGTATTGCGTGTACCCAACGCTCAAGTGTCTGCCTTGTTTTTCCGTTCGTACTCTCTTTCTAATGTATGATTGAGTGATTTATGTAGGGCACTTGTGGACCGAGGGCTTGTACGCAGGGACGCATCACCGCTGTGTCTCACGGGGTCGTGCGCGGAATGTAGGTACATTTGTCGTGATATTGGATATATACCAGACTAGATTAACACTAGAACCATGGACTAAAATGCTCAAGTTAGACACATCGGAAATGATTACCTTGCAGATGATTATCCAATGAATTTATTGTATAATGAGGGAACATTTTTGTTTTCGAAAATAGGTTTAAAAGGGAAACAATAAATGAGTGCCCTCTTCTCAGGTTAGAGTATATTTGTCCAAGTCTGACTATTTGTATCCATTTAAAGAGGCATGGGATCAATGCTCCAGCATTGACTTGTGTTTTTCTTTAAGCACGTCTTTTTTAGATTTAAATGTCTTACAGTTGTAATATTTAAGTACAGTGAAATAGAATTGAATGTGTCAGAGAACACAGCTTTCATTGACCATGCTGTAAAATAGCCCAAAACAGGCTTAAATTGTGTGTTGCTTTACTATTTATTTGGTAAAAGATAGCAGCTTTGAGGACAAACAGCCCTTTTGTAGTAAAATACTCATACGTCATATCAGCAACAGCAGGGGCCACTGGATATGGTCTAGTGGGTTTGCCTCTTTGTTAGTCCAGAGTTTAATCAAAAGTTTATTTGAATTAGTGCATCCCATCAGCCTGGCTCTGATGTCATCAGTGGATACACAACAACACCAAATGTGTTAATTCAGCCCCTGCAAGAGCCCTGCTGGTACTTGTTGCCTGTTCAACAACAGGATAGGAAGCAGTAACAGATCTTACAGGGGCGTTTTCCTCTGGTGTCATTGGGGTAGTCTAGTAGTAAAGACTGAGGGGTTCCCCTTGTCTTTATTTTGTATCAACAGACAATGGAGAGGCTGTTTTTCTTTGTGCTTGTGAGGGACTGAAGGACAGATAGATACCCAGATCACTCTCCTTTCCTTGGCTGATAGCAGCACAGAGGTTGACCTTCCAGGCAGGCTCCCCACCAGCTTGCAGACTGGTCATTATTGGCCTGCTTCCAGCATAAACTGCCTGTCCATCAACAAACGGCTGTTCTCTGACACACTTTGACAATCTGTTTGGACAGCATCTTTATGTAGATTGTGAGGAAATGTCTGGCAATGTTGGCATGAAACCTGTTTTCAAAAACCTCAAGCAGCCGTTGGATTGAATTTGATCAACCACTTATGGTGTCTTGAAGATTTAAAAGGTTTGATTTGGACACGCTTCATACTTAACAGTTTGGTGACTGATTCAGCATTACACGTCCAGTCTAAATTTAGAGCTATTATATTTTCAATCCGTTACTTGTTGGCATGAAGTGGGCCATGTGTAGAGGGTTAAAGTCTGCCGCAACAAGCATGTTATGTCTGTGAAAATGAACAAATATGTAAGCGGCTAACCAGTCCTCGTTGGGTTGTTTGCACATATGTGTGCAGGATGGGTTTGACCATGTGATTGATTTGCTGTTCCTGGGAGCTTCCTGCCTGCTCCATCTCGTGTAGCTGAGCTTCCTCGATGGATGAGTGCTGTGATCTACTGATCAGGCCATTAACTGTAAGGATAATGGTGTGGCGATTGAATAGACATCATTGAGTTGTGACAAATTAGTATTAGTAATTAGTAAATCTGCTGTTTGAAAACGTACCGATGAACAGCCAAGGCTTATGATTCTTACCTGTGCTGATGTTTTGTGTAAACAGACCTCCTTTTATTAACCGCCGAAGGAATATATCAGTAGCTGGATTAGTTTTTCAAACCAATGTTACTGCCTAGGACATCTTGCAGGTCATAATGGCTGCAGATTGAAAGCAGAGCCAGGTGTTTGCTCAGTTAGTGATAAAACCCAGATTCAGAATGTTTCTCTTCGACTGTCTTTACAAAAAAAGCCATAAAAACGGAAGGAGATGATTTCAAGAACGATTAGCCTCACAGTGAGTTTTCAAGGTTCAGATAAATAATGATATTCTTTTTGTAATAATCTGGATGAAAAATGATGAACAGGATAATGACACTGCTCCATTAAATTACAGAATCATTATTTGACTTAATGCATTATTCACATTTATCCAGCTTCTAACAGCATAGTGATGCACATTTGGCATGTAAATTGCTATGTTTTTGGCTGTCTTCTGATGGGGGATATTTTCTGTAACCAAAGTGTCTTTACTTTATGCAACTGCTGAAACCTTTGTCAGTACAGTAAAGGATCGTGTGGAATGCATTGTTTGGATATCATTAAGGCTTTGTGTTCTGTAAATGTATGGCATTTTTACAAGACAGAATGATAGAATAACTAAATACAAAAAAATGGCTTCACCAGTGGCAAAGGGAAGTTCCCCCTTTGATGATTATGAAACATTTCTTTGATTCAGTCTACATGCTGAATGTCAACACGCAGCAAATACTTTGCTTCAGGTGTATTTTGTGTTTCAAAAACAAATATCAATCACCTTTTGCTGTCATTATCATTCATTTTCAGCAATTTACCTTTTTTTTTCATTTCCCATGCTGTGTTCCTTGGTCAGTAGAGACCTGTGTTTTCCATACAGGGCAGTCAAGGTTGGTAGAATAACATTCAGAGGACTTGAAGGTGAAGTCACGGACAGAAAATGAAGATGCTCCAGATTCCAGCTGTTTGAGATGTTTGCTTTTGAGTGGGGCAGATGATGACATAACGAGGCTCTCAGGAGACTGTGAAAAAGAGTTGACAGTGAAGTGATAACATTGTCAGCATTGCTGTGATGGTTTTGTGGTTAGTCGCTTGGACTTCATTTCACACCAGAAGTTGAACTCGACTCAAGAGACTGATGTTTTTTTTATCTTCGTTGTCTTGCACTGCTCTCCTCAGGGATGCTACTTTGTTCAGCAAAGAAGTGTTGACGATCACAGATCATGTTAACAAACCATGTCTGTCATACTCGACAGGTTAAGTAATGCAAAGTTGTGATTTTTTTGTTGTTGTAATGCTCAACAACCCTGATGTAAAGCACAGGACTGAAGGCTGACTGTGCTAGCACTGCTAGTTAGCCACTCTTAGCTGAATTCCCGTTCTTGTCTGTTCAATCTAGTGCTCGGCTGATACGAGATTTGTGGGGCCAATAACGATTTTAGGGAGAGAAAAAATTCTGATTTCAATATTTCGGCCGATATCTTTCTTAGATCTATCTTCAATCTTTATGGATAGATAGAGAGACTTTCAGATATTTTCAGCTGGTTGATTAAAATGTCAGGATCTAGTTTAATCTATTGTGTGTGTTTTCGTACTTTAAGACTTGTTGACATGTCTAGTAAATTCCAATTTAATCGACAGGGAATTTAGCTGCTAGGAACATCCCTAGTTGGCTATAACACTTTGATCAGATCCCTAATGAGGACCTCAGGAAGAATAGCTTCTTGCTATGCTGAAGCTAATGGGAATCCAAATAAACAAACAGACAATAAAAAAAATGATCTATATTTGACTTTTTGAGAGTCAATCTTGGATTGGCTCATTTTTTTTCCATAACATTCTCCTTACTTTTGATTACGCAGATTTTGTTTTAACATGGCTTCCTCTTTGAGGAACCATTTTTGATTGTAGTGATTGGACAGACCAAAATCTTGTGTTCAAGAGTCCTCATTTTCAATATGAAGGCTCAATCTCATGCCTGACCTTTCTAAAAGCAGAGTTGGTGCAGCGTTACAATGGGTGTGGTTCATTACAGTGATGACTGGGCTCTTGGTGTTTGCATTCTGAAACAGACCGAGAATGTGTTTCCATTATCCATTAGAAATGGCATTTTAACAACCGATAACTTGCTAGGACTCATCAGGAAATTAAAAGTCATCTCATGAAACAGTCAGCGCCAGTACTGTAAGGGGATCCTTTTATTTTACAGTTCCTGCTGCTGCACAAAGACGAGACAATCAATGGGAGGAAGACACATAACCATTATAACCGTTGCTGAGCAGATTTATAGATGCACCACGGCTGCAGCCCATGCCAACAAGACACAACCACATTTTGTGCTGAGCCAATTAGCCTGATTATGTGGTTGTGCAAACATTTTGCTCAATACTGAAGCAACAAATGAGATTTGCAGAGTGGGGAGTCTAACACATTAATGGATGCACACAGCGATGACAGCTGCCAGCAGCACAGAGGGAAGTGTCAATATATAGTAGGTGACCCAATTTCACACATTACAGCACGTGTAAAGGTTGATGTGAGAGAAGCATGCTTTTTCAATTGGGCTGGGCAATAAAATAATGTCAATACAGGGTTGTGATATAATTAGAATCAATAACAATGATAGACTTGAACACATAGACTTTACAACTTTACAACCCCTCGCACAGAAACAAAAGCCATTCAGTCCGCAGTCGTTCAGTTGTTCTCCAAACATTAAAAACAGCATTAAATCTTGGTTATTTTTAACTATCGTTCAATCATATAGAGGATTATTATCTCTGATTGTCTGGAAATAATGAGAAAAAGAAGTGAAGCAAAAGGTAGCAGCAGCATGGCGTACAGCCTCCAAGGCCTGGCTGAAGAGTCCTTGACAAAAACACAATGATTTTAAAAATGGAACTGCTTTATTCCTCTTTTTTTTTTTAACCAGTTTATCACCAGGGAAGTTGATATGAGAGAGGCAGAGTGTTCTGTGTAAATGAACTCCTGGTTAAAACCATGTGACCAGTGAACACTGAAGGAATTAGTTTACTAAAAACGGACTCTATGCCATTTCAGCAAGCCCTAAATGTGGAGCCATAGAAAGATCTACTTTTATAATGCTATCGCCTAATTGTGTTGTAATACTATTGTGACCCTGAACCACCGCAGAGTAGTTGGGGGCAAAAGCCAGAAAGCCCACGTCTGCCTGCCGTAATCCACACAGTCTGAAATAAGTGGACATTTGGATATGTGTCGGGTGGTGGCATCAGGGTCCAGAGGTCAGCTGTTGACTATGTCAGATTGCTTTCTGTTTAATAATCTTTCTACTAGGTCAAAGTGCCCTAAAGGTACAATATGTAGAATCTTTACTCCAAAATATCGAAATCAATAAACAATTGACTCAGATATTTCCAACAGTTATCAAAGCCAGAGAAATCCTTATTTGTAACGGACCGTGTCTTGTAGCGGCCGCTGCCATGACGGATAGACATGTTTACCGTTGCCGTGGAAACACAATATGTTACAAAAGGAAGCGGGAACTGCTCCTGAAAGCTGCTGTACTATTTCTGTATGTGCTGTTACACGTCATACTTGGACACATTAGCTCATTGGTAAACCTATTCTTTACCTCAGGTCTGTTTCGCTCGTTTGTCTTGACTACGGTCACCTCGAAGTTCGTTTTCATCGGGGTGGGGGTCGAGTAGCAGAGAGAATCACTCCCATGATTCCCAACCAGCCTTGACTCATCTTTTGTTATTGCTTTGATTGAGAGCCCCCTGGCGGCGGAAATAACATACTGTACGTTTCATATTAACTTTATAAATTCAACTCTCCGCGGGAAGGTTGATCTTAAATCTGCTGCCTTCATGCTTTAGATCAACTATAGTATGTTCCCCTGCAGCTGTCTCTGCAAACAAAATCAGGAGTGAAAAGGAAGAAATTTCCCCTGTGGTTATGTCACTCTTGCATCATCAGCTGGAATGAAGGACATGTTAACTTTCCTTCATTGCAGCTTCCTGGGGTGATGACACTCGAACACTGTTTCCTTCACTGCTCTGTTCTCATTCAGCAAATCTCAAACTTGTCTCCTGTACATGTGTGCCTCGCTGTAGTTTTTTAGTTTGTTGCAGGTCTCCAGAGGGAGGTAATTTGGCTTTGTACCTTTTAGTTTTAATGGTCTGGCAGAGATTTAGTCAGGCTGGTCACAATAGATGAAGAGGCTTATTGTAGCACCCAGTTAGTATTCTGGTGGATACCTGTTTTGGGAAAGGGCTTTTCAAGGCATCAATGCAGTGTAAAAATAGACCTCATCACAGTATTGTACATCATTGGTCCTCACATCAGTACTCAACTCTCAAACGTTCATTGTGATCTAATTGTGCCATCAGTCAGGCCTAGCAGCTCTCGGGGAGCCATGATAAGGAGACGATCGAGTCACGCACAGCCGTTACTGGACTGTGCTCTGCTGTGTCCTGTTTTCCTTTTCCGTTGGCAACCTGGGAGGAGAAGCACGTTGCTTAAAGAATGTGGGTCAGCTCTTGTATGTTCATGGTGAAAGGAATTTCCAGCAACAGCAGACTAGAGCTCTCAGACCAGACTGGTGACCTGACCAACAGAGTGTGAAATAGATGGGAGTAGTGCAAATTAGAAGCAAATAAAGTCATGGTTTATGGAAATTTTTAAACATTTATAAGATGTCTGATAGAGGGGTTTATGCTGTTAGTCACATTGTCCTCCCGGAAGAATATAATTGTTTTTTGTTTTTCTGTGATTATTTACAACGTTGATTCTTTTTATCTGCATATAAACTGGTGCAGACATTGATGCAACACTCCTCCGGCCCATAAACATTTCATCCCCACCCACTCTTCATGTTATCTGTCATGCATACCTAATGCTGACTTTCCCTCTCTCTCTCTTCTCTCTAGATGCAGTGTAGATTTGGCTAGTGACTGGTCTGCAGGCTCTCCACTTCTCTCGTCCCTGGAGTCAGGCAGTTTGGAGGGGGGGCAGATTCCTGCGTTCCCCATCTCTGTCTGTGTCTGTTTGTTTGGAAAGAAAAACTACTGCCTGCCATTGGAGTACACAACTTGTCCTCGCTGGTGTTGCTTGGATCAGCACAGCTCATCTCCTGACTGAGGAGAGCGCAGCAGCTGCACAAGATTCACCTTCTACCATCTGATCCCTCCTGATCCCGCCCACACTGCCACATCACCATGGTGCTGTCACAACGGCAACGAGATGAACTGTAAGTTTCCAACATACCTTTCATTGCATGTGGCTAAGAAATACACGTCATATTCATAATGAATGTATACATGCTGTATCATAAGATGGGGCATCTAATAGATCAGCTTTATAACAGGGTACCCACGGAGTCTCAGAAGTCTTTAAAAAAAATGTACATTGTCAAATTAAGGCCTTAAAAGACTTTGGTTTGAATGGTCTTATATTTTGTTTATAGAAGTCTTAATTTTCTTCTGGTCTTGCGTTTGAATCCCTCCTGTTAACGTTAGCTCCTCACCCCTCAATGGGGTCCTGTTGGTCCTTATTTATGACTGTGGGGAGTTGTATTCATGTGCTTGTCCTGTACCATTCAATTGTGTTAACTCTGCAAGTAAGCTAGCTTGTTAACTATGCTGTGGCTTGGTGGTAGAGTCGGTCGACTCTAAACTGGAGTGTCGGGGTTCGATCCCCAGCTCCTGTAGCCAGAATTCCAATGTGTCCTTGGGCAAGACGCTTAACCCCAAATTGCTTCCGCTGCTTTGTCGGCAGCGTAAATATGTGTGTGAATGGATGAGATAATACTGATGGACACTTTAACATAGCAACCTTTGCTATCAGTGTGTGAATGGCTGTGAATGTGTAGGTGTGACCTGCGGTGTAAAAGTGCTTTGAGTAGTCACAAGACTAGAAAAGCGCTTTACAAGCTCAAGGTAATTTACCATTAACTGGCTTGTGCACTTAGTTTTTTATTTTTTAAGATTTATTTACAATCATTTTAGTACTGGAGTTCTTGCATTACCTCATGAACAAGTACTCGAGTAGTCGCTAATTATAAATGGTTTTACAGTAAAGGGTCGGCAGAGACATGCCAGTGGCCCACTATGTTTTCTGTGGTGTGCTGCTCATCAGTACTTCAAACCCCAGTTCTGAACGAAATAAGTAGTGATAGTAATGTGACCGAGGATTATTAGTTGCACCTTAACTGTATAAATATAAAGAAAACATCAACACAAAGCTTTGAATATGAACAAGACGGTCCTAGCTTCATGCGGCCATTGACTTCTCCTCCTAAACAGTACAAAAACACAGCACCTCTGTTTTCACCCTTCAAAAGAAAGCAACAGCAAATCTTCTCAAACTAGAAAATAGAAAGGGGGAGAGTTTGAAGTTTTTGCTAGATAAATAGCTGTCTTTATCATTTCTGTCAATTAACCAATGGTAGCAGCTCTAGCTATGTCAAATTATATTTGCGTCTGTTTTATGTTTCATCCTAAACCAGGCTTAATATTATGACAACTCTCAGCTGACCAGAAAGCTAGAGAGATCAGCAGTTACTGTTATGTAAGAAATAACTTTGTGGGTTCAAGCTATTAAAGCTCTTCAGAATTATAACTATTCAGGTCCTGTATTGCCTCTAAGTCAAAGATAAGCCTTGCTTAAAGTCAATAAAATCTTCATTTAGCAGTCTTGAATAATCAGGAAGAAATGTCCCTTGCCAGACACAAACTGATGGTATTGCAGTTTGAGGCTGTTATCTTACATTGCGAGGTTTCAAAGGTGTCACAGGAGTAGGATTGATAACTGTCATAATCAATCCCTGTCAGAATGTGAGCAGCAGCTTAACATGTCTGCTCCATTAGATCTCTTTTCTAATTCTTTACTGTCTGTTTATGTTGTGGCAGCCAATCATCTAATCAAATGAGAGGGCCGAAAGAGCTAAGCTCCTGTTGTGCTGATCTGAATCCGATGTTTCTTGATACTGCACAAAGTTTAAGGGCTTAGAGTTGGCCTGCTTCAGTAAGCTTTATTTGTGTACTTTTCAAACCAATGTCAACTTTTCCCACAGGCTAAAAGAGACCACACATGTCCTTTTATTATGACAATAAACAATCGGCTTCTAGACAATGAAATGTATTGATTACTAGAATCAGAAAAAAAGTAAATGTTTTCCCATTTTAACTACTTGGTACCCCTAAGGAAGAATCAATGATCAGTTGGAGGTTCCTGAGCTCCCCTGAGGACTTTTAGCACAAATGTATTGATTCACCACCTACACTACCCACCAATGAAAACGTTTAGTATTCTCCTTTTGCCCTTTGTGACTGCAAGAGAAGCTTAGTGTGCCATCTTTGACCCAAAATGAGCGTAATGGTAAAAAAAAGATCCAAAGTTTCTACAGGCCTCGTAAACCTGATATGTGCATGACATCAATATTAACAGGATAGGTTTCTGAGGGTTGTGCCATCTTCATACAAGTGTTCTTGCTCAGGCACACAAGTGGCATACAGACAAAGAAATATCTGCACATGTGCTGTGGAGTGTTTATATAGAGCAAATGGGAAAAGTGAGAGAGACTGCATTAATGGGGGAACTGTAATTTGGCTCTGCTGAGTCTGTGAGCCTGGTAATTAACCCCTGAAGCGGGGGATAAAAAGTTAAGGCAGCTTGATATGAGAACCAAGGTCATGAGAAGGAAATGAGACAACCTTGCTGAGCTTTCATCCATAAGGATTTCTCCTCTGCTTGAGAAGTATTAATATGACATGTTTTAAATAGGATATGATTGAGATATTTTCCCTTTTTGTTGACCGTTTTTTTCACTCCGGTCCTCCGTCGTCACATGTTGAGGCTCTTAGCATTCCCAACTATTTCTGTGTTTTTAGATTAGCTCTGTGGGAGGGGTCTGTTGGCATGGAGAGCTCTATTGGAATGCTAATCTTTTATGCTATTTGCTATTCAGAGGAAAATGCAAAGGACCCCCCCAATACCCCTCTTTTCTCCTCGGTTGCGCAAATCAGCAAGAAACCGATGTGGGACCATCACACCACTTCAAGTCACATTTAAGTATCTGTTGCATTCATCCTGTTGGAGATGTCACCAGGCTCAGTGGTTGCTATCATAGCGTTTGTTGCCTTTTAAGTGTCTAGGGTTGGGTTTCTGTTACAATTCCAGAGTGAAAAAACGACAAAAACTTCAAGAACAAAAATGTGCCTACCTTTATCGTTGACACATTTAGTCGCTCAACAAACAACTTGGTGAATTTGTCGTTTGTAACTGCAATTATGGCACTAGCTGATGTGGTTGCCACGCTGTATAAGCTCATTGGACCAGCAAAGGTACTGCCGAAGAAGAACAATAATGAAAAGGGGTTGGGGAGGTGCTCTCGTATCCAGCTGTGGCCGAGGCGTTATTATAGATGGGAGACCTCAACACTTAGAACATGATACATTCTGTTTTTCAGTGTAGCTTAGCCAAACTTTGGATGGCTTGCTGTGGTCTGCCGTGGTCCTCTTAACATGGCCACGGTAGGTCCTGGCAGAAAGGTACAACACTAATTGACGACAAAATTCTCAACGACTTATGTTTCTGTTCAGTACCAAAAGCGGAATCGAAATTCACGTGCCTTATTAAATCCAGGAACCTCAGACATTTAGAACTAGGTTTTGATACTGCTCTTGAAGGCAAACGAGTGTCCCCAGGATCTTATTTCCTCATCTTGTGAAGCCTGCTGGGAAAGCTGATGGCTTCTTTTGAATGAGGCAGTTTGGCAGTGTGGGTGATGGGAACAGTGACCGGATGACTATCTGCTTTTCACTCTAATTTTTTTTATTGGCCCCATAAGTGCCCCATTGCCTTCTTTGATGTCTGGCAGCAATAAAACAAATAGATTCTGTTCCCATTGTATTGAGGCCTTCTTTTCCATGTTTTGTAGGTAGCATCTGTTGTTTAAAGAAATTCTATAACTGCAGGGAAGATGTGTGTTCTGCATTAACTACTGTGTCCATTTACAGTGAACGTTTTTGCTGTTTGAATTGTATTTTTTTGTACATGAATTTTAAACCTTTAAATGGGTTCATCAGGAAACTAAAAAAGGCTTGTTCTATTTCCAGCTAGCATCAACCTGCTATTCAAACATGTCCCAGTAAGACAACAAACACTTAAATTAGCCTGGTGTTGAACAACATATTTTTATGAGAGAAATAATCAGCGTCTTCTAGACTGCTGATATTTTTTCAGCACTGCAGATAGATGCTGTGATTGTGCAGCATTTTCATAACAACTCTTATTTTTGTTAGCCTAGCCAGTGAAAAACACATTTGTGTTTCTTTCCAGGGTCAGGAGACTCGTCCCTGTCGGCGTTAAGTAAAAATAGATACAGCAAAGAAACCCTCTGCTCTCCTGAAAGACCTGGAGGCACCCATGGGTCTTATTAGGGCCCGAAGCACTGACAAGTGCGTAGGACCCTATTGAAACCCTTAGGATTATTAGGGCCCGAAGCACTGACAAGTGCGTAGGACCCTATTGAAACCCAAAGGATTATTTTTATTTTTCTCGTTTGTTTTTATTATTATTCTTCCTCCTCTTTGAAGCCACTTTTGAGGGCCTGAACGTGAACGAAAACTCACCAAAATGTGCAAGGTCATCAGGTCTGGCGAAAAATTTGATATTTTTGCAATTTCGTAAAAAAAGTTTGTGAAATGGCTCAAGGGCGCCCCCTTGAAATTTTCAAAAAGGCCTCCCCATAGATGTTTTTTTGTCCTACATGCATGACAATTTTTATGCACATTAACCATATCAGGACCTACATAAAATCCTCTTACACCCATAGTCAAAACATTACAGGAAGTCGGCCATATTTTTTTGAATTTACAAAAAATGGCTCAAAATGGCTCAAATTGGCGTTTCACAGGTCACCTATTTGAACGAACTCCTACGTAAGCGTTCATCCGATTGACGCAAACTCAGTGTCAGTGTGTTCTACACATGTTGAAGATCTCCCCTTGTGCTCTGCACGTTATTTCGTCAAAGGGCGTGGCCCTGACGTGCGGTCAAATTTGCATGTTTTTTTTAATCAATTTTTTAACCACAAAATGCTTATATGTCTGCCATGCAGAGGTAAATCATCACCAAATCTGTCATGCATGATAAAGGTCCTGCCCTGAACACATCCAAGCTTAAAATGTTTGTATTACTTACAGCGCCACCTGTTGACAAGAGGAAGTTACTGCTTGTAAATTAGCACTAGCCATTGATACACAGTTGATCATATCCCCTTCAAAAGGGTTGTGGACCGTCCTAAGACCTTGGCCATACTACCTTTTCGAGCTCAAATGTCTGCGTCAAACGCTCTCACCATACAGACGCGTCGTTCGCCACAAACAGGAAGTAGTTTGTTGAGGTGCTTAATATAGTCGTAGAGTCACCAAGCGTCATACACATGATCTCAGTAGGAAAGTAAAAGTTGTCATGTGGGTATAGTAAGTGGGCGTGGCTAAATGGCTCAGTGGCGCCCCCTTGAAATTTTCAAAAAGGCCTCCCCATTGATGTTTTTTTGTCCTACATGCATGAACATTTTTATGCCCATTAACCATGTCAGGACCTACATAAAATCCTCTTACACCCATAGTCAAAACATTACAGGAAGTCCGCCATATTTTTTTGAATGCAATAAAAATGGCTGAAATTCGCATTTCACAGGTTACCTATTTGAACGAACTCCTTCGAAAGCGCTCATCCCATTGATGCAAACTCAGTGTCACTGTATTCTACACATGTTGAAGATCTCCCGTTGTGCTCTGTACGTTATTTCGTCAAAGGGCGTGGCCGTGGCGTGCGGTCAAACTTTGATGTCTCGTCACGCCACTTTTAACCTTTCCAAAAGGCCCCCCCTTAGACATTTTTTTCTCCTACATGCGTAACAATTTTTATGCACATTAACCATGTCAGGACCTACATAAAATCCTCTTACACCCATAGTCAAAACATTACAGGAAGTCCGCTATATTTTTTTGAATGCAATTAAAATGGCTGAAATTCGCATTTCACAGGTTACCTATTTGAACGAACTCCTTCGAAAGCGCTCATCCCATTGATGCAAACTCAGTGTCACTGGGTTCTACACATGTTGAAGATCTCCCGTTGTGCTCTGCACGTTATTTCGTCAAAGGGCGTGGCCGTGGCGTGCAGTCAAACTTTGATGTCTCGTCACGCCACTTTTAACCTTTCCAAAAGGCCCCCCCATAGACATTTTTTTCTCCTACATGCGTAACAATTTTAATGCACATTAACCATGTCAGGACCTACATAAAATCCTCTTACACCCATAGTCAAAACATTACAGGAAGTTTGCCATAATTTTTTTTGTGTGTAAAAAAATGCCTTAATTTTGCATTTCAAAGGCTACCTATTTGAACGCATTTCCCCGAGCCACCATTTATCCGATCATTACGAAATTAGTGTCAGTGTGTTCTAGACATGTTAAAGATCCAAAGTTATGTGAAACCAAGATTCTACATAAAAGGGCGTGGCCCTGGCGTGCGGTCAAATTTGCATATTTTTTTGTATCCATTTTTTAACCACAAAATGCCTATATGTCTGCCATGCAGAGGTCAATCATCACCAAATGTATCATGCATGATAAAGGTCCTGCCCTGAACACATCCATGCTTAAAATGTTTGTATTACTTACAGCGCCACCTGTTGACAACAGGAAGTTACTGCTTGTAAATTAGCACTAGCCATTGCTACACAGTTGATCATATCCTCTTCAAAAGGGTTGTGGACCGTCCTAAGACCTTGGCCATACTACCTTTTCAAGCTCAAATGTCTGCGTGAAACGCTCTCACCAAACAGACGCGTCGTTCGCCACAAACAGGAAGTAGTTTGTTGAAGGGCTTAATATAGTCGTAGAGTCACAAAACGTCATACACATGATCTCAGTAGGAAAGTAAAACTTGTCATGTGGGTATAGTAAGTGGGCGTGGCTAAATGGCTCAGTGGCGCCCCCTTGAAATTTTCAAAAAGGCCTCCCCATAGATGTTTTTTTGTCCTACATGCATGAAAATTTCTATGCCCATTAAATATGTCAGGACCTACATAAAATCCTCTTACAGCCATAGTCAAAACATTACAGGAAGTCCGCCATATTTGTTTGAATGCAACAAAAATGGCTGAAATTCGCATTTCACAGGTTACCTATTTGAACGAACTCCTTCAAAAGCGTTCATCCCATTGATGCAAACTCAGGGTCACTGTGTTCTACACATGTTGAAGATCTCCCGTTGTGCTCTGTACGTTATTTCGTCAAAGGGCGTGGCCGTGGCGTGCAGTCAAACTTTAATGTCTCGTCACGCCACTTTTAACCTTTCCAAAAGGCCCCCCCATAGACATTTTTTTTCTCCTACATGCGTAACAATTTTTATGCACATTAACCATGTCAGGACCTACATAAAATCCTGTTACACCCATAGTCAAAACATTACAGGAAGTCCGCCATAATTTTTTTTGTGTGTAAAAAAATGCCTTAATTTTGCATTTCACAGGCTACCTATTTGAACGTATTTCCCCGAGCCACCATTTATCCGATCATTACGAAATTCATGTCAGTGTCTTCTAGACATGTCAAAGATGCAAAGTTATGTGAAACCAAGATTCTACATAAAAGGGCGTGGCCATGGTGTACTGTCAAACTTTGATGTCTCGTGCACTCCCATGAAATTCTTTCAAAAGGCCCCCCCCAGAGGTTTTTTCCCCGACATGCATGACATTTTTTCTGCATATTAACCATGTCAGGACTTACATAAAATGCCGCAGTGCCCATTGTCAAAACCCAAAAGGCAGTCCACCATCATTTTTTGAATGTATAAATAACGACCAAATTTTGCATTTTCAGTCTTCCTATTTTAGCATACTTCCCTGAGACCCTGTTCATGCAATCATTGCCAACTCAGTGTCAGTGTGTTCTAGACATGTTTAAGATCTTTCGTTGTACTCCGCATGATTTTACATAAAAGGGCGTGGCCTCGGTGTACTGTCAAACTTTCACTTTTACACAAATCAAACTGTAAGGCCTGCTGCTTGGTCACGTCTCGCCGTTGCACTCCCGCGGTCGCGACACACCCCGACTTGCACGAAGTGCTTCGGGCCCTTCATCACCGCTTGCGGTTTTAATTTTTATTTTTTTTTCATTATTATTATTAGGGCCCGAAGCACTGACAAGTGCGTAGGACCCTATTGAAACCCTTAGGATTATTTTTATTTTTTTTTCATTATTATTATTATTATTATTCTTCCTCCTCTTTGAAGCCACTTTTGAGGGCCTGAACGTGAACGAAAACTCACCAAAATGTGCAAGGTCATCAGGTTTGGCGAAAAATTTGATATTTTCGCTATTTCGTAAAAAAAGTTTGTGAAATGGCTCAAGGGCGCCCCCTTGAAATTTTCAAAAAGGCCTCCCCATAGAGGTTTTTTTGTCCTACATGCATGACAATTTTTATGCACATTAACCATGTTAGGAACTACATAAAATCCTCTTACACCCATAGTCAAAACATTACAGGAAGTCGGCCATATTTTTTTGAAATTCAAAGAAATGGCTCAAAATGGCTCAAATTCGCGTTTCACAGGTTACCTATTTGAACGAACTCCTCCGAAAGCGTTCATCCGATTGATGCAAACTCAGTGCCACTGTGTTCTACACATGTTGAAGATCTCCCGTTGTGCTCTGCACGTTATTTCGTCAAAGGGCGTGGCCCTGGCGTGCGGTCAAATTTGCATGTTTTTTTTTATCCATTTTTTAACCACAAAATGCCTATATGTCTGCCATGCAGAGGTCAATCATCACCAAATGTGCCATGCATGATAAAGGTCTTGCCATGAACACATCCATGCTTAAAATGTTTGTATTACTTACAGCGCCACCTGTTGACAACAGGCAGTTACTGCTTGTAAATTAGCACTAGCCATTGATACACAGTTGATCATATCCCCTTCAAAAGGGTTGGGGACCGTCCTAAGACCTTGACGATACTACCTTTTCGAGCTCAAATGTCTGCGTCAAACGCTCTCACCATACAGACGCGTCGTTCGCCACAAACAGGAAGTAGTTTGTTGAGGGGCTTAATATAGTCGTAGAGTCACCAAACGTCATACACATGATCTCAGTAGGAAAGTTAAATTTGTCATGTGGGTATAGTAAGTGGGCGTGGCTAAATGGCTCAGTGGCGCCCCCTTGAAATTTTCAAAAAGGCCTCCCCATTGATGTTTTTTTGTCCTACATGCATGAACATTTTTATACCCATTAACCATGTCAGGACCTACATAAAATCCTCTTACACCTATAGTCAAAACATTACAGGAAGTCCGCCATATTTTTTTGAATGCAATAAAAATGGCAGAAATTCGCATTTCACAGGTTACATATTTGAACGAACTCCTTCGAAAGCGTTCATCCCATTGATGCAAACTCAGTGTCACTGTGTTCTACACATGTTGAAGATCTCCCGTTGTGCTCTGTACGTTATTTCGTCAAAGGGCGTGGCCGAGGCGTGCTGTCAAACTTTGATGTCTCGTCGCGCCACTTTTAACCTTTCCAAAAGGCCCCCCCATAGACATTTTTTTCTCCTACATGCGTAACAATTTTTAAGCACATTAACCATGTCAGGACCTACATAAAATCCTCTGGCACCCATATTCAAAAACTAACAGGTAGTCCGCCATCATTTTTTTTTTGTGTAAAAAAATGCCTCAATTTTGCATTTCACAGGCTACCTATTTGAACGTATTTCCCCGAGCCACCATTTATCCGATCATTACGAAATTAATGTTAGTGTGTTCTAGACATGTTAAAGATCCAAAGTTATGTGAAACCAAGATTCTAAATAAAAGGGCGTGGCTATGGTGTACTGTCAAACTTTGATGTCTCGTGCACTCCCATGAAATTCTTTCAAAAGGCCCCCCCCAGAGGTTTTTTCCCTGACATGCATGACATTTTTTCTGCATATTAACCATGTCAGGACTTACATAAAATGCCGCAGTGCCCATTGTCAAAACCCAAAAGGAAGTCCACCATCATTTTTTGAATGTATAAATAATGACCAAATTTTGCATTTTCAGTCTTCCTATTTTAACGTACTTCCCTGAGACCCTGTTCATGCAATCATTGCCAACTCAGTGTCAGTGTGTTCTAGACATGTTTAAGATCTTTCGTTGTACTCTGCATGATTTTACATAAAAGGGCGTGGCCTCGGTGTACTGTCAAACTTTCACCTTTACACAAATCAAACTGTAAGGCCTGCTGCTTGGTCACGTCTCGCCGTTGCACTGCCGCGGTCGCAACACACCCCGACATGCACAAAGTGCTTCGGGCCCTTCATCACCGCTTGCGGTTTTAATTAGGGCCCGAAGCACTGACAAGTGCGTAGGACCCTATTGAAACCCTTAGGATTATTTTTATTTTTTTTTCATTATTATTATTATTCTTCCTCCTCTTTGAAGCCACTTTTGAGGGCCTGAACGTGAACGAAAACTCACCAAAATGTGCAAGGTCATCAGGTCTGGCGAAAAATTTGATATTTTGGCAATTTCGTAAAAAAAGTTCGTGAAATGGCTCAAGGGCGCCCCCTTGAAATTTTCAAAAAGGCCTCCCCATAGATGTTTTTTTGTCCTACATGCATGACAATTTTTATGCACATTAACCATGTCAGGAACTACATAAAATCCTCTTACACCCATAGTCAAAACATTACAGGAAGTCGGCCATATTTTTTTGAATTTTAAAGAAATGGCTCAAAATGGCTCAAATTCGCGTTTCACAGGTTACCTATTTGAACGAACTCCTCCGAAAGCGTTCATCCGATTGATGCAAACTCAGTGTCACTGTGTTCTACACATGTTGAAGATCTCCCGTTGTGCTCTGCACGTTATTTCGTCAAAGGGCGTGGCCCTGGTGTGCGGTCAAATTTGCATGTTTTTTTTAATCCATTTTTTAACCACAAAATGCCTATATGTCTGCCATGCAGAGGTCAATCATCACCAAATGTGTCATGCATGATAAAGGTCCTGCCCTGAACACATCCATGCTTAAAATGTTTGTATTACTTACAGCGCCACCTGTTGACAACAGGAAGTTACTGCTTGTAAATTAGCACTAGCCATTGCTACACAGTTGATCATATCCCCTTCAAAAGGGTTGTGGACCGTCCTAAGACCTTGGCCATACTACCTTTTCAAGCTCAAATGTCTGCGTCAAACGCTCTCACCATACAGACGCGTCGTTCGCCACAAACAGGAAGTAGTTTGTTGAGGGGCTTAATAAAGTTGTAGAGTCACCAAACGTCATACACATGATCTCAGTAGGAAAGTAAAACTTGTCATGTGGGTATAGTAAGTGGGCGTGGCTAAATGGCTCAGTGGCGCCCCCTTGAAATTTTCAAAAAGGCCTCCCCATAGATGTTTTTTTGATCTACATGCATGAACATTTTTATGCCCATTAACCATGTCAGGACCTACATAAAATCCTCTTACACCCATAGTCAAAACATTACAGGAAGTCCGCAATATTTTTTTGAATGCAACAAAAATGGCTGAAATTCGCATTTCACAGGTTACCTATTTGAACGAACTCCTTCGAAAGCGTTCATCCCATTGATGCAAACTCAGTGTCAGTGTGTTCTACACATGTTGAAGATCTCCCGTTGTGCTCTGTACGTTATTTCGTCAACGGGCGTGGCCGTGGCGTGTGGTCAAACTTTGATGTCTCGTCACGCCACTTTTAACCTTCCCAAAAGGCCCCCCCATAGACATTTTTTTCTCCTACATGCGTAACAATTTTTATGCACATTAACCATGTCAGGACCTACATAAAATCCTGTTACACCCATAGTCAAAACATTACAGGAAGTCCGCCATAATTTTTTTTTTGTGTAAAAAAATGCCTTAATTTTGCATTTCACAGGCTACCTATTTGAACGTATTTCCCCAAGCCACCATTTATCCGATCATTACGAAATTAGTGTCAGTGTGTTCTAGACATGGTAAAGATCCAAAGTTATGTGAAACCAAGATTCTACATAAAAGGGCGTGGCCATGGTGTACTGTCAAACTTTCACTTTTACACCAATCAAACTGTAAGGCCTGCTGCTTGGTCACGTCTCACAGTTGCACTCCCGCGGTCGCGACACACCCCGACATGCACGAAGTGCTTCGGGCCCTTCATCACCGCTTGCGGTTTTAATTAGGGCCCGAAGCACTGACAAGTGCGTAGGACCCTATTGAAACCCTTAGGATTATTAGGGCCCGAAGCACTGACAAGTGCGTAGGACCCTATTGAAACCCTTCGGATTATTTTTATTTCATTTTTTTATTCTTCCTCCTCTTTGAAGCCACTTTTGAGGGCCTGAACGTGAACGAAAACTCACCAAAATGTGCAAGGTCATCAGGTCTGGCGAAAAATTTGATATTTTTGCAATTTCGTAAAAAAAGTTCGTGAAATGGCTCAAGGGCGCCCCCTTGAAATTTTCAAAAAGGCCTCCCCATAGATGTTTTTTATCCTACATGCATGACATTTTTTATGCACATTAACCATGTCAGGAACTACATAAAATCCTCTTACACCCATAGTCAAAACATTACAGGAAGTCGGCCATATTTTTTTGAAATTAAAAAAAATGGCTCAAAATGGCTCAAATTCGCGTTTCACAGGTCACCTATTTGAACGAACTCCTACGTAAGCGTTCATTCGATTGATGCAAACTCAGTGTCACTGTGTTCTACACATGTTGAAGATCTCCCGTTGTGCTCTGCACGTTATTTCGTCAAAGGGCGTGGCCCTGGCGTGCGGTCAAATTTGCATGTTTTTTTTAATCCATTTTTTAACCACAAAATGCCTATATGTCTGCCATGCAGAGGTCAATCATCACCAAATTTGTCATGCATGATACAGGTCCTGCCCTGAACACATCCATGCTTGAATTGTTTGTATTACTCACAGCGCCACCTGTTGACAAGAGGAAGTTACTGCTTGTGAATTAACACTAGCCATTGATACACAGTTGATCATATCCCCTTCAAAAGGGTTGTGGACTGTCCTAAGACCTTGACCATACTACCTTTTCAAGCTCAAATGTCTGCGTCAAACGCTCTCACCATACAGGCGCGTCGTTCGCCACAAACAGGAAGTAGTTTGTTGAGGGGCTTAATATAGTCGTAGAGTCACCAAACGTCAAACACATGATCTCAGTAGGAAAGTAAAACTTGTCATGTGGGTATAGTAAGTGGGCGTGGCTAAATGGCTCAGTGGCGCCCCCTTGAAATTTTCAAAAAGGCCTCCCCATTGATGTTTTTTTGTCCTACATGCATGAACATTTTTATGCACATTAACCATGTCAGGACCTACATAAAATCCTCTTAAACCCATAGTCAAAACATTACAGGAAGTCCGCAATATTTTTTTGAATGCAACAAAAATGGCTGAAATTCGCATTTCACAGGTTACCTATTTGAACGAACTCCTTCGAAAGCGTTCATCCCGTTGATGCAAACTCAGTGTCACTGTGTTCTACAAATGTTGAAGATCTCCCGTTGTGCTCTGTACGTTATTTCGTCAAAGGGCGTGGCCGAGGCGTGCGGTCAAACTTTGATGTCTCGTCACGCCACTTTTAACCTTTCGAAAAGGCCCCCCCATAGATATTTTTTTCTCCTACATGCATAACAATTTTTATGCACATTAACCATGTCAGGACCTACATAAAATCCTCTTGCACCCATATTCAAAACCCAACAGGTAGTCCGCCATATTTTTTTGTTTATGTAAAAAAATGGCTCAATTTCGCGTTTCACAGGCTACATATTTGAACGTATTTCCCTGACCCACCATTTATCCGATCATTACGAAATTAGTGTCAGTGTGTTCTAGACATGTTAAAGATCCAAAGTTATGTGAAACCAAGATTCTACATAAAAGGGCGTGGCCATCGTGTACTGTCAAACTTTGATGTCTCGTGCAGTCCCATGAAATTCTTTCAAAACGCCCCCCCCAGAGGTTTTTTCCCTGACATGCATGACATTTTTTCTGCATATTAACCATGTCAGGACTTGCATAAAATGCCGCAGTGCCCATTGTCAAACCCAAAAGGATGTCCACGCCCATTTTTTGAATGTATAAATAATGACCAAATTTTGCATTTTCAGTCTTCCTATTTTAACATACTTCCCTGAGACCCTGTTCATGCAATCATTGCGAACTCAGTGTCAGTGTGTTCTAGACATGTTTAAGATCTTTCGTTGTACTCCGCATGATTTCACATAAAAGGGCTTGGCCTCGGTGTACTGTCAAACTCTCACTTTTACACAAATCAAACTGTAAGGCCTGCTGCTTGGTCACGTCTCGCCGTTGCACTCCCGCGGTCGCGACACACCCCGACATGCACGAAGTGCTTCGGGCCCTTCATCACCGCTTGCGGTTTTAATTAGGGCCCGAAGCACTGACAAGTGCGTAGGACCCTATTGAAACCCTTAAAAAAAAAAATATTTTTATTTCTTCATTATTATTAGGGCCCGAAGCACTGACAAGTGCGTAGGACCCTATTGGATCCCTTGTGATTATTTTTTTTTTTCTTCTTTTTTTTTTGTTCCTCCTCTTTGAAGCCACTTTTGAGGGCCTGAACGTGAATGAAAACTCACCAAAATGTGCAAGGTCATCAGGTCTGGCGAAAAATTTGATATTTTCGCATTTTCATAAAATAAGTTCGCAAAATGGCTCAGTGGCGCCCCCTTGAAATTTTCAAAAAGGCCTCCCCATAGATGTTTTTTTGTCGTACATGCATGACAATTTTTATGCACATTAACCATGTCAGGACCTACATAAAATCCTCTTACACCCATAGTCAAAACATTACAGGAAGTCGGCCATATTTTTTTGAATTTTCAAAAAATGGCTCAAAATGGCTCAAATTGGCGTTTCACAGGTCACCTATTTGAATTAACTTGTTCGAAAGCGTTCATCCCATCGACGAAAACTCAGTGTTACTGTGTTCTAGACATGTTCAACATATTAAATTGTGCTCAACTCTTCCAAAACTCAAAGGGCGTGGCCGTGGCGTGCGTTCAAAGTTTAACGTGCGTTTTGGCACATTGCCAAAAAATTAAATGCTTATAACTCTAATGGGGAGTCATCAATCATCACCAAAAAATTCATGCATGATATATAGCCTGCCCTGAACATATCCATGATTGAAATTTTTTGATAAGTCACAGCGCCACCTGTTGACAACAGGAAGTCACTACTTTTCAATTACCACTAGCCATTGCTGCACAGTAGCTCAATTCCCCCTCAAAATTGTTGTGGACCATGCTAACACCTTGGCCATACAAGACTTTCAAGCTCAAACGCCTACGTCCAACGCTGTCATTCTACGGACGTATCGTTCGCCATCAAACAGGAAGTAGTTTTTTCACAGGCTTAACATTGTCCTACACTCCCGAAACGTCATACATATAATCCTGGTGGTGAAGTCAAACTTTTTGTATTATTAAAATGAGTGGGCGTGGCTTAATGGCTCAGTGGCGCCCCCTATAATATTTCAAACACTCAGCCCCAGCGGCACGTTGAACCTACAATTCTGAATTTTTCTATGCATATCCATCTTGCCAAGACCAACAAAAAACCCTCTTGCACCCATGCTCGAAATCCAACAGGAAGTCCAGTAGGATTTTTTGAAAGTCAAAAAAACGCGATTTTCGATCGTTTACAGGACACCTATTTGAAGTAACTTGTTCGAAAGCGCTCATCCCATTGATGAAAACTCAGTGTTACTGTGTTCTAGATATGTTCAACATATTAAATTGTGCTCTACTCTTCCAAAACTCAAAGGGCGTGGCCGTGGCGTGCGGTCAAACTTTGATGTCTCGTCGCGCCACTTTTAACCTTTCCAAAAGGCCTCTCCATAGAAATTTTTTCACGTACATGCATAACAATTTTCAAGCACATTAACCATGTCAGGACCTACATAAAATCCTCTGGCACCCATATTCAAAAACTAACAGGTAGTCCGCCATCTTTTTTTTGTGTGTAAAAAAATGCCTCAATTTTGCATTTCACAGGCTACCTATTTGAACGTATTTCCCCGAGCCACCATTTATCCGATCATTACGAAATTAGTGTCAGTGTGTTCTAGACATGTTAAAGATCCAAAGTTATGTGAAACCAAGATTCTACATAAAAGGGCGTGGCCCTGGCATGCGGTCAAATTTGCATGTTTTTTTTATCCATTTTTTAACCACAAAATGCCTATATGTCTGCCATGCAGAGGTCAATCATCACCAAATGTGTCATGCATGATAAAGGTCCTGCCCTGAACACATCCATGCTTAAAATGTTTGTATTACTTACAGCGCCACCTGTTGACAACAGGAAGTTACTGCTTGTAAATTAGCACTAGCCATTGCTACACAGTTGATCATATCCTCTTCAAAAGGGTTGTGGACCGTCCTAAGACCTTGACCATACTACCTTTTCAAGCTCAAATGTCTGCGTCAAACGCTCTCACCATACAGACGCGTCGTTCGCCACAAACAGGAAGTAGTTTGTTGAAGGGCTTAATATAGTCGTAGAGTCACCAAACGTCATACACATGATCTCAGTAGGAAAGTTAAACTTGTCATGTGGGTATAGTAAGTGGGCGTGGCTAAATGGCTCAGTGGCGCCCCCTTGAAATTTTCAAAAAGGCCTCCCCATAGATGTTTTTTTGTCCTACATGCATGAAAATTGTTATGCTCATTAACCATGTCAGGACCTACATAAAATCCTCTTACACCCATAGTCAAAACATTACAGGAAGTCCGCCATATTTTTTTGAATGCAACAAAAATGGCTGAAATTCGCATTTCACAGGTTACCTATTTGAACAAACTCCTTCGAAAGCGTTCATCCCATTGATGCAAACTCAGTGTCACTGTGTTCTATACATGTTGAAGATCTCCCGTTGTGCTCTGTACGTTATTTTGTCAAAGGGCGTGGCCGTGGCGTGCAGTCAAACTTTTATGTCTCGTCACGCCACTTTTAACCTTTCCAAAAGGCCCCCCCATAGACATTTTTTCTCGTACATGCATACCAATTTTCAAGCACATTAACCATGTCAGGACCTACATAAAATCCTCTGGCACCCATATTCAAAAACTAACAGGTAGTCCGCCATCATTTTTTTTGTGTGTAAAAAAATGCCTTAATTTTGCATTTCACAGGCTACCTATTTGAACGTATTTCCCAGAGCCACCATTTATCCGATCATTACGAAATTAGTGTCAGTGTGTTCTAGACATGTTAAAGATCCAAAGTTATGTGAAACCAAGATTCTACATAAAAGGGCGTGGCCATGGTGTACTGTCAAACTTTGATGTCTCGTGCACTCCCATGAAACTCTTTCAAAAGGCCCCCCCCCCAGAGGTTTTTTCCCTGACATGCATGACATTTTTTCTGCATATTAACCATGTCAGGACTTACATAAAATGCCGCAGTGCCCATTGTCAAAACCCAAAAGGAAGTCCACCATCATTTTTTGAATGTATAAATAATGACCAAATTTTGCATTTTCAGTCTTCCTATTTTAACATACTTCCCTGAGACCCTGTTCATGCAATCATTGCCAACTCAGTGTCAGTGTGTTCTAGACATGTTTAAGATATCCCGTTGTGCTCAGCATGATTCTACACAAAAGGGCGTGGCCTCAGTGTATTGTCAAACTTTGACTTTTACACCAATCAAACTGTAAGGCCTGCTGCTTGGTCACGTCTCGCAGTTGCACTCCCGCGGTCGCAACACACCCCGACATGCACGAAGTGCTTCGGGCCCTTCATCACCGCTTGCGGTTTTAATTATTATTATTCTTCCTCCTCTTTGAAGCCACTTTTGAGGGCCTGAACGTGAACGAAAACTCACCAAAATGTGCAAGGTCATCAGGTCTGGCGAAAAATTTGATATTTTCGCTATTTCGTAAAAAAAGTTTGTGAAATGGCTCAAGGGCGCCCCCTTGAAATTTTCAAAAAGGCCTCCCCATAGAGGTTTTTTTGTCATACATGCATGACAATTTTTATGCACATTAACCATGTCAGGACCTACATAAAATCCTCTTACACCCATAGTCAAAACATTACAGGAAGTCGGCCATATTTTTTTGAATTTACAAAAAATGGCTCAAAATGGCTCAAATTGGCGTTTCACAGGTCACCTATTTGAACGAACTCCTACGTAAGCGTTCATCCGATTGATGCAAACTCAGTGTCACTGTGTTCTACACATGTTGAAGATCTCCCGTTGTGCTCTGCACGTTATTTCGTCAAAGGGCGTGGCCCTGGCGTGCGGTCAAATTTGCATGTTTTTTTTAATCCATTTTTTAACCACAAAATGCCTATATGTCTGCCATGCAGAGGTCAATCATCACCAAATGTGTCATGCATGATAAAGGTCCTGCCATGAACACATCCATGCTTAAAATGTTTGTATTACTTACAGCGCCACCTGTTGACAACAGGAAGTTACTGCTTGTAAATTAGCACTAGCCATTGATACACAGTTGATCATATCCCCTTCAAAAGGGTTGTGGACCGTCCTAAGACCTTGGCCATACTACCTTTTCGAGCTCAAATGTCTGCGTCAAACGCTCTCACCATACAGACGCGTCGTTCGCCACAAACAGGAAGTAGTTTGTTGAGGGGCTTAATATAGTCGTAGAGTCACCAAACGTCATACACATGATCTCAGTAGGAAAGTTAAACTTGTCATGTGGGTATAGTAAGTGGGCGTGGCTAAATGGCTCAGTGGCGCCCCCTTGAAATTTTCAAAAAGGCCTCCCCATAGATGTTTTTTTGTCCTACATGCATGAAAATTTTTATGCCCATTAACCATGTCAGGACCTACATAAAATCCTCTTACACCCATAGTCAAAACATTAGAGGAAGTCCGCCATATTTTTTTGAATGCAACAAAAATGGCTGAAATTCGCATTTCACAGGTTACCTATTTGAACGAACTCCTTCGAAAGCGTTCATCCCATTGATGCAAACTCAGTGTCACTGTGTTCTACACATGTTGAAGATCTCCCGTTGTGCTCTGTACGTTATTTCGTCAAAGGGCGTGGCCGTGGCGTGCGGTCAAACTTTGATGTCTCGTCACGCCACTTTTAACCTTTCCAAAAGGCCCCCCCATAGACATTTTTTTCTCCTACATGCGTAACAATTTTAATGCACATTAACCATGTCAGGACCTACATAAAATCCTGTTACACCCATAGTCAAAACATTACAGGAAGTCCGCCATAATTTTTTTTGTGTGTAAAAAAATGCCTTAATTTTGCATTTCACAGGCTACCTATTTGAACGTATTTCCCCGAGCCACCATTTATCAGATCATTACGAAATTAGTGTCAGTGTGTTCTAGACATGTTAAAGATCCAAAGTTATGTGAAACCAAGATTCTACATAAAAGGGCGTGGCCATGGTGTACTGTCAAACTTTGATGTCTCGTGCACTCCCATGAAATTCTTTCAAAAGGCCCCCCCCCAGAGGTTTTTTCCCTGACATGCATGACATTTTTTCTGCATATTAACCATGTCAGGACTTACATAATATGCCGCAGTGCCCATTGTCAAAACCCAAAAGGATGTCCACGCCCATTTTTTGAATGTATAAATAATGACCGAATTTTGCATTTTCAGTCTTCCTATCTTAACATACTTCCCTGAGACCCTGTTCATGCAATCATTGCCAACTCAGTGTCAGTGTGTTCTAGACATGTTTAAGATCTTTCGTTGTACTCTGCATGATTTTACATAAAAGGGCGTGGCCTCGGTGTACTGTCAAACTTTCACTTTTACACAAATCAAACTGTAAGGCCTGCTGCTTGGTCACGTCTCGCCGTTGCACTCCCGCGGTCGCGACACACCCCGACATGCACGAAGTGCTTCGGGCCCTTCATCACCGCTTGCGGTTTTAATTTTTATTTTTTCTCCTCGGTGTTTTTATTCTTCCTCCTCTTTGAAGCCACTTTTGAGGGCCTGAACGTGAACGAAAACTCACCAAAATGTGCAAGGTCATCAGGTCTGGCGAAAAATTTGATATTTTTGCTAATTCGTAAAAAAAGTTTGTGAAATGGCTCAAGGGCGCCCCCTTGAAATTTTCAAAAAGGCCTCCCCATAGAGGTTTTTTTGTCCTACATGCATGACAATTTTTATGCACATTAACCATGTCAGGACCTACATAAAATCCTCTTACACCCATAGTCAAAACATTACAGGAAGTCGGCCATATTTTTTTGAATTTACAAAAAATGGCTCAAAATGGCTCAAATTGGCGTTTCACAGGTCACCTATTTGAACGAACTCCTACGTAAGCGTTCATCCGATTGACGCAAACTCAGTGTCAGTGTGTTCTACACATGTTGAAGATCTCCCGTTGTGCTCTGCACGTTATTTCGTCAAAGGGCGTGGCCGTGGCGTGCAGTCAAATTTGCATGTTTTTTTTAATCAATTTTTAAACAACAAAATGCCTATATGTCTGCCATGCAGAGGTCAATCAACACCAAATGTGTCATGCATGATAAAGGTCCTGCCCTGAACACATCCATGCTTGAAATTTTTGTATTACTCACAGCGCCACCTGTTGACAAGAGGAAGTTACTGCTTCTGAATTAGCACTAGCCATTGCTACACAGTTGATCATATCCCCTTCAAAAGGGTTGTGGACCGTCCTAAGACCTTGACCATACTACCTTTTCAAGCTCAAATGTCTGCGTCAAACGCTTTCACCATACAGGCGCGTCGTTCGCCACAAACAGGAAATAGTTTGTTGAGGGGCTTAATATAGTCGTAGAGTCACCAAACGTCATACACATGATCTCAGTAGGAAAGTAAAACTTGTCATGTTGGTATAGTAAGTGGGCGTGGCTAAATGGCTCAGTGGCGCCCCCTTGAAATTTTCAAAAAGGCCTCCCCATTGATGTTTTTTTGTCCTACATGCATGAACATTTTTATGCCCATTAACCATGTCAGGACCTACATAAAATCCTCTTACACCCATAGTCAAAACATTACAGGAAGTCCGCCATATTTTTTTGAATGCAACAAAAAATGGCTGAAATTCGCATTTCACAGGTTACCTATTTGAACGAACTCCTTCGAAAGCGTTCATCCCATTGATGCAAACTCAGTGTTACTGTGTTCTACACATGTTGAAGATCTCCCGTTGTGCTCTGTACGTTATTTCGTCAAAGGGCGTGGCCGTGGCGTGCAGTCAAACTTTGATGTCTTGTCACGCCACTTTTAACCTTTCCAAAAGGCCCCCCCATAGACATTTTTTTCTCCTACATGCGTAACAATTTTTATGCACATTAACCATGTCAGGACCTACATAAAATCCTGTTACACCCATAGTCAAAACATTACAGGAAGTCCGCCATCATTTTTTTTGTGTGTAAAAAAATGCCTTAATTTTGCATTTCACAGGCTACCTATTTGAACGAACTCCTTCGAAAGCGTTCATCCCATTGACGCAATCTCAGTGTCAGTGTGTTCTAGACATGTTGAAGATCTCCCGTTGTGCTCTGTACGTTATTTCGTCAAAGGGCGTGGCCATGGCGTGCTGTCAAACTTTGATGTCTCGTGCACTCCCATGAAATTCTTTCAAAAGGCCCCCCCCCAGAGGTTTTTTCCCTGACATGCATGACATTTTTTCTGCATATTAACCATGTCAGGACTTACATAAAATGCCGCAGTGCCCATTGTCAAAACCCAAAAGGATGTCCACGCCCATTTTTTGAATGTATAAATAATGACCACATTTTGCATTTTCAGTCTTCCTATTTTAACGTACTTCCCTGAGACCCTGTTCATGCAATCATTGCGAACTCAGTGTCAGTGTGTTCTAGACATGTTTAAGATCTTTCGTTGTACTCCGCATGATTTTACATAAAAGGGTGTGGCCTCGGTGTACTGTCAAACTTTCACTTTTACACAAATCAAACTGTAAGGCCTGCTGCTTGGTCACGTCTCGCCGTTGCACTGCCGCGGTCGCGACACACCCCGACATGCACGAAGTGCTTCGGGCCCTTCATCACCGCTTGCGGTTTTAATTATTAGGGCCCGAAGCACTGACAAGTGCGTAGGACCCTATTGAAACCCTTAAAAAAAAAAATATTTTTATTTCTTCATTATTATTATTATTCTTCCTCCTCTTTGAAGCCACTTTTGAGGGCCTGAACGTGAACGAAAACTCACCAAAATGTGCAAGGTCATCAGGTTTGGCGAAAAATTTGATATTTTCGCTATTTCGTAAAAAAAGTTTGTGAAATGGCTCAAGGGCGCCCCCTTGAAATTTTCAAAAAGGCCTCCCCATAGAGGTTTTTTTGTCCTACATGCATGACAATTTTTATGCACATTAACCATGTCAGGAACTACATAAAATCCTCTTACAGCCATAGTCAAAACATTACAGGAAGTCGGCCATATTTTTTTGAAATTCAAAGAAATGGCTCAAAATGGCTCAAATTCGCGTTTCACAGGTTACCTATTTGAACGAACTCCTCCGAAAGCGTTCATCCGATTGATGCAAACTCAGTGTCAGTGTGTTCTACACATGTTGAAGATCTCCCGTTGTGCTCTGCACGTTATTTCGTCAAAGGGCGGGGCCCTGGCGTGCGGTCAAATTTGCATGTTTTTTTTTATCCATTTTTTAACCACAAAATGCCTATATGTCTGCCATGCAGAGGTCAATCATCACCAAATGTGTCATGCATGATAAAGGTCCTGCCATGAACACATCCATGCTTAAAATGTTTGTATTACTTACAGCGCCACCTGTTGACAACAGGAACTTACTGCTTGTAAATTAGCACTAGCCATTGATACACAGTTGATCATATCCCCTTCAAAAGGGTTGTGGACCGTCCTAAGACCTTGGCCATACTACCTTTTCGAGCTCAAATGTCTGCGTCAAACGCTCTCACCATACAGACGCGTCGTTCGCCACAAACAGGAAGTAGTTTGTTGAGGGGCTTAATATAGTCGTACAGTCACCAAACGTCATACACATGATCTCAGTAGGAAAGTAAAACTTGTCATGTGGGTATAGTAAGTGGGCGTGGCTAAATGGCTCAGTGGCGCCCCCTTGAAATTTTCAAAAAGGCCTCCCCATTGATGTTTTTTTGTCCTACATGCATGAACATTTTTATGCCCATTAACCATGTCAGGACCTACATAAAATCCTCTTACACCCATAGTCAAAACATTACAGGAAGTCCGCCATATTTTTTTGAATGTAATAAAAATGGCTGAAATTCGCATTTCACAGGTTACCTATTTGAACGAACTCCTTCGAAAGCGCTCATCCCATTGATGCAAACTCAGTGTCACTGTATTCTACACATGTTGAAGATCTCCCGTTGTGCTCTGTACGTTATTTCGTCAAAGGGCGTGGCCGTGGCGTGCGGTCAAACTTTGATGTCTCGTCACGCCACTTTTAACCTTTCCAAAAGGCCCCCCCATAGACATTTTTTTCTCCTACATGCGTAACAATTTTTATGCACATTAACCATGTCAGGACCTACATAAAATCCTCTGGCACCCATATTCAAAAACTAACAGGTAGTCCGCCATCATTTTTTTTGTGTGTAAAAAAATGCCTCCATTTTGCATTTCACAGGCTACCTATTTGAACGTATTTCCCCGAGCCACCATTTATCCGATCATTACGAAATTAGTGTCAGTGTGTTCTAGACATGTTAAAGATCCAAAGTTATGTGAAACCAAGATTCTACAGAAAAGGGCGTGGCCATGGTGTACTGTCAAACTTTGATGTCTCGTGCACTCCCATGAAATTCTTTCAAAAGGCCCCCCCCAGAGGTTTTTTCCCTGACATGCATGACATTTTTTCTGCATATTAACCATGTCAGGACTTACATAAAATGCCGCAGTGCCCATTGTCAAAACCCAAAAGGATGTCCACGCCCATTTTTTGAATGTATAAATAATGACCAAATTTTGCATTTTCAGTCTTCCTATTTTAACATACTTCCCTGAGACCCTGTTCATGCAATCATTGCGAACTCAGTGTCAGTGTGTTCTAGACATGTTTAAGATCTTTCGTTGTACTCTGCATGATTTTACATAAAAGGGCGTGGCCTCGGTGTACTGTCAAACTTTCACTTTTACACCAATCAAACTGTAAGGCCTGCTGCTTGGTCACGTCTCGCCGTTGCACTCCCGCGGTCGCAACACACCCCGACATGCACGAAGTGCTTCGGGCCCTTCATCACCGCTTGCGGTTTTAATTATTATTCTTCCTCCTCTTTGAAGCCACTTTTGAGGGCCTGAACGTGAACGAAAACTCACCAAAATGTGCAAGGTCATCAGGTCTGGCGAAAAATTTGATATTTTGGCAATTTCGTAAAAAAAGTTCGTGAAATGGCTCAAGGGCGCCCCCTTGAAATTTTCAAAAAGGCCTCCCCATAGATGTTTTTTTTTCCTACATGCATGACAATTTTTATGCACATTAACCATGTCAGGAACTACATAAAATCCTCTTACACCCATAGTCAAAACATTACAGGAAGTCGGCCATATTTTTTTGAAATTAAAAAAAATGGCTCAAAATGGCTCAAATTCGCGTTTCACAGGTTACCTATTTGAACGAACTCCTCCGAAAGCGTTCATCCGATTGATGCAAACTCAGTGTCACTGTGTTCTACACATGTTGAAGATCTCCCATTGTGCTCTGCACGTTATTTCGTCAAAGGGCGTGGCCCTGGCGTGCGGTCAAATTTGCATGTTTTTTTTAATCCATTTTTTAACCACAAAATGCCTATATGTCTGCCATGCAGAGGTCAATCATCACCAAATGTGTCATGCATGATACAGGGCCTGCCCTGAACACATCCATGCTTGAATTGTTTGTATTACTCACAGCGCCACCTGTTGACAACAGGAAGTTACTGCTTGTAAATTAGCACTAGCCATTGCTACACAGTTGATCATATCCCCTTCAAAAGGGTTGTGGACCGTCCTAAGACCTTGGCCATACTACCTTTTCAAGCTCAAATGTCTGCGTCAAACGCTCTCACCATACAGACGCGTCGTTCGCCACAAACAGGAAGTAGTTTGTTGAGGGGCTTAATATAGTCGTATAGTCACCAAACGTCATACACATGATCTCAGTAGGAAAGTAAAACTTGTCATGTGGGTATAGTAAGTGGGCGTGGCTAAATGGCTCAGTGGCGCCCCCTTGAAATTTTCAAAAAGGCCTCCCCATTGATGTTTTTTTGTCCTACATGCATGAACATTTTTATGCACATTAACCATGTCAGGACCTACATAAAATCCTCTTAAACCCATAGTCAAAACATTACAGGAAGTCCGCAATATTTTTTTGAATGCAACAAAAATGGCTGAAATTCGCATTTCACAGGTTACCTATTTGAACGAACTCCTTCGAAAGCGTTCATCCCATTGATGCAAACTCAGTGTCACTGTGTTCTACACATGTTGAAGATCTCCCGTTGTGCTCTGCACGTTATTTCGTCAAAGGGCGTGGCCGTGGCGTGCGGTCAAACTTTGATGTCTCGTCACGCCACTTTTAACCTTTCCAAAAGGCCCCCCCATAGACATTTTTTTCTCCTACATGCGTAACAATTTTTATGCACATTAACCATGTCAGGACCTACATAAAATCCTGTTACACCCATAGTCAAAACATTACAGGAAGTCCGCCATAATTTTTTTGTTTATGTAAAAAAATGGCTCAATTTCGCGTTTCACAGGCTACATATTTGAACGTATTTCCCCGAGCCACCATTTATCCGATCATTACGAAATTAGTGTCAGTGTGTTCTAGACATGGTAAAGATCCAAAGTTATGTGAAACCAAGATTCTACATAAAAGGGCGTGGCCATGGTGTACTGTCAAACTTTGATGTCTCGTGCACTCCCATGAAATTCTTTCAAAAGGCCCCCCCCCAGAGGTTTTTTCCCTGACATGCATGACATTTTTTCTTCATATTAACCATGTCAGGACTTACATAAAATGCCGCAGTGCCCATTGTCAAAACCCAAAAGGATGTCCACGCCCATTTTTTGAATGTATAAATAATGACCAAATTTTGCATTTTCAGTCTTCCTATTTTAACATACTTCCCTGAGACCCTGTTCATGCAATCATTGCGAACTCAGTGTCAGTGTGTTCTAGACATGTTTAAGATCTTTCGTTGTACTCCGCATGATTTCACATAAAAGGGCTTGGCCTCGGTGTACTGTCAAACTCTCACTTTTACACAAATCAAACTGTAAGGCCTGCTGCTTGGTCACGTCTCGCCGTTGCACTCCCGCGGTCGCGACACACCCCGACATGCACGAAGTGCTTCGGGCCCTTCATCACCGCTTGCGGTTTTAATTCTTTTTAGTTCTGGCTCTTTACTCAACAAAAAATATCCCCTGAGCCCCCTTTGTGTCTTTGGCTACAAGATGGTTCATGTGATTCCTGTCCCTTTTCTATCGTCCCATGGCTGTGAGAGTGATGAAATAACAGATTAAAAGCCAAGTCCTCAAACATTCAGAGATATAAAGGTGACGTTAAAAGGGTGCAATTAAAGACTGTAGTAATTCAAAGTCCTGGCTACTATGAGCATGCTACAGAGTGATTGTATCAAAGACAAAATGTACAAAGCACTACTCTGAAAGTGAGACAGATGCTGCTGATCATGCTAATACTTTGTAACGAGACAAAGCACTGTGCTTCCAGTTTTTAATATTGTGCAGAGTACCGGTAATTGAAAAAAAAAAAAAAAAAAAAAGAGTCCTTCTAGATCAGCATAGGAGGGTTCATCAGGGATTCTTTACATTTTTACATCAGCCAACAAAGAATTGGATATAGTCGTGTCACATACCTGTGTTCGCATGTCAGCGTTTGGGTGTGTCAGGTTCCTCCTAAGAGTGCACAAAACATTTTTTGCTGCAACACAAAGACACTGAGACACATGACGTGAACCTGACGGTCTATTGGAGCTCAGTGTAATGATTGTAGCCTGTGCAGGGGGTCTATCAGCAATACAGATCTCTTTTAGCCTCGGGACTGGCACACAGATGGATTGACATTGTGACAATCTTTGTGGTCTGGACTTACTGTCCCATATGAGTCATTTACTGACTTTTGTGTTTAAAATAAATTTGATTTGAGAGAGACCAGGCTGCTGGATGTAGAAAACATGGATCCTCTGCAAATTCGGGTTTCCAATGCTTGCCTGGTCAGGTGTATATGACTTTTCTTTCATTGTTCCTCAGTTATTGTCATACTTCCTCATCTATATTTAGTTTCTCATTAGTTGAAGCAATAACTTACAGCATTCTTGACTGCTAACTTCATTCATCAAGTTTTTCATAGAAGATGTGCAGTGATAAGTCAAATAGTTAGTCAACAGAGACAAATAACAATTTACTTTTGATGAAATTGTTTAACCAGTTTTCAAGTTGAAACACCAAATAATTAGTTTGTACCATTTTCTAAAATCTAAGAACATGATGGTTTTATTTAAGATATTTAGAAATATGAGTTTTGAGTTTGCTAAAGTAAAACGCTTTGAATGGGATTTGAAACAGCTTCTCTTTTTTTCTCATATTTTATTGACAAAACAAATAAATGCTGATAAATACAATAATCATTTGTAGATGAATAGAGTGAAAATAACCATTAGCTGCAACCCCAATTCTTTATAAGCTGCCTGAACATGCTATTGCTTGTCTGGTTACAGTAAAATAAAAAATAAAAAGACTCTTGCTGATCCAGTGTGACAAAAACATTTTCAGCTCTTCCAATAAAGCAATAATGCAAACACAGAAATGAATAAGGATTAATACCTCAGTAGACCTGGTTTAGTACAAGAACCTGACTTATTAAGGCGTCATTTAAATGTATGATTGGAAGGTCTCTCCTTCTTATCCTTTGTTTGTCCACATACTCATAAGATTTAAGAAGTAAACCTGTCTCTGAAAGCTCCGGCTTCAGCTCAACAAACAAAGCTCCACCACCATCCCCATGTGACAGAAATGTGTGCACATGCTACTCACTCATTATACAACTTGGTGTTTACACAACACAGCTGAGCTTTCAGGTCCATTCTGCGCCTCTATCTGAATCCATACTGCACACACATACACATGCCTCATATAGTTAAGAGTAGAAAAACTGGAGTCCTGAATCGGACCCCTTACTCTTTAATGAAGCTGAGCGAGAGGGACTTTCTCCTTTGAAGTTTTCTTCTGGCTTAACGGTTGATCCTCTCTGCAGAGCTAGTAACCACTATGAAAGAAGCCCTCACAGTTACCTGATTCCCATAGAAATGAACAGCATTATAATAATCACCAGTCTAAGAGGCTTTGAGATGATTGAAAGCAGGAAGTTTTACAAATGAACCAAATTTTATCTTTGAAGATATTTGGTGAATTCATTTGATTGGTTAAAATTGGTCCTGATTGTCTGCAGACAGGGTTCCAAATTAACACCCGTCGAGCGACAAATGCAGGTAGCTCTTTCCGTTTGGCGAGTGAATTTCAGAGGTCTATCTGCCAAAAGGATTGTTAATGTTTATACACAACAGTCATGTTTAAAATCTCTGCTGAGTATGAAGCGTGTTTGATGTTACTGCAACTACTTTTCCCTGCTCCTCTGCTGTCTGCATGACAACGCATAGTGTGGGCACACTGAGACACACCAACATACATTGCTGCACAAACGCACACACGCACCCCTGAACGCCAGCAACCACGTGCACCTGTTTACTTTAAGTATGGAACACAGTTGATCCTTGATCCATACGGACCGAGTTGGAATCGCATGTGGTCTGTTCTGTTCCATTTTTCTCTGTTCACTCTTTCTGTGTCTGCATCTGTCAACAATTAGTAACTTAACAATAATAACATTGTCCCACAGCCTGCTTTAGTCTGTGAACTACTCCACACAGACTCTGGAAAACAGCGCTGCGTTATATTATCCAAACACTGAAGATATAGTGCACGCTAAAAGAGCAAATGGATTTTTGTTTTGTGTTAATGTTGTAATGCAGGGCGGTTCCAGAGGGTGACCTGTGCACTACTACCTTTAAAAACAAGCTAATACATTATTTTTATCATTTCTAACTTTCCTGATCTGATAAAATGATCCATGACTTAAATCTGTGATTCAGTTCAATGGAACATGATATGTTGTTAACTTAATTAAATGTACTGTAACCAATGTGTATGAAACAAAAACACAATTTTATCATTTAGCTGGTAAAAAAACACAAACATGCTTGGGCTGTGAGTTTTTTCATCTACCCACCACCTCGGTGGGCGAGTAAATATTGAATCCTGTCTGCAGGTGACATGCTCCATGTCTTAATGACCAGCAAACTGGGATCCTCATCAAAAGCCAAGCAAGAGAAAGAATGGATTTGTTACAGTTTTCACAGAGATATAACTGAAGCCGGGTTATTATGCAATCGTGTCTCATGACTTTTGTGGAATTTTTCTGGTTAGAAGTCATCAGCTGTTCAGTAGTCATCTGTTAAAACCATAAAAGCTTTACTTTTTTTGTTCTGTGGATGCCTGCTTTTCTTTTGTGCACACTCTTATTTTAGCTGAATATTGCTTGTTACTTTCTTAGACTAGACATTAAAGCAGTAGCAGTGGTTTGTTTTCTAAGGTTGTCGTCTTTTACATGAAATATATATGGCTGCATTTGCGTTATGTAGGGCACCTGATGACTAGTAGTCTCTGTGAACTGATTAAGTAATAGTGTTTGTTAAACTTGAGAAATATTCCCAGATTTCCTTTCAGGTGATGAAAGCGATAGTTGAATAAAGCGATGGGAGTGTTCCCTTTGTTGAACTTTACATGACAACATTCTTGAAAATATTTGATGCCTGCTTGGTAGAACAAGGAATGTTTCAAGAGATTTGTTCAGTTGTATGGGTTAAATGTTCTCTCTGCAGCACTGCCATGCATTTGAAGTGGCGGTGCAGCTTGAATACGTGTACTTAATAGAGGCTGTGGTTACATCACCATCCAGCACTGACCTGTTGTCCTGTGCCGTTTGAACATTTCTTATCATTAACCTCTGGTACAATCTCTGTAAGCTTTATGAAACACATTCACAGCCAACAGAGAACATTCTCCGGCACGTTGTGAGGTGGCTGAATAGTTGATTTCAAGTACTTCATGTCTAAAGGTTTGGGAAGAAAACGTGAGTGTAAAAAAATCCAGAGGAAGTTACAGTTTTATATGCTCTGAGGGAGCCTGTTGAGTGTAGTCCCTGTCCTATTAAAAATTCATCAGAGGTTTGAAAGATTGAACAGGTCCATACATCGTCTGGTCTAGAATGCTCTTTTCAAAGACTTGTGCCTATGGATGGATATATTGCCCTTGGTTGGCCAGGCAAACAAAATCATCCTTCCTGTATGATTAATAAGTGCATTATGAGTCTGTCTATAGCAACTAGTATTGCTGCATGTGAAGGTGAATGTTTCTTTAAATGTATTCAGTGGGTGGAATGCTCAGAATGAGTATTACCGTAAAATCTGGTGTATAAGTTGCACTTTTTTTAGATTTATTTGTCGTTAATTTGACTGAAAGTTAGGCTGAGACAGCATTTCCAGCATGGCGGCGGCTGCCTTTGCAGTTATTCTCAACAAAAAAATAACACTTGTAGTGAATTCTTTGTATGACATGGTCATTATCCAGCATCAATAGGTATCGCAGTACGTATCATATCGTGGCCTCTGTATCGTGATACATATTGTGAGGTGGTGGGACATGCCAAAGTCCACATGCCTGTGCTAAACGTGGTTACGCATTGCTTTGATCAATTTGCCAGTTTCACCTGGCACGGTCTGCATACGACTTTATCTTCATTCTTTAGATCCAAATACTGCCGAACCGTGCTGCTCCTACTAGATGCCAACTGTTCAGCCGGGCAGCAGAGGGAGGAGAGAAGGCCCATTAGCCTGGGGGACAGCCAGTCTATGGCTACAGCTCTGGCTAGTGGTACAGCTGGTACAACATATTTATTTGACCTCATGCAGAATACTGCACACTCACAACTGGTTATCACTGTTCAATGTTTTAGACATGAAAACTGCTCACATTTTTGATTGTTTGCTTGAACAGCAATTCAAGAAAAAAGAAGTGCTTTAAGTAAGTGTTTTCTTGTTGTGAAAATGATGTGAAAGTGAATGCTCATCATAGCAGCAGGAATGTGGAGGAAGTGATGTCAGGAAGTGATGTCACAGAGATTTGCTGGATGTCTGACTCACCTCTCTTCTCTGAAGGACTTGGTCATGCATCTCTCTGTCTCTCTGCTTGTGTCAGAGAATGATCACTCCCTCTAACTCCATTAACAACCCCTCTGGGACAAAAATGTACTGAAAGACACAAAATAACTTGCATTTTAATTAAAAAATATTGTATTTTCTTTGTGAGGACAGAGAAAACCTATTGACTTCATTGAAACGAACCAAAGTTGGATCTAAAATACAGGATCTCAGGCTTTCTTTTGTTCTTTCTCCTCTCTATTTGTCTGCTCTGTCCATATACTCGCCCAATCCTCGTTCTCACTATCTCCCCCATCACGTCATCCATCTGAGGGTTGCAGTAACCATGGAAACCATGGGGTTTGTTCTCTTTCTCTCAACACTAGTACACATCTATTCCCCCTTTTCTTTCTTTTCTCGGTCTTTGGGGTCCAGACATGTTACAAACTTGAGTGCATTTAACTTAAGTTATACTCATAAAATGAGGAAACAAGTGGTTTTGTGCATTAATATCAGCCTTCCCCTCCTTTCTAATACACTTTCTGATGATGGCATAGTGTTTGTTCTATTGTTCTTGCACCATGCAAAAACCCCATAAAATACTAAATATGATTCATAATTCCTACAGCACACCCTGGAGCTACCAAAACAAACTGCTATATGGTGTGGTATGCATTAAACAGCATGTTACATACAAAGCCATAAACTTTACATCAGAGTGAGTTTTGTCAGTAGGAACAGAGCCTGACCCGAACCCGCCAACCATTCTATTTTTTATGTCCGAATCCAACCCGAGATTGACAGTTAACGTAAACTGGAGCACTGGGTTGGTGTTGCCATGTCATGCGGTTGTCATTACCTTGGTAACAGCTTGCTTGTGTACACATATCACACATGAACTGACCTTGGAAATGACCATACAAGTCTTCATTTAACACTAACAATACTTAGCTTTTTGTTAGCTTGGTAGCAGATTAGCAACTACCATAAATCATCAGCGTAGGATAGCCAGCTAACATCCCCCCACAGAAGATACCAACATATTATTATTACAAAAAGCTAACCAGTAGTCCTTTAATCATCACATTAAAACATTTTAGTGTTACCATTGACAATTGTACTTCTTAGTCCTCAATAGCTGACGAACTCTACTACCACTGTGGTTTATTCAGTGCTGTCCTCCTTTAAACGATGGTTCTTCCAGCGCTTAAGTTACTTTGGCCGGTGCTTCTAGCTGGAATAGCTAAATCAGCGAAGCAGCATGTTTGTCAACAGGGAAGCAGTCCGTATTAGCAAAGTATCCAAAGGGGAATGTCAGAAAAGATGGGTCAGAACCATGCAGAGGGTCGGAAAGACAGCTGGTGGGCAGAAATGCTTGGGGCCAGGCGCAACAACACACGCAGAGACACAGAACCACGGAGATGTGAGTGTACAGATACACTCACACTGATAGATCACCACTTTGAAGCGCCACACAGGCCAGGAGACGAGTAGACATTTTTGTAAAAAACTTTCATTTTTAAAGTGTTTTAATCAGTCTTTAAGGGATCCTAATAAATACGCTGTTTTTGGTAAATAGCTGTATGACATCTCATTGATGGGTTTGCCGGAGAAACTCCTGCTTGTACACAATCCTCTTGACACACCCACACTACATCAAAGCTTCCTTTGTGCCTCAGTTCCTCTCACCTGCTTATACACCTTCTCAGACATGCTCCCCCCACACACACACAGTTTTCCAGTCCTGCGACAGGCAGCCCATCAGAGGAGTAGATAACCTCCTGCTAACCTTGAGCAGTAATAAGGCCTGCTCCTGTTGTCATGGGGATTCAGGTGGGCAGAGGGAGACGGGGTCTTCAATGCTTAAAACTGACCGAGAGGGCACAGGGGGCACAGGCTGGGCTGACAGATTGTACCCCCCGCCCCCCTTTCATATTGGCACCTCAAAGCTGCCTGACAGCTTGTCTGGCTCCTCATGGCATTAATGGTGGGTTTTGCTGTGCACAAACACAGAAGGGCTGGAATCAAGGAAATATTGTTGGAGGAAAATATATATATATATATATATATTATTCAGACTTTCATGGCTTTAGTGTCTTTGACTTCTTCTTCTTTTTATCTTGAGGTCAGTTTTTGCAAATTGTGGCATGTGATGGGAAAAAATGAAAGTAAACAATCTTGAAGAAATGAATACTTTTATTAACATATGTTTGGTCATGGTTTTGGAAAAGTTTCTTCTTTTAGAGGCTATTTAATGGATTTATCATTTTTCAGGGAAAGATTGTGGTACTCATAAGAGGCGCTCAAAATGAAAACCAAAGAAAACATTTAAAAAAACGTGTTCACAGAGAAAGCAGTAATCCTTGTGTATTGTGTGAAATTATTGTTGTGAATGACTTTAAAGGTACAGTATGTAGAATTGCATGCTAATGTTTACATTAAAATATCTAACTTAAATTAAAAATGGACTAAACCCATGTTATATATATTTTTTAGTTGAGTACTTACATCACCTCAAATATTTCCAAAAGTTATCAAAGCCAGAGAAATCCGTAATTTTATAGTTGTAACGGGACGTGTCTTGTAGGCGGCCGCCATGATGAGCCGCCATGACAGACACGAAATGTTGATCGTTGTCAAGGAAACACCGGATGTTATGTCAAAGACCGCTGCATAAGCTAGCTGCTACTGAAAGCAGCCATTCTGTCGCAAGCCTCGACGTCATCTTTTGTTATTGTTTTGATTGAGAGCCCCCTAGTGGCGGATTTTACATACTGTACGTTTAAATTCTAACTTAGCCAGTCTTAGTTTGCATCAGAAATATGCAGAGCACAAATGCTATAAGTTTGAGACCGCCTGGGTAGTCATGTGGCTCCTGTTGAGTATTAGCATTTATATGCTAGCCACAGTCAGGTTAGCATAGCTTAAATAGCTATACACTGGTATACCCTGGTATCTCTGTATCATTGTCCAATTGGTCAATGTAACCCTGAATCATTAGTTTGATGTAGAAGCCCACAGCAAAGACTGCTTTACTTTTAGGTTTGATTGTTTACTAAAGATAAAAAAGGCACTCTGACTTCCAGCTCATATTTCCCTGTATCAACTCATGGTATGGTTATCGTACAGAAAATGTAACTCTTCACAAAAAATGTAAAATATATTTGTTAAAAACATTGAAGAAGACGACAGAAAAAACCATCAACATGTCATCATATTGTCACAGTGCTTTCGAACTGAAAGTTGATCATTCTACTAAGAATATAGAGACAAGATTGCACAAACTTTTGATACACTTAGTGAAACATTGTAGATGATAAAAATCAAGCCTTATAAATTGTTGGCTTTTCTGCACCCTCATGAGAAACTAATTAAATGGAAAACAAAAGCCTGAACTGCTGAGACTCACTGACTTGAACCTCATTAATAACTCTCGGTAAATTGATCTGCTGCTGAGGCTGCAGTCGTAAACCAGACCTGTGTGTTTGAATGTGTATCTTAGATGTGTGTGTGTTTCCCCTTTGGTCCTCCATAAAATAAAAATGTGACCAGTGAAGACTGCCTCCTCTCTCTACTTTCAGCTCTGCATGTCTAGTCTATTGTTTGTCCTATCTGGACATCTCTCTTCACATATTTGAAATACTAGGAGGGGTGATCTGAAAGGTCTGGGTGTATGAATAAAAACACATTTTTTGAAAACAAAAAGAAGGTGAATCATAGTAGAATATATCTATTGGGAGGCTTTATTCAGCGATTATCCCACTTCTCCATTACTTTCATGGTTGTGTGTCTTTCTGTGTGTGTGTGTGTGTGTGTGTGTGTGTGTGTGTGTGTGTGTGTGTGTGTGTGTATGTATGTGTGTATATAGGTAATGTTTCGCTGGTCTCTACACAATGGGGAGTCATCCCTTTCCATTATTTGCCCACAGCAACAAGAGCTCATTATAGAAACCAGACAGATGTGATCTCGATTTGTGTCAAATGGGTGTAGACAGTGGTGTGTGTGTGTGTGTGTGTGTGTGTGTGTGTGTGTGTGTGTGTGTGTGTGTGTGTGTGTGTGTGTGTGTGTGTGTGTGTGTGTGTGTGTGTGTGTGTGTGTGTGTGTGTGTGTGTGTGTGTGTGTGTGTGTGTGTGTGTGTGTGTGTGTGTGTGTGTGTGTGTGTGTGTGTGTGTGTGTGTGTGTGTGTGTGTGAAATAGCAGGAGGCTGCCTGTGTACATTGTTTATATAGTGCTATGTGTTAGGCTGCATTTGTGCATGCAAAGCACTTTTTATCATAGAGCTAGAAGCGCAGATAACACAGTCTGAATGTGTGAAATCATGTCCAATTTACATCTTTGTCTGGCACATTTCCTGAACATGCTCATTTTCTGTCTTTGTTTTACCGTGTGGAATACATCTCCATTTCCCAATGTCGTTTCCCCGTGGCACTCTAACTACTATCTTGTCTGCTAATCAGGAGAACTAATTATGGGTCTTCTTTGTCTGTTTCAGAAATCGAGCAATAGCGGATTATCTACGTTCCAATGGATATGAAGAGGCATATTCAACTTTCAAGAAGGAGGCGGAATTAGATAATGTGAGTAGATTAAGGGTGGACACATACATCCGCACAGCCAATCAGACCAATTTATACACACAATAACGCCCTGATTCCCCCTTAGTCTGTCTTTTAAGTTAACACGTTTTGGAGTGTGACCGGGAGCACCTGCTCCCAATTATTGGGGTCTCCGTCTGATTAGGGGCACTGCTCCTGTTAACTGGTCCTGTGAAGAGCTTTAATCCACCTGTGAATTTGAAGGGGAACACACTCAGTGCCCCTTTTTTTTTTTACAAGGTACATTTGTGCAATCTGATGCATCCACTACAACAGTTATGCCGTAACATTTGCTTTTTATGGTTACTATAATGTCGTTTTATTTTACTTAATGGTAGAGGATTTAATTGAATTATACAACAATCAGCTATATTATGTTGACATCTGATGCACTCGAATACAGCAGTTGTACCATAAATTCAACTTTCATAAAGCTTCTCTATTTGTAGTTTTTGTTGACATGGTCAGAAAGACGATCATTCTACTTTATATTGATTAATGAAGTGGGTGGTGGTGTATTGGAGTGCATTATATTGAAACATGTTTCCAATACTTTCCTCACTCCATTCCAACATCCACGAGAAGAGCAAAATATTAGGCACGTCTTAAAGTATTAGCTTTGAGTCATTTCAGGCTAAAACTGTTCTCGAATTTATACAGCCAAATATAACAAAAGAACATTTCCTCAAAGGGCTTTAAAGTAAGTAGTTAAGAATTCAAAATTGTTTCGAGCCCTCAACATTGGATTTCAAATGCTCAGAGCCAAAAAGGGCATGAGATGTGTCTCTACACCTGCGCAATCACAACACATGGGTGGAAAAGTGAGTTATTATCACAAATTAGTGGTCCTAAAATGTGATTTATGTGCTTCCAATCCATACATTAAGTGTTTCAGTACTTGTGTGAAACATGAACTCATACTTCTACTATTATTCAACCCAACCCCCTTTCATACAGGACACTTTTTTAACTCACTCTTCCTTTCCTCTGTATCTGTGTAGCACCTCTTTTTCTTTCACCTTGTATTCACGTGATACCCTCCCCTCCTTCGTTCTACTCCAGACGTTTTCTCTGTGGCTGCCCTGCGGAAGCAGGCTGAATAATAGATGAATGGCACAGAGGAATAGGTGCACCCTGTTGGGTATGAGTGCTCAGCGACAAACACCTTGGAAGCACCATGTTAGAAAAACACAGTTGTTTAAAGGCCATGTAGTTTGGTATTTAAATATCAAGGCATTTTTCCAATGTTTGTTATATGTTAAGTTTTATTCACATTGAATTATCTTTAAAAAAATAATAATTTGAGTGTACTTGAGTAACAGTTTAAGGTTTATGCTTTGTAAAGCAGTGCACATTTTAATTTTCTATTTTTTTTGCCTCTAAAGAAATTGTATATAACTACATTCACACACATGCATATGGTAACTACCCACTTTAAGAGGCTGGTGGTACTGCAGTGAAGTCTGGCACTCCTCCTGTGTGTGTGTTTGTGTTTGTATGTGTGTCTGTGTGTTGATGTAATGGGCAGAGTCTCCAGGCAGATGGCAGATAAGATGATGGCAGACTTGTCCATACTGGTTTTATTCGGCTCCCTCTATGCGTTCTTTCTCCTTCATTTCTGAGCCATTCATATCTTTGTCTTCATTTACACCTCATGCTACTCGAAGGAATCACCCCTTCACATTAAGAAGTGTTTGATATAGGCGTTGGGGGGTGCTTCAGACTCTCCACACCTCAAGAATGTCTGCTTTTGTTTCCAGCCGAGGCCGAGGAGCTAGCTGTGAAATTGGAGCGAATCGCTAATTTTCTCCCTCACTGACATTCGTGGCTGTCTGTCAATCTGGGTTTTTGACGCTTTGGTAGTTAGTAACAGCCTCAAGGCAATGTGATACACCATGGCAACACAACTGTTGTGTTTGGTGTTCAGGAATAGACTAAACCAAACAAAGCATCAATTATTTCCCCCCCTTTTTTTTCATTAAATTTAAGGGAATAAGAAAGTCACTATTTTGTGACATTTTACTTTCCAAGCTTTGGGTCAATAAATCAAGACAATGTATTGCAGTTTGTTAACGAATATAATCCTTATTTGCAGCAGCTGTTTAAATGCAGGGACAGAGAAGACATGCCACCACATTGTTTTGTTTCCTTCTTGGCACTAAGAAACAAACTGTGCGTGCCATGAGGGCTGTTACGTAAAAGGTAGTGGTCAGCTCATGGTATTAGCCTGCAGGTGGAAGCGTCTGTCTGCCAAGACGGCCACAAGTCAACTTCCACTGCTGCCTCCAAGACCGGGTGTGTGGCTGTAAGCTGCCTAAGCCTTTCTTGTCTGCAGGAGATTAGCTTGTGTGAGAAGGATTAAGGCTAGGTTGTGTGCTAATGTGTGTGTAGTGTGCATGTGTTTGTGCATGCGCATTGTACAGTAGGTTGGTGGTGTCTGGCAGTCAGAGTTGGCCTGTGATGGGTGTGTTTATAATTCCCTCTTCTTTCTTACTATAGCCAGCAGACCTCAGCATGCCACTCCAGCTCTCCCCCCCCCCCTCCCACAGGCTTCCCTAATAATGCTGAGCCCTCAACTTTGATTGGCTTTCTTCATATGTTTGCCTGATATTCATGTTTTTTCTCTCTCTGTCCCCCTCCCCCTCTTTTGTACACAGAATGAAGAATTGGATAAGAAGTACGCCGGCCTTTTGGAAAAGAAATGGACCTCAGTCATCAGATTACAAAAGAAGGTTTGTGAGGTTGTTCACCATCAAAAAGTGCTTGTGGGGATTGTAGCCTTGTGAATGGTTCGTGACATAACTGCTGAGTCTCCTGTTAACACCCAAAGGAAGTCTTACAAGGAGAAGAAAGTATTAATCCAACAGTTAATACATTTTAATTTGTTTAAAACCGACTCAATCACACTTAAAAGCCAATGTTTTAGCAATCTGTAAAGAGGGGTAGGGTGCAGAGCAGGCCTTGCGCTGAGCTCAGCTTGGTGTGGTGTAAGCGCATATACACATAGACAATGAATGGGCTTGAGAGTGGCATGCAGCTGCTCTGCGTCCTATCTGACAGGCCCTTTACTGTCAAATTTACTCTCTGCCTCTACACCGTTAACGCCTACCTGTAAACTCCCTGTAGGTGATGGAACTTGAATCCAAACTGAATGAAGCTAAAGAAGAGATCACTTTGGGCGGGCCAGTAACACAGAAGCGCGACCCCAAAGAGTGGATCCCTCGCCCGCCAGAAAGGTACGCGCTGAGTGGCCACCGCAGTCCAGTCACCCGTGTCATCTTCCACCCAGTCTTCAGCGTCATGGTGTCTGCCTCAGAGGATGCAACAATAAAGGTCAGTGCTGCTGGGTGAATGTGTAGTGATGCAGAGCTTCAGATAGGAGAACAGAACTCATACTCTTTAGTTTGCTTGCAATGGCAGTGACTGGAGGCATTATGTGTACAGATTGTCCACTTGAAATCAAGAAAGAGCTTTTTGTTTGATGAGAAAAATTCATTACATCTGGTTTATTTTAAACTTTTATGATTCCTAGTGAGTGACACAATCAGCCATCGATTAGTAGAGAATCTCCCTGTACTTTAGATGCTTTATGCTTTAGAGAGGAGATAACTGACGGTCACATACTCTGCAGAGAAAAACACAAGAGGGAGAGAAACATTCTACATTACTATTTCCTGCTTGTCGATGATTGTGGTGTCCTTTGGTTTCTTTCTAATGTTGGCCATTTTGTTTTTAGTGTGGTACAATGTTTCCCATACACAGGCTGTTTTCGCCTACTATTTTAGTAGTACGTACTGATTTGTTGAAAATGCAGCATGTGAATAAATGCGAGATCCAAGGAAATAGCGGGATGTTGTACTGATTCTGGAAAAATGAACAGTATGCATTAGACTAGTCTCTCTCACATACTGTTTCCCAGAATGCAAAGCACCAGGTCAGAGATCGAAATGACGGACAACAACAGCTATCATAGCAGGGGGGAAACATAGAAATCAGAATTAACCACACAAAGATATCACCAATGATCTTTTTTGGTTCTCAAAATCATGAAAATGGAAAAGAATCACTTTTCCTTTTTTCCCCCATGTTTTTTAGACTTTAAGTGGATGCTACACTTTAGCAGAGTTTGTTGTCAGCTGGGCTGTTTACTTCCACATTCTAAGATCAGAAAAACTAGCTTAGCCCGGCCTGCATACTGCAAAATAACCACCAACTGGCAGTCATACTACATACTACTGTTGAACCTAGTGTGCAGTATGCAGTACTTACTGCATACTACGTTCGATAGTAGTGTGTAGTAGGCGGTTTCAAAAACAGCCAAAGACTTGACTTGAGAGGTCGTTAATGTAGCTAGGAGGCCTGCCCAGCTGTGGTATATTTTTCTGACCATTCCAACATTCTTCCTTTTTTAAATCTATTCATAAGATCTCCATCTGCGATCAATAAACTAGTGAACAATCTCCCTTCACCCTTAAACAGAGCCAGTGTTGCTTATAGCATCTCCTTTAACTTTACTTTGCCGTGGTTCTAATAGTTTTCTGCAGCTATTTGCTGACCTTGTTATTCTGGACTATCATGGTTTTGAATCATTTAGATATGCTACATTATTAACGACAAGCCTCTGCACTGGAGGCTCACCTGGAATCCTAAGTGAAACATTTCCAAATGCAGTTTGTGCATTTGGGTGACTTCACTGTATGTGTCTCCTCTTTTAACAATCTTCAAAGAAACGACAAAAGGCACAGAGTAAGACGAGCCCACGGTGTGTATTAAGAGAGGAGAGATGTGGGTTTGTGTGTGTTTGTTCATAAGAGAAAAACTAGGGGGGAAAGAGGAGATTTTTGGTGAACAAACACTAAAATAAGTTGATGAATGAAGCACAATTTGATAAAAGTTATAACTTAACCAATGAAAAAGGAACATTGATTTTCCCCAGTGCGAGCTGTGACTCTTTACGGGTTTTGTGTACACAAAGGTTTCCTTTAAAGATGGAACTCAAACAGACAAACTTCCTCCCAACATCACAAAAAAAGGATGCAAGAGTGGCCTTTCCTAATTTTGCCTGCTTGGTGGTAGCTCTAGCACACACACACAGCTTCTGCTCACTCTGTGGAATGCTGCTCCTCCTCTTTCTCATCTATTATTCCTCATTGTTAAGCATTGCCTCCACTTACTCTCCTTCCTAGACCTGCCCTTGATCCCACATCTTTCTGTCGTCTCGGTTTCCCTAGATTCCATATATACACTCCATGATATTTCTCGGGGCTATTTTTTGCAGCAGCTCTCCCTCGCCTCACTGCACAATGCCAATGCTCTGTTCAGCTGTTTGTTCTCTATATTTTATTCATGAGACAATAAGAGACATGTGTACATCTCCTCATCTACAACCACACAGCAAGATTCCTCTGCGTTTTTGGCATGAATTTCTACCCCCTAACCTCCCTCCTTCTGCAACCCCACCTCCTAGCATCCCACTATATTTATCTTCCACTTAAAGCATCAGCTGCCCCACCTTGACTACCCACCACCAGAGACATCCATCCCTCAGGAGGAGGCAGGTCTGTGCCCACAATCGAAAAATCAACCCTGCTTCTTTGCACCTCTTTTCCAGATTGCCTTCTCTCGCTGTGGCAAGGCCGGACTCCCTCTGTGCCCTACATTTTTCTCCTCCTGAACAGCTCTGTTAAATTTTTAACTGAGGAGTAGACCTTGTTCTCTTTGCACTCATTCACTGACTGAGATGCCACTTAGACTGGTAATAAAACTGAGCTGCCATTTTTGTTTCACTTCCACTCTTGGGCCTGAATTTGTTTTCTTCTTTCATTTTGTTAAGAGGGCGAGTACGGAGCAGATTATTGTTGTGTGATTGAAGATCTAGATCTTCTATCTTTTTGTGAAGAATAAGGGAAACCTATGTGTTGGATAAAAACCAGAGGAGTTTAATAAACAACTACAAAAAAAGTCAGCTATAAAAATGACAATGAATACAACAAGCCCGGCTCTTTCCAAAGGTTATATTATCCGTCTGCCAGCTTCCTTCAAGCGCATACAATGATATGTTGTATCTGGGTGATCTGACCTGTACAAAAACTGTTAAAGCAACAGCTCACTATTTTTACGAGGGGTTTATTTAACTCTCTCTCTTGGCTTGTAACAAATGTTTCGTGTCTTGCCTGTCTTGCAAACTGCTACTGGATGCTTTGAATTTCCCTCAGGTTCAATAAAGTATCTATCTATCTAAACCCGTTGTCAGGCAACCAGGAGAGACCCAGGAGGTTAGTTGTCCAGACGAGTTTTGTTTTTTTATCTTTTTGTAAGTCAAAAACAAAATGTTGGGCTGCATCAATCTTATACATAACATGCCATTATATGTTTGCTGAGTGATGGAGTATGTGGCTGTATGTAGCTACTTCACTGCACTGTGGACTTTCTATGCAGAAAGTTAATATCAAGATTTCTGATCCAGCCCTCAGAGCTCTGATTAGTCTGGGTTTAAAAAGATAATTTCTTTAATCAGTGAGTATGGTTTAAGTTTCACTTGCGTTTTGTTTGAGTCAAATCATTCTCCTTTTTTACTGTTTTTATTCTTTCTCAATCATAGGTCAAGTCAAGTTTTAAACAGCCTCAGCTGACCGACGTGCTTTACAGACGAGGCGTAGAAACAACAACGATCTGTACAATCTGTTTTTATTTCACTTCTTTAGTTTTGCTGTCCTCTGGGCCTCCCCCTCCCCCTCGCTATTTCTTGTCCTTTCACTTCATCTAACGTAGCAGATCTTTCCATGACAAATGTAACCTTGACTTTGGTTATTATCTTCCACAGCATGTAAATCAGGAGGTCCTGGGCGTAGCGTGGTATGCCCTCATACATGTCGAGCAGAGGCTGGGCTCATTTGAACAAGAGCAAAGAGCTGTTGTATGAGCATGCTCATTGCATTTACAAAGACAGTCTTTGTGTTATTGTTGGCCTGTAAATGACAAAACATGTAGACAGAATGTAAGCTATTAATAAACATGAAAAGGGCACGTTTTTTAGCTGTTCTTTTTAATAATGCCCGGGAGGTGTGCCACAAGGAATCAGAGTTGAGTTACAGGTAGTTATTGGATTATGAATACTTCATCTTAATACTGTTTTATTTGTGTACACCGCTTAACCTGGTGTACCTCCAAACACATTAGCTGCACTGATCTTCTCCTAGATAAACCCCCCATGCACTTTGTACCTCAAAGCCATCTGTACTGTCTGTAGCTCCCTTTTTCGGGGGGAGGCAGTAGGACCAGAGGGAGGGGGGAGGAGAGGGTTCTCCTGTCACCGTCTGCCCAAAATCCCCCACCCAAAGAGGAAAACTAAGGAGGGTTTATCCCTCCCATGACAAACCGTCTGTCTGCTCGAAAGCCAGAGACCTAACAGCTTTCTCAGGAAAGAAAACAAGGCTTATTACTGTTCACTCCATATTGTACTCGAACTGGCAGTGCCAAATGAAGCACATTGAACTGTATCTTTGGATTTGATCAGGAGTGCCTGTAACCCTAATCACACTTGCACATGCATCTCTCTCATTATAAGAATAATGTGTCAAAGGATCTGTAACTCAGTATGCAGAGAGTGTGTGCTGTCTGCAAACTGAGCTGCAGAAATGATCTGTTAGGGGGAATGCCATTGCAGTCTGGTGATATACAATCGCCATCAGCAGATCTTATTGTTGGAACTGTAACGTGGATTGTTTGGACATATTGGCTCTCTCTTTTCACCGTGTTGTGGCTTCTGAACTGTTCAGCTGAGAAATGAGATGACATGGGGCCATGTCTCACATGTGGAGGCTTAGCTCTGGTTTGGAGAGGGATTCAGTGAGCTGAATTTCAAATACTTCATTGTACTGTTGTTGAGAGATAAATAGACTAATGTGTTAGCCATACATGTTTGTTATATTTTATGTTGTATATTTCTGTCAAGTTAGTTTATAAATATGTGGTTTTCTGCAGGTGTGGGACTACGAAACAGGAGACTTTGAACGCACACTGAAAGGCCACACAGATTCCGTGCAGGACATCTCTTTTGACCAGACTGGCAAACTGCTAGCATCCTGCTCTGCAGACATGACTATCAAGCTGTGGGATTTCCAAGGATTTGAATGCATCAGGACAATGCATGGTAAGGAAGAAAAAAAACATTTTATGCCTTTCAAAAAAGTGTTCGTCCTTTTGTATGACCACTTATTTATCAAGAGAAAAAGAAACAACAACCTGACACTAGCCTCCTACCACGTGGGTAATCATCAAGCTGGTGAAGCAGCTCTTTTGTACTTTAAATCATTGCATCATAAATGTAGCTTAATATGACTGTACAAAGGTGCAGATGCTGTTAGTTATCACACTTGATGAGCTTCAATCTGCTCCAATTCACACCACCCTGCACTGACATCCTAACCAGCTCTGACAAATCAACTGCTCTGGTCTCTTTTAGTACCCAACGACTCCACACCACACCACAATACACTACTGCAGGCATTTGCATCCACCTTCTTTGTTATGTAAACCGTTAATTCACAAAGAATTTGTCTGGGCTTATTTTCATCAGGCTTGTCAATTATTTGTCTTACTTTTCTGGGGATCTAAGGCAAGGTGTCATGTTATCACTGAATCATTCCCTCAGCCTCTTTTACACTTTAATAGCTTTGTCTACATGTGCCCTTTAACCCTCACAGTTTTATGAATCAGCATTTGAATATTTTTCAATATATATTTCAATATATGAATTAAGTAAGTAAGAAAGGCCATCAACCAGCCAGCAGCAACCCAAACATTATGACTCCTCAACATCTCTAATTGAGTTCTCCTGCTTAAAGAGCCCTTTAATGTCTAACTGAAGGGGAAAACCTGCTTAGCAAACAGGCAAGAAGCCTTCTTATATTTACTCAGGAGGTGTAAGTCCTGCAGTTTGTGCAGTGTGAGCAACATATTTCACATGTTGCTTATTTTGTTCTCAAACAGTCAACTGTGTTTCGTCTGTGCAAAAACACATTCAAGCACAGATATGTCCGTATATTAAATTGACCCCAGTGTCGTAGTTTTGTTCCCCATCAATTCCCTGCCGTCTATTATTTCTGCATTCACTTTTAATTGTTCTCCTCAACCTTGCCTCCATGTTCCTTCCACTTCTCCATTTGTCACGTCTTCAACAAAACACATAACTCTTAACTGGTGAAGTAGATTAGTGCGGATCTGAAAAACAGTTTAATTATCCTCTTCAGTACCAGATAGCACTTAACTGTGTAGGTGTCACCCATTATTAACACACACACACACACACACACACACACACACACACACACACAGAGTTAAGCTGGCCTTTTGGAGAATACTTACTGTTGTCTTCATCTGTTTAGCAGCTTATATACGGCACAGCATCTGGGTAATTAGGCATCTCTTTTTCTCCGTGGAACAAAGTAGACCCCAGAAAATTGGCTGCCTCTCTTGTCATATAACTGGCTAATGGTGATCAAACCCTTTGATTTGTGATGCTGTTGGTGACTGCAGGGGAGTACAACAATAAACTTCAATAATGAAAATAAACCTGTGTAAAAATGATCTGTCTGGTGGATTAAGGAAAAATGAAAGGGACGGTATGTTACCGTCTTGAATGGTGCTTTGGGTTGTGTTGCTCAGAAAGCTTAGATTGTGTTTTTGTGTTCTCTTTTTTTCCAGGACATGATCACAATGTTTCGTCTGTAGCCATCATGCCCAATGGAGATCACATCGTTTCTGCCTCGAGGGACAAAACCATAAAAATGTGGGAGGTGGCAACTGGGTATGCAGTCTCAAAGACATCCTTCAAACAACTTTCTGTTTTTAAAGCATGATATTCAGTTTGATTGATCAGATCTAACCTGAAAACGTGATGACACTGTTTTCTGTCCATTAGCTACTGTGTGAAGACCTTCACTGGCCACAGGGAGTGGGTCCGTATGGTGCGGCCCAACCAGGACGGCACACTGATTGCCAGCTGCTCCAATGACCAAACAGTGCGCGTGTGGGTCGTGGCATCCAAAGAGTGCAAGGCTGAGCTGCGGGAGCACGAACATGTGGTGGAGTGTATCTCCTGGGCTCCAGAGAGCGCCCACCCCACCATCCAAGAAGCCACAGGCTCTGAGGTAAAGGACTACTTGAATGAAAAATATGGCAAAGGTTTATATTACGACACCAATAAAATAGCGATTAATTACACAGCCACACCTGGATCTCCTTCACATTTCCCAAGACATGTTAAGACCTGGGGACCGTCACTATAGCTCTTTATGCTTTTTTTAAACATATAAACTGAAATTTAGATCGGACATTACAACAATACTTACAGTGACTCTCAGCCATTTGAACGGTCTTTAATAAAGAGAGAGTGTGTGCTCGTGTACAAACATGGCCTAGAGTCAACCCAGACTCACTCCTCGTGCCTTGTGATCTTAAGTGTGTCCAATCATCCCCCTTGTCAGGTTAAGACAATATTTGCCCTGGCAGCAGTTGTCCCAGTCTAACCTAAAAAATCTCTAAAAAATAAGCAGAGCATATTACTACCTGATGAATAGACTGATAGATGTGTGGTAAAAGAATAGTCATTATTTGTGGACAAACACTGATAGGTGATGTTTTCCTCGCCTGACTAAGATGAGGTTATCAGCGGTAGTCATCACGTGGTCATTTGCCAGAAACCATCACATTTTTTGCAGAGCTTGTATATTGCTGTATCAGATCGTTGCACTGACTCGCCAACACCTGATACTACATTTTAGGCTGTGTTGGAGGCCAAAGCCATACTAGCTGTATCAACCTCTGATACCAGTAACCGCTCTAGTCGGGTTATTGGGTGGGGGAAAAAAAGGTTAAAAATGTTATAAATCAGGAAAATAAATTGTTATGTCACAGAATTAAAAATGTCTAAAGTTCAACAAGAAAAAGACAGCTGTGTTTGGAATAAACCAAACAAACATAGCTTTATGCACTGGATGTTTGCCTTGGAGGCACAGCAATAATATTGAAATGTCAATTTCACAATTAGCCTGATTTCTCTTTAGTCCTTTTCTCCAAAACACTTAAACAGACCAGAACTGTGAAACCCAGCTTCAATGACTCTGGTGATTGCTTGGTTGCACCTGCCAGTCTGTTTGAAACCAGTCTCCACTGATGCAGTTAAAACCATCAGGCATGTAATGACTGTTTGAACCAAAGTGTTTCACAGCTATATCGTTTTCCCCTTTGTGCCCAACCAGTCCAAGAAGAGTGGTAAGCCAGGCCCCTTTCTGCTGTCTGGCTCCAGAGACAAGACCATCAAGATGTGGGATGTTAGCATTGGCATGTGCCTTATGACTCTGGTGAGAACCATCTACTGAAATATTGATGTAAAAAAGAATGAAATTATTCTGCACATTAAGATGAATTGGTTTGCAACTGGTGTCTGTTTATCCCACAGGTTGGCCATGACAACTGGGTGCGTGGTATCCTCTTTCACCCTGGAGGAAAGTTCATTGTGAGTTGTGCGGATGATAAGACCTTAAGGATCTGGGACTACAAGAACAAACGCTGCATGAAAACCCTGTGTGCCCACGAACACTTTGTTACCTCTCTGGGTAAGCAGCCCCCCTCACCACATGAACCATCTTTGCTTTTGTTTGACCGGTTTGTCCCCTGAGGTGCAGCAGGAACCTCTTTGTTTCACGCTCACTGGACAGTGGAGCTCGTTCCGAGAATATCTGCTTTTGCCAAAGGTTTTAATATTTGTACACAAACCCAGTTTTTCCACCGTAGTGTTCTGAGAGTCCTAAGGGTTGATAGCAGCTGGGGGTTTAAAAGGTAGACAAAAGCTTAAGGATTTTCCTGCCTCCCCCTCCTCATATCTGCAGCTTTTCAGCAGATCAAGGCTCAGGGAACTCTCTTGAGGAGCTCTTTAGCCAACTTTTCCATGCCAAACTGTTTGAAACCCAGTCCTCTTAAATCCTGTTTGATAAAAAGAGGATATTGATGTGATGAATTTTGGATTGGTGTGAAAAACAATTGAAGCACCTTTTGTTTGGTTTCATTGAAGCAAAAAATGTATTTTCACCATTTTCCAAAGTGTTCTTCTGTCTGTACACACAATACAACACCCCATTGGAACTCTCATTGGTATTCAGTCTGACATAATTTGCAGGTTAGCTAATTTTTCATAGGATTGTTTTGTTTGGTATTTTCCAACCAATAATTGGTGCATGTCACCAAAATCATTTTCATTGGCGATGTAAGCCACAGTAGCTTTGACTTGTATTTTTCATGTGGTCAGAGAAACCTGCAGATTTAACAACTTTTTCTTTCTATGAACCTTGATTGTAATAATAAAGAGGGTGCATATGAGGAAGGATGATAGGCGCTGATACAGATGTGCAGATACCTTTTGATACCGATTTTGGAACCTATGTAGACATTAGCATTGGCTGAGTACCCCTCCAATAGAAGTGAGTACCCCTCCAATAGAAGTGAGTACCCCTCCAGTAGAAGTGAGTACCCCTCCAATAGAAGTGAGTACCCCTCCAGTGGAAGTGAGTACCCCTCCAATAGGAGCGAGTACCCCTCCAGTAGAAGTGTGGTTCAAAGAAATTCCATATTATTTGTGGGGGTAAAAAGTAATTGCTGACATTTTGCTAGCTTTGACTGACATTGCCCTTTCTGTTAGCACGGCACTGTTGTTGTTACTGTCACACAATTAACCTTTAACAGGTTGTTTTGGGGAAGCTATTTTTCTGCCAATTTTCTCAGTTTTTAGTTGGAAAAAAAATGCTAAAGGAAGGAAAGACTGTGTCCCCTTTCATAATCCTGTCGTATCGAAAGTCTAGAAAAACCCTTATTGGTCCATTCATCCAATCATTGGAAACAGCCATCAAGTAATATTTGACTCTGAATACTCTGTAATGTTGGTGATGAATAAAAATTTGACGCAGAAAAGTTTTTAGACGGATGGTTGAACACAGATAAATGTGTGCAGCAGCCGTGTTGTTGTAATTAAAGTCTTTGTCATGGAAACAGACTTTTATTTTCTTCGTTTTTCTTTGCTCTGATTATCTGTTTGTTTCCTCGACAGATTTCCACAAGGCCGCTCCCTATGTGGTCACTGGGAGTGTAGATCAAACATTAAAAGTGTGGGAGTGCCGCTGATTTGGACCTTGGAGGATTGGACCAACACCCCATTTACCCAGATGCTCCTCTGGATCCAGCCTCCCCTTCGATCATCCCACCTCCCCTTTCATCCCCCCCTTCCCCCTCACCTAACCTAAATCTCACCCGCACATCATCATCATCATCATCTCCTTCCTCCGGCTGCACTTACCACCATGGTTATCTTTGCATCGCTCTCTCTGGTCCAATAAATATTGTCCTTCTATGTAAATTATTCCTGGATGTAGATCGAGCTACTAAATGTTACACAAAAAAGTATTCTTGCATGGTAATCCAAAATTGTATACTGTAAATTTACATAACGTCTAGAAGTACCATAGGTTTACCACGAGGCTGGCCGTCTGTCACGCAGCCTTACCGACCAACCGAAGGCAGATGTTTTTGACTGGGTGTAAAATGTAGGGCACTAAAAACCTTTAATTTAAGAGATGACAGTGTCTTTATGTGTAAGATTTATTTTTGTCTATTTTTTTATTTAGGATTTTGTTTTCTCTGTTTTTTCTCTCCTTCACTGTCGTAGTCTGTTGGTGCCTAGCTTGGTGAAACGTTCGAGAGATAAGGAAGGAAAAAAGCATATATATGATGCGATAAGATACAATTGTCTGTGGGGCTGTTTTCAAATAATCTGTAGCTTTATAACATCACTTCTCAAGTGTGCGTACCATTTCTTTTCATGTGGACTAGGAAATATTTTAATGGCTGTATATACGAATGTTTCAAACGTTTGTCCTTGGACCTTGGGGCTTAAAAACAGCTTTGTACTCTTGTCATGGTGGCACATGAGCCACTGAAAGGCTTTAGATAAATTATCCCATCTAATGAATCTGCAACAAAAAAAAGAATACCATTTTTAAAAAGTGGCTTTTGTGAATTTACTCACGGAGTTGTTTTTCACAAGAAGCCCAAATGTACACAGCAAGTTTGATTGGCTACCGCCTTGAGTGTGCGCACTGGGTTGCAGTGACATCTGAGCAGAGTTCAGGGATTACACCTGTGTAATCTTGAGCACTTGATAAAGACCTCCGTTGTGTCTCCTTTTAGGAGATGAATCCCTGTGACCTTGCATGTCAGACTTTCATTGAACTGAGGCACCTCAATCTACTTCTAGTACTCTTGTCTTATCTCTTATCCAGGCAGTCTTGGCACAGCTTGGTTAACTATAGGAACTATGTGGGGTCAGAAGATGCAGATGAAGGCCTCAAACAGAAGCCATTGGTGGAAATCAACCTGCTACAAGGAAAACGTAAAGGCATGATGAGGAGTCAAAGTGAGCCCCCTGGGTTTGATATCTGGGATGTGCAAAGATCTCTAATTTCTGAGGGTATACAAATGGTTTTGAATAGAAAAATTCAGTTTTCTGTGAAAATATGAAATGTAAATTAAACTTGTTATTAAGAGATTTGGCAATTTTGTATCATCGCACTAAAGGATGAACTGGCTGGGAATTAAGGTATCGTGAGGAAATGCTAGCAGCAGACACACCAAGTGATCTGTTGATGGTGTAAAGTCTGTAGAGGGGTCTGATACTAAGGATGCTCCTCGCTGTTGAAAGAGGACAGGAGCAGTTCCTGGATCAGATATGCAGGAGAATGCTAAAAAAAAAAACCTGAGCAGAGAGACTCTTTACAGAGAAGAATCCATCTGCAGTCCACATCACACGTATGCAACATCTTCTGAGTGGCTTTCCTCAAAATTTTAGCTTTTGATCTTTGTGGAGGGGTCGTTAAAAACAGGAAGATTTGTGGCAAAACTGGAAAATTACTGTAAACCAGTCAATACTGTAGAAACAACCATTCCACGCCCTGTGGAGGACAAAATACATGAAACATCTTTCTTCTAACTGTAGCTGATAAGGTGATTCATTAATCTTGCACATCCCTCTTTTCACTAAATCTTTGGCCCTTGATTGGTCCAAAGACAACATTAAAATTGAATGCTGTTGATAAATGCATAAACTTCTAATTTCTAATTAGCCCTTTCATTCCAATGCAGTTCTCGGCTAATAAAGAATTCCACTGCTTAACTGATCTTATCTTCGCTTCTTTGCCATGTTTTCCCTCTTCCTGTGTGTATTGGATGTGATGATCTGCTGCTCAAGCTCCTGCTAGTGGCTAATGTGAGCCTAATGTGACCTGTTGATGTGGCACTGCTGCATGTAAACCTGCACCAGAGGCAGAGCTGTCAGAACAGTATTAGTTCAAAAGCTTGAATATTGGAGACTTCCCATCACTGACCAATTAGTTTGAATAATGTCTCTGTGTACTGTAAGTACTTAAACAATTTGGGAAATATGCGTGAGAAATATGGGAAAATTGATACACGTCTCATATTTGTACTGAAAATATGAACCTTCAGCTCATGGCCGTTTAGCTTAGCCAAGCATAAAGATTGGAAACAGCTAGCCTGGTTCCCTGCAGCGTAGCAAATCTGCCAACATGCTTAAACAAGTTTCCTGATTAACAGCTACAATCTCATGTTTAATCCATTCAAAAATAAAATATGAAATGACACTACGCAATCATATGGTGGGATTTATTGTCAACTGGAGCCTGTAACTCAGACTATCACTGATTGGCTGGCAACTGAAGTAAAAAGATGTAATTTGTTTTTTTCTTTTTGTTTATTTACCTTTTAACGCCATTGTAAAGTAGTAAGCTCAAATGGAAAGCTTGACATTTATTATTAAAATTATTCCGTCTCTAAAATACAAGTCTCTGAATTGAGGATTTTCCTGGTACCGTTTAAGGTTAAAAGAAAAAGGAGTTTAAACACCTTATGTAGCCTCTTGTTATTCTGAATGAATGGAGCAATGCTAGCAGTTTACACCTGTCTTTATGCTAAGTAAAACTAGTGCTTGCTAAAGATGCATATTTATCATGAAAGAATTACAGTTTTATGAGCAAACTCGTGTACTATTTATGTTTCCCAAAATAGTCTCTTACAGTTTGTCTTCTTTGGTCGTCTGGCTAGCTGAGTTCAGACAGCTCTGTTCAATGGTTGTAGAAAGGCTGGTTTTGTTGATTGTGTGATGCAATTTGAAGGAGGCGTACATCCTCCTTCTGTAACTGCAATGGGATTGTGGCAGACTGGGATGTCCAAAAGGAGAACCTCTTTCTTTCTTTCAGGGAATCAATCTGATGTCTCCTTTTGGGGTGTGCCCATTTAAGGGTCTTTTTTTTCATTAAGCTGTTGTCTCTGTCCTTACTTCCAAGGAAGACTTTGGGTGGAAAACCAGCTTATTTTGTATTACAATTTGGCATAGCTAATGAAGATGCCAATTTGTTAAATGTTCTAGCTAAAGCCAAAAAAAGGAGACATTCCTCTGTACAATCTGGTTTAGCTTGATGAGTCAGCCTCTTTCTTTAGGTCCAACACTGTTTGGCCAACTTCGATAATGATTCTTGTCTCCTCAGGATCACGCTATGACATGCCAGACCATTAAATGTAAATTCAAAACGACTTCCCTTCCTTGTTTTTATTCAAGGATCGTGGTTAATCAAAGGTCAGGACGATGTGTGTTCTGTTTCTTTTGTAAGAATCGATGGAAAAAGCTACAACACAGCTGCTGGTGTTGTAAGCAAGTGTGTGCCCTGTGGGAAAAAATCCCCTTTTGCCATTCGCAGGTCCCAAGCAATCCCTGTGCTACACTGGTCGGCTGTGTGAAGGGACTGACAGACAAGTTTTGACTGTCTGTTGTTTTTTTTTACCTCGGCCTAAAGTCCACCACAAGTCTCTTTATCTGCCCATGAACCACATTCGAGGGCTTCAGACTGCACAACACAGGAGAGCTCATTGTTTTCACCACTATGGTCTCACTCTTCACTCAGCAAACTGTTAACAATATACCTGGATGTCATTATTGTTTGCGATATAATAAAAGATGAAAATCTGCATCCGTGTTGTCCTGCGTATTTGTTTTGATCTTATTGTTCATGGATTGCAAGGCAAGAAAGTATTACACAGCAGCATTAAGGAGAAAGTCTAAATTTAGCCTACATTTCAATTTAGTTAGAGTTCATTGAAGTTGATGATGAAAATGTGATAGACACAGTCACAAACTGCTTTTTAAATTCATTTAGTTGTATTTTTCTCAACACTTCATGCCATTTGTAATAAAGGAGAGGATGTAAAGGAAGGTACAAGTAAAGCATAAAGAAATGAAATCTAAAATAAATGGATATTAATAATAAGGGGAAGGTACTTTTGTATTTGTAAAGTTAGTATGAATGTAGGTTAATAAAATGAGCTTGGAAGAAAAAAAATATTTTGGAGGGGGAAGGTAAACCTAGCCTTCCAGAAAGCATCTTTGAATAGAAAACTCAGAAAAATAACATTCACAATAATATTCATCTGTTGGTCTATGAAGTAAATATAATATGACAGTTTCAATCAGTGTTTGTAGCATTGTTTATAATGTAGTATTATTTACAGTCTATGGTTTGTAGCGTTGACAAACTGTCGAAAAATATTAAACGGGGTCAAATGAATTATTTAACTCAGCTTTTGTAAAGATAAAATAACTGAAACAGTCTCCATGGGGACCGTCTTGTTGCTGACGTCAGCACGCAACGCCGTAGAGAGGTGACGTGTTGAGCATCCAGGAAGAGAGTTACAGAAACGTTTGGACAACGTGAGTTCTGTGAGTATTTTCCACAGTAATACAGTCGTATTAAGACACACTGAAAATATTAGCAGGCTCCATCGCAAAAAGGGAAACGTCAGTAAGGTAGGCAGGAACAAAAACACACAATACATCCGCTCAAAATGTTAGCCAGCTGCTAAAAACAAACTCAGAATCAGCGACTTTGTAGGCTATCCCGCTCAATAAAGAACAGCAGTGTGAAGAGCAGTAAGTTGCCAACGATGTTTAGCAAAGTTTCATGTCGATATTAAGTGTTACTTCAAATAATTCAAGTCTTTAGGTTAGTTGCTTCAAAGTTGAGTTATCTGCTGCTATCATCATGTTTCTTTTAATGGCATGTGTGCATGCTGTTTATGCTCATGTCTCGTGTCTTCCTTCCTGATTCAGGGCTCTGATCATGGCTCTTAATAAGTCAATGCACCCCCGGAACCGATACAAAGACAAACCTCCGGACTTTGGTTACTTAGCCTCAAAATATCCAGACTTCCAGCAGCATGTGCACACCAGCCTCGCCGGAAGACCTGTGTAAGTAACCAACAACAGTACCGAGTTTGTGTCGTATTTTATCGTGCACGCAAAATACTATTTTATCTCATTGATTGTTCATCCCTGATCTAAAATCTTTCATCATTAGCACGTGACGTGATCACACAACAGCTTAAGTAGTCTTAGTTAGCTTATTATATCTGACCCATTTCACACCTTTCTTGGTTGCAGGGAATTGTGATTTTTTTTCTCCTTAATTTTTCCAAAAGAAAAAGACACATGTTTTAACATGCACTTGTGCCCACAGTCGGGTCATTAGAGAAGATTTTTCTGAGTTTGGTGTGAGAGAACTTGACTGGGAGCTACACATAGCCCTGATGTCTACCCACTCCAAAACCTCTGGGTTAACTGAGAAGCAGTTTGTTAGCTGTGCTGCATATCCGAATAATAATGCATTTTTATGATACTTCAAATTGGAAAAATGCAGATACTGACCTTTCAAAGATGGTTGAGTAATCAGTCATTTCAGGATCGACCCTCATTATTACAGTTGTCATGCCCATGTAATTTTGAAATTCTATCAAATTGACTCATTCAGTCACAAAGGGAAACGATCACTGGCCTCGTTCACTGACTACACTACACTACAGATTATAATTTAGTGAAAAAAGACAGTTGGACTATTGCATCTCTAATAATTATGACTGTGAATTTCCGAGTTTAGAAAGGACTGCACTTAAAAAGTCTTCCATCTATTCAAAACCTGTTACACTGCATGACTGATGACAGAGGCTCTTCGGTTTTCAAATTTAATACTCATGCAACATCAATGGCTCAACCGTGAAAGACTTAGGGATTCATCTTGCCCAACAATCTTCCAATTAGTGAATTCAATCTTCTTAGCAAGAACTGGCCCTATTATTGCTCCATCCTTCAAGGTTATCCTATCCAAATATGATGGATATAGTGCTTTATTATCATGCATTTTACACTCTACACAAGCAGCTTTGAAATAATAGATCTGTTCGGAATCCTTTCATGAAAACTTGTATCATTGCATATAGAAACATGTTCAATCTCTACCATCCATCCAGTGTAATGCAAAAAGCTACATATCATAAGCACTACCTTATAGCTGCATATTATTGTACGCCCAACACATATTTGACCATATTGTGTAAACTGTTTGAAGCTGTGAGCACAAACAAGTCGGACCCTGAGGACCCAGTTCAGCACCGCTCAGGCCCCAGCTGACTCGGACTGATCTTTACTGCTCAATCAGCTTCTAGCAACAGCAGGACGACCACGAAACCTGGACAAATGATTAATGGACTCAACATCAAAAGACCTTCTTTTTTATTTTGCTCTATCCTTTTTTTTGCTGGTTCCTTTTTCCATACGTGAGACTTCAAAAGTACATATGAGTGACAGTTAAAAAGAAATCCCAATTTGAAGAATGGTTGAGTGTGTCGATCAAAAAGTGCCCCGTTAGACTCCTGTGTTGTGCCAGGAAACAAATTATAGGACTTGACTTGTGTGTGTGTGTGTGTGTGTGTGTGTGTGTGTGTGTGTGTGTGTGTGTGTGTGTGTGTGTGTGTGTGTGTGTGTGTGTGTGTGTGTGTGTGTGTGTGTGTGTGTGTGTGTGTGTGTGTGTGTGTGTGTGTGTGTGTGTGTGTGTGTGTGTGTGTGTGTGTGTGTGTGTGTGTGGGGTGTGTGGGTGTGTGGGTGTGTGTGTGTGTGTGTGTGTGGGTGTGTGTTTGTTCGTGTTCCCCCTTAAAAGTGAGACACTGCTGACAAGTCATGCTGTGAAAAAGTCCAGGCAGGAGAACAAAGACAGAATATGTCTGCTGGGATTAGTGGATGTTGACGTCGAGCAGTGTGAGCTCATGATTGCCTTCTTTTGTTGTTTTAGCAGATGTGCTACTGGAGGCTGAGATTTCCAGAACTTTCCTTGAGTCCTCAGTGGGTCAAAATGTCCAGTGTACTTATATGTTGGCACTTTGAAAAAATAATCGCCTTCTGCTAAATCTAGGTGGATGTTTGGCTTCAAGAAAAATGAAGAGAGTGATCATCTTTTTATATAGACTATATAGCAGAAGAAGCAAATGTGTAACAATAACTATTGATACTAAAGGCTGCATTCTGCTAGACCTGACCGTTCAAGGATCCTACTGTTGTGCATACCTACTGAATTAAAGAGAGAGCTTTAGTTAATGTCGATAAGTACAACTGCTTTACTTACTCTTTATCAATATTCTACAGTAATGATCATTTTGTTGAAGAATACTGAATTGGGGTCATATAGTTTCCTAATATGTTTAACGCCCTTCACAAAGATGAATGTTTTTTCACTTAAAATATTGTGTATATCTGTTACAAATTACATTAGGACATTTCAGACAAATGTGAACTCAAGTCCATTTAGACTGGATTCATTTCTCGAGGTGAGGTTATTTGGATGTTTCCTGGACTGTTCAGTGATTTTTGATCCTGTATGGACAGTACATTTGGGTAAATGGCAGACCACACCACTTCTTATTGGAGCTGCAATGTCAGTCGTCTGCTGTTGTGTATTTTACGGGAAAAGAGGTGCTGGTCCCCCAATTTTTTTGGACTGTCGCAGGTTCCAACCCTTTTGGTACCAATGCATTGATGGGAAAAAAAAAAACCTTAATTCAACAACACCATAAAAGCTTATCAAATGTGTTGTTGGTACGTCAGGTTGTTGCTCTGTGTTCTCTCCTTAATAACATCTGTATCCGTTTAAGTTTGTTTTGTCATGGTTGAGACGTCATCCATAGCAAGGAGTTGAATATCTGAAAAGTACATGGATTTTTTTCTGAATGGGGCTTCAGTGTTTTTGATACTGGTAAAGACAAAAAAAAAACTTAACCCAGCCCAGCTCTTCTTATTTTAACTTAAAATGTATTTTGGATAAGCTGGGTCTATTATTTGGCAAACTTGTCATTCTTTTTTTATTTCCATGTTTTTGTTGTTCTTTATCAATACAGTGACTGTCAGTCACGGAGCAAAGTCATTGTGAGTGTACAAGCTGACAATTATTGTCAGACTTGTATTTAATGTCTGCTGTTTATCTGTCAGGACTGAGACGCTCTCCTTCCTCTTTGTTTGGGTCTGTATGATACGGGTAGCCCGGCTGCTGAGTGAGGAAATCTCTTTTTATTATGTGTCTTATGCAGATGAATGCGGACATGATGTCGCTGCAGCAGGTCTGAACATCTGTGTGTGGCGGTGAACATATTGGTGTGGGCTGAGTCTTTGAGGCTGTGAGGTGACCAGTCAATCATCTAATGGTGGCGCACTATGCGTGTGTGGACACGCTTTGAAACAACACTTGATGTCCATCTGTGACAGGTGATAATTATCATCCTACAGTGTCGTCATGTCCGTCAGACAGACAGACAACAGACAATGGGCTGGAAGTGCTGGGGCTGGAAATCAAATGTGAAGAGAGATGACAACTGATGAATAAGACAACTTTCCAGCAGTTAAACAAGCAAATCTGATTTACAAAAAAAGCGACTAAATCTACAGCCATAGTATCCTTTTTAACTCACAAAGAAAAGTCTAAAGTGTAATAAAGACCAATTTTCGGAAACTATTAAATAAACTGGAACAATCACACAATAACTTTAAGGTTGTACGTTTGCATAGAAAGTAGCAGTCAGGTGTTAACCATTGAGGGTGACAAAGCTTTGCACACTACACCTTTTTACCATTATGCTACACCATCAGGATCCTCATAGTTCTTGGTATATTTCCCATGACTACCAGTGTAAAGTGATGAGTGTAAGTACAGAAAATTCTTATTGATAAACAAATAAAAGCCATTTTCACATTATGCACTCCTAAAAATGTCTAGAAAATCTCCAGCAGACTGCTCCTGAAATCTTCCTGGGTTGGTTTTATTCACACGTTATGGATATTGCTCCTCTATATATTTTGCCCCCAAAGCAAATTGCTCAAATTGAAGTCAGTTGCTAGTTCTTTTTTTTTTTTTTTGCTGTTACCAGAACAGAGGTCCAGGATTTCGACTTCATATGTGGTACCAGCTTTGGTTGGCCTTCTGCAGAAATGTGGCTCCTCTTCTCCATCGGGTCTGTCATTCCATCAGTGGAGGGATTAGTGTGGTTTTGTATTCCCCAATGAATTCGTCGACTTGGTTTTTTAAGTATTTAAGCAGCGAGTCAGGGATGAGCGTAATCTTGGGGAGACACTCACGCAATCCTCCAGGGAGATATGCCTCCCTTCATTTGGGGATCGTCAGTGGAGAGGGCTGATAGCGGCGGGCAGAGAGTCGAGTTCAGACCAGAGACCGCTGGAGAAGAAATATGGTGGATGTAATTGGAATTGAAGTGAGGACTAAATAAACCTAAAACGGTCTTGATGTTGGTTTCTTTCAGTTATAGGGGAAGGAGAAGGAGGGGGTCAGATCAGGAAGATAGAGGGGTGGGATTAGGAGGTTTGAATGGGTATTAAAAATGCAACAGCCTGGATGGAATTTAATTTGGTAGTCATATTTTTTATGGGCTGAAAGACGATCATCTGTGGAGGATTTTCACTCCTGTAATTATTGAAATGTTACATTTTCACACCAGTATATTTTATTTAACACGTTCTTGGCAATAGAGGAGATATGAATGAATAATTCTGGACTAAGATGCCAACATTCAAATTGATAAATGTAAACTTTTAGTAATGGGCTGCACTTCTCTCACTGGGAAGCCAAGCAGAGCCATTACCATACAGACCTTTTTTATTATCAGACGGGAGAGAGGGGAACTTGCAGCCTTAGGTGGGACATTATTTTTACATATTCCTCTTCAAAGATCGGCTTTGTAGAGGGAAGTCATGTGCTGTGTGGCTTATCTGTCCTCCCCTTGATATCCTGGCACAAAACCATCTCCATACTTCAAAAGTAGTATCTTAAAACATGTTGAGAAATAAGTATAAACGTAGTTGTGGGCAGGATTATGCTTGAGTAGGCTTTGTTGAACTCGCAGTTAAGTCACATACCATCACTGGAACTCTGACACTGTTCTTAATAATTTTTCATTACTTCTTTATTTTTAAGTTAAATGATTGTTTTTCACGAGGAATATGTGATTGTTCATGTTTCATATCTGGTTGTGTTTTTCTACATTTTCTTTGTCTTTTGTGCCATGACTTGGGGACAAGTAATGTTCTATTTACAGTGATGTATGAATACAAAAAATGGTAAAAATGCATCTTGACCACTTAACCTACTCCCACAAGCAATTTCTATTATCAGAATAATTATACTAAGCATACTTGGCGGAACAAATTAGGGAAACAATCATTTCAGCCATTGTTGCTGGTTGTTGTTCGGATTAGAAATCAGCCAACTTTTCGCTGCATCAGCAAGTCAGCAGAAAAAAACGATATTCAAACACTCAGTGGCATTGAATTCATGTAAAGTTTTAAATGATGCACTCTTTTCTGCTCTTGTGAGGACTCAAAAAGAAAAAAAAAAACCTGACACAGGAAAAGGAGTTGTGGCTAATAAGCAATAAAAAAAATATCCACGCACACTCAAAGTGAAGTAGATGCACCTTGAAGGTCACCTCCCTGTGGACGCAGGCTTGTGTGTGTGTTTGATCATATATGTGTGTGTGTGTGTGTGAGCATGCTTTCATACTGATCATGTAGTGTGGAGGTGAGAGCCAGCTGTTTGTCTCAGCAATAAACTCCCCTCTGCTCTAATGATGCCTCCTCTCCTTCCTCATGAAGAGTTTTCTGCCTCGCAGCACTTTTATCTTTTCTACTTCACCTGCAGAGTCTCACCGTTTTTCTCACCTGGTTCTATTTTTCATCCACATGTAAGCTGGAATCAATCATAAAGGCAGAAAAGTATCTTTAGCCCCATCCCAAACATTTTTTTTACCCAGTTTGTCCCACTCTGTTTCCCGTCTGCTACGTAGATGTGAGCACGCAGCGATGCACCTGCGTGGCAGCACAGGCGTAAATTTTCGGGCACGCTCACGCTCTTGTCTGGCATCAGCCATTGCTCCAGCGTGGCCGGATTTGCGTGCTCTCTTCATCTGTTCAGTAGGTTGGGTTGCCATGGAGATGTGGCATACGCAGTGCTGCTGATGGGAGTGATCGGTCTGCACTGCACACACTCGCACACAGTGGCATGTACGTACACTTATCGAGGGCTAAAAATAGAGGGCTGGCCTGTGCAGCCTCCCTCCCTGAATATTGATCTTTATCTAATGATGCCTCTGAGGAGAAATGAAAGAGGGCAGAATATCTGTGAGGCAGGCCTTCATTTGGAAACAAGCGAGTGTTATGCTGATATATCACTTCTTCCTCATTAGATTCCTCCCCAAAGCTCAGAACATTTTCAAAGTGGCTGTTTTTTTTACTGGTTCTTCCTCTGCAAATGCTGTGATACCAGAGAGCAGCCAGGTGTTTCTGTGAGAGGTCAGACTCTCCTCTGCAGCTGATTAAACTGGACCATTAACCTAATATGTTGATTAGATGAAGAGACAGCAGCTAAGATTGATGTCAGACTCTACAGTTAAATTGCTTCTCATTTGTACCTGTCTCACACCTGACTGCTGCAGAGCTGTTTGTCTTTGTTATCAGTCCTGAATGAAGAGGTCAGTGACCAGAAACATCCCAGCCAGGAGGCAGTCACTTTCTTTTGAATTGAACATCAGAGTAAAAGGCCTCATCTAGATTTTCTGTGGAGGTTTTATCCTTTCTTATAGACAGCCGAGAGAGAAAGACGGTCAAAAAAAAAGGACAGAGGTAATACATGCACAAAAGCCAGATGTTACCTGGGGATGCACAATTAATGACGATTCATCGTTATCAGATATGAGCATTCGCAGAAATCACATCCCAAAAGTCTGAATTAATCGCATTAAATAAGAAAACTATTTTATGTTGGGTAGTTGTGAAAAATGTTAATAAAAACAGAACATGATTGCAAAACGTTGAAACCCCATATTTGATACTGTTCTATCAATAAAGGCATAAAAGCCCAAAAATAAACTGAAAAGAAAAAAGAGAAAAGAAGTGGTGATTGGATAACAAGACCCTGTCCAAAGTTTTTTTAAACGTATCGCTAGCATCAAATTTGAAATGGGAATTTATTTTTCCCCAAATAAAGGAAACACACAATCGTTTCTTCATCTGGACCAGCAGAAGATGTTTTGTTTTTTATAATGGTATTGTATATACTCACACCAAACTATTCAGGCGCCAGACACTGCCATCACCAGGATGTGTCTAATTACATCTGCCAAGGTGTGAAAGCGCTCAGCAAAGCTTTAATTATACCTATCTCGCCCACCCGTTTTGTCTGCAGCACCCGTGCCTGTCTGTGTGACAGCTGAAATAATTAAACATGTCGAGGAGAAGAAGACGAGAGACAAACATGTGTGACTGAGAATCAGGAGGAAGATGTGTGAGGTCTGTGCAATGTTGTAAATTTGAATTTCATTGTCATTAGCAGAGGATTGTTTAGAAATGATGGCCTGCTTATCTCCCTATTGTCTTCGGTGTGTTTGCGTGTGTGTGCGTGTCTGTATGGGTGGGCGTCTGTGTGTGTGTGTGTGTGTGTGTGTGTGTGTGTTTTTCTGTGTGTGTGTATAATGTGAATTAATGGGGTTGAGTGCAGAGAGCTGCAGAGGGTTAATGAAGAGCTGCATTAAGAGAGTTTGGTAAATTACTGTCAGGCTGTTTCACTGGTAAAAACGAGAGGATCAGCAATCACTAAATTGACATCATCCTCAAAGGGAAGTCAGGTTTTTTATGAGCGTGGTCTTTTTTTTTTCCTACCTGTTCTTTCAGTAATAAAAACGTTGTGTTGCATCTTTTGAAATAGAATGAGACATTCAGACATTTGATAGGGACAGATACAATATACACTGAAAACCAGCAATCCAATGCAAGTATCAAAGTGTTTATAGCGCTGGAAGGGCTTTTTAACACTAGCCAATCATGTTTGGGGGAAGAAAACGAGGGTAAGCGCTTTCTGTCCTTAACCTCAATCCTCCAGGTCTGGACACTGTTTACATTATACCAACCTACCTTGAGAAATATACACCCGTTTGTTTTTTAAAAGCCTTTTCTTTTACAACAAAAAGAGCTGGTGGTTTTAAGGAAACAGATAAATTAATTGTAGAAGAAATTACATTGTTATTGTAGCCAAAAACCGGCAGCATTACATTTAAATCCTAAAAGCTTCTGATCAAGCAGACAGGATAATATTGCTGAGCAGACAATCACTACCAGCTTTCAATATGCAACAGTTTTACATAGTCATTCCTGCTGACTATATTCTGTCTGTAAAAATAAATACAGCTTTCAGTTAAATCTCTGTATAAGGTGGTTTGATTATCTGGGTTGATCTCAGCAATGTTATCTGTTGGTGGGGGTTGAATACTAATCTATCCTATCAGATAAAAAATGAGGTAGGACCCAGGTTGTAATTATAGAATGAAATTTCCCTTTTATCTATCACACACATTTTACGTTAGACATGATTAATGTTGTCACTGGAGGATTGAAATGCTCTCATGAACTCATTTGTCCCGTTTGTCTTTCTTCTAGTGTGAATTTTAAAGAGCCGGAGGCGGTGCGAGCGCTGACCTGCACCCTGCTGAAGGAGGACTTTGGACTGACCATCCAGATCCCTCTGGAGCGCCTCATTCCCACAGTCCCCCTCCGCCTCAACTACATCCACTGGGTGGAGGACCTCATCGACGGCCAGAAGCAGCCACGCAGAGGAATCGACATCGGTACAAGCATTGATATACTTTCCATTGATTGTGCAACTGTTACTTGAAAGTTTCATAATCAAGTGCTGAATATTCTCTTAAGAGTTCATTTCATGTATCCAAAGGATTCTGGGCTTATTCAGTGAATTCTTCTGTTAATTCCTCCGTTGTTTACGCAAACACTTTCAGGTTATTATGAATTTGCTATCATGTTTTCTTACAAAATTGGCGTTTAATTTCACAATCAATTTTCAAGCAGCATCCAACTTACTGGTTTAAAAAAATCAAACGCCACAGTAATAACCAGCAGCACAAATCTGACGGCTACATGTCTCATATGCTCGTGAGGATTTTTTGGTTTTTGAGGATTATGATCATAAGTAACAACTCAGCCTAACTAAGCACGCAGAGCTGAACATCCAGGCACATAAAAGAAAGAGGAAAAGCTCAGTTATGAGTGGATCTGGTTGAAATTCAGTGTAGGAGAAAAAAGATTCAAACGTGTTGAGAGCTCAAGTGGTTTTTCTCCCAGTTAATCAGAGTTTGAAACCTGGGGCTCTTGTTTATTCTTGCTGTGGCTGCCAGCAGCTCAGAGCAGCACACTAAATGTCAGGTGGTGCTTCCAGCTGGTGCAGATGAGCCCAGTTGTTCCCAGCGTTCCCAATACTAAGCAGCCAAATCCCAGTCCACATGTCACAACTTGTTTGTGCTTCTGTCTGTCACAGAATAAGCGCTGTGTCTTTGTTGTGATTGTGCTGCACATGTGTGTGTGTTTGTGTGGGTTCTCTTTAAGTTCTTGGGTCACTTATTGGTCACCCTGAATCTCTCTGCAGGCAGATTGAAGATGTCTGCTACTTGATGGATCACCTCTGGTCATTTCCTTTACTAACAGGTGCCATCTCTGTCTGAGCCTGGACTGAATTATGCAGCATGTCATCTGTGAATAATTTAATCAAAGCCTGCTGGGACTGACATGTCTTGTCCATTATGGCCTCTGAGTTTCAGATCATTCTTTAGAAAGACGCCATCGCACGTTCTGGGACCATTTTCCCTTCAAACAATAATTATTGTGGCTGAGGCTCAGGAGGTGGAGCGGGTTGTTCATTAAGCACACATTTGTTTGAAAAGCACTTTCTATACAGTATTTTCTATTTCCATATGCTTCAATAAAAGTTGAACCCATTCATCATTGAGAGTTATTACACACATCATCATATGTGCTAATGTATGTGTGTGTGTGTGTTTCCTCAGGCACTGGTGCGTCTTGTATCTACCCCTTGCTGGGAGCAACGATGAACGGCTGGTACTTCCTTGCCACGGAGGTGGACGACATCTGTTTTGACTACGCCACGAAAAACGTGGAGCAGAACAACCTGTCCGACCTCATTAAAGGTAGATGTGGTGCACTCACCATAGAGCAATATATCTCAAGGAAGGCAATACGAATGACTGTCGACCAATTTTCTTATAAATTCATCTGCTGATTATTTCCACAATGAATCAATAGGTTTATTAAAAACGAATTAAAACAGAAAAATGCTGATCAAAAATACAGGGATGCCCTCTAATTCCTTTTTTTTGTCAAACCTATCATTGAGTCTTTCACTGTTATAGTGATCCATTTTAATGCCATCATGCCTTTCACCTTCTTCAAACGTTTTTTATTTCAAGCATAGAATGAAGAAAAGGTCCGGGGGATTTCCAATAAATAGTTGATCTAGACTCTACCAGTTTTGAGACATTCCAGCTGAACGTCTATTAAATCATAGCTCTAAGATGTTCAAATAAAAAATTAAATAAAGCCTTCATCCAAGATGTGACTCTTCTGGATTTATCTGGAAATACAGATTTTACCAGTAACCAGCTTCAATGATACCGAGGTCCATAACTCGCTAGCTTTATCCGAAATTAGAAAAACAGCGCTATTTCACTGTATAATAAGGATGCTGCCACTTTTTCCCTGTGAAGCGGTACATCATCTCACTCTATAGCTACAGGGACTCTCTTTGTCTGTCACTGAAACATAATACATCCCTCCATGAGAATCAGGAGTCTGTTAAAACAACAATAAAAAGATTACTAATGCACTGCATGGCCTGTGCTGCCTGACAGTGTGTGTCAAATAAATAAAACACATTTCTAAATCATGTTTCAGTTTAGTGTTTTAACCACAAAAAGAGGTTCGTAAATTTACTAGAATAATGTTAATAGGTGTGCTAAGCTCATTTAAAGTGGTTTCTGACATTACCTGCTCTTTTGTCAGATGCCAATCACATCCCCGCTTCATGTCCCATTTCCTGCTGTGTTCTGATTGTTTGGTTTTAGACACGAGTTAACTTCCAGAATCCGTCAGAGCTTTAACATAGACCGCCCATGGGGGGGTTCCCCACTGTAATTGTAATGTAAAAAAAAAAGAAAAATGATATAAACTGCTGAAGCTTAAGGAGGTGAACTTAGGACCTGATGGCCTCAGGGTTTGCCATACACATGTGGAAACCCTGCTGCGATTGGTCAACAAAGCTTTAAGTCTCAGTGTGACATCGAGTGATTTAAAGCCACAGTTGTTAAGTGTTGCAGATAAAAGTGGACAATCATAACAGAAACTTGATGAAATTGATAATCACAATGAGCTAGAACATCAGACTGACATTGTCTCATCTGTATCCTAGTTGTTAAAGTCCCTCAGAAGACTTTACTGATGGACGCCTTAAAAGAAGAGACAGAAATAGTTTATGACTTCTGCATGTGCAACCCTCCTTTTTTCGCCAACCAGCTGGAAGCAAAGGTAAAAGGTTTTTTTTGCCTCTTCACATTTAACTATTTGATCATTTGACTTAAAGGTTTTCTTTGTACATTATTGTTTGGCTCCTTTAGTGTAAACAGCACCTGTTGACTGACCATGGAGCACCTGTTACAAAACACTATTTGTTTACACGATAGTAACAGTCTCCTAATAGGATTTCATCTTAATCGCTGTCTGTCTTGTTGCTTCTCTCCAGGGGGTTAACTCCAGAAACTCACGGCGACCTCCTCCCAGCTCAGTGAACACAGGGGGGGTCACAGAGATCATGGCGGAGGGCGGGGAACTGGAGTTTGTCAAGAGGATCATTCATGACAGCCTGCAGCTTAAGAAACGCCTACGGTGAGATAAATAAAACCGTTTAACTTATTTTAGTTGTTCTTAAACTGCATCTGGTTTATTTTGGTGTCAAGCTAAATCTAAACCAGATTTATCACACCAAATCATAGACAGAAATTGTAATAAGCCAGGGTGGCCATAATTAGCAGGTGGAGGGAGAGGAATGCTGCAGTTTGAGAGACTCTGAGAGGTTCAAGTGTCGGCTGAGAGCTCCATTGAAGAGGAGATGAAAAGTGCAGATGGGCTGCTGCACAAAGATGGAGCTGTCACCCAGAATTGTTTTAATGGTTTTGGCAAATGCTTAGCCTGCACTGTATCCGAGAGCCCACAGGGAACAGCTGTGTTTGGGTGGGTGGGTGTGTTGGAGGGTGGGGTTGTCTCTAGCGGCTGTCACTTTACCCTCCACGGCTACCAGGGTTGTCAGCAGGGCAGCAGAGTGAGACAAGGATAGAGGGAGCTGCAGGGTGCTGCTATTAAAACTGATTAGACATGCCACACCTGCTCTGTGTGTTTGTGTGTGTGTCTGTGTGTGCGCACATGCGTGTGCATTTGCATAGTATGTCAGTGGAAAGACGAGCAGCCCTGAGAGGAATCTGATCTCAGCACCTGCCTGCTCTTGTGCGGTCCTGTAAAGAAGAGAGCAGAGTCTTATTAAACAGGTTTGAGGCCCGGGTAAACCAACCGGAGCATACTGTCACTCCCAAAAGCATGCTGGGACGCCAGAGCCAGTGTCCATGGCAACCCTGACAGCCCCACAGATTGGTCCTTTGAGATGACCCACACCACCCCACCCTGCTGCTTTCTCCCCAATTTTTCCACTGGTGTGTAATTACTGTCAAAAGGGGCAAGCCGGATCAGTTCCCAGTATAACACATCCACATGCAGATAAATTAAAAATCCCAGCTAGAAATGAGGCAAAACTGCTCATTTATCCTGCCATTGATATGAAAATTACCACCTCGGGTTATGAGATAGTAATCATACAGTGCTCCAACATGTAAAGAGGTAGCTAAGGGTGATTCTAATGCAGCTGCACCCTTCAGTATGTTTGAAAAGGGGGTTGAAGGGGGGAAGCCGGGGAGCTGCTCCTGGTGTTCCTCCCCACTGTGACGAAAAGTGGGGAAACATCTGTGAATATTAGAGCTGTTCAATATTTCATTGTGACAACTGAGGCTCACGTGCTGCTCCTCCCCGCCCCTTCACCTCTGGGCATCTTCATACCTCCCTGACATCATTACAAATCATCCTCCTTTGTCACTCACAGTTAGTGAACTGTTTTCAATATCTGATCTCATCCTCAGCCGTGGGCTGGGAATGTAGCTTTATGTGACTTGATGTTTAAGGATATGGCTTTCCAAGGGTTTGAACAGCACTCAGTGGGCATTTAGATTTTCTGCTCTTAAACATTTTTATATGTCAAGCAAAGAACAGCAACTGTGTTCTCCATAGAAGTATTAATATTGGTATTTTCTGTATTATAGACTCACATTTGTGTTCCATGATAGAGGCCTATTAATAAGTAATGATCGATTGAATTTGATCTTTGAGGTGTAATCCGAGAAGAGCATGAACTGGAGCTGTAATCATTATAGTGTTTGCCTTCTTGATCTTATTTGCATTACTTTCTTGATGAACCAATAATTGTTGAGTCTATAAAATGTTCAAAAATAGAGAAGCCAATCAGAGCACGCGTTGGTCTCTCCAGCTTCTTCTTTTCTTGTTTTAGCTTCTCAGATCCAAAGAACTGTTGTACTAAACATTGTTTCATTTTTTGAATAATCTGCCATTTATTTTCAAGATTTCATAGATTAATCGTTCACTCTAAAAATTGTCTTAAAAAAATGTGGGCAAGTGCTCATCAGAGTCCAAAGGGGAGAGCTCTGTGTCCAACCACCTGTCCAGAACCCAGAAACACTTTCCTTCTGTTGTATTCACAACCACAACAAGACACAATATTAGATCTTCACATTTATAAGCTAGAAAATGGCTGAAGCTATTAATGAATAAATTATTTAGAGAAAAGAAATCATGCACATCTTGCATTAGTAATAAAAACTTCTAATGAAGTCCAGTGAAAACTATAAAAACCCTGAAATGGTTTGTGAAAATTGCCGGTCCTCCTCTCGAGACTGCCCCCTTTGATGTGTTTATCTTCCCTCCCATCTTCCCTCTACTGCACTTATTGATCAGGACCAACCTTATCTCTTTATTGCACAGCAGAGATTATTGATCAGGCCTCCACCAAAGGAGGACTTCAGAAGAGCCTTTCCTCCTCTGTGACTACGCACACCCAGATGTTTTTCTCGGCCTCTTATGTTTTACTTTGCTCCCTAAAGCGTACCTCTGCCCTGTTTGATCTCTGCTTGTCAGTTTAACACAGCGACGCACAGCTGGTTAATATGTATTCTTTTCTACAGGTGGTACAGCTGCATGTTGGGGAAGAAATGCAGCTTGACACCTTTAAAAGAGGAGCTGAGGAAGCAAGGGGTGAGTAGGAAACAAAGCACCACAACGCACCTGCATGCACAGCTTTTATCTCAGTTTGTTTGAGTTCCTTCTCTGCAGGGTTGGAGAACAGCTTGTTAAAACAATCTTCTTCTCCCCACTCAAACCTCTGCTCATCAGGGACTCAGACTCTATTGACTTTTGAAGCTGACAGTCGTCACTCTCAAGGCCACACATACCAAAAAATTACTAAAAATAAGCAGCGTCAAAAATCAGCCTTGAATGAGCTGATTTCTGTTAGCGGTGCATGACTGGATCACACGGCGCTAAGCGTCATCAGCACAACTAATAGCCCGCCACATGACTCCCACAGGGTGCAGGCCTCTGGTCCTTTGTCAGTCATTCCTATCCCTCAAACCTCCTCCTGAGGTTTCAGGGTGCTGTTGCTGCTCATCAGGGTGAGTGCAGGCTTGGCATACATCCAGAGAAGAAACTGTTTCTTCATTTTACAGTCTGCAAACAGAAACCTGGCTTAGTTAATATGCTAATGCTTTTATCACTCATTCTTTGATCTTTTCTCTCCAGTGTCACCTCATCTCTCTTTGTTTAGTTTTTTAATTTAGCAAATGTCTCCGATACAGAGCTCTTTGACCTCTGACCTTTTATCTTAGTGACCCTCTTCCTCCTGTTTGCTGAAGCAGTCCTGAGAGACAGTTAAAGTGCGCTGTAAGCACAAGGGCTCTCACCAAATGTGTCTCTCTCACACCACAGATTTTGCTTTCTCACTCAATGTTAGAGATGTTGGAGCTCAGTGAAGCCAAAATGATGTTTGGTGTCTTCATTTGAAAAGGATTTGTTAATGTGGAGCTGCTTTACATTTAATCACATACTTTGCATATCATAATCCCCAAACTGTCTTGCATGCAAGTAGACAGCTGCTCTAGTAGCTTCAGCTCTTTAGTATTTTAATTAAAGAGTAAAGTTTAAAGTGGTTTTCATCTGGTGTTATATATTACATATTTTCAGCTATTTCTTTTATCAGTATGAGTGAATGTGAAAGGAGGACTATTATTTCCCACAGCAGTTTAAATAATTTCCCTTTCCCCCTTATATCACAGAGCACTGAGACAAAAAAAGGTTAATTTACTCTGCAGCCCTCAGGTTTTGTTTTTAGAATTATGCAACCTAAAAACAATGTCGGAGATATAAAGTGTGGACACAAGAGTTAATTAGAAATGTTTCAGGGTGAGACTATAGACAGAAAAGTTACTTAGTGGTTACTTAGCGGTTACTTAGTGGTTACCTAGTGGTTACTTAGTGGTTACCTAGTGGTTACTTAGTGGTTACCTAGTGGTTACTTAGTGATTACCTAGTGGTTACCTAGTGGTTACTTAGTGGTTACCTAGTGGTTACTTAGTGATTACCTAGTGGTTACCTAGTGGTTACTTAGTGGTTACTTAGTGGTTACTTAGTGGTTACTTAGTGGTTACCTAGTGGTTACTTAGTGGTTACCTAGTGGTTACTTAGTGGTTACTTAGTGGTTACTTAGTGGTTACCTACCTAGTGGTTACCTAGTGGTTACTTAGTGGTTACTTAGTGGTTACCTAGTGGTTACTTAGTGATTACCTAGTGGTTACTTAGTGGTTACTTAGTGGTTACTTAGTGGTTACTTAGTGGTTACCTAGTGGTTACTTAGTGATTACCTAGTGGTTACTTAGTGGTTACCTACCTAGTGGTTACCTAGTGGTTACTTAGTGGTTACTTAGTGGTTACTTAGTGGTTACCTAGTGGTTACTTAGTGGTTACTTAGTGGTTACCTAGTGGTTACTTAGTGATTACCTAGTGGTTACTTAGTGGTTACTTAGTGGTTACCTACCTAGTGGTTACCTAGTGGTTACTTAGTGGTTACTTAGTGGTTACCTAGTGGTTACTTAGTGGTTACTTAGTGGTTACCTAGTGGTTACTTAGTGATTACCTAGTGGTTACTTAGTGGTTACCTACCTAGTGGTTACCTAGTGGTTACTTAGTGGTTACTTAGTGGTTACTTAGTGGTTACCTAGTGATTACATAGTGGTTACTTAGTGGTTACCTAGTGATTACATAGTGGTTACTTAGTGGTTACTTAGTGGTTACTTAGTGGTTACCTAGTGGTTACTTAGTGGTTACTTAGTGGTTACCTAGTGGTTACTTAGTGGTTACTTAGTGGTTACCTAGTGGTTACTTAGTGATTACCTAGTGGTTACTTAGTGGTTACTTAGTGGTTACTTAGTGGTTACCTACCTAGTGGTTACCTAGTGGTTACTTAGTGGTTACTTAGTGGTTACTTAGTGGTTACCTAGTGGTTACTTAGTGGTTACCTAGTGATTACATAGTGGTTACTTAGTGGTTACCTAGTGATTACATAGTGGTTACTTAGTGGTTACTTAGTGGTTACTTAGTGGTTACCTAGCGGTTACTTAGCGGTTACCTAGTGATTACATAGTGGTTACTTAGTGGTTACTTAGTGGTTACCTAGCGGTTACTTAGCGGTTACCTAGTGATTACATAGTGGTTACTTAGTGGTTACTTAGTGGTTACTTAGTGGTTGCTTAGTGGTTACATAGTGGTTACTTACTGGTTACTTAGTGGTTACATAGTGGTTACTTACTGGTTACTTAGTGGTTACTTAGTGATTACCTAGTGGTTACTTAGTGGTTACCTAGCGGTTACTTAGCGGTTACCTAGTGATTACATAGTGGTTACTTAGTGGTTACCTAGTGGTTTCTTAGTGGTTACTTAGTGGTTACTTAGTGATTACCTTGTGGTTACTTACTGGTTACTTAGTAGTTACCTAGTGGATACTTAATGGTTACTTAGTGGTTATCTAGTGGTTACTTAGTGGTTATCTAATGGTTACTTAGTGGTTATCTAATGGTTACCTAGTAGCTAGTTTTCCATTTGTTTCTCAGTAACTAATCATTAGCTACTCTAGAACATGTGGTGAGGAAGTACTCACTTTCTACCCATTACATTTTTTATTTTTTTTATTCAAGGCATATAGATAACCAAGTATTCTGACATGACCAAAAATACCAGCATGTATACAATTAATGAAAGCAATTACATTTTTGACCCAAACTGCTCAGTTTCCATGCTATTATATCCAATCAATCAACTGTTTTGTGCAGCTTGCCCCACAGTGACCCTTTCCTCTTTTTTTTTTGTCAGGTGCCTAAAGTGACGCACACAGAGTTCTGTCAGGGCCGGACGATGCGCTGGGCGCTGGCCTGGAGTTTCTACGATGATGTGATTGTTCCAGTGAGTTTGCAGTTTTTTTCCCTCTCTCCTTGTGCACACGTCAGACTCATAAAGTTGTGATGCGGTCATAAAGACTGGATGCAACAAATAGAGCTGACATTTAGCACCATACAAATAAGTCAAGTAAGTCATCTTAACACTGTTGGTCATTTTGCTAGTTGAACTGCTCCTCTCCAGCTCCTGAATGTTTCCAAAAACCCTCCTCAATTATGTAAAACCTCTGCAGACTCCATCCTCTATCCCTCAAGCCCTGTTCCATTAAAAGCACTTATTTCTTCCCCTGGGGAGATGTTGATGTGATTTTTAACATGCTGTATCCAGGCAACAGTTACCAGGGAAAGGACTGTGTGCACACAACACCGAACCATTGTGTCGTCTGGACAGTGAGAGGGTTGGAAATAAATAGAAAGCAGGGACAGGGAGGGAAATAGCCAAAACACTTAAAACTAAGAATGGTCCTAGGGTAAGGAAAGAATAAAAGATGGTGGGGGGTTGTCGGGAGGCGGTGAGATGAGGACTGTCTGTGTTTTGTTGGTCTGTTTGTGTTTTGTTGGTTTTCTCTCCTTTTTGGCCTCTTCAGCATGAAAGCAGTTGAGCAGAATGATTGGCCTACATTTCCTCCTGCAGCCCTTCCTCCTCCTCCACTTTCACGCACATCCACCATCATTTACACTCACCATCATTACAGGGCAGTCCCCTCGAGCGTGTGTGTTTGTGCGCGCGCACATGGTTACATGACAGAAGTTCTGCATATGTAATTCCACGCATGGTTGACATCCTCATTCTGCCTGCATGCGTGTGTTCCTATGGATGTCTGGTGCATCTGTACACATATATATATATATAGGTAAGAGTGGGTGCTCATTAAAGTTACATATAGACTTTACCATATGTGACGTGCATGCAGCAGTGACCTACTAAACCCTCATTTTACCAGGTCAGCCCTTAAAACTACGATTACCATCATAAGCTTACATCACATCACTTTTCCCCTGGTCTGTTTTAAATGTATTTATTTAGACTGGCGACACATTTCTTTAACAGCATGAATCTCAATATTCACAATGCTGACCGGTCTCATACAGGAAGTCATTGTCATTAAAGATACAATATGTAGAATTTTACACTAAACAGGACATGTCCTGTTGCTACGGCCACCATGATAGAGCAGCTATGACAGACACAACATGTATATTGTTACCGTGGAAACACTGGATGTTATGTTAAAGACCACAACATAAGAAAGTGGGAATTGCAACTGAAAGCTGCCGTACTGTTGCTGTACTGTATGTGCTGCTGTGATAAAAACTTATAACGTGAATTATACTTGGATACATAATCTCATCGGTAAACATAATGTCTTCCTTATGTCTGTTTCGCCCGTTCGTCAACTTGGAGTTTGTTTTCATCAGGGGTGAGGGTGGAGAAGCAGAGAGAATCACTCCCGTGATTCCCCGCCAGCCTCATGTCATCTTTGGTTATTGCTTTGATTGAGAGCCCCCTGGTGGTGGAATTTACATACTGTGCCTTTAACTCTTTTTTCGGTTTTCATATTAAGTACAAAGGACGGTAGCAAAAGTGCAAGAAAACAGAACAAGTAGTGCACAGATATGTTTTTACACTTAAATGTAGTGTAATTTTTTTTCAAAATGTGAACTTTTTTATTTGCTTTAATGTAAATGATCAAATCTTTCAGGTTTAAAGCTCCAGCGAGGAACTTTGGGTTAGTGTCAATTTTTGCAACCCCTGTGGAAAAGCAATACGGCTTGTCTCTTTGCTCAATTTGTCCCGTACACAGTGCTGTATCCCTCACGAAGAATCTTTGCCCGGGGAAATGTAAACAAAAGCTGTTGACCAGGGTGCTGTTAATGACTTCATCTGACACCTACCTTGCAGCAGTGGTTTAAAGAGAAACGTTTAATTAAGGACAATTTAATCCCTAAAATCAGTGGTTAACTTCTTTATTTAATCATTACTAGCATATCATCCAATGGCGTTACGGGCAATGTAGACGCCAGATTTAAAAAGGTACAATACAGAAATCCAGAAAAAAGATTCAGAAAGGAGGAGAGTGTGGACAGTGAGATATGAGCAGACACAGATCAAAGGAGTAACAGACAGAATAGATGCTGAAGACTGGCAGGTTTTAACTGAGCCCGGGGCCTGTTGTTGCTCATACAGGCCCCTGGCAGGAGGAGGGTCACAAAGGTCTCGTGTTCAGGAGTCCATGCTGGGTTTTTAGGGCTCAAGAGTATGATTAACAATGTTTGCCTGAAGGGGATCTGCAACATTTTGTTTCTCTATCTCATATGACACATGTTGTGTTGACCGTGTGTGTTTGTTTGTGTGTGTGTGAGCTCAGGAGGTCAAGGTGGATGAATGAATGACATTATATCCGGGGAAAGCAGCTCTTATCAGACTTCAGGCTTTTACTGTGGCTAGTTTTCAAAATGAGGAAAGGCTTTTATTGTGAGGATGCCATTTACCCACATTATGTGTGTTTGTGAGAGAGTATGCTCTGAGGTGAGAGTGTGTAAGTGGGATTAATAATGGAGTGAAAGAGCAGCCGAGTCAGAAGAGGATGTCGTTCAGTGAAGAGGTGTGTGTGTGTGTGTGTGTGTGTGTGTGTATGTAAAATGTGGTTTTAAAGCTCTTTGTCTGTGGAATTCAGTTTGTTTATTTGTTAGTTGATTGTTTGTTCATGTACTGATGTGTTATTGCTTGAATCTGTGTCAAGGATGCTGCGTACAATCAGACAGGTTTGGCTTGATGGATTTTATTGATTTCCTCAGTACAATGAGCTGCAGCCTGCAGGGCTGCAGAGGGTGGAGGAGAAAGGGGGAGAGACGTCTGTGAGGAACAAAAAGAAATTGAGAAAAAAAAGCTCTAACAAGAAGCCGGACATGGCAGCTTCTATTGTCGACCCATTAATGAAATATCTCCATCTCACATGAACATGCATCTAAAGGGACCTACAGTTTAACTCATAATCAATAGATGATCAAGGCAGAAAAAGCTTTTCCTGGAAGTGAAGGTGTTGCTTTCTCTCAAGATAAAGCGGTTGCAGGAGAGATGCAAAAGTACTCATCATGCAAACTATATTTTTTTTTAAAGAATACCTAGTCCTCTGATGCATTACAATGATTGAGTAATGAAAACTTGTGTCAGATCAGTGCAGCAGTGTGAAGGTCACGGCGTGCTCCTTCCCTCTGCTGTTAGTAGGTCAGTCGGCCATGCTGTCTGTTGCTCCCTCACAGCACAGTGAGGGCTGCAGACCCCCTCTGTCTCTCCGCTCTCTGTCACTATTCAGTGACTCTGGTAGTGCAGTGTGGACATGTTGGCTGCAGTGGAGACGTAGAGGACGACTGCTGCAGAGCGTCTGTTATATTCAGACACAGTTCAGTAACGACCTCCACCGCCATCACAGCGTGACATTAGAGGGGATTAGAAATAACCGTGTTAAATTCACTGCAGGTTCAGGGGGTGTGCTTGGTTTGAGTGCCCTCTTGTGGTGTGGGAAGAACTTGTAATGTTGCAACTGTTAAACACACACACACTTCTTACAGTTTTAAGGTAATTATCATGATAACCGGTAAAGAAAGAAGAAATTGAGACAACTCAAACATGCATACTATCAAGGTAGATAACAGGTTAGTGACTGGATTGCAACTGTGGTCCTCGTATTTGATAGCTGAGGCATCATGTATGGGTATATATAGCCACTTATTAGCCAGAATATTAAATAAACTTTCTTCATATTATCTAGGTCCACCTCGTTATGTAAACACAGCTCTGACCCACTAAAGCATTATCTGAACAAAACCTCTGAGGATGTCCTGCGGTTTTTGGCAGTAAGACGTAGTAGCGGGTCCGTGTAGGTTGTGACGTGAGGTCTCAACGGCTAAAACACATGTAATTTCTGTGGAACAAAAATCAAAACAAACATGATTAATTTGCTTAGTTTGAGTCTTATTTGTGGTTCTGGATCTTCACAGATATGAGACAATGGACTGCTTGAGTAGTTTGAGTGAATCTGTTCTGTTAAACTGTACATGAACAGCAACACGTCACTGCCCTCTGTTGGCACCTCCCGTTGTTGACATTGTGATTATTTTTGGACTACTACTATCACAGATGCCAAGTCTGGCCTCTGATGTGGAATGTCAAGGTCATAACAACACCTTGGGTTTCTGATTTTTTTTTTTATCAGTTATTTCAACTCCAGTCATTGCGCCACAATACGTAACTTAACAACAGAAGAATCAAAGAGAAACTGACCAGAGGGGGAAAAAGTATTACAGTTAACGAGGAACAGCTAAGACATATCTAAAGTATGAGATTATAGAAGAGGGAAAGTAAACTAAAGAAACAGATGGGTAAGAACATGTAATGAACAGAGTCTTGAGTTAATACAGCAGGAAATCGCTGAGTTGAAATCTTCAGAATGTCAAACTGCCTTCTTTGGCTGGAACACATATATTCATCTTTTTTCATTTGTAATTTATCTACAGTGATTACTTTCATGTATATTTCAGAGTGGATCTTATCAAACTTGTTGACTCTGATACTACAGGAACCTTTGGCACTTGAGCGGGGCTTTGTTTTCTTTGTATGACTCTCTCTGTTGTTCTTCTGATAAACTTTACCTTCTGAAGCGGTTCTACTTCTTGTTCTGCACATTTTCTATGTCCTGTTTACTCTATTTTACAATCTGTTGGATAATATACTTCTGGTCTCCCTCCTTTTCTCAGTCTCCTCCCAATAAGAAGCGTAAACTGGAGAAGGCGAGGAAGCCTCTGTCGTTCACACTACCAGAGGCTGGAGTAAAGGAGCTCCAGACCAAGGCCTCTGTTTCTGGCCGCAAAGCCCGCAGCCCTGTGGACAGCATCACTGCTCTGCTGGAGAAAACCCTCACTGACCTGCGGGTGAGCTATAGTGCTGAAGTTGAATGGTTATGAGAGTTTCACCCCTGCCAAGGTTTAACACCTGCACTAGTGTTCAGATATTTTAAATCAACTTCCCTGTGCTCTTTTACCTCAGATTTTTCTTAAAATTACATGTTGACAGGTTTAAATATTGTTCTGTTTTGCTCTTTAAAACCATCCCTGTTCCCATTATGCATTTGAAAAATCCAATCTTTATGAGTGAGCTTTGTTTTTAAGTGTACATTTTTCCAAATTGCAAAGAGAGTATAATGGGGAAATTGGTAGAAAAAAATGTAATGTTATCAAGTCAAAACCATAAACCACAGCCTCAGATCTTACTGTTGATCTCAGCAACAATGTAACATTTTCCGTGTCAGATTTTTCTTCAGCAGAAGCTGTGCACAAGTTAAATCAAAGTGAATCTCCCTTAATCTTCCTTATGTTTTGGATTGTGTTGTATCCACAGGTGCTACACAAACATGTCCCCTGCACAAAACAGGAGCAGAGCCTCTTCCTAACAGCTGTGGAGAACACATGGATCCACGGGCGTCAGAAACGGCGTGAGGGAGCACGTCACCTGCGAGAGCTTCCCAGAGCACCTCAGTCTGCTGGAACCACCAGCTCTCAAACCGCTATGGCCACAGCTACTACCACCACAACTCCATCATCGCAAAACCAGTCTTCCTCCACACAAAACACCCTGGACGACACCAAGCACAGCAACTGTGCCTCTGCAGAGGAGACAAGTAAGGATGTAACACACGACCCAGCTGGAGAACAAAAAGAGGTGTTAGAAAGTGTATCAGGTGGAGATGTGGACATGGAGTCCTCCATGGAAGCAGGACAGGAAACTGCAAAGGAAGCGCCTGCTGCAGCAAGTGAGCCGCCCTCGGAGCGACCCCTGAGCCCCGCTGCAGTTAAACACTTCCTGTTTAAGTGTCTGCTCAATGTAATTCCCGAGGAGAGGGATGTTGTGGTTGAGATGCACTGGGTCGAGGGTCAGAACAAAGACCTGATGAACCAACTGTGCACCTACCTGAAGAACACACTTTTAAAGTCCGTTGGAAAGTGCTGAATGATCAGGAAAAACGGGTCCAGAAAAAAAAAGAAGAAAGATACGGTTTATTTAGATCTGAAATGACAGCACACATTATTTTTAGTGATATTTATTGAGTGCCTCTCAGTTGAAAGCTTGTTTTTGGACAGTTAACTCATACTATGCATGTCGTCACAGCTGTTTGAAATTCAAAGTGTTTAATAAACATCTGGTGGTTTGTTCCAGAGGACGAACTTGTTTTGTTGCAATTACTGTAGTGGCCTTATTCCCAAGTACTTGTACACTTTACCTATTAAGGTAGTGCGTAATGTACATTAGTATTCAGTGCTCAAATATTTGCAATAAATACACTTTTTTACACCATGTTTGCTACTTCATGATGTATCTTTTATACTCAATTAAGCATTTTTTTTGTCTGTTATGTTTATAAGTAATGCAGTACCTTTGAACGTCCACAAGGAGGCAGGGCTTGTGTTACTTCTGAGAGACATTTCCTCCTTTTAGTCCTTGGAATTTAGAGATAAGATTAAACTCTTTTATAGACATTTTAATCATGGATGACAAGTCGACACCAAATTTGTACAACAGTAGTTTGAACATTTAAGATTACACACACTACATAATTCAGAATGTTCCTGGAGCTGCTCTGTGTTTCCTGTGTCTGAAGAAACATTTACTAATGTTTCCAGTGTTGTTACTCTGTTGCAGACCAAATACTTCCTGATCTGAGCTGAGTGAATAACAGGAAAAGAGACCTAAATAACCAGAGCTGTGTGGGGATACACATTCACAATAATTGGTGGTATGTAGCAAAATAAACCTTCCTTTATGATCCTGGTTGTGGCAGGACTTTGACTCCAGCAGCTTCTTGAGAGTGTGAGAGCAATAGTGATGTTAAAGCAGACTTAAATGGTCTTCAGTTCCTTCAGTTGGTCCTTTTTTAAGATGTTGATAGTGTCTTCATTTTCTCAATCTCTAATGTGTCAGTTCCCCATTCATGTGTAGACTCTGGATTTATAACTCAGTCCTGTCATTGCTGTAATTATGGGCCCATTTTGGAAATAATTAGAGGAATAATTTGACCCTGGATCGAATAATTAAATGATTAATCAAGTAAGTGAATAATGTATTACTCCATGTAATTAATGAGACAAGAATTCCACACATTCATTACCAACCCCTTCAACATAAGAATCAGCTGCTGTTTGAAAGATTGTGAGATTGTAAATAAGTTATTTTAAGGCTTCTGATTTTTAGTTGGACAACAGATAATAATGTTAAGTTGTCACCTTGGCATTTTATAGAATAAAGGATCATTCATTATCAGAAAACTATAGAAGATGTAACAATCACTAATGAAAATATTTATTTGTTGAGGCCTTAAAATTAACATAATGCAATATGGTAGGGGGGTTAAGGTTTGTCTATTGTTATCTGAATTTCCCCTCCTCATACAGTATATCTAGTTGATTAGGACATTGTAACTTTTTCATTTTTTTATTTTATCCATACTTTATTAATTAGGTTTACATTCTGTTTTACTCACATGCATAGGCTTGTAATACACACGCACAAACCGGACCTTATGGCAGGCATTCATGGAGAGATGGCAGAGTGAGGCTGATGAGCTGTTAGGGGTATGGTGCCTTGCTCAAGGGCACCTCTGCATTGCTCAGGAAGTGAAATGGCACTTCTCCAGCAACCAGACCAATTTCCATACATTGGTCCATACCGGGACTTGAAGCGGCGACCCTCTGGTTCTCAACCCAACCCACTACTAAAGAAAAGTTAGTTATAACTTACATGTTTTGCCTAAGGCCTAAAAGTGCAAATTAAAAGTATCAAAATAAGAGCTACTTAAAGTACCAAAAGTGAAAGGAGTCTGCTCTACTATTCAAAATGGACCATTAAAACATCTGGACGTTGATTATTGTTGCAGCAATATATGTTCATCACTTTCATGTTGCAGCTAAATCAAATGTCTTTATATTCCGGGGAGCTTGTGAATGTGTCCTCAGTGATTTTAACAAATAGGAACTTTTGACATTTCTGGGCACCTTATTCAGTATGTGCAAAGTTACTATTAACTAATGGGGAAATAGCTACTTCTCAAAACTGTCCTAACCTAAAGCAAAAGTGAATAGTAGCAACTAAGGGCATGTTCATCTCGCTCTTAGTTGGATATTATTATACACTCGCACTACAAACCCATCCACAAAACACACGGCTGAGATTTGTTTATATCGTTATGAAACTATTTCCGATGAATCCATAGGGCCTACTCGTCTCCCCTGAAATACTTGCGTGTCGAGTCTGAACGCTGGTAGATACAGCACACAACACTGCCTGTATCCATGTGTCCAGGCTCCATGCCTTGTTGTTCTTCACGCTGATTGGTGGTTTAACAACACATCATTGAAATGTAAATGTTCCGCAGTCGTGGTTACATGTAATTTGCGGCCATCGTCAGTCAGTGACATCAACAGGCAACAGACTGTAATAATAATTCAAACACATTGTTGTCATCATGCGTAAAAAAACGGTTTAGCTTGCGTTTCTAAACATATGTTTCAGAAAGCAACAGGCAGACATAATAGCCTATGGCACAAGCTCAACACATAGAGCTAAAGGGGAGTAAAAAGATTAAAATGCAAGTTATCAAAAACGCTATTTGTAACAACAAATGATCATTGTATTTGGGTCTTTCCTGTAGCTTCACGCTGTTGAGTCAGAGTGTATGATAAGCAACCATAGACTGTGAATATTTAGTAAGCAACACACGCAAGACCAAATGTCCAGCTCGATCGGGTGCGCTCGATAGTTAGGCTACATTTTTCTAAAATGAAAATAAATAGATTTTAGCGATCATCCGAGTGTAACACCAGTTTTACTACCCTGGCGGACGTGACTCAGCTCGTGAGCCGGGCTTCATATTACAGGTATTAATCCCATCCGAGTCATTTGTCCGTGTTTTGTTGTATTCTCTCTGGTGAGCATGGGAGGGAGCATGTCTGACTGTGGGCGGTTACAAACGGTGCGTGATTCACAAACCTTATTTGTTCCCACTACTTTGAGCGCCATCTTGTTTGTAACTCTCCTACGTAGGTGGTAGAGTTTCTACCGAGGGGGTATCCGATTACCATTTTTCCAGCTTTGTACTGGGAACCTCTCTCCGTAGTGCTCAGGCGCATTTGCTTTATCGCCTGTCTCTTGACAAAAATAAGCCACGGTCTTTCTAACTGGACAGAAATGAGCATCGAAACGCTTCTTGAAGCAGCCAAGTTTTTGGAATTGCAAGCCCAGCAACAACAGAAAGCACGTGGTAAGTTGGTATTTTATTGAAAATAAGATTTATTTCTTAACAGCGTTGGCAACAATTAAATACTACATGTGAAACACTCAACATCTAAGTGGGGGGAAAGTACACTGAGTTAAAGACGAACCAGGTTTAACGTTGTTTATAAGGCGCCAGTCATACAGTAGGCTTTGAAAATCACCAGATTTGCTTTTGCATTTAAATATCATCAGCTTCAAGAATGACTGTGTTTCAGTACGGCAGTGACATTTTAGTTTTACTTTCAAATTCATTTTGATGTGCAGACGCATTGCAGAATAGAATCGACTCTAGCATTTAGGTCCTAACTGTATCTTAACCTAAATCGCAGCTGGCCACAGGAGCTTATAAACACACACAGGGCTCTGCGGTATCAGGGTTACTGCAGTGAAACCTGCAGCATAGACAGTGTTGACACAGACGTAGACTATACGTAATCACTGTTAAGTTCATAGATGATTTCTCCTTCTGCTATTGTCAGTTTATTCATCGCACTACTACCAAACATTGAAGTGCAAAAAACAAACCAAAAAAAAACACGGGGTTGGGGGGGGGGGGGGGGGGGGGTTGTAAAGGGCGGTGGCGCAGAGAAAGCCAAGCTTGTTTTACATAATGACCTGACATCGTCTGCGGGGCATCTAATATCAGGCTTCCCCTACTTCTACCTGTGCTCAATAATGTTCCACCCTGCATCTAAAGACGAGGTTTTGTCGTATTAAAACACCGTGTTCCTTCATGTTTCAGTCCGTTTGTTTGTGTCCTTAGAAAAAAAACTCCCTTGCCTCTCAGACGCTCGTGGAGCTTTGAATGTCTGTCGATGACGTGTACCAACCAACCGCGCCTACATGTAAAGCTACCGAGGGGGTCGGGCCCCGCCCCTTTCACCACGTGCGTGCCGGGCTACCCCTTCCAAAGATTGTTTATGAAGAAGATGAGTCACTACCGCACTCAGAAAATCTACCAAAAACTCATTTGTGTGTTAAATGTCCAAAAAAGGAAAAAGACAAAAAACACGTTTTCACTTCCTTTTTTTTCACAATCAAAACGAATAAGAGTAAACATATGCAGTGAGCTCAAAATAATATTACAACAACTTAATTGCCAGTTAAATTTTATGTTTTCCAAATATATAAAACCTTTTTCTTTCCACTTTCGTGTTTATTTTTTACAATACAGCAGTGATTTTTGAGTACAGTGATTAATGGAAAGCTAAGCTATGAAACATCGGAACACATCCTTCGACCGTCCTGCGAACATGAACAATAAACACCTCTTAAACATGGAGTTTAATCTGTTATCACCGTCGTCTCAACATGTGGCTGTCTGCCAAATGGGCTACCTTGGTATTAGTAACGTTGTCATTTTCAATTTGAATTAAAACCACCCCATTTCCAGTTATGTTGAGCACAAGAAGATAACAATGGTTTAGTGTAAAGGTTGTTAATCAATCCCTAGAAAGTGAAGCTATTAATACTCAACCGTTCTATTTACAAGGAGCATGGGCTAACCCTAACCCAATCTTCAATGTCTGCAAAAGTACGAAATCAGTTCCAGATAGAATTTAGTTAATTGATCTCTCTCCAAGACAACTACTAGTTTATCTGGTACATTATCATTTCAATTGCTGTATGAGCTTGTATAAAAACATCCTTAACATTTGAGCATTTTATTCCATCTGTAAAAGTGTTTGCACCCAGCGATTTCACAATCTCTGAAGAGGGCTGTTGTTTTTCACCTTTATCTGAATGACAACATTAGTGATATTCAGAGTGACTCAGAGTGAGAGTTCCTGCCTCTCCCAGCTCCTCGTGCCATGCTGCATTGAGAGAGCAGAGTCCTCCCCCCTCCCTCCTTCCTGCTACTGTAGAGCAGGTCACTGTGTACAGAAAGTAGGCCAGTTTTTCTGTGTGCTGCTGCAGTTATATAACGTCTATAGAAAACCCTCTTGTTTTTATAGGTGTTATAAGTGAATCTTTATAGAAAGACTCTGCTCGGCCTAATGTGTGTGTGTGTCGGCACCACAATGCTAAAGGATCTCTTATAATGGGGCATTCAGCATCTAACAAAAGCTGCATAGCACAGCGGCCAGAACATCTTGTTCTTTTCTACTTGTTTTGACTTTGAGGCAAAGTAATGCCACTGCAGCGTCACAAATACACACAGCAGAAAGTGAAACCCCTGACTGTTGCATATGATACTATTATACTGTTTTTATGCCACAAAGAGCTGGAAATGTGTACTTCCTCTTTCACACGTTTTTTACATGCTCACAAAATATCCATGTCCTCAGGCTTTGATTGCGTGTTCATGTGCTCGTGTATTTATGTTTGCACTAAACCAGTAGAAAGGGTGAGGGTTCCCTCATTGTGGCGCCTCTTTTCTACAGGAGTAAAGTAGACCTGCACCCACCTCTACTGCAAAATGGGGTCAGTAGACTGTGGCTGGGTTACATTACAGCAGGATGTATCTCTATTAGAACTAGAATGTAGTTCTTTAGAGAGCATTAGGCTTTGTAGGATTTTGTAAATGTAAAAACTATACTTTTAAGTCTTTGAATCGCGTCCACATATGAACTCCTACAAAATATCGAGAGAAATTCAGGAGGATAGCCCCCTGAAATCTTGCTGATCTGGTTGTTCACCAGTGTTGGGCAAGTTACTTTAAAAAAGTAATTAGTTACAGTTACTAGTTACTTCTCCCAAAAAGTAACTAAAGTAGTTACTGAGTAACAAATTATAAAAGTAACTAGTTACTTTGGAAAGTAACTATTGCGTTACTTTCAAGTACATTTTTAAATGCTCAAATGTGTCAAAGAACTTGGACCCCACCTCTACCCCTCTTTAACAGAACTTATAATACATGTTCAATTATTTATGATAAATCTGAATATTATAATGAAATGGACACTTAATACAATCAATAATGAACAGAAACAGTGTACACAAAGTGAGACTAGCCTCCAATCAAATGTCATGTATTATTGTAGATATTATAATTACTATGTTTATATAGTGGATCCGCGGATTGGGTGCGCGTGGTAACCACGGAAACGGGGTTGTAGACACTAGACAGATCCTGGAAAAGGACAAACTAACTACCGCGTTCGTTTTTCGCTTTATTGTGGAGAGCCGGGAGAGAATCAGTAGGAGTTCATACAGGGAGCAAAGCAAGCCCAAATAAGCAACTACACATTAGAAGCGGACTTGGCAACGCTGTAACGACTATGCATGCTTTCGAATTTGTGTAAACAACACCCGCCCAACTCTACCTCTGATTGGCTCACCATGAAATGTTTCTCTACCTCAGCCAATTGTCATCATTTATGCGATTGTCTCTTGTCCGCACTCACCAAAGACGAAGAACAGTAAGAAATATCTTTGCCGCACGCCCTAGAGATCTAAGTGGTCTGTCAAAGTAACGCGCTGCATTTTTTGGCAGTAACGGTAACGGCGTTATAATGATGGGAAGAGTAATCAATTAGATTACTCGTTACTGAAAAAACTAACGCCGTTATTTTTAACGCCGTTATTCCCATCACTGTTGTTCACACATGTACCTCACAACAGGAGACTATGCCTGTACCTCAAGCGTGTACTAGAGGAAACTCTAAACTGTTTGTTCTGTTAACCCGCCTCCTTTTGTCCACAGAGGATGAACTGAAGGAGAAGCAGCGGCTGGAGCAGTTGGCAGAGCAAAGGCGTTCTGATGTGAACTATAACACAACAATCCACACCAACAATGTTTCCAAAGCAGACGAATTCCGTATTGAGTGCCGCCAGGCACCCATACCGCCCTCTCTGCCGCCCCCCTCCATGCCCATCACTGTCATCCCCATCCCTGTTGTCACCCCCAACCCCACAGGCTCACCCACCCTGCCTATTGCAACACTCTCCCCTCCTGCCGCTCCCCCACCCGCTGCCACCCTTCCACGCTCTCCACAACCCAAACCTGACCACCCGCCCTCTGCGCCGACCAACAACCACAAGATGATACAGAACCACCTCCAACAGCCGCAGATCATCGCACCGACCAGCAATACTAAACTACAGAAGCAGACGCACCCTCAGCTGGTTCAGCGCTATTCTGGCTCTATCGTCTCACCCCCACAGCAACACGCCTTACTCCCCCAGCTGGGCCCTGTGCTCCAGCAGGCTCCTCTACAGAACGGCCCCATCAGCCGGGGAAGTCCTCCTGATGACGGCCGCCAGCTAGACAACAAGAAGAGGCCTGGAGGGTGAGTGTAAATACATTTACCTGTTTAGAATCAAAATAGAGTGGTTAAGATTTTTTTTTGCAAACAATTTATCCGTCTTAAAGGATTCACAAGTTTTTTAGCTTCCTAATCCCCAATATTTAACATTGTGCGGCTATTTCATTAGTTCTTTAACTTTAGTTTTACTTTATATTGGAGATGCACAGAAGACAGCTGTCACTAAATTAACTGCAGGCAACAAAGTAATCCAACTCTTCTTTTGTTTATGTTGAGTTTTCTCTTCACACTGCCCTTTTTGACACCAAATTCTTACTGTGCTCTCGTTTGTGCTCTTACAGGGCAGGCACAAGAGAGGTGCATAACAAGCTTGAGAAAAACAGGTGGGTTCAGCCTGTCTACCATAGGGCCTCCTTACACAGTGAGAGATCCCAGGATATTTGTTACTTTCGAATAATAGTGTACCATCACACAAAGTAATGTCATATTGTTCATATGGTCTCCATTTGAAAGGTTTGAGTTTACTCTTAAACTGACCGATGCTTTTTATGATTTGTCACTGTACATTTTTTTGCAAAGCTTGATTTCTTTTCTTTCTTTTTTTTTTTAAAGTTGTGTTGTTGTAATCACAAGATTAAAGCCGAGTGGGGCTCTACCATTTGTCCGGTCTAAAATCCCCCGTCTGTGTTTTGTGTCCAATAGACGAGCACATTTAAAGGAGTGCTTCGAGACGCTGAAGAAAAACATCCCGAACATCGACGAGAAGAAGACGTCCAATCTGTGTGTGCTGAGAAGTGCGCTGAGATACATTCAGGTGAGGTGCTGGGTTTGACCAAGTGTTCATCACTTCATGTGTGAGTGATGTGAAATGTAGTTTGATGTCTGCTGGGGAGAATAACACTGTACATCAGCTAGTTTCAGCGTAACCTGAATGGCTTGACTTTTTTTCATACATATTAGGAAGGCCAGTGCTCATAGTACTTTTCATTCTTTTTTGTAATGCAAGTTTCTCGGGCTGTGAAGATGTGCATTAATGCTGGGGGAAGCTCGTTGAAATAAGAGCATACTTTATTACAAAGTGTTTGTTATATGTTTGGAAAGGGCAGCCAAACAAGATCGTCTACTGATTGAGGAGCAACTATTATCAGTCTGCTAACTTTGGCGTGTGTGCTGCATTTGTCATGCATGCTTGTGAATCTTGCTACAACTTGTTTATACAGATTTATTGGCACCTGGGATAACTACTGAAACTCCATTCTTCTGTTGCCATGCTGCAGTGTGAGCAGAAGAGTACAAGAGGAAATACATTTGTTTAAAAAAAGCATGTTGAAAGAGCTTTCATATGATGCAGAAAACACAGATATGTAGTAATTGATCAAATACATGTGGGAGAAATAAGCCTTTTGTGGGCACATCAAATCTATTTTATTTTCAATAAAGTGTAAAAATTGAGCTTTAGCAAAGGGGTTTTGATCCTCCTCTCCTGAGGAAACTTTTTCATCCAATTTTTAAGTGACTCTGATTAATTTCAGGAATATCTCCCATGTCCACAAGCGTCTCACCATGCGTTTGAGTCGGGCACTTGCTGAGTGAGTGTGGTGGTTGTAAACAGCTGGTGCAAAGGTCCACCACTGACCTAGTTCGACTTCTCCGACTGTCGAGTGTGTCACAGCGGGTCATTTTTCTCCTATAGATAGATACTGTAGGGTGGCAGCTTTAAATTTAAAGTTCATCCTGGACCAAGGTGTTGCAATTTAAGAAGTATTTGGGTGTAATTGTGCGGATATTAATTTCATTATATTCCAGCTTCCTAGCAGATTTTTCTTCTTTTTTTGTACTTGTTATGTGGCTGGAGTTTGCAGTCAGAACCCAGTTGGCACTTACTCTGCTATTTTATTTGGCTAACTATGCATGTTAGCCTATGCTCAAATTCAATGTGCACATTGATATCTCTGCTTGTCATTTTAAGGCCTGTATGAAGGAACCTGTTATAGTTCATCTGTTTTGTCATGATAGAGCTGTGTTGAAGACTTACTCGTGTAAATGTTGCAGAGGACAGCATGCTGCTGATTTAGTGAGTAGCAGCAGTCTTGTTGTTCCTCAGTGTGTGTGGAAACTAGGACAACGTGGGTGCAGAGCTCATCACCCAATCTCCCTCCCTCTGCACCCTCTCTGTGTGATTAAGCAACACAGTGCTCAGCGTGCTTGCCTGCAACTGGCTGACTGACCTGCCTCTCAACAGTCGAGCTAGACCAGAGTGATACTAACTGCAGACGAGGAGAAAAATAATCTTTCTGACAAAGTGTCAACTGCACATCCTCATGAGGTGCATCATATTCAAAGCAGGTCTTCTACTGTAGGTCAGATGAGTTAATCTGCTGTTGTAAGCTTTGTCTTTCATTCCTCTTTGTCATATCTTTTATTGGCCTGACTGGTTGTTTAGTTTTGGAGGGGTGTGGTAAAACAAGGGAACTTAAGGTTAAAGGAAGCTAAAACATGGGTGGTGCAGAGGCATGACCTGCCTGCACCTCCTCCCTCTGCCCCCCTCCAGAGGCAGCCTGCACACAACAACGACACTGAGCTCAGGAGAGGATCAAACAAGAGGCTTTAGACTCCGCATCCCATTATACTTGATTTATCTAAGACTGTTGTCTTATGTGTTGAACTGAAAAGTACATATTATAGTGTAGGCCATTCTGGATAGTTGTTTTTTAAATCATTTTACATAGAAAGTCACTGGCTTGTAGTTCGAGTTTCACTTCCTTGTTCCAGTTCAGTTTAAAATGTCTCAGTAAATATGACCTTGAACACGCTTCCAAAAAGCTTGCTTTGCTCTCTTAATTTTGGACTTCATGTTAACAGGGCTATAACATTATATGTACCATATCTCGTTTCTAAAGGATCTCCCTTGAGCCCATAGTGTTGCTATGAAAGCCAAGGCTGTAAAGTAAGCCCTGGTGCATCAGAGCTCCTCCTCTCTGCTCCCCCTCCTCTCCTCCCTCTATCCTGAGCTTTTAAGGCCACATGAGCAGCAAGCACATGGCTAGCCTGAGCCGCGTGACGTCATCCCCCGTGCTTGGCCTCCGCCCAGCACTGCAACACACAGCACTCGTCGTAACATTGGGCTTAGCTGCCAGCAGCAGGGAGGGAACATTGAGCGGTAAACATTAGGCTCGGTTTACTCCTCTCGCGCTTCATTTCCCCCTCAAAGCCGACTGAACTTGTTCCTCCACTGCTTATGAAAGATTTCATTAAAGAGGCTGAGGAAGATGGATGTATGTTAAAGCATTTTAAATAAATGACATTTAAATCAGAGCGCTTAAATCGTCACTTCTCCTGAGAATTGCCTTCTAACAAAAACGGAGTTGCATTGATTGCTTTGACATTTTCTGATTCGTTCAGCCTTGAACATTAAAGATAATCAGACTTTAGCTGCTGTCAAGTTCTACTCTTTAATATTTCAAGGTTTATTTCAGCAGGTCCCGGCTCAGTCTCTGTGAATTCTCATTGACACTTCCTTGTTTTATGGGTTTGAGGCAAGACTGGATTCAAACTCAGTGTCTTACATTTGCTGTACTAGTATAAGAATCCTTCTCTGAGAAAAGTATGATTTTCTGGGGGAATATATATTTTGCTGCTCAGGTGATTTAAAGGGGAAAAAACAACTACAGTATATCACTGTGACACTGTGGACTTCATGTACAGAAGCCTGGTCTGAACTGTCAGCCAGTCCTTAGCAACAATGAGGTAATTAGGTCATTTATTACCAGCACAAGTTTGCACACAGAAATGCTGTAAAAGTGGGATACATTTATACAAAGACAGGCCTTTTATTGTTGAAATGAGGCACCATGTGAGGTTCACAGTTCCAGCTTGAAGGCACTGTAAGACAAGGGTTTATGGTTACAAAAGTGTCACAAGACCTCTGCAAAGCAGCCTGATCAGTGAACCAGGCCAGGCAGCATGTCTGCAACGTGGCCTCCTGTGTTCCTGGCCCTTTAAAAAACCCAGCCTTGTGCCGTCTGCTGCAGAAATGAGTCAGTGAGTACAGCTTGTATTGCTCTCTTTCAATCCCCCGCTATCTGCCGCCCCCCCTCCCTCTCTCATTCTCTGTGGGGCCATGTGCTCGGCACTCGCATTGCTTGTGACAGCGCTGGAGCAGTGTTTACCTCGTGCGCGCACACACACAATGCAGCCGAGCCCTGTACTGATCTAGATTTTCACATGCAAACAAGACTGAGGTGGGGGCATGCGCAGGGAAACAAAAGGTACTTGGCACCTAGTGTCCTACCAACCTGCTGACATGATTAACAGGCTGATGAAGCAATGCAGGATCCATCTGTGATGTACTCGACAACCAGGTTTTCCTGGTTAACCTGAGACTAGCTGTTTTTTCTAGAGACAAGCGCCGTCCACCATTAGAGTTCAGTGTGTCCCTGTGTTTGTGGAGCCTTTTCCATCTCCATGAGTCATAGTTCGAGGCATGCACAGTTGTGGTTCCACTCACGTAAAGGCTGCTGGCTAAACGACGAGGGTAACAAGGAGACAGCCAACCATTACAGTCCACGTATCACATATTCTGTACACTCTTCGTTCCGTGATTTCTGCCTTTCAGACGATCCTTTTGAGATAGATAGGTGATGACATAAGTGTGCTTATGTGTATCAGAAAATCAAATCTTCATCCAGGTGGAAAATCTTTTTCCTAATAACAACCAGGTTGAGTTTCAGAAGAACTACTCTCTACATGCTTAAATGCTTCCACGGGAAATTATACAGAACATAAAGGAGTGTGCGGTCTTTTGGGTCACAGAGGAAACCTTAGGAAGGTTTTCAGCTGTTTCCATGACAACCAAAGACAGGGGCATTTCAGTACATCATGAGTGGAGACTATGGATACTGTTGGCGTATTCAGACTGAGGAACACAAATCAGCAGCTTTACTGATTGGCAGAGTGGCTGTTGATGGCTGGTGTTATATATCTGTGTCCAGATGTTTTATGAGTGCATGTTAAAGTGCACATGGTTTCCATTCATCAGTACCGAGCTAAGCAGGCTCTAAATTAAAATGTATTTCCATAATATTAGATTTATCTGCTTCCAAAGACTGTCTAATTAATACAATGACTTCATTGTTTGAATTTTTGTGGTTTTTCCAGAAACACTGGAGCACTGTGTGGTCGTGGAGGAGGGGTGATCTGTCTTGTTTGTCACTTGTAATTCCTCATTAACAACACAGTTTGATTCTGAATGATATGTACTGTGTACCAACATAAGAGAGAAAAAATGATTTTTGGGGGCTGGTATGAATGGAGAATATTTCTATGAGGATTGTGCATTTTACACAAATAAACTCTAAACACTGTTTTATAAACTTAAAACAGTGTTTAATTGCAATTAATTTACATAGAGGGTGTACTAGCATAACGGTTGATACGCATAAAACACACAGCAATGTTTCTGAGATGGGCTAATAACGTATTGATTAGGTTCTTATTAAAGGTATTCAAGAGAGAGTCAAGTCCACCCCATATCACATGAGTATACAACTCGGTCATTCAATAACGTGATTTAAGTCATACGTGGGAAGTTTGCTTTATGTGTCAAGAAAAGTTTCAGCTGATATTTCATTATTGGATTTTGATCAGGATTTGCGTGTAATTAAAGCAGCACTCTTCAGTTTAATAACTAGATTAAAAGCTCATTTATGTGGATTTAATTAGGCTTAATTGTGATCTTTTCATGTCTTTCCTCTGCCAAACTCAGACATGAGCAGGACTTCCTCTCAGTTTGTATTTGTGTGTGTGAGGGAACTGAAATCAGCCCACATGGGACGGAGTCCAGGCGCAGACTGCTTGGCCCATGCATTTCTAATCCTGGATAAGGACCAGAGACAGGTGACGAATTACACAAGGCCCGCCTTTTGCTATTTATGTAAGTTTGTACAGTAGTTATACAAGCGCAGTTCACGCTAACAGAAGTCTATGTACATACAGATACAATAAGACACACACCACTTCAGCTACATGCGTGATCGAGCCTTTAAATCCCCAGTCTACAAACACAATGACATCCACATTTACTTTGAACTGTCTTTGTCCCTCTCACTCACACATACACATGGATACCTCTCCTTACACACACTAATACACGGTGGCATGAACACTAACAGGAAGTCCACTCTTTATGGCCCTGAGTCATCAGGCTGCTGGTTACAGATTTCACACAGTGTCATTTCCCTATAGCCTCTCCCACCCAAGGCTTTATTGACTCTGTGTTTGATAGTTTGTCCAATGCAAATTTAAAATGTAAAAAAAAAAAATGACGTATACGACTTCAAAACACTAATCTCTAACCGCATTGAATCGATCAGATCTTTACTGCCAAATTCAGCAGTTATTTATTAGGTATTTATTTCCTCATAGTTTTGGTTAAACGTTTTCCAAACGTCTTTAAAGTTTCCTCCTGTTGCTGCATACAGGGAAGTTTGGCTCAGTTTGTTTGGTTTTGCCTCGTGTCAGCTGACAGGTTAAGGGAAATTAGGTCAGAGAGGGCTACTGCCTGGAAGCACCTCCTGCCCCTCCCTTTTACATACTTGCCTCCTCCACCTCCTCCTTCTCTTGTAGCTCTGTTATTTTGCTTCCCGCACAAAGGCTCTGGTCACAGGTTTATTTTTAAATCATTATTTGTTGGATTCCTTCAATATTTATCAGCTGTAGACACACAATGAAGGGTGTCAGTCTTTTGTATTTATAGCAACAGGTACACAGTTTCCTATGGAGTCAGATGAATCTTCTGGTGTTAAATAAAGACAGAATCACCCAACTTGAACATAAATTTAACAAGCATGTGCTTCCTTAGTTGTTTGACTGATGGTTGATATTGAATGTTCTTGTGTGAGAAAGATGCTGCTGCTTCGTAAAGGGGAGCCTTGTTTTAAAGGGTTATTAAGCGTTTGTGCCGTTGAAATGGTGGCAGTGTCATAAGATGTGTTCCGTTCATTTTAGTCATTGAAAAATCTCTGACACAGAATCAATAAAAAAGACCTGCTCTGTGAGTACCCTGTCCTGTGTTGGAAGATCACCATTCTTGTATCAGTCATAGATGGAGATCTACAGATTGCATTGATGCAGTCATTTAATCGTTGTCATAGGTAGAGCAGATGGAGACACTGAGCCAGGCTGCAGCCTGATATAAATCATAGCAGACACTAGCTTTCCTGCTAATATCTTGTTTTATAATCTGTCAAACCTCTTTAACATACCACTAATGAGATACATAAACAATTATTACATAGTCAAACTAAAGCCTGAAACATGAGCATGAGGAGGAATCGACACCTGTCGGACACATAATCAGCAGAACTACAGCTTTACAAAGACGAGATTTATCCCGAGATTGGTGTATTGAATTATTGAATTTCACAGGACGTGAACTTCATGAACCGGTTATACAATGTGTGTTTACAGACAGAAGCTTACACTGTCTGCTCCCGTCAAAGATTTAGGGGCTGTTGTCTTTTTTTCACAATCTTGTGTCATCACCTTTCAGACGTTGAAGCGAAAGGAGAAGGAGTACGAGCACGACATGGAGCGACTCGCCAGAGAGAAGATCGCCACGCAGCAGCGCTTAGCAGAGCTGAAGAATGAGCTGAGCCAGTGGATGGATGTGATTGAGATCGACCGTGTGCTCCGACAGACAGTCCAGCCTGAAGAGGACCAGGCCTCCACCTCCACTGCCTCAGGTGAGGTTGACAGTCAGGGTGGAAGTACAGGGCTGCTGCTGTATTTATGTGAAGACTGTATTCTTTCTATATGCTCCGACATGCAAAAAAACTACATTAACAAGTTTCCTTGTTTAATTTTAGGTGCTCATAAAATAAAAATCCTGTATTAACACAGAGTGACTTGTCTGTTACAGAAGGTGAAGACATTATGGATGACGACCTTGAAGATGAGACTCCACCTAGACCACAGACTGCCTTACCCACTGTGCCTCAAAACATGAAACCAGAGCTGCACAAGAGTGCAACACCCACTCAGATCCCCACCCCACCACCCACCATAACCACCACCTCTACCTCCTTCATAACCCAACACATCTCCATCCAGCACAAAGCCCATCTGCACCAACCCATGCTCCAGCCACTGCAAGTGAGCCCTCCACTGATGGTGTCCAAGCCTGCAGCCCCTCAGACACTCACAGCCACAACATCCAGCAACCACACCATGCCCTCTCAGCCCCTGATCCCCACCCAGACTCAGATGGTGACTGTGCCGAGCATACACCCCACAGTTATCGCCCACGCTTCCGTGTCCCACCCCTCAGTCATCCAGGCAGTCAACCACGTCATTCACGGAGGGGGTACGAAACATATCGCTCACCTGGCTCCCTCCACCACCACCAGCTCTGTTCACCTAGCCCCTGCACACCAGCCCATTGGTCACATCACAGTACATCCAGTGGCTCACCTGGGCCAGCATCTACCTGCCCTCTATCCCCAGTCAGTGGCTGTCACACAGCCAGCTGTGGTCGGTCACATCACCCACACCCTGAACCACGCCCACCATCAGGTCAACGGCTCTGCGCCGTGCCAAACAACCACAGCCATAGTTGGCAAGCAGACCCAAATGGTGACCCACCACCCGCAGCTGGTGGGTCAGACGGTGCTCAACCCTGTGACAATGGTGACCATGCCCCCGTTTCCCATCAGCACCCTGAAGCTGGCCTGAACACCACCAACAGGACCACCAGGCTAAAGGGAGGGGACACCCCTTGACAGGGGAGACCCACAGGCCTCAAACCAGGCCAGACAAGGCCCCAGTGAGGGCAGGAGAACTGCTGGGCACCGCACTGAGCAGGAACAGAGATTCACTATCATTCAAAGACTGTACAGCTGTTATAAAGAGGGGAAGACAAAAGTCAGCCCTCTTTCAGTACTAGTGTATCTCAGCATATGCAAGTCTTGATCCTGAATTAAAGATACGCCAGGCTGCATGTGGTTGATAGTCATCATGATGAGTTGTACATGGTAATATACAGTGGGGCCGTTTGCAAGTTAAGACCCTGGCACACGCCATCCATTGCAGCAGATAAGAGAGGTTGTTTTGTCCACATGAAAGTACCCTGGTTCAGAGTTTATGTACATCCTAGCTGTTGGCTTGACTTCCCACTATCACTCTGCGTGTTGTGGATTAACCAACAGTACAACATGTACTCAAGAGGCAATGTCGGGTTTTGAGGACTATGACTGTGAAGTTTCGGAGTGCTTGACCCGCCATAACCAGCAGCACATTGGGAATGTGATTTAGAGGAGCCCCTCCTCTCTAGACGAGGCACATGCTTCAGAGTTTGAGCAAAATCACGGACTGAATTCTATGCTCCTGAAATGGAGCTGCAGTCCTTCATAATGCTGCATACAGCACTAGCTCCCCCTGCTGGCTGTTCTGTTTAATGTAATACAACTATTCTCTAATTATGAAAATATTCTATTTGGTGTTATTTAAACATCCTCTTGAAAGTTGAACAGCTAAATTCAAAGAAACTCTTTGTTTCTATTCTCTAAAATGTTCACCTCAGATATACTGGAGAGTGTACACTGTGCACAACTACAAATTTCGTTATCTTTTTTTCCCCAGATTTGTAATTATTTTTACAAAATGGGACAATGTTGTATGGCGACATGCCCCCCAAATGGAAACGCGACAATAGACAGATGGCAGTGCTTGTCTTCTGAAATAGAAACAAACAAATGTAGATGCTGATTGAGATGAGATTCTGAATATGATTGCATAAAAGGGACCACAAAATGTAGTAAGGCATGTTTCATAGCGGTCTTGCTGGGATATGGTAGAAGAATGAGTGTTTGAATGTTGTTAATGCATAAACTCGATGGTTATTTTACAAACAAGAGCCCGCAGCAGTGTCGTCAGTCTTCAGCGAGTAGATGGAAGATTTAATGATTGAAGTCCTTTCGTCCAGACTTTGGGTTAGGATCCCTGTTTTGCGATACTAACAGAAAGAACAATCAATTTGAATTAGTTTTTTGTTTTTTTTGCAAAGACTTTAAATTTCCAAAGCTACCACTGTGAACATTTCTGTTATAGTCACTGAGCAGAAAATCTGCAGTTTAGCAAAGCACTTGCTAACTCGGCAACATGCTGTGTTCTCCTAATGAAACCTGAATGTAAAGGATGTGGAGGAGCACACAGATGTTATGCCCTTTTGCTTATACTTCATTCAAGTATTATGTGTATGTAAAGTGTAACATGTCAAGATGATTTTGTATTTTAAGATTACCTGTTGCTTGTTTCATGTGAAGAAGAACTTCTTCTATTCAATGTAATTTATTCTTCTTCTTTTTTTACCTGGGACCATGTATAGTGCTGTATATCAGGGGATGCCAACACAGACCTCTTCCCATATTTGAATCCGGCCATTTTCAAACTAATTTATTCAAATGTTTTTGTATTTGATTCTGATTCAATATGATAACAGCACAAACTTCTTTTTTTTAACTCAAAGATAAACAAACCTTTTTTTCACATTAAGATAGCATGAAAATAATCCTGGACAATTAATTTTGGAATCATTGTAGCAAAACAAATAGTTTGAAACAAAAAGGAAACAGGGATTCGGACACTTGAAAAAGCAACAATATACTTGTATGTTTTCCCTATGGAGAAAGTTTAAGTTGTATATAGCCTGTAAATGTTGGGCTGCATTTAGATCTAACTGTATTATGTTTAAAGCTTGGGAAGATATGTAAAATGACACATTTATTAAAAAGATACTTAATAAATTGTATTACATTTACAAAAGTCTGAGGCTGTTTTTTGAACCCGGAAAAGAAACACTTTGAATGAGATTGATGAGGGGGCGGAGAAACAGGAGGTAGCTGCCTTCAAGGTAGAAGTCAGGAAACAAAAGCCCCAGTATACTCCATAATAATCATAATAAGATAAGGAAAATCAAGGCATTTCATTGTAGCCTACTCTTTACAACATAAAGCACAACCCATTTGATCCTTATTTATTACAATATTTGAATTTGTACATTATGTCCTTTCCATATTTAATCTATACATTTATAACATAAATATACTTCAACAAGAAGAATAACAAAAGTCAAATTGAATACAAAATAAATTGAGAAACCAAAATAAAACCTGACTCTGGGACAAGCTTGAGGAATGTTTTGTTTTTTTTACAAATCAAAAGGTCACAACATGGCAGAGTTGTGCCATTAAAATGGTTAGAGCTCAAAGATGAAAAGCCAGAGAATCGTATTTCAACCAATAATTTTGATCATTTCTCTTTGAGAAGTGTTTTGTGTGAAAAGAATGATGAAAGTCAGTAAAAAAAAGACGTGTGTTGCCTTTGGTTAAAAGCTAAACATTAAGTAAACATCCGACGTATGAGTTCCCTTAAGGGAATAATAATAACCATCCAAAACAAAAAGGAATCAATCTCTCTCTTCCATACACATTTCCCCCAACAATTAAACATCTTCTTAATTAATTCATCTGTAATTCATCTGCAATCTGAGATACCTTCACAAAACATGCACAAATAAATACACTGCATGGCCTTCGATGCAACCCTCCCCTGCTCACTCATCTCATGCAAAAAAAAAAGGGTCTTGTCTGACCAAAGTCCTAATCCCCCCCCCTAATGATTTAACAGGTTTCCCCAGCTGACTCTGAAACAACTGTGTTTGGGGGGTAATTTCTACAAAACAAATTAAAGACTCGTCCTATCAAAAGAATCATTTCAATGTTGATATGGTGATCTGTAAGCATCACAGTGAGTTAAGACTGGCCAACACTGAGCACAACCTCAGGGAACGTGCTGACAGGCAGCAGAGGTGGCACATGTGACAAACATCATGATAAAACAAAATGTAAATGAATCTGAACCCAATAAAAAAAAACCTGGGACATCACCTGAAGTAAAATGATAAAACAATCATCCATACAGTAGAACAAATGTTTGAGTGTTTTCTAGAAAATTAAATTATTACAATATACATATATGCATGATGACCCTAGAACATAGTAAAAAAAAATTCCTTGCGCCAGAAAAGTGTGCTTAACAAAATCTGAGCAGGTCACCAAATGAAACCTCATATCAGATCCACATCAAATAAAAACCCTGTGATCAAGTGGCTAAATAATGTTGCGATAACTGAAACATCCATACTATTACAGGAAAATAAAAGTCAATCAAACTTAAGCATGTATTGCTTTTTTTAAAACTTCAGACACAAGAGAAAACAGAAGAGTGAAGGGTGGAGTGTTTTTGCAGCAGTGGAGTCATAATGTCAGACTCTTGAGAGGATGAAGGGAGCCATTATGCTGCAAATGTCATCTTACCACCTCCTGCGGGTCCCTGATCCACATGGACACATAGGATGTCAATGTTCTAGAGAGCAATAAAGGTTTCTGGGTGTTTTGTTTTTTTAAGTCCCAGTATAGTGACATGTAGGAAGTGTAGATTCTGTCCTGTGTTAATAGGCTTCCTTCTGAGTGTGCATTTGATCCTGGATCCTCTGCAGCATCTCCTGCATCCGCCTCAACTGTGAGAAGAAGACGAGAAGAGTGTCAGTAAGTTCCACACTGCATGTCCACTTTCATACGAGCGAGTTATTTACACATGACTGCACACACAACAAATCAATAACACTCGGCAGATCAGTCGGCTCTCTCTGTATCACGTGACCTGTGCTGATCGGCTGCAGGGAACCTGCGTCATCGCCTTCACTAAACACACATACTCAGTAATTCTTTAATGTCAGGGAGATAAGAAGACGTTTCCTCCCAACAATCTTGTCAGAATTTAAATGTAAGTGCAGTTTAATTGTACTGGCTGTGCTGTGGTGTTGTTATAGGAGATTTCCATAGTTGGGATTGTTTTCACTATTTTTTTCTTCTAAAGTATAAAAGTACTTAAAGTAATGATCATGGTATCATTTATTATATGTAATTTGGTTGATTACACATAATCAGGACACAGTGCCAAAAAAACTGATCAGTTTCCCACAGCAAACTGTGACATCATAGAATATTTAGTTTCATACGATGAGCAGTCTGAACCCCAAAATATGAATTTGAATTAATCCAAGTTCTTATATTTGAGATGCTCGGGGCATAAAAAGTGATTTCTTTGACAGAAAAAAACTGATTGTAGAATTAATTGCCATATAATTCGGTTAGCTTGATGGATGCAGTTCTAATATCATGTTTGTAATGACTGAAAACAAAAAAAGAACAACTGAGGAGAAATGGTTTCTTTATTTGTTCAAATAAATCGATGAATTAGGTTGGGGGGAGGGGATTTGAAGGATAGCTGCTGTGTTGATTACAGTGACTGAGCTCATGCCGTATGTAAAGAAATAAATGATTGGGAACATGAAGGGAATAAAATATACTTCTTTTGGAAAAGAAATCACATCTTATATGAGCTTAAACCCTTGGGTTTATACAATTATTGTTGAATTTTGGTAATGTAGTAAATTGTATGAACCAAAGATTGTAGGAAGTGAAGACTCTTTAAGATGTGGATTTATCATTTCCCAGCGTAAGGTTCAATGTGGGGTAACAAAAGAGTAGAAAGGAGCTTCAAAGTTTACCAACACTTCAGCTTGCTCTTGCTGCCAAAGTCAAAGTCTAATTTCACGAAGACACCACAGGTTTAAAGCAACATATTCAACAGATTCATTGACTGAATTATTAGTGTTGCTTAAAGAGGACATATTATACCCCTTTTCCACCTTTTCAAACAGTCCCCTGTGGTTTAAATGAAACATCTGTGCTGTGCTTTGGTCAAAATATAACATGAATCAAGCACCAGAGGAGGTTTGTGACCCTGTGTAAACCAGCTCTCTCAGAACGCTCCGTTTTGGTGTGTGTGTCTCTTTAAATGCAATGAGACCCCCCTGAGTTTCACAGTAGACATCACTCCTCTGTAGCGAGAATAAAAATGGCAGACCTGTGCAAAAGTTTTGCTCTAGGCTGGGGGTGGAGTCCATGGGTGGAGAAAACAGGGGAGAGGAGGGTATTTTTTTTACCAGAATCCAGCTTGTGATGTCACAAACTGAGAAAATTTGAAACGGAGCACTTTTCTCTGTGTGGTAAGACTTCTGAAGACCACATACAAAGGACTGGATGAATTTATTTCAAATTTTGTGGGTCGATAGACACTCAGGTTACCCAAATATATGTTCAAAAACACTGTAAAAGTGGATTTTCATAATATGTCCCCTTTAAAATGAGAAGTTACAAGCATGTAACTGTAGTTATTGCAGTATGTGCACTTATAAAAAACCTCTGTGTGTCTAACTCTTTCCTACCCAGGGTTCAAATGTCACTGGACTTGGAAGAGCGAGGGACAAGGGGTTTTAATCTATAGTTAACACAAATTCATGTTTGTGAGGCTACTCAAAGTCAACCTCAGAAAACATGACCTAATCATGCTTCAGAGACATCTGATGGATAAACAGAATCAGCGAGCTAAAGACACTCAGAGGGCTTCATCGGCCATGTGGTCTAAGTGTGTCTCTGGACCGGGCAGAGGATCTGAGTGCTGGATGTGCTCTGAATTATGTTCAGACTCATGGTGCTCATGATCATCATGTTGGTGTTGCGAGTCCGGTTCGTGGTCGGCGTGCCGTACCTCCTCATCTTTCTCTCTGATGAGCTTTTCTGTCTCGTCTCCAACTCCTGGCACCACGGGGATTGGGAAATCTGTGCCGCTCTCCCTGGTTAGTTTACTGCAGAAAGATGCAGTTTGCAGAAGAATTAAGTGTTTTAAGAAAAGGTTGAAAAGAAGTCCAGTGAATATATTTTGTGTATTTTTTTTGGGTCAAACTCCCAGAACAAAGTTAAATCCTCAATCTAATCCACAACTCAGGCTGTCCACCCTAAAGCTGCTTCCTCGTCAACACTTCCCTGACCTGTCCAACAAATAAAGAATGGCAATATATTTCATCATTGACATTTTCTTCCTAAAAACATGATATTCTTATCTCTAGAAAATGTCTTCCGCACTTAGCATTATTTGTGTGCCCCTTGCTTTAGTGTGATCTTACTTGCGGTTGCGTTCCTTCACCACCATGCGGGTCATGCTCTGGATGCACTGGGCTCTGTAGTTCTCGTAGTGAGTCTCTCGGGTCACGTCCTTCAGGTCTTGCATGTGTGTGCGAACGAGCATGTTCCTCAGCTTCACAAAATCACAATGTGCCGAGTTCTCAACTGAAAACATCAGTGTGAGGATCAATTATACGTGTGCGTCAATACAAAAAAGGAAGTAGCATTTCTTAAGGCTAAAGATGAGGCACAAGATGCAGAACTTGTGATGAACCAGAAGAAACAGGGCGTACCTTCTACGATGCCCCAGGGGTAAAGTCGACCTCGCACCCTCTTCCCTTTGGCCTCCACCACTGTGTTGCTGCCGATTACTGCAAAGGGAATGCTTTCCTTGTTTGGAGAACCCAAAATATAATGAATTAACACAAGAGAGACTGAGGATGAGTTTGTTCTGACAGATGGACCAGCGAGTGACATTGCACAGGCTATATTTAAAACTCTTTCCCCTCCACTTTAATCATACATTACTTCCTTCATTTTTAACCCTCACCATTCATTATTCAAACTCCTCCATCTTTTATTCCCACTTCTCTCTACTCCTTTAGAGGTGAGACAAGGACAAAGGCAGGGAGAGAAATACACTGGCACACTGACTGTATCCTGGTTGCCAGCTCATGAAGCCAGAAAAGCAAAGAACGGCTGACTCATCAAGACTGTGTCGTCAGTCGTGGACTGAATGCCAAGGTCCTGCATTAAACTCCCTCTACATTTATTTCAACATCACTTCTGTCTATTAGCCAGGTATTGTTCTTTAGATTATGGCTTTGTTCAGGAAAGTTAAAATCCTGTAATGTGTAAATGTAAATATGATGTACCTTCTATTGCTGATGTATTTTCTTTTTATTTACAGATTAGCAGATTAGAATCAAGTTTTCAGTGACTTTCATTTGAGATGCTGGTTCAGCTTTTGTTTTTGAGATAAATTAACCATAACTCATGCACATGGGGACTTAAAAGCATGTAAACCCTGATCTGTAGAAAGAATAGGACAGAGAGAAAAACACATAGCAGCTCTGGCTCTCACCTTCAGCTCAGTGTCCTGCTGCTTAAACTCCTCATCTTCATCAGAGTCACAGTCAGGGAACTGGTAGATCTTGATACCGTATTGCTCGATTTCCTCTCGGATCTACGGGAAAACAGACTGAGGAGTTTAAACGTGTATTGTGGCAGTGCAGGATTCAAAATTTGATCAGTGATGATATGAGTGAAATGTATTTGCTCAACAAGTGAAGGTGTGTTTAGTGACACAAATCAGGCTTGCCTTTATTTTCTTTTTCTTGACCTCGCTGGGGGTGAGCGTGTCAGCTTTGGCCAAGATGGGGACGATGTTAACCTTTTCATGAAGAGCTTTCATAAATTCAACATCCAAAGGTCGGAGGCTAGAAGCAATACAAAACAATCAGACACATCAAGCAAACACAGACATGATACCTTTAAGTGTTGTAGTGTAGTAACATGACATGCAAAGTTGATTCTGATCAAGAACCAGCGTGGCTGTATTTGTTTGTTCTCAGCCACATGACATTGATTTAACAAAAGATTGTAATACTGCGTTGTGTTTCTCTGGCTTTAAATGGTGGCAGACGTTTGCTCTCTTAAGTGACCTCTTTGAGGGGAGTAATGGCTGGAACTCTCCAACAGAGGGAGCAATGTCTCCATCACTTTGACTTTGAGATGCACACTGAAGCATCACTCCAGCGGCTTTATTTGTTCTTTAATGAGCACAGTGATGTGGAACAGTGCATGTGCACAAATGCAGTGAAAAGTGCAACATCAGCACCCAGCACAAAGAATTGATCAGAGAGAAAGTACTGCACCAGAAATAAATCCACCTGAAGGCAGCAGAGAACTGCTTTAACTCTCATCAGGAGCCAACTGCATTAACAATTTATAGGGCTGACTGCACTCAAAGCATACACCAGTTCTTTATATTATTTATTGTCCCTTAATTATTTGTAATTACGGGCCAATAGAGGCTGTGAGTCTTTTGATACAAATTCTCACAGAGACGTTTCATGCTGCAGCAGAAAAGGGTTTAATGTTCCCCATCATTAGGAGTACTAAAGAGAGAGAGAGAGAGAGAGAGAGAGAGAGAGAGAGAGAGAGAGAGAGAGAGAGAGAGAGAGAGAGAAACAGAAGTAGCTTTGTCGTACCCATGACCAAATGGTGAGATAAAATATAGGCAGCAGTGGACACGATTGTCCTGGATGTTCTTGCGGTTGAGGCCACTCTCGTCCCTGAAGTACTGCTCAAACTGCTGGTCAATGTAGTCAGCCACAGACTTCCAGCTGGAGCGGAAACACACAGGGACATTCTGTTTCTGAGGCACTGCACTCTGAGGAACTACTGCACATTATTTTTTAAACACAACTGAGCTAAAAAAAAAAAGTTATATAGTGGAACTGACTAGTTTGATTTGGATCAGGCTTTTTTCTTTATTTAGATGTTAGGTATGTACCATTCAGTGTTGTTAACAGCATCCCCAAAGCCAGGTGTGTCCACAATGGTGAGCTTCAGTTTGACACCTTTCTCCTCTATATCCACTGTGTGTTTGGTGATTTCTACAGTTTGTGTGATGCGCTCTGCAGAAAGGACAAAAACAAGCCCCCGTTTTCAGTATACACTTTCATATATTGTAAAATTATAACCAAGCATAAAGAGGAAAACAATCCTCACCTTCAGCATTGAGCAGCTTCCTATCTTTGTAAAGATCTGTGAGAAAGAGACTGTTGACCAAAGTGGACTTTCCCAGGCCAGACTCTCCTTCAAACATAGAACAACACAGAGAAAAAAGAGCCACGTTTATTTCTGTTTAGTTCTTTATGATTGAAGTTCAGCTTAGGATCAGATGTCAGCTAAAGTGAAAAAGAGGATTTACCTGCCACCATGAGCGTGAAGTCAAATCCCTTCTTGACGGACTTGCGATGTACCTGGTTTGGCAGAGTTGCAAAACCCACGTATTCCTTGTCCTGGTCCTACAAACACACACAATGATGAAATTAAACATCTGGGAAGCACACATTACCCTGAAAGAACGCTGCAATCAAACACTCCAAAATTGCGTGTTGACTGCATCACTTTAACTTTCAGAAGAGTTTAAAACACCAAAAGTTAACAACACAACCAAAGCCAAACAGCAACAGACTCTGATTCACAACCCGTTCAACTGAAAGAAAATAAGATAATCGACTGTTTCTCATACGATCGTTCACATGTTGACACATCTCGCTCATCAATCCAAAGACAAACTGTTCAAAAAAAAGACAACAAATTGCCTGTAAAGCAGAGCTAAACCCCTCAGATCTTCTCTCTCCTCTTTGTCTCAATACTCTGCTCCTTGTGTTACCTCGTTATTGTTGTACGGGTCGTATCGACCCCATGGACTCTTGGGTCTGGTGGGACTGACGGAGGACGTCAAGTCAAACTCCACACTCGTGCTCTGCGGTAAACAGGGCTCAGAACCTGAATCCGACTGCGCTCTACCCGCCACGGGGGGGGCGCAAATACGACGGGGTATGGGGGCCCTCAGCTTCCCTGTCTGCATCATGGGGCTCAAGGCCATGGTGGTGGTGGTGGCCGTGGTCGTGGCCTCCTTGGTGGTTAGGGTCGTGCATAATGTTCTCCACCTCTGAGTCGTCTGATTGGCTTGAGTGCTAGAGAGACGCAATGGTTGACGGGGATGAATGAGGTAATAGAAGGTGAGGGAAAAGACGGGTGGATCGACGACATGGTCAGGAAGGAATGAAGTTTCAGAGGGCACATGTGCAGACTTTTAAAAATGGTCCAAAAAATGTTGGTGATGAAATATTGTGTAACATAGGCTACTCAGCTGGTTTTCACTCTAACGTATTCAATTAGATTAGATTAAATTAGTGTTATATTAAATCTGTTAAACAAAAATGTTATGATCTGTAATAAAGCTGTCAATAAAGTTCAAATGAATGGAGCCTGTAAGAGGATACACAGCTGAAGGGACTCCAGGTACCACATACTATAGTCTCCCTGCTAGTTGAGTATACAGATCAATAATGCAGTGGCTCTCTGAAAGCAATGAGGTCATTTAAATTCAGCTGCTGCTCCTGACTTCTGTGTTTGTGCAACATACATCAGTAGGCTGGGTTGTTTAAACTTTGGAGAACAAGGCTTGACTGGTAAAGTTGAGTTGATGAGTAGACTAAGACTTCTTTATAGAGTTCAGGTGTATTTTTGGGGTACCTGTTCAGCGTCATGGTCCCTACTGTGATTAGCAGATGCAGGGCGAGAGTGATGCTCGTCTGACGAAGAGTGAGCCTCGTGGTCACTGTCCGCCATTGCTATCGGGGCTACAGTACACTCTGCAATCTCCAACCATAAGGAAGCACACATGGTGGAGGGGGGGGGGGGGGGGGTTGTCGTGTAAGGAAAAGGGGAGACAGGACACCCAGATAGTCCGTCACAAAAAAAATCCGGTGCAAGTTGGGAGCAGGAGAACAAGAGGGGTGAATATGTGTTTAGGTAAGACAATTAAGACAAGAAAGAAAATGTAAAATTAAAATGATGAAACAAGGCAAAACAAAGTAAACAATAATAACATACGACAAAGCAGATAAGATGAATGAAAGATGATTGGACGACGTATAATGGCATTCTGAGTGCAGTCGCTGTCAATGTTGTCTCCGAGTACAACGTCGGTACAATCTGGCCTACTGCCATTACATGACTGCCAAATGTTATTAGCGTCTCTGATATCACCCTATTCAGTGTTTCAGGCGCTATTAAAAATGCACCAGTGTCAGTGCCAGCAGGTAAGATTATCTGTGCCAGCTGCAGTTACATAATGCACAGAGTCATTAATAGTCTGATGAACATTTTAACACCAAAGTTAGACGTACAAACACACTGGAGCAACTCTGCATCGGTTCTATTCTTTTACACATTGAAAGTAAGAGAATATCAGGTCAGATTTAAGATGAGACGCATGTTTTAAATCAAGTTAAAAAATAAAAGCTTTGCAAGTTATCATGAAAAATATTTTGTCTTCCTCTTTTTGTCCTCTATCCACACCCTGTAGTTTTAATTATCCAATGATTTGGAGCTTTAGGGCAGAGAAGTCATTGATTGTTTCAGTTTAGGAAATCGGTGACCTGCTTTCCTGAACTACAATCCAAAGCACAGAGATCAATGACCAACATGGTGGATCCAGTGACTCAGAGGATATCTAATGCAGAGCTATGACAGATGTACTGCTTTCACGAGCAGAAATGCTAAAAAGTTCACCATGTAGTACGATACTTGTTATTTGACTCTGGTTTTAAATTGCTCCATTGTCTTCAACATTATGTCATGCTAGATTCTCCACAACAGCATGTAACGGAAACGAAGATACATTTCAAACACAGACATTACTTTTGAAACATAGATAATAAAACTTGCATCCTGACCACCTGCACTACCCACACCCTCGAGCCTCACCTCCTTTCTGGCAGAGCCTCACCTGTGGTACCTGTAATCAGCGCGTAGAGCCTCTTTTTCTTGCCCCTGCGTAAACTACTCCTCATGCCCACTCTACCAGGCAGTAGGAGGCAGAAACCAGAGGCTCCAGCATTTATACGCCTCCATCCCAGAGGACACAGCGCCCTTCAGCCCCATCGAGCCGCTTCACGCCCCGGGAAACTGATCAGCGGCATTGATGAACCAAACATCACAGATCAGAGGCTACGAAACAACCCATGACCCACATGAAGCGCACACTCTCTGTTGCTGTGTTATTTTAACACTTACAAGAGATTAGACTTTATAAGACATGATGCAACAAAATTATACATTTAAGTAAACACAACGCACTCTTTCTAAATGGAGTATTAACATTTATGGGTCATCAGCAAAGCCCGTCCTTAAGCCAGAGTTATGAGAAGAACCTGTGTACACATCACATTGTAAGACTCGCTGAGCTGCTCAATGATCACAAATAATACATCAAGAATCAACTGCTTTGCTTTTGAGCTCACTAATTAAGCTAATAAATGATTAAATAAAGAACTACTGATATCCCATCATGCAGATCTTATTCTACTACACTAAGCATAAAAGAGTTTAACTTCATTTACAGTTATGAGGCAAGTTGCTTGAAAACAAACCCAGACTTTTTCTTCTACAGGACTAAAACCACCATGATGACAATGTCTGGAAACCACTCACTTAAAGGCTTAACATTTCTCCTCCATTATTACATGTCTTCCACAATTTTCATACCTCAGTGGTTTTCCTGAATCCTTCATCCGCCTTTTGAGCTGAGTTTCTTTGCTAAGTCACACAAACTATCTTGTCAGGTACAAGATTCACTTTCCACACGTCACTCTAAAGCAGCTTTGATTAGAAACTTGTTTCTCTCTGAATCAATCAATCAATCAATCAATCAATCAATCAGCAAAACAAAAGTAGAGAGCTAAAAAGGTTTTCAGGCTTCTGAGAAGCAAATGAATTTCATTATTTGGATTTCATATAAGACATCATGACTGTCAGCTGGAATAAAACACAGAAATAAGTCTAATTGAAGAAGCACAAAATAAACAGAGATGAATTCAGCTCAAGAACAGAAGTATTTGTTATGGAGATGTTTTCATCCATGACATCATGCTTTCCTACAGGACAGACCGTCCAATCAGATCTACTCTGTGGTTGTTGGACAGCTGCATGAAGTAAGAACAGCTCAGGGTTTCGACATTTTTATTCCTTTCCCCTCCGACAGAAATAATCTTCATGATGTTAAATAATTTTAGATGTTTCAAAAATTAAATAGATTTAATGAGTTTTTTTTCTGTGTGCACTCTTTCCATATTCAAAAGTTGCACTAGTTGACTCGATCCTAACTTTTTAAAGCCATTAGCACAGAACTTTTTCCAACGCTTTAATTAAAGGAGCAATACGTAACTTTGACATGTAGCGTTTCAAATTGGTACTGCAGTAGAGAGAGCTGTCTCTCAGACCGAATCGGGAATGCATGTGATCAGTTCAGTCGTTTCGACTGTTCTGTGTTCACTCTCATCGTGTCTGCTTTTATCAGCATTCAGTAACTTAATGATAGCAACGTTATCCCACAGCCTGCTGTAGTCTGTAAACGTATCCACACAGACTCAGTTACAGCGCTGCGTTATAAAACACTGAAGATGTACTGTAGATACACGCTCCACTTTTCACTTCCAACACGTGCAGCAGGAGCAGGCAGACATACACACACGTCCGATAACGAACAGTCTGCTAATGTTAAGAGTTTAACTTTGTCAAAGTTCAATCGAGAGAAAAGCTTGTTTCTGTGGATTAAAGTAAATGAATTATTCACTGAGGAGTTTTGTTTTGAGTTTGTAATGTTGTAATGCAGGGGTCTTTCCAGGGGGTAGCAGGGGGTCCTGGGCACTACTACCTTTTAAAAACATAAAGGCAGAAAATATATCTTTATCATTTTTCAATTTGCTGATCTGATCAAATGTTCCAATCTGTGACTAAAAACTGTGATTTGATTTCAACAGAACGCTACACCATATAAACCCAATTGAATGTCCTGTCACAAATGTGTATCTAAAACGAAAACACAATGTTTTATCTTGGTGGGTAAAAAACATGCTTGGCCAGTGAATTTTTTCATCCATCGGCCACCTCAGCTGGTGGGTCAAAAAGTGAAATACGGAGCCTGATTGTCAGTTGTCCACAGATCTACTGCAGTCCAGTGGGAAGTCTGACAGTATTTGGTCTTGTGTTACAACTCATCAATCCAAAAATGACACAAAAATCAACATTATATAATAGAAATGATTTGACCTTACAATTAACCTAATTCTATTCTATTACCATTCAAAGTCTAACATCTTTAACAACAATGTGTTTGAGATCAGCAGTGTAGTCTGATCTCAAAGTAAACAGCATGGCCACTTCAGAAAACTATTGACAGGCCTTTGAAGGAGATAAAACACTAAACTTGTGAATTGTGTTTGAATGAACTGACTGGAAATACACATATCAATCCAGCTTTGGTGAGCCATAGTACGCAAAGTAATGGATCCTTGTTCTTGTCCTTTTAAAAATTAAGAACAAAACCCTCCAGAGTAGCCAGTGGAAAAAATGAAAACAAAAAACCTTGCCTTGATTTGGTGAAAGACTCCCAGAAAGGCCTCTTCATAGGCATACTGTGGTGTCGATTACATGATATGGAATCAGCCTTTTATAACAGGAATAAAAACCTAATGGGCTCTGAGATCAATTTCTCACATTTTCATTATGATAGCACACAGCGTATCCCTCTGGAACGAGTCACAGCTGAGACCTGAACCAATTACAATTTCCATAACTGGCTGCACTGACATTTCAGCTCCTCTCCAGGGTTTAGTTCATCATGACTTATAAAAAGAAAACGTTATCATTAGCAGCGTCATGCAGGGATTGTCCCAGACCAGGTTAGACCACAGTGTGGCTGGTTCAGGTCCAAAGGGGCATAAAGAAGCTGAGGTACTGTGGTGAGACTAATGAGTATTTCATTTCATACATTCACATATTCTACATCAGCCAAATACAAGATTCACAGGAATTAAACAATAGTTTTGTGTCCCTGCTGTGAAATCTCCACTTAAGAGGACATGCTGGTCTGGTATGTCCTGTTTGTCATGTGACTAGAGGTAAGTGGGTGCTAAAGCAACAATTTGACCTCAGAGTTTATTGCATATACAGTACAGAACCAAACATCCAATCATTTTAATGAATTTTAATAAGCAGTCTGAGGGCCAAATGGCAGGTTGCTGCACTGCTTCAGAAAGGAATGATACCCTTTTAGGCCTATCAAGGAGACCATTGTAGGAAAAATAACCTCTTGAGGATGTGGGACATATTTTACGACTGGACTGAAACCTTTTTGGCGAACCCACTCAGTCCCTGAACAACAATTGTAGGACATGAAACCCGATGCAGCATAAGAAAGTTGTGTGGTTGACTTGGCTGCTTTGTTACTCTTGGATGGTGGTAGTGGGTTTGGCAGCCACACTGCTGATTGATGATAATTTTTTTTGCATGAAACACGGCTCTCAGGGGAGAGACCACTTCAAATTCTCCCCACACGACATGGGAAATTGCAATCAGAAGCTGCCAGAGGTCATAAAGAATCTATACAGTACTTTTTATTAACCCTCTATGATGAAAGCAGGAGGAAACAATCAAGCTTGAATAAAAACAATGCAATCATTCCACAAATGCTAAATCGGGTTTTCCTGCAGGTGTCACCCCCCTTTGGCAGGAATGCAAACTTAAATATGTTGGATTATGGTGCATATAGTGCATTTGCGTTGGACTGTGATCTTAACGGGAAAGCATTCAGAGGCATTAACAGAAACAACACTCCATGTTTATTCCTCTTTAGTGAATGTTGTGGAATGCACAGGCTGAATACCAGGGAGGTTTCCCCTTGTGGCGAGGCTACGAGCAGGTGGTGAAGTGAGCCATGTGCGCTCTGTGTGAATGCTGTGTTTGTTTGGATGGTTAGAGCAGGGCTCTGTGTGAAGCTGGCCCAGTAAAGAGAGAGAGAGGAGAGAGAGAGAGAGAGAGAGAGAGAGAGAGAGAGAGAGAGAGAGAGAGAGAGACAGAAATAGTCACCCTCTCCGCACACACACTCCCACAGCTATAGAGCTGATGCAAATTCCCACGTGACCAAAACTCAACATTCAGTGCAACAGAAGGCACAATTATTGTTTCTCCGTGCTTAAAAACTGCAAAGGAAGATTAAAAAAAGGACCAGAGAATCAACTGTATATTGCATCTCTGGACCTCGTACATAATTGTCAGAGTAAACTACTCAGCAACAATGTCTTCGTCATCAGAAGCCGCAACTTTCTCCTCACTCTCAGTGCATTAAGCTGTCATGGCTGATCAATACATGTGCATTTTAACATGGAAGAGCTTGACAGCACGGAAACGCTCAGGAAATGCATAACAGTCACGTGGATAACCTCTCAGTAGCTTAGCAGAAAATTGTCATTTCTGGTGCAAAATCATATTTAAGCACAAAGCCTCATCACATGCATCCATGTGAATAGTCCAGTGTGTGTAAAAAAAAAATCTATAACCCTGATTCATGTGTATGCACAGGAGAAAACCTGCAGCCACAAATGACTATGTTGGAAGAAAACACAGAGTAAATGACACAAGAGAGATATACTTAATTGCAGGGTCAGCAAGAAAAGAAGCAACAAGCACATACCTCTGCATCACTTGTTTCTGAATTAGCTGCCATTTAATCCCTTTAGAACCAGAAGAATTCCTTTTGTTTAAGGGACAGAGACAAGAGAGAACCAGTAAAAAGGCCTTGAAAAGGCACCTCAGAGAGTGTCACTTGATCAGTTTCAGGGCACCCCACATTACACAAGAGCACCTATTTTCCCTGCCTCACCAATCAGACTTTAGATTCTTTATTAAAACAGGTACATCTTCGATCTCTGCCACTCTGCATCTGGAACGTTTCAATAGCTCCGCCCTGCTCTTGTTCGGCCAATGTGAAGCTGATATACAGATGAGGGAGCAGCTCAAGTGTCTGCAGAGGGGTGCTGGCCTTAGAATAAGAAGTGATGCAGGGAGTGTGTGTGGAGCTTGGTGACGTGTGTCCTATTCACTGCTCACTGCTAGGTGCCCTGTCGTCTTTTTACAAACATTTGTCCCCTTTTTCTTAAAGCCACACTCAACAGCCTAATGATCAAACACATACAAGCAATAAAAAAAACTAAGTTTGAAGAAATGAAACACTTGCATGTATCTCAAATGATTTATAAGTTTAATATGAATGAAATAATAAAGGTAGAAAAACATGAATAAAAAAAAACGTATAAAAACAAAATCAAGATATAAAATCATTGCATCAGAGGACAACAACAGCAGCATGCAAATAACTTCTTACAAAGGCCGTCACATCCACCCCAGACCTCCCAGCTGGTGGTACCAGGGCCAGAGCTGCACAAGAGGACTCAGTGTGTGTGTGTGTGTGTGTGCGTGTGCGTGTGCGTGCGTGTGTGTGTGTGTATAGAGGTGCTTTGTGGCCTACATGCTACAAATAATCTTTTTATCTAACACACACTTTCCCTGCCCCACATACACACAAACACACTTAAGTGGGCCACAGCACAAAGCTTTTCTTTTAATCTTGCTGGATCTTTGTGCCTTAGAAGTCTTATAATACTCACTCATTCTTAAGGAATCAGGACTTTGTGATTACGTTTTTGCTTCTAACAGAAGTGAATGGGCTCAATGAGTGTAAGCTATATCTACTGACTTTTTAGATTGTTACAGTCACAGTGAATTAAGATTTGACACTGTCCAAACCACAGAGACGTCTGGTTTCAGAAGCTCAGCTTGTGTCTGGACTGAGATCTTTTCTCCAGTGTTTTAGTTTAACAGGAGAAATATGCAGAGAGGAAAAACAGCAGCGGAATTCAGCAGGGAATTCATTTTCTGCCTATGGGTGGAAGAACTAAACGTAACATGATCCCAATCTTAATAGCTCTCACTGCCATGTGTGCCAACTTATACAACAGTAATAACTACCATAAGCAGTAGACAAAGCAACACAAATAGTATCACAGCAACAGACATGGCAGTCTAACAAACCACACAGTAGACAAATCTCACTAAATCCCCTCTTAATGTGACACATACAGAATTGGTCTTGATGAGACGAGAGGGTGCAGAATGCAATGCGGGCTATCAGACAGGAGACGTTACTTCCTGTAGGGAAGTATGGTGTCTGGGTGGATGACTTCAGGTCTGCTTTAATCCTCTGTGGCCAGCCCTCATCATGAGGGTGATTATCATGGACCATCTGAAGGGGCTGACAGTGCCTGAGGGACGGGAGGCTTTAGATATACAATGCCAGGCTGCATACACACTTATATTGACTTATATGTTGGCCTCTGCACACACAAGGATCAGACACACCAGTCATGACAGTAAAGTGCTGTGAGGCTTACGTTGCCAGTCTTAATTAAAACGTCTTTCTGTCCCTGTTTACACTGTGAGGTCGTCTGGCGTTGGGCCAGCAGGGTTGCAATGAACCTCTGCACACAGCAGCACCAGGAGCCAAAAAAAAAAAACTGGTATTAAGAAATGTCCGACAAATTAGAGAGGAGTCTGAAAGATTAACTGAATCTGCACTAATAATGATTTTTGCTCTACTACGTGTGAACACTTATCATGATGTAATTTAACTTAATGCAGAGGACGTAGCATTTGAACTGTGCCCCATGGGAGAAGAAGGCAGAGGGGGGCAGTGCCATCTGCTGCTCATGACTGGACACAGCTTGGTTTTTGTGTGTAATACATCATTTTTCAAGTGCACACTCTTGTATTTCAGTCAGACATTTTAACTTTTTATCAGCAGGAAAGCAGAGTTGTTACAGATGACATTAATAACGTTTTTCTATTTAAGCCAGCAGATCACGGCACAATTCCACAAACAATCACAGCAACCCTGAACTTATTTTTTCTGTCAATTTCTTTATACAGTGCAGTGTTCTGTGCAAACCTGCACATACAGTCATGTGACTTTGTCCACAGCAGGGTCTTTTGTGCATGTTGGACACTTGGAAAATCCAGCCTAGGATGTGAACCTGTGTATTTAGAACCATACAGGAAATATGCAGAAAATAGGATAAAGGAATATAGGAATACATTTTCTCCCAAGCTGTCTGAGAAACTGGATGAAACATCTGAACTGTATAGATTAACATGCAGTGGACTCTGACGCCCTGTTAAGCAGATCTCCACCACCTCTGCAGGAACATAAATATTGTTCCACAATAGCGAGGACTGAGGAGCCGCTGGATCTGCTGAACTTACACTTCCTACGCTTCCTCCTCCATTCAATTAAGGCTCTTTATCTGACACAGAGAAATTCCTGTTGGAAAGCAGCTAAAGCATTTACTCAATTTGTTTTTTCCTCTTTTAAAGGTGGCATGGTCCAACAAAGACTCATGTGGTTCTGGCGAGGTATGGGGTTTTTCCGCTGGACAACTTGAAGAAAACAAGAGGCTTTTACAGATTAAAATCAAAAGGAATTCCTTTGTTCATTTTAATCATACTTAATATTACAATCCGCAGGCATCTAAGGCATTTGGTGGGACACAACAGGTCTCTACAGTATGGACCTGGGATGATAAATATAGTATGTGTTTTGTATGGTCAGTCACCTGTGGCTTGTCCAGTTTTCAAGTCCAATGACCAGCATGGAGAGTGTGACTTCCAGCTGGCCCAAAATCTGTCTCTAGATCATCTAAATTGTTTTTTTTGTTTTACCCATTCCTCAATAAAGACTTGCAGAACAAATGCAGAAAGAATCAGAGGGAAAACGGCAGAAAATAAGGCAAAATAAGGTAATCATTTTTCTAAAAGTTTAAAAAGGTTGAACTGCTTCATTAGTACAGCATGCATGGTGTAATGTGACCTGGCTAAGATACAGGGCTGAAATAATGTAAAAGAGATCAAGCAGATTTAGAGCTTATCAAAATCGCACAGAAAATGCTGCTTCAGAAGCTGCAAAAAAGGGTTTGGTTTTCTTCTGAACTCAGTAACTGAATTACATTCCTCTACCTTTGGCAGATCCGGACATTTTAACGAGATGTATTGCTTATCAGCCACTATTAATCAAGAATGTGGGTCACTTGGATACAGTCTGGAAAGGTGCTAATAATATTTATTAAGGTTGGTGTGTTTCACCCAAACAAAAACAACAACACCTGTGAGCCAAACAGGGGACAGCAGACAAAACAAGGTAGCTGAGTCAACATCTCTTGGGTGGTGACCTCTGCTTACCCTGCTAAAAGGAAGTCAGTGGGTTGTTGTGTGGCCTTGCTTCCTCAACACTGAATTCCAGCCCGTCTAAGTCCCACATTACACCAACACAAAACTACCTTGTGTGATTTTTGGCTCCTGCTGGGCCTTATCACAATGCTACTCAAGAGGGTAATGTCTAGTCTGAGCCACAGATCTGCTGAAACAAGGTTAGCATTGTGTCTTATTAAGACTCAATTAGAGAAATTACATCAGTGTCTGGACTGGGTTTCCTGTGTTTCAAAAGGTACCAATTGACTGGAAAACAAACATATTCTCAGATTCATTACTTTTGCAACAGTTGTTAAAGAACCAGCAGTCTCGAGTCCCCAGGGCAGGGGATGTTGGAGGGTGACTGTTCATTGCATCATGTGTAATATGCATAAAAAGGTTTGCATCCCAGGCAAAATACATGCCCTGATGATAATTTGTTAAGTTTAACAACTTGCAGTTGCAGCCTTGCTACAACAACATTATCATTAACCTTATCAGCCTAATTCTGCCTAATTGGAACTTAGGTCGCTTTCACATATAAAGTTCGGTGGACTCGATGCGATTCAGGGGCGAAGTTGCAACAGTGTTGCTTTTTTCATTTGGTTCGGTTTGCTTTCAGACTGCACTCTGTCAAGCGCACCAAAGCCTGTCAAATGTTGTGTAACACAGACATTACACATCGTCTTCGTAGCATCCACACTGTTTGTTGTTGTTGTTGTAACAACATCCAGACTTTTCGAACTGAAAACACGTGAACACACTGAAGTCAGATGAACGACTTCCCAACTCGGAAACTGTGACCATCCAAGGAGCACCTGAATGCAGCATGTAGCTCCAGTCAGTAGCTGCTGCCATCCAGCCTAATGCTGCACTACGACCTGAAAGTAGACAACAAGACATTGGAAGAATGGCAACCCGTTTCTTGGCGCATTTTGGCAGTATTTTCATCTATAAAATGGAATTAAAGTTATTTGTAGGCCGTGTCAGGTTAAACTGGCATATCGACCGGAGCGATGTGTAACAACACTTAACACAGGCATGAGCATGTTAACCTGTAAGAAGGACTATAGGCTGGTGTTGTTAGCAATGCTAATATTAGCCATGCTCAGCAAACCTATTGTCATCGTTAACAGACGGCCATATTCAACCCACAATGCACTGCATTTTGTTTCACGTCCCTCGTTTGGTCCCAAATGCGTTCTCACCTATGGCGAACCAAACTCTGGTACACTTGGAAGCGAACCAAGACCCCCCATTGTTAAGTAAGGTTCTTTGGTCTGCACCAAAGTACGTTTGAGCATTCATACCACCCCAAACCAAATAAACTATCAGACAAAGCACACCAGTGTTCGTTTCAAACGGCCCAAACAGCTTAGGTGTGAATGCACCCTAAGCCTCCTGAAGTTTTGTTGTATGACTTTAAATAAAACCGTGCTTAACTGACATATCCCTGTAACAAATATCTGAGTTTTATGTGCAACCCAAACCAACAGCTGTTGTGCACTCGAAATTGTTCACAGTATCAACATCATTGGTATCCATTTCTGCGACAAGCACCACCGCCTGACAAAATCCCTGTTCTAAGTGACTTGAGCAGTACCTTACAGCAGTGCAGGGTTCAAACTAAAACATTTAATCTCAACCACAGTGGTTTGATTAGTTTAATTTCGAATTTGGCCAAGTTAAACATCAACTGAGACTGGATGCCACCATCAACATTCTTGCAATATTGGTCTACCCTAACCATGCTATCCTTTGAATCAAATAAAGCAACGTAAATGACTGTTATTCTGAAAAAAAATACAACTAAGGGCACTCTACTTTTAGATATACCTCACATTGATGTCATTCTGCAGTCTGGTATACAATAAGTACTACAGAGGTCCTGAGGGCATTTACATATCTTAATGTTACACTTTAGAGAGCACAGAAGTGTGGGAGTATTTGATTAACAAGTGTGAACTCACTTGGAGTGGATACCTATTGTTTTAATTGCAACATGCTGTAATACATAACAGTATCTTTAAGGTCTTTTCTTGCATTTGTACGGGTCACTATACAATTGAAGAATACAGGATTCACTATGGAGAGCAAGGGGTGGTTAAATATGCTGGTCAGCAAATACAGGATCTCACAACACTGAAAATATTTTCATTTCATACAACCTTTCACAGGAAAATCCCCAACATCTGTAAAAACTCAGACTGTCTGGGACCATTTTAAAATAGAGGAGGAGATTTAAGTACAGGTGGTTCATTTCTAAGCCTGTCTCACCTCCGGTGCCATTGTGCAGGCTGCAGGGTCGTCAGCTGGGAGCCACCCTTAACTGATGTTTGGCTCCTTTAATCCCAGAGGATCTTGAGGAGGTGGAGCAGTTCACTCCCAGCAGCCTGCCCTAGGATCCTTTTCCCCACCCCTTGTCTTTCCTTCGGATCCAGAGCCTGAAGCTCCCTTGCTCTGCCCCCTCTGCAAGATCTTTGAGGGCTCTCCTCCTCTAGGGGCCGGTTACTCTGAGAGATATCAGGAACCGCTGGGTGGATGTTCCTTTGAAGCCCCTCAGCTGCAGACCAGAGCACAATGTTTGGCTGTAGAGATGTCATGATGATCTCTTTGGGGAACTTCACCTGGATGTCGAGGTCAGCTATCATCTACCACTCCTTGAACCCTGCACTCCTGACAGGAGGGACAACTCCTTTGAGGTGTAGCTCTGCGCATCATTCCCTTGTCCAACAAAGCAGCAGCAAGGATGTAATTGGACTGGCCCTATTTACTTTTAGCTTGTGGGTCTCTGGTTTTTCGGCTAGTTTGCACAGGACCCGGTCATGCAGCCATTTGCCCTGCACAAGTGCTGCCTTGCAACCGGAGAGGAAGTGCCTCAAGCTTGGGTTTGAGGAGTTGCACACTTGGCAGGTTTCTTCTGAGCCGTATAGGTGCATGTTTCAGGGGCTGTGGAGTGTGTTGTACAGTATGTGGCTCTGATGAAGAAGCTCAGCCTTGCCTGGGGCATCCTCTACATGTCGGCCCATGTGATGGCCCTGTTGTCACAGCCTCCCAAGTGGAATTGCTCCCTTGCCGATGTTGGCTCACAGCTTTGATCCTGTAATTTTCCTCTTCCATCTTAACTACTTCAGAGATGACAAGATCTTTCTTCTCCTTCTAGGTGGCTTTGGACAATCTCTTTGGCGCCACTGCCTATGCTTGGCCAACTCTGCCTTGTGTAAATCCAACAATCTCTTGATGTTTTAGTTGGTTGATGGCCTGGTCTAGTGTTTGGGTTGCATTCCCCTTGCACCCTGCATGAACTTGAAGATTGGCATCTTGGATGGACAGGTCCGGAGAGTCTCTCAGCTCGAATATGAGCCTCATCTATGTTATCATCATTGTGTTTCTGATACCAGATCTCTGTTAGAATAGTGACTAAAGATAAGGTAATGCATTGCCGCACATATGACTCCACAACACTTAACAGCAAAAGTGTTACAAGTGAGAACAAGTTAGATATCTCAAAGCGGTAAATTCCTATAAAGGACAAAAAAGACATTTTGAGTCTTTACCAAAGAAAGCAACATTTTAGAAATCCAACTCATGGACACACTTCGGTGTTTGGATTCCTATGAAAAAATATTTTGGATGATTAAAGGCATAAATGTACAACAGGTTCACGTGTTTTTCCAAAATCAACAAGATCATGATGTTTCATGTCCAGAAACAATATTTGTGCTATACTTTAAAGCTTTCTTGGATTTCATGCCTTTCCTTGGCCGTCTGGGGTCACCCTGCTTGTCATTGATCTGTTTATCCCATCAGTATCATTAATTGACAAGCAGCAATCCCCAAGTTGAGCTGACAAGAGCTGTGATTGACATTCCAGGCACCACATAGGGAATCTCTGTGTGATCAGGATTAAGAAGGGTTAGACAGTTAAAAAACCTCTCTACACGCTGGGGCTAAGAGGTTTCCAGGTTCTTTGGATACAAAGTCAGTCAGAAGAACAGGGCTGTTAAAGCCTGATCTGTGAATCAGCTAACTAAAGATGATTGACAAACATGCAGTGAGCAAGTTTCCCACATCAGTCTCTCTGATTAAAGAGTAACATTTACATGACATGACAAAACCAAAACAATAGTTAAAAAAATCTTCTTATTCTTATTAGGGATTTAGACCGATTCTCCAATCACTGACTTATATCTCAACAGATGGCTTTGGTGACTTCTGGGGTGGCGCCTGACCGGTTGGGGTTTCATAATTGTCCCTTTTCCTCCTTTTCTTTCCATCTGTTCTCCTCCTGCCGGATGTAATCTGCTTCTTTAATCTTGATGCCCAAATGCACCAGGAGCCACAAAAAAAAACCCTCACATGCATCAAAAAGCTCGGAAACCTCAACATGACTACCCACACACACAGGACACCTCGCCAACTGATTCATCTGTGATACAAGTGACTTTAGCACATCCAGGCTAAACATACCTTGAGCTACCTGATGTGTAATCAGCATGCAACATTTATAGGATAAACACTCTTGTGTGGTATACTACCCAGCAGGAATGAAACTACAGGAACATCTGCCTGCCAGAAGCAGTCCCATACAGATGTAAAAGCTCTAATCTGCATTGACCTTAGCAACACTGTCACCAAGAAACATCAGTCCCAAGCACATGTGTAGTAGACAGAGTGAGTCCAGACAGTCATTAGTACATTAAAAGCACCGTTTTCCAATTAGAGACTCCTATTTAGTCCAGGGGATAAAGAACATTAGATGGTTTATAATTATATAATCATCAATGATGAAAACATAACCAGTGTGTCTTCCTCTTCAAATTAAACACAAGGAAAGGTTGTCTAAGGCTTGTGCTGTGTAGCCGAGCGTATCTCACTTCAGATCACAAGTCGGGTGACACACTTACCATTCTGCAGATGGCCAACAAGACAAACACACATACACGACCAAGGAGAGGATAGCGAACAACCGTGAACGGCTTCAGGTCTTTGTGGGACAAACCTTTTGCGTCTCAAGCTCCTGCAAAGCTACACAGTCTTACAGGCAGACATTAATAACGTAATGCTGCACAGACACTCTCGCTGCATCACGAGGAATGACTGGCTGTTACTGCTGCAGAAAGAGCAGCGATGGTGGAAAAGGAAGAAAGGGAATGAAAAAGCAAAGGTGGAAAAGGAGTGAGGGTCAGATAGAAGGAAGAAGGAAAAGCTTAATTTCTCTGAAAGGTAACAACCTTAAATCAGTAATAAAGCAGGACGCATGGAGATGACCTTGATATTAAATGACTTTTCCTAATTTTCTGAACATTTTACAAATGTATTTTCAGCTGGTGAAAATAAAAATAAAACTCCACACTCTCTATATGGGACAGTTACTGAGAGTACTTTATTTTCTCCCTGTTACTTTATCTTTTAAAGTACAGCACACATTTTTATGAATTTCTTTATAAGAAAAGTTTCAAATTGTACAAAAAGTTGAGCCTAACAATTCCAGTTTACAAGCTCCGGACAGGGCTGTCACCTCTGGTTTGTTTTGGGTACCTCATGCACTGATTAGAGTGTGTTTGGGTACATTCAATAGGCATGGTCATATTTATTTAGGCTGAACAGAGTCTGCTCTCTCACTTACACAGAAAGGGTGAGTTTGATAGTTTTAATGTTAGTGTCAAAATTAGCACTTGACATTGACTTTTGGGTAAAACAAAAAGTAAGATTGAGTGTTTGAGAGCCTCTTGTTTTGAAGATTACTTTCACAAGTTGTGCTTAAAACATTCACTGTGACCCTTTCTACCACGCTTCAATGATCAATTATATATGAATCAAAGAGGAAGCACTGTACAATATCAAATATGGGAGAAATATGACTGTAGATATAAGGAAAAAGAAAAATGATTCTTGAATCCAAATCCAAGGGCATGAAATTATATACAGCACATGGTGTGTGTCAGCAGCACTCACACCTCAAGTGAAAGAGGTGTCAATAGAACGTCAAAAGGAAATGGCACAGGCTCAGTGAGACACCTAGCATCCAGCAGGGTCTCACACAGGCTGATGATTTACACAGAAGAACCATGCGACAACAAATGAAAATGAATTACAAGTTGTGCTGTACATTGTCTTTTTATGATGGTGTGCAGACTGTTAAAGTTTTAATGAGCTACCACTATCTGCTAACACATCATTGTGCTAAGTCTATATTACAGTTTAAGTGTCAGGAGGCTGCCTTATATGTGCTGCCTGCCTGCCTGCCTGCCAATGGTCTCTCATAGCAGAATTTCTGTAACAGAAAAAAAACAGAAAAATAAACATCATCCTTATAGGAGCTGTTAGGAACTATTATTAATCTCAAATGTGTGTGGGTCCTATGGACATATCTAGGCTTTACACGATCAGGATTTTTGGGGCCGATCACCGATCACCGATCAGTGAGTTTAAATAAACCGATCACCGATCACCGATCCGATCACATAAGGGAGCAATATGTCTATTTAAATAACTTGTTTATTTACTATATATACTTATGTACTGCATAATGAGTATCAACAAAAGTATTCTCAAGCATTTTTGCCAGTGTTTAATAATCTTTGCCATGCCCCAAACTGACAGAGATGCAAGAGTAAAACATCAATGACCTCTAGAGGGCATTCAAGGACAGGTCAGACATAAGTTCAAAGTTCAGTCAGGTCAAACCAAAATAACTTGAGACAGAAATAATGGGCCCAACAACTTACTGTAATCAAATTAGTGTATTTGTAATGCTGCCTCAGAACATTCATACAAAACTCCCTGAAAAAAGTAGTTGTCATACTACTGCAAATAAAGAGCAGTAATGCTGCACCAGAATTTGGCTAGCTCAAAAATAAACAATGACACTCAGGTCAACAGAAAATATGGCAACCAGGCCATGCATTTCTAACAAATAAAATAAATAAATAGCAGCCAAGTAGTACAGTTACAGTACATGTACTAAATAAATAAAATGTAAACAGTGGCCCCCAGGAAAAACAAACATTCCTTTCAATTGAGAGGGGGATTAAACTTTCTAGCTGCAACATTACTTAGGCTAAGTGTCTTTGCCTATTTAAACATCAGTGGCAGATTCTTTCTAACAAAGAGGAGCATTTCAACTTTACTGGCTGAAAGCCTGCTTCTTCGATCATCCAGAATTTTGGAAGCAGCGCTGAATAGGCGCTCACTGTCCACACTTGTACAAGGTGCAGACAGGTAAGCTCTTGCAGCAGTGGTGAGGGCAGAAAAGCGCTCCTGATTGTCTCTCCAGTAAGCCAGTGGGTCAGTGTCCTGAGGGATGACTGGCTCTGACAGGTAGACATTCAACTGTGACACTGCTGGAGTGGCCCGCTGTGGCCTTTCTTCTTGCATGATCTCACCCAACATCGATGACAAGGAACCAGGTCGTGGCATCTTCTCAGCTGGCTCATCTGTGTTGTTGGCTCCAGGTCCTTGTTCTTCATCAGGGCTCATCTGTGCAGCCAGCAGATCCAAAAGCAGCCTCTGTGTGTGTGCCTTGAGCTCTGCAGAATAGCATCGATCCTTGTACCTTTTATTAAAACAAAATCACATTAATTTAACATTTGCTCTTTTAGACCAACTTAAAATAAGACTGTCTGTAACCAAATGGTCAATGTTTTTGCTGTGTAAAAATATATAAGATTGATAAAATATATTTTATGCAATTAACAGAACTATAACTAACCAACTATATGTTTGCTATTCAAATCAGGGTGTTAGGCTCATCTAAATAACATTATTTCAAGTATATTTTGCAGATTATTTTATGCTAAATGTTATTTACTCACCTTGGGTCTAACAGAGTAGCCAAGCTGTAGAGGGGCTTGTCTTCAATCCCATCAAATCTCCGGGTCACAGCTCTCAGCAGTTCTGCTTTTGTGGTCCCCACACCATGATCTGATGGGACATCTCTGCTCAGGAACCGCTTTAAGGCCATCACGGATGGGATCACATCAGAGGCAGATGCAGTGGATGAGCTTATTCCCCTTGTGAGCTCCTCAAATGGTTCCAGGATTTTAATTATGTTTTCTATCAGACCCCACTGGTTGGAATTGAAGAAAGCAGGAACATCGTGGTCAGCTCCAAAAGCAGCCAGTGCGCGTTTTTGCTCCAGCAGGCTTTGGAGCATATAGAAGCTGCTGTTCCAGCGGGTGGTCACGTCTTGCTGGAACTTTTTGACGTCCTGGCCCAGCTGTTGCTGCACGTCATGAAATGCACAGTATGCTTGAGGAGAGCGTTTGAAGTGGCCGATGATGCGTCTCCCTGTAGCGAGGATGTCTGTTATCATTCGTTGCGCCAATAACCCGTCATGGATAGCCAGCTGAAGCGTGTGGGCCATGCAGGGCAAAGTCGGTAGCCGTGCTTCTCGCATGGCTTTTGTCATGTTTGCGGCGTTATCCCGAAGTACGACATGTACCCTCTCTCTGGGAATCTGCCACATCTGGAGCATGTTGTCGTATTTTGTCACCAGCGCTGCAGCAGTGTGGGAGCCGCGGAATTCCTGAGCGTGTAGGACCGCTGTTCGGAGTTTGAATTTTGAGTCGATCCACTGGGCTGTCAAACTCAGCAGCGACATTGGGCTGACATCTGATGACCAAATGTCGGTGGTGAAACTTATTGAAGGACTGCCGTCTTTCAGGAGGCCCTCGACGTGCAAATGCACATCCCGGTGTAGGTCATTCAGACCGCTATCACCACAGTACGTGTGCCCGGGGAGGAGGTAGCGTGGATCAAAGTATGCGAGCAAACGTTGAAATGCGGGGTTCTCCACAATATTAAACGGCAGGTCGGCGAGCACGAGAAACTCCATAAGTTTCCTTGTGCCACCCATCGCCTTCTCACTGTCACGGCGATACGGATGGGTACTGTCTAAAGAAGTTTGCTTCAGCATCCGTTTCGGTGTTTCTTTTTCTTTTTCCACGCTCCGTTTCTTGAACTCGGCATACTCCTCCTTGTGTTCCTTAGCCAGGTGCCTGATTAAATTTGTCGTATTAAAACATTTTGCTGATGCTCCCCCACGAGGTACTGTAGTGTTGCACAAATTGCAGATGGCATGAGCTTTGTCGGTCTCTGACACCCCGAAGAAGTCCCACACAGCCGACATGTTTGTTTGAATCTTACAGCGAAAAACTTTTCCTCGATTCAAAAAAACTTTATTGACTGTCACACAGTGAAGGGGCTCAAACAAAGATGGCGGTGGTGCGGAATTTCTTCAGAGTAAATGAGACAGATAAAACAATGCAACACAACAATTACGTCATTGATTGAATCGGCGAATTTATACATTTTAGCCGATCACCGATATTGCATAAAATGCGAAATATCGGCCGATCCGATATAACCGATCAGATCGGTGGAAAGCCTAGACATATCATGTATGTCTGATCTTTATCCTGATAATGCTTAGGAAATACTCACTGGGAACACTAGTTAAAAAAGCAGGTTTACAGTTGGTCACAGCACCGTCATTAAAAGAGCAATATGTAACTCTGACACGTAAATTGGTACTGCAGTCCTAATTCAAAACATTAAAGAGCGCTCTCTCCCCCCCGCTCCCTAGTGCCTATAGGGCCGATGTGCACGCAGGTTGCCATGTGGCAAACACTAAAGCTTCAGTATTTATCCAGCTCTGTATCGCTCTTTAAACTTTTCTGCTTTCTAACCTCTCTCCATTTTTAAAAGCATCTCCAATATTTTTCCTACTTTTACCACATTACTGTTCGAGAGCTTAGAAAAAATGCAGAGGCTTTTAAGGTCGGGTAGAATCAATAACATCTAATGCAGTTTGCCTGCTCTCTTCCATCGCTGCGACACCTGTTGGTTTGCCGTTTTCCTGGCAAACTGAGTGGTGTCCAAATGGGGTGCCTTAAATCCGCCTACTTTCTCTGGTCAAAACAAATACAAACCATTCCGGACCAGAACTGAAACTTTGAAGGAGGACATACTGGCAGCTGCATGGTTGACAGAGTAGCCAACACTTCAACATATCATGTTTCTTTAATGATGATATAGTAAGGCCATTTTATGATGGAACTTGGAGATGCAATGTTTTTACCTGGCTGACAAGTAAGACCTGGCATAGAGAGTAAAATGTAAAGATCTTTTACAGGAGGCACACATTTCCAACTCATCTAGGACTATAAGAATCTTGTTCTTGGGAGCCACAGTCAGAGACACTGAAGCTGAATGGAGGGATGAACTCCACTGCGAGCCTTTGGGGTCCTCATGGCTGCTAGGAACAGTTTGGACCGAGCCACCACTGCACAACATGACAGTAATGAGGAGAGAAGGATGTGGGTGAAGGGTATGTACAGAGGAATTAACAACAGTGAAAAGGAGATAGCAAGAAGGAGACAAAGGCTTCGAGCAATGCAGGGATTAATGCACAGTGATCAAATAACATCGCATGACTCTCCATGAGAGATGGTATTTTTCAGCTTGCTTTTGATTTTCCATCATAAAGTTCACATTCCTGAATTTCATTCAACTCTGCTCCATCATAAAAAGCTTAAAGTGGCTAAGATAACTGTAAAAATGTTAACTTTACATAGCAAAAGGCCTCCAAGACTTTGGAGAGTCCTCTGTTGCTACATCTGTTGCAGAAGCACTCACTCAAAAAGTCATTCCACCAGATGTTCACAGTATAAACTCAATAAAATAGCAGATTTATGTCACACAAGGTGACCAAAGCACACACTCAATAATGGGCAGCACAGTGTAGTCATACAATGAACTAAGCTATAACAAAATCACACAGATAATGTCAAAGGTAAACGACTGTCGAACTGACTCTCGTGCACTTTTTAACCCTTGAGCGGTTTAGATAGTGAGTGGATTGTAATCTGTCATTATGTTCAGACTGCGTGGGCAGTCGGTGACATTAATCTGGTGGGGGCTTCACTGGGTGCAGACCATCTGTGACGGAGGAATAAGAGGCCATGTGTTATTTGTTTAAATTAGTGAGTGATAGATGTGCCTGTGTGGCTCTGAGTTAAGCTGTAAACTCCAGATGTGTGTGTGTGTGTGTGTGTGTGTGTGTGTGTGTGTGTGTGTGTGTGTGTGTGTGTGTGTGTGTGTAAGTGTGACTGTGTTTATATTCTCTGACCCTCATGTGTCTATTTATCTATGTGTGTTAGTTGACAGATTGCTGATTTCTACCATCGTCTAGCCAGCAGCTGTGCTGTGCTAACAACAATAATCCAGTTGGCCACATCTGCAGCATAAAGCAAACCACAGCTATTTATAGAAGAAATAAATGAACAGTGGGGCTACAAGGGTGTGATATTGTTCATCAGTGTAAAGGGCCACAGATATTTTTGATGATCAATATCATTACCGATATCATTACCAATGTAAGAGGGGAAAAATCATAGTTTACCAATTGGCGGCTAATATTGTGAATTTTCAAGCAGGAGTGAAAGTAGACCTCTCTAATGCCCCGATTATGCAACAATTTTGCCCCAATACAAGTGTGCAAAAGTATTTGGAAGGGTACGTTGTTTTGTTTAAAGAGGACTTTATCATATAGAGTTTCTACGATCATATTATTATGTTCCAATGTAGATGAGCTAATGTGGGTAGCAGGACCTAGCAGTGTGCACTTCCGGGAGTGGGTACCACTCCCTCATCGTACAGAGCAATGAGTGTAACGTGACATACATAAATAGAAATGTAAAAAAGAAATCATAATTTCTGGGGGGTGGGTCCTTCTTGTTCCCTTCCACTAGTTGGGAGCAGAAGTCTTATTACTGACCTTAGTCTGAATTCTCAGGCTAGCTCTATTAATAGCCCAGACACCAGCGAGTGCAAGACTCCTAAGTCAGCAGCCAGAGCTTGATGGCCGGGCCTCCCTGTAGTCTGGTTCTTGATAAAACAAGCTGTTGATTATAAAGAAAAGCAGTGCTCCCGGATCGCCTTCTAAAATCGTTCAAAATTTGTCATTCTTTAGTGTTCACGAGAAAAAGTACAACACAGCTAAAGATATTGGTCAAGGCCTGTCAAGCCAATCAAGCTGCTCAATATGTGCATGTTCATTTAGATGAAACCTGTCTCTCTCTAAACAGAATGGTTGTTCAAGCCTCCAATATTTCCCTCTGATTCTAATACCACAGAGAGGGGGCACCCCTTTTGGCACAACTCCCAGGGAAACTGGGCAGCAATGCGAGAGAGACACTGTTCAGACATTCAGAGTGGGAAAACTTTAGTCTCCATAGAAAGATATTTAGAGATTATTGGTGTTCTGCAGCTCCAAAACTAACAGCAGCTAGATATAAATCAATCAAAAACGTTTCTTCATCCAGCTAGAGATTAACAGCTTCTGACAGATGCTTTTAGAAATGCCAAACTTACGTCATGGTTTTAACTTTGACTGTGTTTTATGGTGGCAGAAGTTTACGGTTGAAGAGTCTTCCTGTCACACAGAAAATGATATTTTTGTGTGGGGTTAGCTTTTAAAGCCCCAAGGGATTGGTACACATTGTCTTGGGATGTTATGCAATGCAAAGATATCTTTTTCCTGGCCCACTGGTGCTGTACTTTTCCCATCCCCAGTAAAACATAACCAAAGTGGCTGAGTGGAAAACACCACAAAGTGCCATGCACGTTCTAAGAGCTACATCCATCTGTAGCTCCATCAAGTTTCTCCCTGTTTCCCAATTAAAATGTAAAGATTTTAACCATCTCCAGTGCTTCTTACACTCAAAAATGACCAATGAGAACTTACACTCACTCATTACAAGGTCACATACTCCAAACATACTTTGTTCATGTGCACATTGTGTGTTTTGTAATTTGATCCAACAAGTTAAACACACTGGTGCATCTTCAAGGTGCTCCTAAAACGTGTCGCATTCCTTACAAACATAAATATCACAAACAGTCAGCACAGGAGGGCGGCTGGCAGTCATCTGTGGCTGCAGTTAACAGGTGGAGTAGAAGGGCAAGGACACTGAGGGCGTTTATTTACTCTCTAGGGGTCTGCTCTGTGTAGGGAGACTATCGGGGCCCAAAGTGGTATTTAAATTGTAGCACTCAACTGTTAAAAAAAAAGCATGTTGGTATAAATAAACAATAATAATTTTCTCTACAGACTCTCTTCACTGCAACGCTGGGAGGGACCTCCAGAAGTTAAAATATTACCAACTATCAATTCAATAGATAACCCAAAACTAAAGTATGTTTCCATCCCAGTTTACTGCCAGCAGGACGCGAGTTAGGTTTCTGTTCTTTCCCCTGGCATCTCAAGTTGCCCTGACAGTTTCAGGGCATCTTCTCTTTCTGTAAAAAAAAAACTCTTTAGAAGAATCATAAAATGACCTTACAATTTCATCAGACATTAAGGAAACATGCTATGTTGAAGTGCTGGCTTCTCTGACAACAATGCAGCAGCCATGTTCTCCTTCTAAGTTTGTGTTAGGCTGTATTTGTTTTGACCAGAGAAGGCGGTTTTAAGGCACCCCCACTCGGCTGTTTTGGATGCCCCTCAGTCTGCCAGGCAATCTGCAAACCAACAGGTGTTTCAGGGATGGAAGAGAAAAGTGCGATACAAGCTCAAGTCCGTTTACCATTTACCAAACGTGGTAAAACTAGGATACATATTGGAGATGCTGGAAATACTATGATCACTCTGCTAAACAAAGATTTAAGAGATAACATTTTCTTTCAGCTCTCTGGCCCCAAGTGTCTCCTGTTCTTACGTCAGGGATTCTATAAAAGAAGGAGGTATGGGTTAGTGTGACGTCACTCTTTTGTTCAGTCATTAATATCACCTCTCATAAAACGTTATGAGAGCTGGATTCCTACTCCTGTAAAAAAAAAAAAACTTGGTTCCTGTATCTTTGTCAGACGCTTTTAATAATAAAAAAAATAATAAAAAGAAATACTGGAGATAATCAGAGAAAACTCTACCAGTGAGTGCCACCCATTAAAAAGTCCCCCATGGCAACCTTATAATCTGCTACAACTACCGGATGTTTTTCTCCTTCCCTTTCAACGAACAGGAGTCTAAAGAGGCAGACTGGGAGAGGTTTTCTGACTGTAAAAAATAGGAAGTCATTAGCTGTTTGTGGTGCTTAAATACTAAGACCTGATCCATAAAGCAGTAAGTAATGGGCACCCATGCTGTGTGTCCTCTTAACCTTTGAAGGTCATATCATTTCAGACACGCAAGAACACACACAAAATAACATAGACACCTAAAACGAAACACACCTCACACAGCGCAGCAGCAAATGAGTGTGTGGTTTCCTGCCAGTCAGAGGTTTCACATTTTATTTTTAGCATTGGTTGAAACTTCAGGAATGTAATTGTGAATATATTGGGGTAGCCCTAAATTACAAAATATTAATAGAAGAACAGGTATAAGGGGTGTAAGAATATTGTTTTATTGTATTATTAGGATTAAACTGGAAACCGTTGATCTCTTGATTAATCTTTGTCGGCAGCTTAGAGTGGATTTAAGTATTTTTAACACACTTTTAATTAGGGGACATTTCCAGTACACTTGCCTCTAATTAACAGTCATTAAGAATGTTTATAGGTCCCTGATTAAAGGGCCTGTACAACAAAAAGATATTCAAAAACAGCAGTGATCAGGAGTACCTTTCTGACATAAGAAAGACAAACTGCAAGAAGAGATCTACAGCAGCCTGTTTCCCAGGAGATAAACTTACACCTACTTCTTACTGTTTGTTTTACTTTGAGAGACGTGCTCCTTTACAGTAAGGATGGAGACACGTGGAGAGTCACAGATGCTGATGTGGTCTGAGCTCCTGGATAATAGTGAGGTCGACATGCCACAGGTATGTGAGTATGTTTATGTGGAGGTCAAAGAGAGAAAGCCTGAAAACCAGAGGGAGTGAATCCTGAGATGGACTTTATTTCGACAGACGGGAGCTCCTTCGTACACCAGAGGAAAGACAAAGAGGAAAAAAAACGAGTTTTGAAAGAAGGGAGCACATGAAAGGGGAGAGAGGTGACTGAGGGGGAGCAGGCTCTACGGGGATCGAAGGGGGCAGGAGCCACATGTCTACCCTTTGATCCTTCAATGAGATACACATGTTGTGGTGTTCACTTAGTTTGTATGATCCCAATTCTCACAGAGACACACTTCAGACACTTCTGTCCTAAATCCACACACTTGCAACACTAACGTTTATGATCAATGGTTCCTCACATACTTGTTATTATAAAGCAGCTACCAGTCTACAGAAGACTGAAAGATAATATCAAGATCACAGCTGCAATGGCACTGAGGATAGCGTTACCAATCAAAACACAGACAGGTACCCAAACATGTCATGAGATGATCCACTATGACACTGCAGTTGTATTGTTAGCAGTGCACTCTCTTCTCAACCTGAGGATTTCAAAAGAATCAGACGTCCCAATAGAAAAGCATAGAGTAGTCTACTCTTAAATCAAACTTTGTAGAGCTTTTAAAAAGAAAACAGTCCAACACGGAAAGAAAGATGAAAGGGATTATTGCACATGTAGTAAAATTGGTATGCGAATGGATCAGATCAGATAAGATATGATTTTCAGTATCATTGGGATATGATCTTTTTCTTGGATAAACTCAAAGCTGCTGAATCCAAATACACTAAATATGGTTTCAGATCAGACACAGAAAAACATGGGCAGATGAATTTGACCTATTTGAACTATTTGCATGAAACCTTTAGACTATAGTAATAAATATTTATGGCATGCCAGTGCTGGGGTTATTTCAGTGTCTGGTTTCAAAGAGGCCAGCTGCAGGCTGATGTGGATACGGTTAAGCACATACACACACACAAAGTCAAATGTGATACGTTGAGGAAGAAAATTCACACACTGTGCTGATGGTCAATAAAAGTGCACCTGGTCTTTGCCTGCTCCCTCAACATTTCTGACACTGTGTACTCACACTGCATGAGCAGCTACTCTGAATGTGTTTGTTAGTGAAGTGCCTATCTGTCTGCTGCGGTTGGGGTCTCCTGCTCAAGAGGTGTGTAGGTCTACGATTGTTAGGGGAACAGCAGATTTAAAACACCCCCTTCACCACTCGTTCCAGCTGCTCCCCTCAGGCAGTCGTTTCAGAGTACCACTAGCCAAAAAGAAAACTTATAGAAACTCTTTTATTCCCACTGCAATACGCATTTTAAACAAGGCTAGATAAGGAATGTTTTTAAAATGCTGTGCATTTGTTTTTACCTATCTAGGGTTCTTTTAGTTATATAAGACCTAATGGGAGTCTTAATGTGAATGTTGTATGTTTTTTATGTTTTATGTTTTACGTTACTGAGCCTCAACAAAGGTAATTTTCTGTCACAATGTGATAGACAATAAAGTTTTTTGAATCTTGAATCTTGAAGGCCATTTCAATCCAAAATAACTGATTTACAGACTGATTTACTGATTTATGCACACACTGGTTTCCTCTCTCTCTCTCTCACACACCGTATCACTTCGTAAATTACAGTAACATTTTCTAAATGTTGTGGTTTTGTCTCAAACTCCCAGTCTCCTCTCACCTCCATCTAGCATCATGTCAAAGCATGCTAACACATTCCACACTTTACCAACACCAAAGAGCTTAAATCTGATGCCTTTAGATGAGTGAGTATCTGTTTTGTCTGTGTGTGCCTGCAGGTTGACAGTGTGGATAGAAAACACAGTAGGATGAGCAATCAAACTGGTTTGCTTTACTGCATTTTTCTTTTTTTTTAATAGGATGCCAATGGGTTAAAGTAGCTGCTTCTTTCTGCAGTCTTTCACTTTTCCTCGCAGTTGCTTTGGGTCAGATCCGGGAGACAAGGCATACCAGGCTGAATCCAGACAGAGATTGTATGTCCTCAGGGACGTTAACCATCATTTACTACATCCCCTGTCCTCAAGAAGATCTCCTCCATCTCTCTAGCTCTTCCTTTAGGCTTGCCTGGCATTTCCTCTCGCTTTCCTGCAGCAGGATGGGATCATCTGGAAATGTTTTCTTTCGGGGTACTGCAGCTGAGGACCATGCTGAGTTTGGACACGCAGAACTGTCATCTCTTTGAATTAACACATACACAGTCCAACATGTGCAAGAGTATCTTCACACACACACGCAGCTCAGCACCCGTGGCCAACATCAAAGATGTCAAACTCAAGTAATATTTAAATGTTAAGTAACAAAAAAACCTAAAAGCTGAAGGCAATGTCAGAGATCTTTCACTGCTGATGGGTTAACACGTGTTGGACATGATGCTGAGTAACTACACTGGTTGCAGTTTGAAAAACATTCAATGAAAGTCAGGGGGTCTTAAAAGGTTCATATTTTTACTTCCATCATATGTCAGACATGTCAATTACTTTGCTATAAGACCACATGTATTTAATTGCGATAGAAACATTATAATGACATCATTTGTTTTCCGCCTGTGTCTTCATGCTGCATGCAAACTCTGACTTTGTTAGAGGCATCTTGGCTCTTGGCCCAGGCTGTCAATCCTAGCAAACATCAGTCTGGCTAGTCAGTCTGCATCGTAAGTAAAACATCGTCAAGTTGCATGGATGGATTAGATGCTCCACAAGTACTTAACAAGGTAAAGGGCACTGCACATCAGAGATTATACAATTCCTGAAATGCGTTTCAACTGGACTTACAGAGCATGTCTATGAATATCTACATCATGGGAATGTGAGTTTTTTAGCAAATGTGTGCATTTCAACTGACATATTGTAAGTAGAGTGAGTTTGCCTTGTAGTCACATAACTCTGATGTACAGCTACATGACTGACACACATACTGAGCTAAGCACATCCCTGCATAATAATTTAATAGGCTGATGTCAGAGGGGTGTGACATGACTGCACTCCAAACCACAGAGTGAAAACTGAAAACCTGAAGGAATTTGAGAGTCGTCCCACAGGGTTGGAGTTTAGGAATAGATACTGCAAATACTATAATTGTGCAATGAGGGCATGGAATCTGACATGCCAAAAAATTAAAACACACACTCCAGTAATGTAGACTTGAAGCCCGACTCAAGTGAAGTTTTTGCATTATTTACATTATATATATGTATTAATGGGTCAATATAAACCATACTTATATTCCAATCTTGCTTTAACAAAAAGCCTAACTTTGAGATTCAACTTTTCAAATTCAAGCTGTTGCTAAATCTGAATGATGACATACTGTATGACAATAGTAGGAGCTGCAATACCATCATCAAACTCCAGATGTACTGTAACTTAGTATGTAACAGTTCACAAATGTAATCGGAGAGATAATGCATCTGATTGTTACCACTTCATAGGGAACATTAGGCATAGAACTGTTTAAAACAATAGCTGAGCTGGGACTGAAAGTGTAAATAAAAGTCATTCAGTCAGCTACACATCTATCCATATCAACGACTTTGAGCCAATCCATTGACGGATTGTTCAAGTCTAAAAAAAAAAGACCAGATAAATCCTTCACTCCATTCAATTTTGGCGCTGAAACTGCTTTGATAACCTCAACACCTTCCACACTTTCGTCCAGAAAGCTAATCCACAAAGGAAGTGGAACAGAGTAGCACTCTCTCCGGTGTCGCTTTAGCAATTCATCTATGCTAGCTCGGTGCTGGGACCACAGTGGGGGCCATGGGAACTGGTCTGAGATTATTTATAGCGGGTAAGGGGGCTTGGCAGGGGCCACTTCTATGAGGCTTTAGAGGAATGTCTAAGGTCGCCCTCTGACCAAATCTTGTGCAGAGTTCTGAAGCTGGATAATGGGAGGCTAGCTCAGGCTGACGTGGGACATCTGCAGAGATGAAGACACGAGCCGATTAGTTTGAGGATCTGGTGACCAGGCCCAGCAGGGACAGGAAGAAAGTGGTGAGCTTAGGATGTAAGAATGTCAGACGAGGACCAAATAGGGCAATTCAGCCAAGAATGTCAAAGCTTTTTTTTCATGAAAATATGGCAGTCAACAGCAGTCTTCCAGCAGATTTAGTTTAATGTGTTTTTAACTACATTCATTTAACTGTTATGTAACTGAGCGTTAACTCCATGATCATTCTAAGGCTGTATTTGGTGGGGTGGTTTCCATGCAGACATTTCACCCTGCACAGGTGTCACTGATAACATTACCATCTACTGTTGAAGTGTTATGATGAGCCCTGACAGCCAACCAGCATCTACAGTAAAAAATACTCTGAAACTAAGCAGTTTTAATAATAATCAGATTATTAAAAACTTTTTGCTGTCCCACTTAACATCACACATCTTAAGTTGTGGTTGTATTACACTGTTTATGATGTATCAAAGAGGTCAACAAAATGTCATAAGGTACATTACAATGCAGCTTCTCTTCCTGTGGAAAAACTGACCCTTACTGGAGAACACTGAACCCATGACAGCACCTAATATTCAATACAAATCCCCCTTAAAGAGCTCATCTTTCAACATCTCTTTATTGTTGTCATATAGCAGCCTCCTACTCAGTGTAGTGTTGCGTGCCTGCTCCCTAGTGCGATTGTTTGCCCTCACATCAAACTGTAAAAGCCCAGAGGGCCGCCTGTCAAAGCTTAACCCACAGGCCAAAAACCTCAATGATGCTCAGCCTCAGTGCCCGCATCACCACAGTGCAATCATTTACCAGGGAAATTTCACTACATGCAAATAAACACACTTTACCCAGCGGAGAGTCATACATAATGGTTGGTCTGGTTTAACTGACAGTGACGCACCACGCTATCTCACTGAAGAGCTCAAAGAGGAAAGGAGCACTACTGTTGTTGGTGTGGATTTTGTGGGATAATCTGATTGATGATATGTTAACTACACAGCCAGTATGAGTGTAATGTTGACGTTTAATACTGTATGGTGTTTAAGCCCCTTATAATAACAGATTTAAACAATCTCATGAAGGGATTAATAGAACGTATTATTAAGTACAACTGTATCAGATGTGCTTGAGTCACAGTATGTGCCACGCCTTCCTCTGACATTCCCCTTTAATTACTTGCAATCTTTTGTCGATGAAAATATGTACTGTATGTGTTTCTTAAACAATGAACTGTCAAGCACTGGATGTACGGGTGTGGTGCTGCATATCTCCTGGTTCTGCCAATCCAGTTTGCAAATGAATGCAATGAGTGTGCAAACTGACGGCACACAGTGCACACAGAGAAGAGGGGAAATCTGGCATCCACTACGGCAGCTAGCAAGCTAATGGGCTAATAAAGTCCAAGTATAGACTGCCTGCTCTTTGGCTGCAGTGGCAAGCAGCATTTGAAGGCACATGAAGCTAATGGCTAGTTGTGTAAAAGCCACAGAGGAATGCACCATGGGGAAGGTATATGTGTATGTGTGTGTGTGTACATATGTTTGGAGACAAGACATCCCCTCGTCTTCTTCTCTGTTGACAGCTGGCACTGGCTATGACCAGTGATGTCTCTGTGTATGTGTGTGTGTGTGTTAGAGAGAAAAAGAAGCTATGTGGCACTTTTGGGCTAACAAAAGAGACCACAGCAAACCTCTTCCTTCGTCACACCCCAGAGTACTGCATGGTTTAGAAGCACTTCAGATATGTAGCCTGGATTGAATGATGGCTTTCAGAGGAGAGATACATTGCGAAAGTCACACAATGGGTATGGTTTTAAGGGAAGGAAATAAATGTATGCAGACTTGGACATCTGCTTATTGAATCACATACCCAGCAGCAAGAAGTAACCAGTGAATGCCATCAGCGGGCCAAGAGCCTACAACTGCAGCAGCAGCAGCAGCCTCTGGACCATAGACAGATGTCTACACCTCACAAGGTGTTGCCTCAGTCAGCATACACTGCAGGTTTGTCACATAGGCTTGGAATGCTGCTGAGGAAGGAACCAGGTTTTGTCACACCCATACGGATCCACTCCTCTCCATTCGTCTGCAAACTGTTCGGACTTAAAAACAAACGCGCCTCCCACCTCTTTCATCCCCAACTCAGCTCAGCCAAACACAGCTGCGGGCTTGGGAGTGAAGACAGCATGAGGAAGAGGAGTAAAGAAAGAAGGAGGGGGTTAGTTTTGACACAGAGGTGGCAGGTTGCTGGCTACTGGAAAGGCCAGAACAGATGGGCTCCATCATCCTGGAGCTGTAAAACACCTCAGGCGAGCTGCTGACTCTGCTGAATAATCTTCAACTATAATCCACTAAAGAGTGAAACTCAGAAACAAAACCAGCAGGTACATAAATAGAGCCAACACACACAAAAGATTCTCAGTTGTCACTTTGTGGCAAGACAAGGAACAAGAAAATCTGGGCTTTGAGAACACACCTATTCTCATTCAGCTATTCTTCATTGATGTCATGTAAAAACCCTAAAGCACACAAGCACACAGAAGTCACACAAGCTCATATAGTCACTGCAAATATCACATGCTTGCTTTGAACATTGTGAACAGAGATTCATCACATTTGTAATCATAAAAAAATTACATAATATCTGAACAGTAGGAATGAGATTTCAGCTCAGTTTGAAACACCTACATTTCAAGATGTGATTACTTTTCCTCTTCTCCAAACAATGTATCAGCGCTCCTTTCAAATGAACACAACCTGCATACAATCTCACAGGATTAGCAGAAGCTATAAGGGGTCAGATAGCCTGACATAAAAAACCCACAATGTCCTCTTTTTTGAGATAATTGAGGCCAAATCTTCCTTAACCAATGACCTAGTTAATGTTAACGGCAGGACGGAGGAAAAGTCTGGTTTCTTACCTCATCGTCTAATCAGAGGGCGAGGATTGATCAGCAGCAGGAATCATTTCAGCATCCATATCCCATTGAGGTCAGAGACACATAGGAGAGACATACAAACACAGGATTGTCAACATGAGGTACATTAATGAGCTAAAAAACAGGAGAGTGTAGTGTAGATCCATAATGTGAATTAAATGCTGACAATATGCCTATTAACAGCTGATTGCTGTACATTTCTGGTCTGATCTTTCTGCAGTAATAACACATTGTTTAAATAGATCATATTTTCCAGAGACGGAGACCCTACTGCTTGTGTAGACATGTCCAAAAACAGGTTCTGTATTGTGCACCACTTACTTATACTCCACCGTGGGCTTCATTGGTTACTTACAACATATTTTTAGGGTTATAATTTTACATCACTGATATCATTTTTATTTGGCAAAGCTGTTGAAACCAAAAAGTTGAAGTTTCTCATTTAAAGATGTAAATTATTATTGACACTTTACATACACAACACTATGACAAGCTTAGTTTTGATCCGAGACTACAAGGATTTTGAGCAACAACAGCCATAGTGTTCAAAAAGGATTGCATGAAATGTTTTCTTGAAAGGTTAAGCAGGCTAAGTTTTTTTTTTTCTTCTTTACAGATTACACATTTGGTAAACTAATATTTCCATGCAGAAAAAAAAACACCCTGCTCTCCTCTCAAGTAATAAGCCAAGAGTCAATACTGGTTCAAACTATTAATGATCGTTGCTGTTTACTTTTAATCTTTAAGAGTCTAAATATTTGTCTTTACTTCAAATTGCCTGTCTCGTGACACTTCCTGGCAGAGCTACAAATATTGATTCACTACTTTAAACTCAGGACCATCGCTGGGAGTCATCGCTAACACACAGGTCGGAGGACTGAATTGTCACTACAGCCTCTGCCATCGTTTACATCCACTACAGGAAGAGCAGAAATGTAACAGCTGCCAGGCAGTGCTTTAGTACTCCCTGCATACGGACAATATATATAATGTATAAGCTGCATATCGCTGCTGCTCTTTAAAACAGAATTGGCATCACTGTGCATAACTCCAGATGCACTTTGAAACTACCGTGGTAAGATCAAAAGTAAATATGACTCCTGTGCACCTTTTACAAAGCAAACAAATGAACAGATGAATAAAACACTCTTGACCACGGCTCTCCAAAAATGTCTGCAAATTTAGGTATGATGAAAACATCTCACTGCTGTACTACAATAGCCACTCGCTTGACTTGTTCATTTTTCTTGTGGTTCATCTTTTGACCTACATGCTGTGGTCTTGCACCAGTGATGCTGTCAGCACAGCCACAGGCAGCAAGGATGTTAGCATCTCTCCACAAGGCTTTCCCTGAGGAATGTTAGCAACTGCTGACTGTGCCACCCATCCACACACCCAACCACACTGGCTTTCCTACTGGAAGTCGTCTGCGCTTTGTTTGGCCGGGTTGATGTTGGTAACATACAATAACAAATATGTTTCTTTAGTTAAACGTTATGGTTACGGGCTTTTAAGAAAGAGGATCTAGAGTCAAGGTCCACCTACAACTTAAAGGTCATTTTGGCTAAAAGTGGAGTTTAATGAAAGACACGTCTTACATTTAACGATGATATTACAATTCCCTGACAAATACGAGTCAACTCTGCGGAATAACTCAAAGAAGGATTTGGCAGAGATGTTACGGGTGATTGTAAGGGCTTACAATTTCACATACAGGTTAAGAAAGCATGAAATTGCACCCCGAACAGAAAAATAAATGCCAAATCATTTAACACAGCTTTGAATAGGTTGGTTTCTTATTTTCTACGAAAGGGCACTTTTATGGTTTCTGGTTAAACCAATGCAGCAATATAAAGTTTTATTCAGATCTTTTCTTGTAATTTAGTCATATATCTACAAATAGCTTTAAGGAGAGAGAACACGAAGCAATTAAAGCTTCTAGAGATGAATTGACATGAAAGTGCCTGTTAGTTTTGGTTTTGGTTTGAAATAAAATGTAATCAAAACATCTGAGTTGCACCATCACACATGATCATTATATGCAACGGAAAACCACATAGAGATTCAGCACTATCTCTGTCCACTATCTACACGAGGGCTCTTTTCAACTCCTACTTTCTCCTCTCCATCTCGGTGTATAACACGCCCACCACTACATATACACCACAGGGCAAGAGTTTCAATGTGCCAAAGGTTTCAGTGTGACTGCAGGCCTCCAGTGCTCCATATCATGAGACCGCTGTGACTGAAAATAAACGTATTTTCTTCTTTTCGGGAGCTCCGATGGGAACAGGCTGAGAGCTAACACAGTTTTCAGACATGATAAGAAACAGGTGATCTGTTTGATACGGTCTGAAACATGAAACTACATCTCTTTGGTGCCACCAGACAGGCACTGAGTGTGGGAGAAATATGGAGCAGAGCTGATATATTATTGGAGATATATCAGCTCCATTCACCAAGTACGTGTGTAAGTACAAGAGATGTGGATCCAGTTGGAAGTTTGCTCAATGTATACACAGCACAATAAACAGTAGGATTGAAAAAACTAAAAATATGTTTAAAAGAATCGACAATGACCAACGTCATCTATGTTTGTATGGTGTAAAGAAATACATATTGACAGAGATTGAGTTTTCATTTTAGTAAATGCATCTAGGCCTACACAGTATCATTTGTTAATAATATGTAGGCCAACCTGTTATTTATAGGTTAGGGTTTTTCGGTGAAGATCACTCATGTTTATAGATTTTCAAAAAAGCACCTTGACACAACAAACTGAGCCAGAGCAGCTGGTTTTAGAGCAAATATCCAAACAGCGTGAATGGGATCCGGCTCAGCTCCCGAGTCCATCAGTAAAATACAACTCTATCTTTTCGTGGTAGCTACAGAAATAGTTTAGTGTGGTGAGTCTTGGTACCACTCTTGCATAACTGCAGAATTACAGTGTGCTGCCGCCGTGTCCCGTGTGGAGCTCAGGCTGCAGGATTTTTAGGGATTTTCGTTGAGCAGAACGAAGTGTACCCTCTGTCCAGTGAAAGGGAATTTTTTCTGCATCCATTGAAAAAATCAGACAGTCTTATCATCGACTAAAATTTGGGCGAACAGTAACCGGTACCAGCAGAGTGACGTGTTTGTGTGTTTGAATGGTTTCGTGCTAGGAATAAAAACACGATTTAGGGTAAACGTAAAGGTTTCTGTGTCTAGGTGTAGTTTAGGACAAATGTGAGCATCCCTCAGGAATACAACACAACATCCAACATTCAGTGTCAGGTATTAGCCTACTCACCGTGGTTGAACATTACGGACCGAAACCGGTTGTTGCTGGACGAATTTTCCATCTTTCAAAGTTTCTGTTAGCGAGCGCCAGCGGCTGCGACCTTTTTTCCTTCTTCTCCTTCTTCTTCTCCTTCTTCTTCTTCCTCGGTATTTCCTTAATTTCCTCTCTCAATCTCAACACAGCTGCGGTGAAAAGACAGTCTGTGTTGTGTTCAACCGGACAAACCCGTCCCCCCTGTGAGTGAATGAGTGTGTGACTGTTTGATAGCAGCACACACTCACGCGCACATCGCAGCCGTTCTGAACTGACGAGCACGGCCAGCCCAGTGACGTCATGAGACGCGGTTGCAGCAGCAGCAGCAGCGGCGGAATGAAAACAATCGCACGTGGATGTGATGGGAGATGGGTCACGTGCTGCACCCATAGACGGTAAAAAATAACTGCACCTGAAAGGCAAAAAAACACTTTTCCTGCCTAACAACCGTAGTCAGGTTTGTGTTTGCGTAAAGTAACAGAGTACACAAAAAAAAGGTATTTGAATGTTTGATTAATAATATCAGCAAAACACCTAAACACTGTAAACTCAGCCAACGACTGTTTTTTTTTTTTAAGTATATTGATTTATAATTAGAGCTACAACAATAAAAAAAAAAACATTCAGCATAGTGTAGTAGGTTAGCTCATGTGGGACTATATATCCAAATCCATATATTTTTTATTTACACTGGTAAAGGTTAAAACTATCAGAGTAAAGTCACTGGTGGAATGTAACTTTGCACACATGATGTACCCTGAGAACAGTACTCAGTTAAACTAAACTTTAGATCTACTGCATTACAATAAACCTTTTGGTGCTACTTAAATATGGCTTTAGAAATGGACTTAATTTATACTAAATTAAAAGATCAGTTCATACAAAAAATTATGCATTTGCAAGAAATCTCTAATGACATAAATGATCGATTGCTAATTTATGTAGTTAGTAATGTAATTTGTCTGCATTACTAATCAATACCATAGTAATTGTTTTCATGATGATTACTTTTATTAAATAGCTCTGTACTTTTAATGTAATGTTTTTGGTGAAATACTTATGGAGTATTTCTACAGTGTTGTAGAGTGACTTTTAATTAATGATCTGGATAATTTTTTTGCCGCTGGTATTATGCTTTATTTAGCTTTTTTTTAATTATAATTTAGGATTCTGACCTTATTGGTTTCACCCGGAAGAGCACATAGTGACATCTTGTGGTCAATTTGTTCAGAAATTGCAGAGAAATTCACATTTCCTTCCCTTCCCACAGATGTGAATACTAAATTTGACACTTGAATATAGCCTACTCATCTTCTCTGCTTATAGTGCTGTGCAGTTATAGTGTGAACTTGGAGTGATGCATATTTTGCACATATTGGAGCTGTCACACACGTGTGATTCAATAGAAAGAAAAAGGATTACTGAAGGTGTTGTGGGTAGACCAAACTGCTGTTTTTCACTTAGATGCAAATACATTGTAAGAGAGGCATGGTCATTAATAAGTCAACTCTTCAGTGTGTGTTTAAGAAGCAACAGTTTTATTTTTAGCTGTGACAAAAGGAAAAACAGTCGCCTCCTCAGAGTCTACATGTTCACGATCAGGATTAAAGTGCAGAATTGTTTTCACAGCTTGTGTAAAAAATTAAATAAGACAAAAAAAGAAATATAATATTAAAATATCAAAACTGACAATGGAGATCAGAAAAATATAAATATGGTACAGAAAAAGACAAAATCTCATACAACACAGTATCAGCAATGATATTCAATCCACTTGAATCAGGCTTGCACTAATGATACGTTAAAAAAGGAACTCAGTTCATGTTTTCGAGTCGTTGGCAAGGCTAGCTTACAACAAAGGCACAGCATTGTTCAGAGGTAAAGATCCTTTGCAAAGTAGTGCTGCGGCGACATTCTCAGTGATCATCAATGCTTCCCCACAGACACACCAAACATGCTCAACATGGCTCAGACGGAAATTGAGACAAAAACATGGCAAAGCCACTAGTGTGTGTGCAGTGCATGCCCATGGACAGACACATCAACCAGAGTGGAGGTGCTTGTTTTACAGAAGCGCATTTCGTGTTATCAGCCTAAACATTGACAGGTTACATGCTCGGAGTCTCACTGTTACTGTTAAAAGCTGCTCTCCTATAAAGCTGCTGAAATAACTGAATTATGTGGCGTTAGCTCCGGAAAAGTGCGGCCCTGAGCCAAAAGAGTTGTGATGAGGAGTTAGAGGTGAAACAGGCCAGTTTAAGAGCTCTATTATAAGAAAGACCTGCAATGATTGCAGCCTCTTTGAGCATCACATACAAAACCAAGCAGTCAGAAACAACACATCATTTACAAAGGACCAGTCTGTAGGCAGCGGGCAGAGCTGGGACGAAACATCCTCTTGGTAGTAAAGCCCAGAGATATTTCAAGGTACTCATGTTGGAACTTTACTTTTGTTGAAGTTTGAAAATAGTAAGTATTTCCATTGATATGACTTTCCTGACAAAAAAAGTTTGGACAGGTGCCTGCCAAAACTGAAATTAAAGTGTGCACAGAAATGCACCTCGATAATCAGAACTGTTGCTATCAAAAGGATGAATTTCCCAGATCCCATTTATACAGTCGAAAGGCTCTATCAGTGTCTTGCATTCATATAACAACCTGAACTGACATATGTTATTTCCTTATCACAAGTTAGCCCAAGAGAGGAAATTAACAAACATGGCTTTAACACGCCATTTAGTTAAATAGTGCAAATTAAAGTACTCAAATCTATACAAAAAGATTTCAGTGGATATACATATGAATGTTTGCGAGTGTGTCTGTGTGTAAAAAAAATGATTTATTTTCTCATTTCCTTCTTAGTCTGGCTTTCTTTGACTTTTTTTTTTGTCTGTCATCATTTGTTTTGTTTTTTAAAATGACATGATTAAGAGGCAAAAAATGCTCATGTGAAAAGCTGTGTAGACTTAGTACATCATGCAGCTTGTGAAAACAACAGCAGGAAATTAAGAACAATCAGATTTTAAGTCTAGGGACAGAAAAAGTTTGTAAGAAGGTGCAAGAGAGAAAGTGAGTGGAAGAGATTATTCTTGAGGAGTGAGCATAACTATGCACGCAGACAGGAGTTAAGACAGACACATACAGTACATGTAGTGGAATATACAGCTCAGATTTACATGTAAACAAACAGTGGGTCGCCCACTGGAGGAGAGACAAATACCAGGACAGACAGCCGACATGATGAGGCAGTACCTGATGACATAAAATCCCCACACCTGAACTAGTGTACAGTACATGAGACACAAGTGAAAAAGTACTGTTACTTTACGCCAGCACTAAACCAAAAATCCAGCCATGATTCAGGAGGGGTTGGGTTTTATATGTATATTATAATTATTATTGTTTATTTTGATAAGGAAATGTTAACATTCATTTTTATCAATTTCCTTAGGTTAATAAGTCCTATTCAGTTTGCTCCCTGTCAGAATTGGCCTTGTCAGTTTCAAGGCTGATTTTTAACAGAAGATGGCGTTTTTAGCTGTTTTCAACCTACAACATGGCAATTAATTTTTTTTTATACATGTGAACACCAGCGTTGTCGTGTTTTATCACAGTAAACTCTTTTCATTAGTTAACAGCTTGAAAAGATGTTAAAGTGTTTGGAATCTTTATAAAAACAAATAAATTGATCTCGAATTTCTCAAATTACATATGATCAGAGTTGGTCAAAATGGTCAGATTTCATGTGATTAAATGTTCCAAAATTACAAATAAATTTAATCTAGCATTCCTCAATGGACAGATGAAAACTCTAAAATCTCTTTGTAGGTGAAGCAAAATGACAAAATGTAACATTTACTGGGTTTGAACTCAGGGGGAAGGGGATCATTTCTGGTGAAAAGATTCGTTTTATCTCAAATGCTAGAAGCTCCGAACTTAACACACTGGGGACAATATAAAAAGTTTAAAAAAACAGCAAAAAAAATGTGGCCCTATTAATTGCAGTCAAACTTCAACTCGCCATAATTTTAATTTTACTGGTCAGCCAATAAAAATATGGAAATGTAGCATACGTATATAAAATATGTCTTTACATTTACAATATTTAAAACATTTACAACGTTGCCTGCTATTTACAGTGGTATGTGTTTGAATGTGTAATATATGCCAGGTCGATATGAACGAAACTAGAGGTCTTGAAATTGGGAGACAACGTACCAAATGTATTTGAAAGATGTGTACCTCATTGTTAAGTCAGTGCTACACAGTAAATGAGGGAGAGGGGCAGTGCCACAGACATGTGTGGGTGTAGTAGTTTGTGACCAAACGAGGTCAAAGCGACACGATGAACCAGGATTTGACCTGACAGCATTATTTACAGTCATGCACACCTCAGTGAGCTATTTAAAGCTTGAAAGGTTTGTTTGACTTGTACAAGTGGACAGCAAGTGGACCTTAAACAAACAGGCCCCTCTCCTTTGTATTTTTCACAAGTTCAGTTTTGAAATCCTAACCAAAAGCAAAACCAAACTCACACAGAAATACCTGCAAACGCATACAGCACTATGTACTCTGTAGAGGCCTAACGTGAGGAGGCTGAAAGGTTTGCTGTAAGCCTTGATTTCTGCTTAATCCACATGAATATACACACTACAGTTAGTATAGTAAGTATCCATGAATGAAATAACCTCTAAGGTTAAATTCTACACGAGTCATGATTTGAAAGTTGGGGTTTGATTGCATATGACATGTTCCACTTGAGCTCTGGGTGCAGCAGAATCAAGCTACTGTAGTAAATCACTCTTGGTTTGACTTTGAATAAGTATGTGCATCTCGCACAAATGGCTCTTCAGACCCACACTTTCCCCCTGAGTCTACTTGTTACGTTTGAACCAGCCGACATCCGCAGCCACTGCTTCAAACATGGAGGACTGTTTACATTGCTCCTCCAGCAACTGAGATAGGAGATCGCTGCCCTATTTGTGGTTAACTCTAATTTTCCCACTCCTCCAGTTTCATTTGCCCCTAGTCCGGCTGTTGGGGGTGGATGTGCAGGCTTTTTTAGGGACGTGTGATGCTGTTGTTCTCCCAGAAGGCCTTGTGCAGCTGGTCCAGTTCAGACATCAATGGTAGACCAATGTCCAAGTGCATCTTTAGATTCTCAAGCCACTCTTCCAGTTTGGAGAAAGCAGGCCTGAAGATTGAGAGAGAAGACATTGATCTGAGTTTAAAATGTATTTTTACGTATTCATATTAAATCTAAAACAAAACATAGTCCTCATACATAGGATTTTCATACAGATAGTTGTGTAATCAGTATAAGTTTTAAAGTATGTAGTTGTAGTTCACCCATAACAAAAAAGCAGAGCTACTGAATGTGCTATATTAGCCCCCCAAGTTAGGGGGCAGAAATGGTTATGTTGCGTGAACTGCCCCTTAAGTTAACTATTCAGTGTGCATTTATTGTAGATGTCTGACCGTTTGTCTGCATCAAGGTCGCAGCACACAGCGGCCATGGGGAAGAAGGCGGGGGGACAGTTTTGGGGACAGAAGTGCTCCAGGAAGCCAGACACATTAAGTCCAAAGTCCATCGCCCTGGGGAGGTAGTCCGGGTCTGCATTCACTCTGCCAATGATCTGGAGAGAACAAGAAAAACAAAAAAAGATGATGGAGAGTAAGAGGAGTTACAGATAGAGCTGTCACATTTAAAAAAAAGAGAGGAAAATCCTCTGCCGATCTGCTGGAAACCAGTAAACCCTCCAAACTGAAGCTGGTCCTTCCCAACAGACCACAACTACCGTTTGTGTGCCTGTCAGAAGCCACATGAAGACAACACTGCTTCTCTGCTCTCTAATCCCTTCTCTGTTCTCTGGCTAATGGTGTCCATCTGGGGAAGTCATACGCCGAGTGTCTGAACTAAACTGTTGAGCCTTCTGTGGGTGGTATGTGTGCCAGGCCCAAAGCTCACCACATTGTAACGCTGGAGTTTCATCTGGAAAAAAAACTTTTGGGATTTTTTAAAAAGCCCTCCCAGAAATAAGGAACGTTGGAGAAGCAGGAATTTTCCCTCATAAAATGAACGAGATGTTTCTGCAAATATTAGAACGAGAAAACATCTTGTTTTATTAGGACTTTCAGTATTTAGCAGAAAACCTTTGAAATGCAAAGTAGAGCACAATAGAGAAGACCAAGATTTAAAAGGATTAAGATGCAGTTCTACACAAATGAAAATTATAATGTTGTAGTTGAACTTTTAGGATTTAAAGGGATACTTCACCCATTTGCACTAAGCTTTGTATCATTAGAAATCTGGTAGTATTTTTGAATGGTCGTGCTCGCCCTCATTTTCCGCTGAGACGGGAAAGCTCCTTATTTCTTTGCCTGAAAAGGAGCCTCCGGTGACGCAAAAATCGTCATTTTGCGTCATTGGAGGCTGTTTTGGTTAGCAGGGGTGAAACTACAACGCTAGTTCCTCATATTTTCGACCACTGAAGCCACAGGCCTATTACAGATTAGTGGGTGGGACCTTACTGCCAGAATCGAAACTTAACGTCCGCCATATTGCTTGAAAGCTATTCTAACAGACTCTATGGAGAAAGCTGATAATAACCGAGAATGGCGAAAAAAGTATGTTTCAACTTAAAACTGATATGGATGAAGGGGATTTTGAAGGTCTTGTGCTCGAATCGGATGTTGGTGACTCTTTCTACGAGCCGCAATATAGCGGCGAGCTTGCTGCTGGTGCCAACAGGCAGGTCCGCGGCTGTGAGAAGGAAGAAGGAGCCGGGGCACACTTGTGGTGTCGGTGCTGTCACTGTTTGCCTATGGAAACAGACATGGAGTCCGTTTTCTGCCAGGAATTTCCAAGATGCCAATTCCTTCTGGAAGAAATCTCGGAATCAGTTGAGGAAATGTCCGTATGTGTTGTAGTAAATGTCTGTAAATAATGCTGCATTCAGGTGCTGCTCGGGTGGTCCAAGTGTCCGAGTTGGGAAGTCGTTCTTCCGACTTCAGTGTGTTCACGACTTCCGTCTTCAGTGTTGTAATAACAGCACAAAAAAGTGGATGCTACGACGAAGATGAGTGAAATGTTACTGTCAAAAGTTATATTTGAGCAAAATATGACGTTGATGTGCAATACGTGCATGAATAAAAAGTATGTTAAAATTAACAAAACATGTTTTGCCCCCCATTTGATGACTATTCTGACGTGAAGTCGGTAAGTCGGGCACCTACAGTAATTCTTTTCCGAGTTTTTCGAGTTGTTGTTCTGACCTGAGCAGGTGTTTCATGTGCATTTTACAACTCAGAAACTAATTTTTCCGATGTGTCCGACACCACTTGAATGCACCATGAAATCCTCGATTTCAGCGGTAGTGGCCTGCAGTGCTGTGCATTCTGGGAGTTGTTGTCTTTCATCCACATGAGCCAAAAAGACACTTTCTGCCTTTTCCCAGTCAAGAAGGCACCAACTTCAAAAATGATTTCACATTTCTACTACATATATGACCCAATGTCAATACAGATTCATGTTTCATCGGCTGAAGTATCCCTTTAATAAATATGAAAACTGCTGACTCAACTAAGAGTCAGGAAGATGTGAAAGAGTTCAATAGGTTTAGTATTAAAGCAACAAAGAAATACACTTTTAAAACTGAAGGGTTAGCATGATTTTAGGTTTAAAGTCACTCACCTCGCAGAGCATGATCCCAAAGGAGAAGATGTCTACTCTCTCATCGTAGCTCTTCCCTGGAAAAGGTAATGTTTTCTCATTTTAATGTCCCTTTTCAGCAAATTAATACAGTATATGATAAAATTCAAGAGGAATGCAATATATACCGGTAATATGAATAAATCATCTCAATTTTGTTGAATAGAAGCAAAGACACAAGTGTACCCCACAGAACATACCGTGTATCATCTCAGGAGCCATCCAGTAAGGGTTTCCGACCACGGTGTACCTCTTTCTGCGGTCAGGCTTCTTCAGCCCTGGCAGTTTACTCTGCAGCAACTTCTCCTCGTGCTTGTCGTCCACCATGAGCCTTGAGAGCCCAAAGTCTGCCACCACCACAGTGTTGTCCTTTAGAGAAAATGAAACGTGTACACTTTTTATTGCCCTGCTGCAATGTTATATGTGGCTAAAAAAAACTGATCGAGAAAGTGGCTAAGTGACACAAGTTTTTTGCTTAAGAAAGCTGTATGTGTATTTTTATTGATGTTGTCATATGTGAGCACTTCAGTACAAATCTTTTGTTTTTCATACGACACCTGTACTGTGCAATGCTGTTTCTGTTTGACTAATGTAAGCCGAAGGTTTTCCGCGGCAAGCTGCTTGAGTACAGTGTGTTTTAAGAAGGCTTAGTGTGGTACAGCTACTAACAAAGCCCTCGTTTGTTTTTGTACTCTGAGCGCTGTAGCAAGTGACAGGTGTACTGTCTCAAATCCTCAAAGAAAACATACACTTTATGCTTTGGTATGTCGACACACACGCACACACACACACACACACACACACACACACACACACACACACACACACTCAGAAGTGTACAGGAATACATAAACTCTTACCTCTCTGACCAGGCAGTTGTGTGAGTTGAGGTCCCGGTGGATTATGTTCATGGAATGCAGATATGTCTGAATGACAGATAGGAGAGCATAGGAAGGACAGAAAAAATAAACAGAAAAATAGAAGCTTTTAGTGGTGATCTTTAAACACATGGAAGAAGAACAGTGTTGCCTTGTTTCCTAGCACATGGCTGGTTTTGTAAATACAATAATCCATTCATACAGGACAGTCATCATTGTACTCATACCATGGGAAACATGGAGAAGCAATGGTCTAATCCTGCAGGAATTCATTATGTCATTTTGACAAAAGGGGATGGAAATGATTGTTGACATTCTAACACAATGGCTGTAGCTCATGAACATGACCCCTAGAGGGAGACAGCAGTGAAGATAACTGCTACACTCTTCAATGAATTTCACTACTTCAATTAGATTGAGGAGAAAGTATTAGATAATCTAATCTACACAACCACTTGTATGTGTCAATCATTGAACTCACCATGCCAGCAGCTATGTCCTTTGCAAAACTGACTCTCTGGTTCCAGGGATAGTTGCTGTCCTGTGAGTAAAAATCACAGATCAAAAAACCAAACATTAAGCAAGTCCCATTTCCTCCATTATCAATAGGTCTATCCACAAGCATTATGAATAACAATCAGAAGTGCAGACATTTGTACTGTGCTGGTTGTGAACTTCACTCTCACCATCTTCTTGATGATTTCTCTCAGGGTGCCTCCCTTGATGTACTCTGCGATGAAGTTGAGTCTCTTGTCCTTGTAGAGGACTCCAATGAACTTGAGCACGTTGGGGTGATCCAGACAACGCATGACCTTCACCTAATAAAAAAACAAAACAACAGATATTTATACTCACTTATTAAAGCTGCTCTGGATCTTTGCTGCTTTTCTTGCTTTTTAGAAGTACGCTTTTCTTTGAGAGGTAAAGGTTAATGTTCCTCTTACTATTGGACAAGTCCTGTAATAGAATCCTGAAATAATTATAAATGTTAAACTTGGGCATATGCTCTTCACAGTAAAGAAGGATACTACACTAATCAAGCACTAATCTCATGTGCTGTTTGGTTAAATGCTTAAATAAAATAAATACAAATGATGTAATGGGGTGTTATTTTACGATGTATTATTTGTCTTACTTTTATTTATTTAAAATATGTAAAGTAGAGTGTAGTTCAATCTTTTGATGGGTAAAGGCTATGCATTTTGTTTGTTTACTAAGACAGGCGTGTGTACCTGCCTATCCTGAAGGTGGCAGCAGAGAGCCATTTCTTACATTTAATTATTACTTCAAACACTTTTTAAACCTTCAGCCAATTAAAAGAGAGTTTTAAAAGGCACATTTTGACTGATTAGTCATCATTCTTTTTTTTGGTAGAACTGTATATAGACATTGATGTCACAGAGTTACAAAATAAGGATAAAGTTTTGTTTACTAAAGGTCTTAATGTTTAAAGCTTTATGTGACGATTCTGCAACACATTCCTGTTCACATCCTGTGAAAGACAACTGTTTGATTATTTCCTAAACCAGGATGTCAATCTTTTATCTCGCCAAGAAAGCAAACAAGATGAATTTTCCCAAATGTCAACTTACTCTTTTAACTTACTGTTTAATGAATACTAAGCAGAGTATGAAAATGTGTACTAATGATAAAGCATACTTCCTGCTTTAGTGTAGCACTTTTTTTCCCAAAGGGTTTGGGCAAAGCTTTACAGAAAGTAGGCGGTTACAAGTAGCTCTACTACCTTATGATACCTCATAAAAGACTTCCCTCCCTGAGGGCTGTATGGCTTCAAAGGAGGACGAGGCCGATCAGCATTACACACACATTCATCTGAAATATTACCTTTCAAATGAATATCCCTGAAATATTTGGTTATATTTTCTAAGCTTAAGTATGGAGGATGTGGAGCATTAAAAAAGACCAGAAGAGTCACTAATATAAGACTAACTTAAACATCTGGTGGGAGTAATCATCAGGCTTCATTGTGGTTTGTTTTATAGCCGCTCTTCCTACGAGGCAAAGAATTAGAACTGCCGTAACCTCATAATAAATCTAATACTCATACACTCCTTCAAATGGGAACAATTTCTCAGGACTTCAAACAACCCAATTAAGAAGGATGATTTAGGCTACGATATAAAATATCAAACAGGAGCATCAGAGGTTCAGGTCATTTTGAGGCGTACAGAAGTCTAAACTTTTGCGTCTGAGTCATTCTTTGTTATCTTCCCAACTTTAAGGGAGGAAAGGAGATAAAGCTTTGTGTGAGAGTCTCTGCTCATGTATAATTTGTGAGAGAGAACATTGCTAACACTCCCATTCGTCCTATTTCAAGTCTAATTTTACATGTTTCAGTTTCGTTTATTCAGGTGAGAAAATTCATCCTTTTTATTCAGTCATCCTGCCCTACATTCACACAGAGGAGCCGTTGATTAAATCCATAATGTTCACAGCCTTGACGGGAACAAGAGAAAAAAAAAGTCCTCTCCTTTCTTGGTATAAATATTTTTTAAGCAGGTTTAGGGTGATTTCTACTCTAATTCTCACACATTGACTAGCAACTAACCTTCACTTATATCTGACAAGAAAATATGTATGTAATCAAGGAAATTATTTATGAAATATGACTTTATGACTTGAGGTCATCACTGAAAATATTACACTCCTAAACGACATAACGTGTGGGATTGTCCATCAACACTCACCTCTTTCAGGAATGTTCTCTGAGTCTCATCATCAAAACGAATCAACTCTTTCATCACCATCACCTCCCCTGTCTCCTTGTGGGTAACCTGAAACAACACACAGAAGTGTGAGAGGCTTTCATCCCCCCTTCTGGATGTCAGCATGAGAGCAGATTTGTCTAATATAACAGAAGGAGCTGACAAAAATGTAACCTCCAGTCTCTACATTTCTATTTTTCTCAATACTGCCATCATCTGGACGTATGTGGATCAATGCATGCTGCACATTCACCTAATAAACATGCTGGTATGAACCTAAGCTAACAGTGTCTGACCTTGATGGCCTGACCAAAGCAGCCCTTCCCAAGTACTTCTCCATGGATGAGGTCAGAAGGGCGGAAGATGCGGTGCGTCCGATTTGAGACGACTCTGAGTGACTCTGATCGATTGATGTCCTTCCTCTGGGAGATGGGGGACGCCGCATTGCTGGAGCCTGGTGACTTATCAATGCTGTAGCTTCGCCTGGAGGAGTAGAGGTAGAGAAGGGAGAGGAAAAGGGAGAGATAGAAAGGGAAGGGTGAGTAAAAAGGTTCAACAAAAAGGTGAGCAGAGTTTTTAATTAATGTTAAATTATATGTTTAATGATTGAAAAATCATCCAAATTCATATAGGACCAATATAGCAGGTGCTTAAAGGACAAAGGACATATCCATAAAAAATGATCAATGTCAGAAAATGCTGCTGCTAGAACCACCAGTGCAGTTAAAAGACTTTGTCACCAGTCCTGTGTAAATGTCTTACGTGATGATGCGAGATTTCAGGTTACTGAGGTTGGGGGGCTGGGTGATGGGCAGGATGGGGCTGGGGCCCTCAGAGAGAGGAGTGGACAGAGGGCCGTCCACTTGCTCCTCCGCCGATGAGGAGCCCCCCTCCTGCCCCTGACTGTGAGGGTCATGTTCGATGGTGAGCTGCAGCAGCCGGCTCGTCTCCTGGATCAGCAGGTCGATCTGAAGAATTGAAGAAAGAAGTTAAAAGATACTTTGTTGATACTGTACCTCTAAGATATATTTTTTCCCTTATTATTGTGATGTATTGCAATTTATTTTTGCATTATAACAGTAAAGTCAGCTATTTCAGTAACAATGTGTAAGGGGGTGTGCAGTGATTACCTCATCCAGAGGGACATTGTGAATGGGTGTCCCGTTGATCTCAAGGATCCTGTCTCCAACATGAATGGAGTTTTTCACATCCGGACTGATGCAGTCTGCGTCCACCCTGAATAAAACAGAACGGTAAGCAGAGAAAATTGTTAAGAAAACCTTTCTGAATATTTTTTTTTTCTTTTGGACACAGAGCTCAGATCTGATAAATTCTCAGCTCATTTGAATAACATTGACTCAGATTTGCTCATTTCCTTTACCTTCCACTCTATTATAAGTTTTAAATGAATCTCATCCATCACCCTGTGTTCCATTTTTAATCCAACCTTCTTCATCTTTTGTCCTACACTATGCAAACCTCTCCTTGACTCAGTGTCACAGCTTCCCTTCACACAATGAACAAAAAGACAAAGACTCACTGGGAGACTCTGACTGTGGGTCCGTGTTCAGGACTGTAGCTGTTGGTCGGGCTGAGCGGCTGGTCGATGGCCACAGAGAAACCTCGCCCTCTGCGTCCGTTGTTGCCTTCTGCCGTGGCCGGGATGGACACGAGTGTGACAGTGTGAGGGATCCGGGAGCATGGCGAGTCTGGTAGAGACACCGGGGTGACGATAGTCTGGTAATAACATTGACCACTGCAGATGGGGAGGAAGAGGAGAAAAAGATGAAGGCAGGAGGAAGGAAGTTGTTAAAAAAAAGTAAGTAAAGTTGTTGAAGAGCTTAAGCAGGGTTTGGGAAACAATCTGCTGTCATTATTTAGACTTAAGGGTCAGTGTGACACCTGATGGCTCAATTTTGTTTCATAAGTTTGCTTTACTTTTCTAAATTGTGTATTTTATTTTATTTGAAACATGAAGAATGCTTTGAATGTGAGGGACATACATGAAAGAACAACGAAATATTCAAACTACTGTAACACACCAGTGCTTTGAAATGAATAGTGACCATTAGTCTTATTTGAGCCCACTGAATCAGATTTAATCTCTTAACTTATTTAATGAACCAAGACGTTCTCGCTGTCATCATCCACTCAGCGACAAAGGCTGCTCTGTGTCTCTGCAGTTTGTTTCACATTGAAACCTCTGTTTTTGAAGCCTGAGGCTTGTGACAGTCACACTAACACAACCCTGGAGCTTCACAAGTCAAGAACAACCTGAACCTGAGACAAACTCAAACAGACATGTTTTTTTCCTCAAGTTTTAATTGAGCCAACAAAACTTTTTGAGCATTTAATATAAATAATTTGTCACAGTCTTACAACAACTGCATAAATCTGCATAATGTGTTTGTCTTCCCGGACCATTCACTGCAAATTCAGCAAAACATGCTCCCAAGTTTTTAATACTCAGCTCCAGCATTTGTGATAAAACTGTTTTAGCAGTGTATGTGTGACAGGTGAGCCCCAGTTTTTCAAAATGTCAACAAATATTCCTTTGAAGTCCAAAGCGCACAAATGTAAGATTTTGCCAATAACTGAAGCTTCAGCCTCTTGTTCGTTTTTAGTGGCTTTGGTTGCACTTCAAAGGGATTTCAGCCGGATTAGCTCTCTGCAGAAGAGGGGATTAGGAAAACTAACCACAAGACAGAAAAGTTTGGTTAATTTAGTGGGGAGCAGCACAACACAAACGGCGAAGCTTTGATTTCACAGTGTTAAAACATTATGCCATTAAAAATCAAAGTCTGTCTTGCTTTTGACTGTGTGAAACAATCTGGTGTTTGGATTTCTTTTTACATTATGCTTGATGCTCACCAGTAGAGTTTTGATCTCTCCACCAGAGCGTATGTATCTCCGTCACCGATGAATGCCCTGCAGTTAAGACAGGTGAAGCATTCTGGGTGATATTTCTGCTCTCCTGCGACCTGTCAGAGACAAAACAAAGATACAGTTAAGAGAATAGTGACTTCTGTGTTTTGTAAAAACAATCCTTGTACTAGGATGTCAAAGATTGTTTTTTCTGATAGAAATTCACAGCAGTGGAGCAACAAGCAACATGAGGCTGTAAGGAGTGGTCTAAGAACTAGGGCGAGGTCTGGTCACTGAGGGTAATAGTGAAACTGGAAGATTGAATTTGCTGCTGCCAGATCCCCCTGCAGGGCTCAGGGTGGTTTTCAAACGAGAGGAAATTGGGTTACGGAAAAACAAACAGAGCCGGCAATGAGCAGATTAATCACAGTGGCAGATCTGAGGATGATGCTGTAGGTGGAGGTTTCCAGTTCAGAACAAACAATGTTCAAGTGATCAAATAAATCACTTTTACTGCTGCTCATTAAACATATTTGTCCTTGCTTGTTGTGACTCTGATCGACTGACAAATCAATAAAACAGCCCACACTTTCACATATCAGTATTGACCCCTTTTAACTCCTTCAGGTAAATGTGCGCCCATCGATGTAAATGACCCACCCACTCCTGAAACTAATGACTTGTATGATTAAACATGAGCTTCCATGTTAAGCACTAAAGGTCGAGTCCACCAGAGTATTTTGTTGGTCTTTTCTTTTTGAGCTATGAGTGGCAGAAAAAATGTGAGGTAATGGGCCCCCTGGCAGCCCCTCTCAACTGCAGTGATCTGCAATGCTAATGAAGTATAACAGGAGTTAGGAGGGGCATTGCATGGACCAAACCTGAACAAAGAGTAATCAATCACATGCAAATGAAAAACAGAAATTTCACCCATGAGCAAAATATGAGCTCCTGAGTGCAGCCTTAAAAAAATAAAAGAAGCATTAAAGCAGAGCTTAAAATCGCCCAAAGGAAGAATTACTCTTCCTTAATGGTGCATATAACTGAAACAAAACACCGAAATCTGACACTAAAAGGAAGAACATGTGAAGATCAAAGAATCAATACAATCATTATAAACCACCATATGTCTGCAGCCCCACCCTTCTGGGAGTGCAGCGGAAACCACAAGCACACACAAACAGATAAACACAGGCTGTGGACCCTGAGGCCACAGTACAAGCAGATTAATTAACTGCTTTTTAAGTTATTAATCTAAGCAAATCCTTCCAGCTAAAAGGAAAAACATGCCACCACTTGACTTGGATACAAGGAGTACAATTAAGTCAAGACATAACTGTATTCTCTAGTTTCTTTACTTTTGAGACAAAACATTTAAGACTGACCCACCAACACCCCAACATGCAAGTTGCTGTTCATGTTGTTAAATGGCTGTGCAAACAACAACCTCATAAGAGAGAGAGAGACAGAGAAAGAGAGAGAGCAAATACATAATGGGTCTGGTAATGGACAAGGGAATGAGGCAGCAGTAAGGCTTCTTGACCAACTTAATGTCTTTATTTCTCCTCCATGCAGACTAAAAGAAGGAGGCATAAACAATAATTGTCTGACATTGCCAGTGAGAGTAAATACAAAACATCAGAAAAGCAAGTATACAGAAGAGGAAAGCAGAAAGAATTTCAGGACTTACAGTGAAATAAACTTGGGGAGGAAAGATCATTTTGATGTTATATACAGCTAATTTATCATTATTATGTGTGTGTGTGTGTGTGTCACCTAGCTGCAGCCCTACAAATGGTAAAGTCAGGATGAGAGGACAGCTGGACAGAGACAAAAAGGGTGTGTGGCTCTGCACGCCCTGACACTTTGGCTGCCATTTGCTTGCCATGCCACACACACACACACACACACACACACACACTCCTAACCACATTTGACAGGCAACAGCTGCTGTCCTCACATTAAGTGCATACTTCCTCTCCAAAGTATCTGTATAAAGGCAGATCCAGAGACATTTCAAAATAAAGCGTCTATGTGATATCAAACCATGTGACTGCTTGAACAACTTTGTTCAAAAAGCAGATTCAAGAAAACATCACATGAATCGACACACCACCAGTTCTGCTTTTTATCCTCACTAAACACAGATCTGAGTGTCTCAAGACTCAGAGGATGGATTTTCCTTTTTTACGAATTAGCTCATCATACTCACGAGTGTGTGTCTAAGTTGTAGCTGCTCACACAGCCTCGCAGCGTCTTCTAGAAACTACAAACCAAACCCTGTGAGCGCATGTCTTCCTGGGGAAGGTTGATGGGGTATGAGGGGAAAACAGGACCAAGAAGCAGCCCAAAACTTATATTTAAGAAACAACGTGATATAACACCCCTTTATGGGATAACCTAAAGAAATGAAACACAAGTAACACAGAGGCATTATGTTTTTTGTTGCAGACCTGGTTAATTTTTTGGGGTATTTCAGGTCAACAAAAAGTGATATCATTGATTTCACAAATATATTTGACAACCTGTTGTAGGTTTTACTATTTGTGCAGAAAAGAGGAAGAATTCTATCATTTTACTTACTAACTTCAGCATCTTTTGTTTACTTCAGCATCTTTTTCACTGATCACCACTGCACGTTTATCTTATTTAGTCTTGTACATACTAGTCTTTGCTTATTTGTTTATTTTTGTGTTTGTTGTTGATATTTAATGTTATACCTTTGTACAAAGAGAGCACAGTTTACCAAAGTAAAATTCCTTGTGTGTTGAAGCATACCTGGCCAATAAGCTGATTCTGATTCTTTCAAGGCCTGTAATGGGCTGCAGCAACTATAACAATCAATTTCCAAGTTTAAGTGTCAAATAATCATTTGCTGAAGTGTGTTCATCCATTACAACTTTATATCTTAGCTAGCATAGACTGAAGTCATGTTTAAATCAACTAATTAATAGAGTCATTGTAGCATCACAAAGTTTTACCATATCCTCCAAAATCTCCAGTTTTAATGGCAACAGTTTTAAACTTTTGTTAGACAAAAGTGACTTGTTGACAGTAAAGTAATGCGCTGAGTAAAAGTTTATAATACATACCCCACACTTACTTCGTCATTGTTTTTAGGCCAGTTTTGTGAAAATTAGCTAAATTACGTGGAACCAATGGCCCCATCTGCAAAGCCTTATAACCTAGCTTCCGTGTTTAACAATGAAGTTACTGAGCTGACTGGCATCTCCTGTGACTGATGCACTTACTATTGACAAGTACCTCATACAACTGCAATTAAAAATGAAAAACAAGTATCCCTTAAAGAGCAGGTTCAACTACAGAAGACGTTTGTGTTTGTTTAAATTACAAAAAAAGCCTAGGAAAAAGTCTGCCAAATAAACAATTATTTTGTAGCACTCTTTATTCCTCTTGTTCCTTACTCCATGCATCTTTATGTCATTTGATCATAAAAAAGAGATAGTTGCATTTTTGCTACATAATGTTCACTCAATGTAAATATACTGAAGCTGAACAAGACTGGCTCAAGCGTTTGTTGAAGGAAAGAGAAAACCAAAAGGCAACACTGTCCACTTGGGGTGTCTGGGCCCTGAGGCGTTATTTGTTTTTACTGATTTATGTGTCACCTTAGGTTGGCTTTGGAATGTGAAAGGAGCCTTTTGGGCCATTTGGAGGAATTTATGACTCTCTAATGCCCTCATCGACACTAAACACCTGAGAAACATGTTGGTAGTATTTATGACTCTTTCAGGCTGTCAGTGACTCGTTGACACTTTCTGAGTTCAAGTGTGGGTAAACACTGTTCAGAATATTATAATTACCGGTACTTTGCACCTCATGGTAAATGTTAAGGCGTGACTGACAATGAATTAGAAGCTAAGAGATGATTAGAGGTGATATCTGCAGACAAGAGTAATAATAAAAAAGTGCATTCAAAAAAATCTCTCACTTCTTCCTTTCAGTTTCAAACTGAGTCATTGGTTTCTATTTTTCACTCATAACATGAAACATTATCAACACATTTCAGATTTTATCCACAGAACTTTCCAATTTTCTTACATCATTTCACATTTTCCCTGTTGATTCTATTTGGTAACTAAATGGACCTGTGTGTGACTTAGTGCAAGATTGGAAGCCAACTTCACATCTGTTGAGTGCCTCAGAAGACTTACAGATCAGAGCGATCTTTTACTAAATCATGTCATTTAGAAGCTGAAAGCTTTACCCAGACTGAAGTAGATGAGTATTAGTGTAGTATACTATCTGGGTATTTTAAACACACAATCACTTTAACCTCTCTATATAGTTTTGTTTTATACAGTATGTCATGATATTCAGTTGTACATTGAACTCATCACATAGCTTGTTTCTGGGCTTCTATTGCTTTTTGGACTCAAACATATTACAGAAAGTCATTTAAAGAGGAGACAAATGGTCCATTTCTTAACTTATTGAAAAGCAAAAAAGCCAACCATCAACTGCTTCTAACCCTGTCAGTTGTGCTTAGTATCTGCTGGTTTGCCTATCGCTTTATGACAGTACACTATCTTAAGGGTTTTGCCAGTATTGATACTTCGTAAGATTTTATTATCCAAATGATTAATTTAAAACAAGTGCAGTGAGGATTTCAGGGTTTATGTTAGGGCTGCGTCATTAATCATATTTTCTTCACAATGAATACGCATAAAAAAGCCAACACTAAAGAATGCGTGAAGCACAATGAAGAAGAAAAATTGTCATGAGTCATGGTTCAAAGCATTTGGCTCATAAGGTGATGAAGCCCAGCGAGTTGCACTCCTAACTGATATCAATTTGGGGGTAATCTAGGATTAACTTGCACGATGGCCGAGGTGAAAGAGAAGAGCAAGGTTTTGTGTTTGATGAAGACTTTTGGTGAAAAAAAAATCCCTTTTGCTATTTTCGTTACTGTGGATTCCAGAGAGGCAATAATCGTACAGTGTTAAACCTGTCTTAACAAACACAGAAACTTTATAATATGGCCAATATGATGAGAAAAATGACTTTCAATGTCATGGATGGATGCCATATTGGCATTACGATATTTAAAATGTTAATGCAAATTGCACATTTTCCCCATATTGTGCAGGCCTAGTTTATATCTGTTTATACTCAGCAGGACCTGATCAGGAACCTTTGCCTGGCATCATTACATCTACAAGCACCAAAGAAACCCCATTTGGACCCGCTGACTTCACTTCCACCACAGCTGACTGTGGAATAGTGACCTCATCACAACACAGCTGATGGTGCTTCTGAATTGCCTCACTAAATAATGGGAGATCTGGCTCTGCTTAGCCTCACGTTTGAGGTAATGAACTTCACTCCAAAAGCCTCCCCCATTTAAGCTAAAAAACACAGTCCATATGTGACCTAACTCCCAGAATCAACAGAAGAATTGTGTTTGAAAATTACCTCATGCCAATGATTGTAAGAAAAAGGAAAAACTGCACGTGCAGTCAGAACCTGATACTCCCCGCAGAGAGAAATACAACTGGGTCAAATCAGAAAAAAGGGAATTCTTAAAGCGGCAGTTAATATTAAAATCACAATATGGTCATGATGTTTCACACTGCTGCAATTAAGGCTGTTGGAGTAGAAAAAAAATGAAAGGAAGACATGATACTGATTCCCTTTAAGGGTTTCTACTGTGGACATCATTTAGGCAAACACAATTAGACTAAAAGTTTGAGAGAAAAACAGTGAGCCACATTGTTGCAGTCTGAATGGAAACCCCCTCCAGCTACAAACAGTACAGTACCACAGTATGTACACTGTCCTCTGCTTTAGAAATGCTGTAAATGCAATGAGCTTCTTCCTTCCTCTCTCTAGCTTTGTGCTTTACACTTCAGCTTGCATGTAGGTGGTAAATAAAAATAACACAGTCACACTGACACCGATTTGAGACTTGTAAACTGTTATCCATCTCGGAATCTGCACAATCACACACACTTTGAAACTCTTCTTTTATCCAGGAAAGAGTGGTCTCTAAAAATAGGACACGTGCCATGGCTCATCAGTTTTTCATGACATCAAAAAAAAGAAAAAACTGGAGCGCCATGTGGAGAAAGAGGAACAGATTTACCCGGCGATGCACTGACCCACTTTAAAATGACACACAAAACACAGCAGCTTTCTAAATAATGCTCTAGCTTCAGCTTTACAAATTAAGAGATAAATATGGAAAGAGTTTCAACAGAAGCAACCACAAACCATCTCCCCTTGACACTGTCTGCCTCCAGGCCGGCTCTCATTCTACTGTACATCATCCATCAGACCCCCACTAACCCCATCATCATCATCAGCAGCAGCAGCAGCGATCAGCCTCACCTTCTTCTCCTTCTTCCACAGTCTGAGACAGCAGAAGCTCCAGAAAAACAGGTCTCCCACCATGTCAGCGAGAGCTGGCGTGTCTTTCTTGCTCTTCTATTTCATTCTACTGAAGCAAGCGATTCCCCCTCTGTCACAACAAAACACTGGCAGTGGCCGAGCCGGCCGGTAAGTCGGAGGGAGGAGAGAGAGACAGAGAGAGAGAGAGCAGCCCACAGCTCCGCAGCTGAGCTCATCTTTGAATCAGTGTCACTCCTCCTGGCTCTACCCCCTCCCATCCTGCCTCCCTCCTTCTCTCTCACTTTTGCTATGACCTCATCGTTTCCTGTTTGGCCCTGCCCACTCTTGCACACGCGCCACCCGCCAGCTTCAATGACACACACACACACACACACACACACACACACACACACACACCTCCCCACCCCCATCCCCGTGTCTTTAGTAAATTCCTCTCTCCTCCTCCTCCTCGCCCATGCTGCCTCTATTCCTGCAATCACATTTCAAAACCTGAGAGTGACTTACGGGACATTATGTTGTTTAGCAATGTTCTTAAGCTAAATTGTTTATGTGTTGAATTTAATTTATGTTTGTATTTTCAAGTGAAATAAAGGCATAACATCATTGTTTGAAGCCTAATCCCATTATGTGCATGCCATTAAGTTTTTCTGATAGAGAGCTGCTTAATTATTACATTTAGTCTTCATTTTTTAAAATTGAATAATTCATTGTGTAGTGAATAAAAATGTCTGAAAACAGTGAGCATTTCTTGAGAGTCAAAACCCAACCTAAAATATCAAACCAGGAAAATGCAGCAAATCTTTATGTGTGGAATTTATTGAGAAATGTCTGAAGTGCAATGACATAAACAACACACAAAGATTTTGATCATAAATACGTGATCTTTCTCATTGTAACTTCTTCTAAAACCATTCTTTCCAAACAAAATGTGATAATCCCCTAATTTTTTCACAACATGAAATTGAAACTAAAAACATCCCAAATTTCAACAAAGAGATCTGTAAGTCACAAGTAGTCACAATGTGATGTTGAGCATTGTATGATTATTGTGTGCTCTTTCACAGGTTCATAAAGGTGACTTTTTTAACCTTTCCTTCCTCCTCCTGCCTCATACAATCTCTCTCCCCAGGTTTATCTTTTGCTCCTGCGTCAGTCTTTCGCCTGCCTTGCTCGCTATAGCTCAGACTGTGTCTTGTCCTTGTTATCTCACTTCGCCTCTAAAATATGTTCTGCATGCCAAGTGTGGACCACTCCCCGCACTACAGGCCGGTGCTGGAGGGCTGTCTGAGTGGACAGATATTAATAGACAGCTAGATGGAGTTTGTGGGAGTGAAGCTGCACCAGAGAAAACCTCACTGCCAGCAACATCCAGGGCAAAGGTCAACGACCAAATTATACAACAGAGGAGTTTGAATGAACAGATTGTGTATAGTACTTTTTATTATTGCTATTGTATAGTACAATAATGTATTGTATTGTGTTGTGTATAGAAATTGAAGTTATCAGGTCATTTAAATCACCTGATTGTAATGTGTTTCAGACTTTAACTCTAACATAAAATATGTTTTTCATATTTTTTAAATCGAAACTGGCAGGCAAATCTCTTTAGAGCACCATATCTTTTATATTAAAATATCTTTATTTGGCACTAGTGATTTGATTATTTTATCATACGAGTCAGGACGACAATATATTTACCATTGTCCCGTGATTGTCACTATTGTGCAAAGAGACCCCTGATACCAAAAGCAATAGACTCACTTTTAAGTTTCAAACTACATTTGGCACAAACATTGAACAGTTATAAATGGAATTTATGTCGGCTACAGTGTGGTTTAGTTAAATCACACCTGCTGGCATATGCTCAATGCTAACCCCAGCAACCCACAGTTGTGTCACTGGGGGGATTTCAGCCCACAGAGGCAGCTGCTTTCGTCACTGTTTCCATTGAGGAAAGAAGAACTGCTAAACAACACTCACAGTTAAGATCACAGGTAAGGCTATGATACTCTGAACCTAAGTGCTGATATTGATTGTAATGTAGTAAGATAAAAATGTGCATTTAATATCACATTGTGAGCAGATGTTCAACTTAAAGACAACATCAAAGAAAGGAACCATTCAGATTGGGCAAGACAGCAGCTGTTTGAGGTCTGTATGTGAGTCTTATATCTGACCTCTCAGACGTGTTTTAACAAATAAGAGAACTCCCATTTATCCTAAATATTATGCAAAACAAGTTTCCACTGCTTTTTTCTACATCCCCGGTGAGATCATCAGCAGCTAATCCAGTTGCTAAGAAAACAACAACACAACTCTAACAGACACGTATAAGTAAAAACTAGTTCCAAACATCTATTAGAACCATCTGTCTTCACTTAAAAGCAAAACAATCATCAGGCGTTTACAGAAAACTGAGGATTCACACTCAACCACAGAGGAACCTCACAGCGTGGGGGGTTGATAAAGTTCAGGGACTTTCCATAGAAAATGTCACCATTTCTCAATATGAACCACAAAGGACAGTCTATACCAGAAAAGACTAAAAATAAGCTAAGGCAATGACGACTAATCAGCCATGTGCACCTCGGAATGACTGACACTGAAAAGTTTGTACAGATGGTGTGAGGAGGGCGGTAAGGCACATGACATACTGTAACCTTGAGGACGTGTGATCTGAATTTCATACGGTAATGAGTGAAGGCAAACCCCAAACAATCTTAAGACCTTGTGAAAGTTGGGAAACTTCCTTAATGTCACCTATAAATGTCTCTTCAAGCAAACAATGAAAGAGAAAGAGGAAACAAAAAAACTCCCAAAGTCTCTGTAACACAACAAAAATACACAAAACAGCATATTCACGATTGATCAGGCAAGTTAAACGATTTCAAAACAATAATTGGACCTGATGGACTAAAAGTAGTTTGGCGCTATAAATGTCTCAGAGTGGGATATCTATGATCTATTGTATCTATGATTTCTGACAAAAGTTCTTAAACTAGGGTTCTGTCTTAACTAAATATCTTTAAGATTACTATTCACAACCAACTAAAATCACTTTTATTCAAAGATCTGTCCAGGGCCAGTTTGACACTCATCTAAGTTGTTGAACTTATGACTACATACAGTACTGTAAATGCCCCTGTTTCTATAACTGCCTGTTGCTTTCTGCAAATGACATCATGATAAGATTGGGAGAAGCATCTGATAGAAACACATTCATACACATACTTGTGTAAGTAGGTGAGGAAGTAAGGCTTCTTTTTAAGATCTCTTTCTGCTTCTTTAACAACCACTATTATTAAGGGCTACATAATGAACATGAAGAAGACAGTTGAAGATCAAGCCTTGGTTTGTACCAATTTGCTTCACAGCAAACATGAACAAACTTTGCAGAAGAATTTAAGAACATATTTAAAAAACAATTAAACGACGTACAGTGTGTTCACACACACACATTCACGCAGACAGACATGCAAACAGATGCGCGCGCACACACACACATACAAATAAAGGCTTCCATAAAACACAAAGTCGGATATAAATCAGTAAGGCATCAGCTGCAGTTGAAGGCAAAGTAATTAAAGTGAACCTTGAGGCATTTCTAAAGTATCCAAGAGATCCTGATGTCCCGACATACGACAGGAGGCTATTCCAGAGTCTTTGTGTTGCTATGGAGAAGGCCCTGTATCCAAAATGTTTTCGATTTGCACATGGGATGATAGCTCCTAATCAGAGGATCAGAAGGCACGGTCTGTACTGTATTGGGAAATGAGTTCTTCAATATAGATAGTAGCACCGCAATGAAGGGCTTTGAACACAAACAGAGGAATTTTGTGTGGGATTTCTTATTTTATTGGGAGGCTGATGCAGGGATTTTGTGTGCGATATGTTTCCTTTATTGCATTTTGATAGCAACCTCGCTTCGGCATTCTGGACAAGCTGTGATGATGTAGGAAGGCTTGGTGGATACCAAAATATAGAGTTACAGTAATCAAGTCTCTACAGAGTGTGAAAACATGAAATATTATCTCCATATATAAAATATATTGCAACTTGTCCCTCTTGTGATGGTTCACATTTGACCTTGTCTATGAGTGAAGTATCATAACTTGTTTACTGTCCAATATGTGGCCCAAAATAACGCAGGACCGCTCAATATGATTCTCTCATTTTTAGTGTTACGGCTGTATGTTTCCCTGTGCTGTTTGTCATGTCAATAAAAAAAAACCAGGTGATTTCACTCAAGTTCAGCCATTGTATTTAGCTTCACATCAAAGTTGTAGGCATCAGTAAGTTATATCATGAGTCCAGATCCTTGCCTGGCTGAACCACATGCATCACTTTTCATCCTCAAATTGATATCAACTAAATCATCTGTAAGTCATTAAAATCAAAGAAGGCTTGACACAAGGACATGACAATGTCCAACATCTTTCTCTAAGATAACACAATGAGGGTGAGAAACCGTCAAACCAGAAACTTCTACCAAACTCTGCACATTTAAAAGGTCGATGTCTGGCCACGCTCCCATCAGCTGGCTCTCAGCCCGGAGCTGTTTGCAAAAAGGCAGACTGGCTCTAAAGTGCATGAGGAGATTACTGCAATTCATCTTACAGGAGGAGCGGTGCAGGACGGACCGAGTGAAGGAGAGGTGGTCAGAAAGGAAATTCAATTGCATCAGTTAACTCAGTATCCAGCACATAAATAAGCCTGAGTAAGGTGGTAAATAACTGAGTGACAGCTTCTGGCTGAAATATTACCTGCTAAGTCAAGGCTTGGGGTGCTGACAGGAGCAGTATCTGCAGAAACACACCTGTTTGAACTATAGGCCCAAGACCTTCATGGGAATTTTGGGGCCAATACCGATAATAGGAAGAGAGAAAATCTAATACCGAAAAATTAGCCGATATATTTCTTTGATCTATGTCCGATCTTTAGAGATTGATTGATATAGATATGCACATTTATTGCGTTTATCCCTCAAATGCAGTTATCAAACACTTTTGGAAAAGATACAGTATATAACAAAGAGAAGATGGTCACTCACAATAATATATGCAAAGAGATCATATTCATTAAGAACAATGCCCACTTCCACAGGACACCTGTGGTTACAAACAATGTACAACAAGTGCATTTTTTTTGTTTACTGACGAGAAACAAATCGTAGAAGCTATTATCTAACCAGAATATACACATTAGGGATTGACAGCTTACTTTTCCAGGCTTCTGGTGTGGCTGTTTTAGAGTGAAAAGACATCCAGCCAAGAATTCTTTTTCCGTGCTTCGCCTTTGTTTACAGTCGGACTAAAAACTAGAGAAGTTCGTGCTGAGAAACCACCTCTTAGAGTGGACTGTTAGACACACTAGCATGCACATATCTTTTCAAGGACATTCATGAAAGTAAAAAACTTTTTAAGATTTATATTTGGGCTTTTTGTCTTTATTTGCTAGGACAGCGGATAGATTAAGATACCGGGGAGAGAGAGAGATGACATGAAGAAAAGGAGCCACAGGTCTGACTTGAACCCGGGCCACCCATAGCTTCCGTACATGGGGAGCAACCTAACCGCTGGCCCATTTGCACCCCTGTAAAAGTTGTTTTCAAATTTGATTTAAAACTGTCAAACAAAAAGACAAACAACAGTAGCAAAACAATAACCTCCTTGGAGAAGGTATTCAAGGCTGCTACCAAAGTGTAGAAATCACTTGAAAACCAACAACACAGCTATTTGTTTGTGTCTGGCTGACCACTAGTACCACATTGGCTGCAGACTCTGACTCATATCTTCATCACAGAGCTCGAGGTGTTTTCAGTGACTGTGACAGAAGCTTTTTCAGGTGCAGTGTCATAACTTATTCCCAAGAGGAGGATTGTGATTTGCTGCTAAATCGCCACAGAGTGACCTTGCAAGACAAGAGTAGACTTCTCCTTCATTCTGGGTGTGGCACAGACAGTGGGAGCTGACCTTGGTCTACACATTAGTACAATATTCCCGGCTGTTCAAGCAGTTATGGCTGACAAATCTCAAATTTGCTAAAGTGTACCTGCAGAAACAGTCAATCAGAGTGTTTGCACTGAAAGAGGAGCAATAAACCAAAGAAGGAGAAAGAAGAGGAGAGGTGGGGCTGTCCTCTCTCTACCTAATTCTCTTTAGAGTCTCCTCCATGTTTCATTACTGAGATTGCACTTCAAAGGGCAAGCTGTCTAGAGGCTGTGTAAATGATGAAATACAAACTCACGCACACGTATACAAACACACACATATATACACGCACTCAGAAGAGGAAGAGAAAGGCCAAGCCATGAATGATTTCTGTTCATCATGACCATGACACACGATCCGCCGGAGGCTGCAGGCTGCTGGATCTGTCCAGGAGGCAAATGTGTCAGAGAAGATTCTTTACGTGCAGCGAATTAACTCAGCTTTTTATTTCAACCCGCTTTTCCTGTCCAAGACCCACAAACAGCCTGTGAATTATTGATTCAGTCAGGAGGCAGGGTTTCAGATGGTTCAGTGATTCAGTTAATGCTCCAACTAGTCACTTGACATACAATACTGTCATGACTACATTTTTATTAAAGAATAAAAACTTCACTGTGCCATTATTTCATCTAACTTAAACCTTAATATGGAAGCTGAGTGCTTACGTTTCTGTCCTATTTTTACACAAGCTAAGATATGAAATGTTAAATCCTAGTAAAAAAAAAGGCTGTGGAACATTTTCCTGTCAGCTTTTACTGATATTCAAATAAAATAGTTAGTGTGGTCTGTGGATAATTTCCCAGTCGTTTGAGCTTCATGCTAAGTAGACAGGCAGTAGTGTGAGCGTCACACATTTCCTGTCACAGCTGACATAGCTTTCATTTTGTCTGCTGCCACGGCCGATAATTTTACCTCAGTGGAAAGCCTGAACAAATCAAGGATTACAAAAACCAACCCTGTTAAGTTTACCTGTGATGAATGAACAGGGAGGAATAAGTACTTCATAAATCCTTCTGTTGATGAACATTGATAAATGTACACACAAATAAACCAAAAAAAAAGCCAGCGTTTGCAAAAATCTGTCTTTTTCAAGGTTGAAACTTTGTATAGCCTGCGCCAGTCTTCCTGCTCTGTCACTTGAAAAAATAAAAACAGGCAGACCTAATTATCAACATTCAAAATGCACTTATTTTGATTTCATTGAGTTACATGTGTGTCCTTGGACATATAAAGACAACATATTTCATTATATAGCCATGTATTGACGTTTCCTCAAGCTTTGAATTTGTGTGATTCCATTTACAAACAGAAACATAACTCCCATTTGATGCCAGTTTCTTGTCCTTTCTATTATGCAGCAGCACTTATCAGAACAGGTTCAGTCTTTTGTTTATCTGCTTTCCATTGTTGTAACCACATGAACCTCTCTGCTCTCCTGTGTCACAACAACAGCTCCAACTTTCATTGCTGGTGTGTAAAACAATCTGACAAAGCAGCTGTAGTCGCAAGGGTCAGTTACAGGTCTGGCACAAATCCTACCTGCATTGTGTATGTTGACACACACCTTACTGTGAGGCTGCAGATGTATACATGCAGGTGAGTTTGCATGTATGGGCATGCTGTTTGTGTCATAGCTCCAAGCTGCAACTGGAGCTTAAACAACAAACAAAGACACAGGGAGGTGATACGAGATTAGAATCAGCGGATGGAAACTCTTACCATGATGAGGCCCGTGGTGATCGGGTCGTTGCAGCCATGGCACAGCTCCCCAAATTTGGCCCAGTAGTCCTTCTTACAGAAGAGCCGTCCCTCTTTCTCATAATACCAGTGAGACAATGAGGCGCTGCACTCACAACACCTGACGGGAAAAGACACAGGAAGAGATCCATTAACAGCTGAGTGATGAAATAGTACTTTCTTAATGTCTCAACCTTTACTGATTTCAATCAACAATAAACATGAGCGGCACAAATAAATGTGTATATGCCTGCAAAAACATGAATGTCAGAAATAATGAGAAAAAATGCATGATAACATATGAACTATATGTTTATGCTAATATTGTGACTTCATTAGGTTAGTAGTTTGTTGGTACCAGTTCTGAAAATTAATCATTTATATTTTTCAACTAAAAGTAACAACTTCAGCCAAATAGTAATACAATTATTCAATTTACACTAATACATTTACATATCTTTACACTGGTAAGGCTAGAATCAGAGGGTATTTTGCATTTTGTAAAACCATTAATTCTTGATGAAAATTGTGTATTGTCTTACAAATAAAGTAAAATAATAGTTAGCACTAATAATAGTAACATGTTCCTCCTTATGAGTGAGCAGAAAACAGTGTTTAATATCCTCAGAGTTTAAACACACCTTTAAAAAGCACACAACAATTACAGGTGTTATTGTGTTGACTGAACATCATGTTATCTTACGATGTACCACACTCTGTAGACTGTACGTCAGACACCTAATGACACCCTGCACGGTCCATAATTATAGTTTTCATGATAATAATACATCCTTTAATGGAGCTAACTCTCACCACCCCAAATGAGGGGCAACAGAGAGAAAATGATATCACACCAAAACACACAACTATGACTTGGCCCTTAAAGACAAAGTGAGGGGGAAACAAAAAAGCAAAACATGGTGGTGCAATACATTTTCAGCACTATACCTATTTATAATACAGGGGCTCGATGTTATTGAGTAACATGTCAAAGAAGAAGTACTATCATTAAAGTTTGCTTACACACCAAGTGTACATTTATTTTTTTAATTGTTTTATTTATCAATTCTGCCCCCTCTTACTCAAGTGTCTCCTTTTTTGTTCACTCAAATATGTCTGATGGTGCTCAGAAGCTATCAGTCTGTGGAGCTCTGTCTGGTACGTCCATCTGTCACCAGAGTTCAATGTCAGAGCTGCTGTAAAAGTCCAGCTGAGTGTCAGCCTGAGAGAAATCAGATCCTAAGAATAAGATTGTAATGATGAGCTTGTGAGGAAAACATGTTATAAACACACTTTTAGTAAACTTGCAATTTAAAGTATTTAACACGAACTGTTGCAAATGCAGGTTTGATATTTCATTATACTGTAATGAACAAGTATGTAAATGTTATTTTCTGGTACATGAGAAAACATACTTTAGAAGAGGATGTTAACAATCTCATTTGGCTCAGGCCAAATCTGTTGAACCCATCAAGTATACAATCACACCAGATCAAACCAATCAGCACGTTCCTTTGGATCAGAAAACGTACAAATATTCAGCATTTTCATGACCATGTTTGCATGTCATGGCTAAGTAGGCCCATTCACTCAGCATGAAGCCATAAATCAAATGTGTGCTAATCCCCTTGCTTATGTTAAAAGCATTTCTGTGTGAGTTAGTGCACTTGCATCTGCGTGCTTGTATGTCTTTGTTTCTAATCTGTATAAATCTCTGAGTCGGCCATGTCTAAGTGAGTGACTATACTCTTCCCCCCCGAAGCTTCTCTCCCGTCAGCCGTCTGGCCTTTTCCCTGATTAGGGCAGCTTAAAGCAGGTATGTTTGCTTTGAGATTTATTAAACATTGTATTTCTTTAAAGGCTGGGCACAATAATTAATCTAGTAATTTAACTTATTATTACCATTACTATTACATTTCCTGATATTAGGGACAATGCCTTGTTCTTAGTGACTGACTCTGATGTGACAATTATTGGTTCAATTGTTGTTGCATGATCTAGTGAAGAATTGCTGTCCAGTACGTCTAACGGAGGTAACAAAATAAATGTATGTCAGTGTGTTTATTTTCATTAACATAGTTCACCAGTCAGGTTCTAACTTAAACAACTGACAGAAAACAAATCTGCAAGTATTTTCCCCCATCAATCACAAATAGCTGTTTACTTGTCAAGCACAATGAAAAACATTTTCTTTCTTAAGCTCCTCATTGTTAGGATTATTTTTTCTTTCTTTTTCTCATTTAATAGTTGAATATTTTTCAGTGTGGTATGTTTGACTAGTCGAAATGTCAAGGACATTTGGATAGGTGTTTCTTATTAACGGTCATTTTTCAGACCCCAAAAAATACAAGTTAATCAAGAAAATAAAAATCCGACATATCTCTGTTGCTGATTTTATTTTAGGGCTTAAATCTGACCTGAATCTGTGCAGTTACTCACTTCCCAACCCTTAAATCTTTCTAAAGGACTCTACTCTTCATCCCCTAAAGACAAGAGACACTTTTCATGTAGAGTGTTTGAAGCTGGTAACTAAAGTAAAAGTAGTGAAGGGCACATTCATATATTCAGCAGAAGCAGCAGATATCTGTGACTTTGCCCAGGGGCTTGTACCTGCACATGCACACACATATAACCTTGCAGCATGCACACATACAATTTATTTATTAGACAGACAGACACACACCCTTTTCCCGACATCTGCATGCAGAGCTTTGGTGCAGCTCAGCAGATTGTGCCAGCGCTGCTTCAGTATGCAGCACATTTGGGTGAGACGGGGGGAGGTGGGGACTTGGAAATGGGTCAAGGCTTTCAGTAGACGTCCAAAACGTCGAGCCAGAAGCTACTCAGCTGTCTTGGCTCACTGCTGCTCAATATCAGCCTTTCTCCGTACACGCATCCTGCAAACCCCTGCTGGGGCAAAGTCATACCTAGGAAGGACACACAGGTGCATACATTCATACGCACACAGGGAGCAAGGGGAGATCATAATGGTGTAAGGTTCAGTTCCTGCAAAGTGAAACCTCTCAGAGCAGAGCTGGGAGTGGCAGCAGAGAATTAAAGATATGAGTGAATACATTAGTGACTCCATGATGGAAAACGCAAGATTTCTGCCTTCAGGACATACATTTATCTCAGCGGTGGACAGGAAGCGACACTCAGCTATAGCTCAAGACATCCATGAATTTAAGAAAAACAAAACACATACATAATGATAAAAAAGGTTTTTGTCTACCTATGTGTGTTAATGTGTGTGTCTGCGCTCACATTTGGGAATCTTTTGTGTCTCTGTATTTGTGTGTACATCTGCACGGACTTGTAAGAGGATTATTGGTGTGAAAGACTCGGAGAGAGTCTAAGCTTAGCAGCCTTCTTCACCTCACTGTGATGAGATAAAGGAAGAATACAGGCAAACTCATTTTTGTATACTCTCTAAAAAGGCAATCAATAGCAATGTTCAAGGTCACCTCAAAGAATTGAGAAAATGTGTGAGATTTCCTCGTTGAGCCTAATATCAGAAAAAAAAGACAAAGCTTAAATAACCAGGATTATCAGACATAAATGGCTACCGTGCACGAGAGAGAGGGGGAAAGGCAGATTTGAGGCACCATGAAACTCAGCTGGATACCCCGAGGGTCAGGAAACATCCAATGACAGAGAAGATGAGAATGTGGGGTAGAGTGGGGTAAGTAAATCTGCACAGTCTGTCCCCCCGGTCCTGCTCAAATCCCCGACGGAAAGCCCTAAAAGTGTCTGGGAGAGTAATAAATTCCTTTTCAGGTCAAAAGGAGGTTGCTTTTTCCCCAGCCTCTCACCTTCCCCTGTCTGACTTTTCTAACATTTGACTCCAGCAGAGAGCTGTCACAGTTATTTACTTCATGTCTGCAGAGGCTAGTTTTCAGACTCAAAGAGAAAATGCTGTGTCGTTTGGGTCACTGATTCAATTCGTAGGCCCCTTTAAGGGTCACATGACAGTTTTATGGTTAACCAAATCAGCATGTTAGCATGCTAATGTTATCTAATCGGTGTTTCATGTTATAGCAATAATTAGCAATTAGCTAATATGAACCAACAAAAGTAGTCAAATTAAAATTCTGACTCAACGATAACAGATAAAAATAACAGGATAACGACTCATCCATTCTTCTTGATAAAAGTCTGTAAGAGGTTGTTCTTTCGTCAACCATTTCTCTGTTTTTGAAATATACAGTATTTAATCCTTGACCAAAGTGGTGGACCAACCGACATCACAGTCCCTAGAGTCATGCCGACATTTTTTATTTTTTGCCATTTCTGTACTCTTAGTTTTTTATCATCGTTAAACCTCAAACTATCCAAAAGAAAACATTTGAGGAAGAAAAAGTTATTCTCACAACGTATGTGACAAGGTGACTAGATATTCTTTTTCATTTAAAGGCTCTTAAGGCAAACATGTTTTTTGTTAATCAAAAGATCTTCCAAATATCTAAAGGAAAAAAAAAGAAAGAATTACGATTGCATTTTATTATTTTCACAACAAATGTATTTACAAGTGTGTATTAATATATGCTTTATAAGCATTGTATACCAGAGTAAATTCAGATATTATTCACATGAATTATTCCTACTGAAATACTCTCATTAGACAGTTTAATGATGTAATATGTTTTACAATGACTGTGCCTCCTATTTATCTCTCTGGCAGGCTGACCCGGGTCAATACCTAACATGATTAATCTGTCCCCTGTTGATAAGAATGAGCTGCAGCTGAATGAGAAAAACATCAGGTCTGAATGAATGGAATCAGATTCCTCATGGGACTGAACTGTGAAGAGGATGGAAATGTAAATATATCGAACTAGAAATAATGACTCACAGTAGGCCACCGGACAAAAAATTAAATACTGTACCTAAACCATTTATAATGTACAGTAGTAACACACAAACATGTAATAACACATTAACTTTATTTGTGTATTTGGATTTCTAGTTTCATAATTCAGGCAATGAACTGAAAACTCATCTGTGACTTTTTTGGGATTGAGATGCAGTTTTTGTCAAAGCCTATTTCAAGAAAAAAGTTAAATAAATGCAAATAGGATAAGGAACTTTGTTTGTCGAATACAGTAGAAAAGTTAATTAAATATTGTTGGCTTTAGGACTGTTGGTAAGAAAAAAAAACACCTAAAAAGCTGTTGACCAAAAATATTTTCTTCTGGTTTATGCATGGAACAATTTAAAGATGGAAAAGAAATATGAGGGATAAATCCACAAAAATACAAGTTTCCAGCCTAAAACAGTTTACTTCCTATTAAAATGAATAAGGTTGAGGCCCTGCTGAAACAGGGAAGTGACAGCATTGTGGATAGACAATCAAATATTAATGTGGGCTAAATGTGCCCATTAATTCAGATGCTGATCTGACACGCAGGGCGTTCTGTTTTCACAAGTCAGCTGGCTCTCAAATATGAATCTTCCACACAAATGAATCTGCTCATCTGAAATGGAAGATGATGTCATTATTATCTGCTACTCTGAGTGTAAAATATATATGAATTATAATGCTTAAATATTCTGTTAATGTTATTCTATAAAACATGGCATGGATGAGGACAATAGAAGTTAAAGGAAGAACAAGAAGACAGCAGGATAATATCAGAGAGAGCGAGGAAAAGACGGTAAAGATGACAGGAGGTGAAACTGACACCAAATTGTAGTGAATAATTAGGTCTACATTCATCCTGAGCTTTACCTTTTTATGGGAAACTTTTTATTTATCAGGATGTAACCTTGCGAAAATGATCACAGATTCGCTGTATCGTGATATTATCATTATTGTGGGCCTCGTATAATGTATTGTATCATACCGTGAGTTACCCTGCGATTCCCAGCCTTACATAGCAGTAAGTGACGTTGCTTTATGCAAACATTATCTCTTTTCTCTGACTGCATCTTGTTGTAAGATAAAACCTTGAACACACCACAAAGAAATAAACAACTTAGAATTTAATCTGACTCTGACTCCCACTACAACCTCTCTGACCACCCAGCTCTGTTTAGCATTTTATGTTGTGTGTGGGTGTGTGTGTGTAGGTGTGTGTGTTTGCACATGTAGCCACAGGTCATTAAATGACGTGCAGGCTGACACTGCTACAGGAAGCAGGAGGAGGCAAAAAGGAAGCAGCATGTGTGTTCTGGTGGAGGTGCAAGCAGGTTCATGACCAATGACAGAGGTGGCGCTGCAAGATTTACGAGGAGGCACACCTCTGAAACAGACACGCACACGCACACACAAACACACACAAGGATGTTTCTCCTTATTAATTATTAAATCTTCCATCAACTGTGTCAGGCTCAGACAGACATCCATCTCCTTTCTATCTGCACAGACAGCAGAAAACGCTTATGACTACTTCTGATCAATAAGCCAATACGGCGCTCTGCCCGGCCTTCATGTAAAAATCAGGGAAAAAAAAAAAGAGACAATAAACGTCAGGAGTATTGAGCCAGAAACAAATGTGTCTACTGCAGGACTAAAAGTGCTCAGCTGTTTTAAATGTTCATGCTGGCTAAGCTGAAATCCTCAAAGACAAAGAGGAAATACAACCTATGCGAAAGAGAGCAGGGGGTTGTGGGTATAAAGGAAGTACACTTGCACACAAACACACGCAAGGGTGAAGGTCAAGCTATGGAGATGGCAGACATGTCTGGGGGAGACCCCTCTTTTTCCACCCTCAGAAGAGACAAAAATAGACAGAGAATCCTGGTTTAGAGCCAAGGTTTCAACCTCTACAGAAAATTAAAAGGATTTCCCACACGGAGTAACTAAAAAACAAACCCTTTATTAGACTACTTTGGCTTAATGTGTTGGTTTGATCCATTCAAAGCTCACACATTCACACACACACACACACACATTCAAGGACACATTCGTCCCATTCCCACGAGCCCCTTTTTTGTTTCCCCTATTTTACTATCCCTCCCTCCTCCTTCACCATGGTAACACAGAATGCCACAGGGATGATGTCACCCCTCACATAAAAACAGGGGCATTACCTCATCACCTTGTGCTAACCCCTCTGATTTCTGTTTCCATTGGCTATTTGAAACACAAGCTCAGCAACATTTACACCAACATTAACCCTTTGAATAGATGTTTTTTTGATACATTTTAACACAGCAGAGAGGAAAAAGAGGCTGTGCATGTTAAACCATAGCTGGAGTAGCGCCCTCTGGCTGCTGAACAAACATGTCAGTCTGTGGGAGTCCCTCTCTTCATCTGTTGTCTGGGAATCTATTCAGCTGGTGACCAGGGGCCCTGGTGGACTGCGAGTAAATGATGTGCGCAGCAGCAGTTTCCTTTGTGACTGTTAAGCTGCCTTGAATGACTGACTGTCAGCACGGTCAGTCTGGGACCTTCTCACTTGTTCCACTGCTGAGAATTGATGAAAAGGTTTCAGCAAGCTCTGGGAAGCATGATGAGTGTTGTTCAGCAGGATTAAAGAGGCGACAGCAAAACCCCTGTTCATTATGGGCTTTATAAATACACTTTCTATTATCAGGACATTTTTAACAAAATAGTCTAATGGTTGGTCTGTTTCAGCAGCTTAAACACAAACAGATAACTCTTCAAAAACTAATACAAACTATTACAGGAACTGCTAACTGGTGGGTGGATTGAAAACTAGCCAATAAGTTGGTCAGGTAGCTTAACCTCAGTCTAAAGTAGGGATGAAATAATTACAAAATAATTAAGTAGTAAATAGGTCATTTATAAAACCCAGAAATCAAAGTTTGGAGGACTCGATTTCATTCAGTCTAAATGCTATTCAGTCTTTCAAATGTTTCAGCACACCTGAACACAAGATTATGAGCTTGGGGGTTTGTTTGGACTAGAGGACACATCTGTGTTATAACACGATCTATATAGTCTAATTTATTTTGACCAGCGGTACCATGGGGTTGGTCTTAAAACAGCTCAACAGAGGGGGCTGCAAAGTGAGCATCATGAATACAGCCAAGAAATGAATCACTAACGAAAAATATGAAGAGGAACAACAATTTGCTGTCAGGTGTTATCAGTAATGGGTAAGATGGTTAAACGGTTTGAAGTGCTCACAGACAGGATTGCACGACTCTGAAAGCAACAATCATGAGGTAAACACAAACTTTCATCTGTTTCTGACACATTAGCCTGAGTATGTGAATTTAAGGCTGATATTACATTTACAAGTCTTGAATATGTAAAGTTTTCTTAACATTAGTTACTGAATAATTCAATAGAAAATAGAACGTCAGTGTTTTTGTATGACGCAGTATTTTAAAGTGGCCAAAAGCTGACACAGAGTGCATACTGATAAAGGTTTAATATTAAAGTGACAGGCCTCACAAAATGAGGGTGTTAATCCTCCTCTTTTTAATCACATGCAGGGTTTTAGTCTGAAGTCTATCAGCTCCTAACGCCAAAAAAATTGAATTTTCAAAGTATGATTAAAGTGTTGCAAGGAGAGCCAAAGGTTTGAGCCAGGGAACAGGTGATTAATCAAAAGACACCGGCACGCAGAACGACTTCTTTCTCCTCTCTGCAAATGTTATCAGCAGGGTTGAACCCTGAGACGTGATGGTGGGGAGGAAGAAGAGTTTCTGGAGCAGACGAGGATCAAAGTGTCACATTTAAATGACGAGCTTTGATCAGAAATCTAACAGCAGCTTAACAAAGAGAACTAAAGTGCTACAATAACAAAGGAGGGAAAAAAATACTTTTAAACTTTATGAGAATAGTTTTGCTTGTGCTGCACACGAGACACAAATACTTTTAACAAAGGTTATATTAAAATGAATCTCGTCTTGTTGGATGTTAAATCAAGGATTATTAAAAAGGTTAAAAATGTCATCACCATCTTATCTAACATACACATACATTATGTATTAACATGAACAGTATAAATTAATTTTATTTATATGTAGAGATTATTTGCAATTTTTTCTTTGAGTACGCACACTCGCACAATAAAGAGTCATCCTTCTGGTAACATAAGTTTGGTTAAACCTGATGATGTAAGCTTACAAATGCCAACGATCAGGATATAAATATTAAACCGTAACAGTGATATGCAGACCACAGCGTTTGAGTCATCGTTCAAATTTGGAAAAAAACAAACAAACTGGGAAGTCTCTGACAATCATGAGATTTTGGTGTGACAGCCACAGGACTGATGTGAGGAAGTGAGGCAACAGAGACTTAAGTAACTCATCCAAACGCACGGAGTGACAGAGTTCAGTATCATTTTAAATACAGTACATTTGAACTGGGACAATACTCGGAGTAGAATTAATCATTATAAGCATGTATGCAAAAAATCACAAGAATGGTGGTGTTGGTGGTCTCCAGTTCTCTTAAGTGAGAGTTTGCTGCTTTTCAATGGTTTCATATAATGCATATTGTACTAAATAATTCGGTAACACATACATACAGTCTGTCATGTGCATCATAGTAAACCGAGTAGTCTTGGAATTTGGACTGCTGGCATGTTTGATAAAATCTTCTCAAACCCTAAGATGTGAAGAGAAAACTTTTATAGTGTTTTAAAGATACGTAGATCAAGAATCAAGAAATTAGTATTATAGGCTCAATTTAACAGACTGCAACATTCAACATAACTCCGTGACAGACGAGGTAAACTCCATACACTGAGGTTTTCCAGTTGATACCATTGTTTTGTTTAAATCTAAACTTCACTTTCCAACCCTGGTTTCACAGCTCCACTTACTTTCTGCGTGTGTTCCTGCAACGTCGGCCCTTTGCTGACATGTTTCTCTCGGGAGCTTCGGTCTCGTTTTGACAGTCAGAAGACAAACTCATGTCAGCAGCTTTGATGTTTGACTCTCACAGCTCCACCAGCCTCGCTGTCACAGCCATCAATGACTATCTCTCACCCTCTCTCTTCCTCTCTGGGTCTCAGAGAGGTCACGCTTCCCCATCAACCATTTCCTGTTGTTGGCCCCGCCTCCTTTCAAGGCTGGTAAATTCTTCTTTTTCACATCATGTGGACACTGCTTGGAGCCACTATAGTAATATGAACTGACCACTTGCTGCACCATTCGATACATTTAAAGATTCTTGTAGAGACAATCTAATTATCCTCTTATCCATCATGTATTAAAGCTCTTCACCTCCTCTTAGCTCATCTGATTAACCTCCTCCTCAGAGGAGCCCAGGGGTGAATTGTTTTCTGACGATGAGGATAAAGAATCATGCGAGTAAACTCCCACTCTATACAAAACCTTATACAGTATAATTAGCTTATCTGAGTAAATATAATAAATCTTTGTATGTGTGTTTACTACACTACTAAATAAACTACAGCTATACAGTTACATCAAGAATGTGATTGTTAGGGATTGATAGGAAAACAGTCACCATCAACATCAACATTACTGGTAAATGTTGGTGCTAATTAACTTAAATAGTAACTTTACTGCTTTCATTATTGTTTCTGAACCATTAACACTGTGAGAGTTCAGTTCTGCATGAAGATGTATTTGTGAATAAGCTCAGTAAGGTCTGAATCATCTGTCATGTCCTGCTGCTTCTGTCACCGGGCAGAGTTCATCAGTTGGTAGAAACAGCTGAGTCACTGCAGCCCTGCATCATGTCTGTTTCACTGCATCATAGAAACAGACAGACTGGCAGATATATCATTTACCACTTCCCACTAACATGCATACATTGTTTGCTTTTAACTCCTCAGACAGAGTGCTCTCCACTTTCAAACATATTATCAGACACAGTTCCTATTATAAAGTAGCTGTAGTGTTGTTCCTGCAGATGTGAGTCAGGGTGGGAGGGAAACAAACGTGTCCTGCAGCAGAGGGTCAGCTCGTCCTTGAGACCTGAAGAGTTTTTACTTGTGCACGACTATTTGACAACAAATAACAGAATTCATAATGCTTTATGCTACAAAGACTCAGTAGAATCACAAAGCGCATGTTTCCTTCTGCACATCATCAGTAGATGCACACTGGATGCTAAAAAAATGTTTGGTATAAAGTGCTAACGAAGCACAAACATATTTTCATCTTTTGGGACGACTGTTTGGGCAGCAAGAGAGAAGCAGCAACATTTTTATTGGAGCAGGACTGTGCTGCACTGTGCTGCAGAGAGACTGCAGCATGGCTTGGGTAAAAAATGAATACATTTTAAACCGAAGATTTTCAGCATTTCTTTGCCTGCTTTAATGCATACTTCTTAAGCCGTCTTATTGTTAACATAGCGTCAGAAACGCTTAAAAGGAAAATAATTTCCATTAATCTCACGATTTAGACTTTATTTTTTAAATAATGACTTAAGATATCAGAACAGGCAAAAAATGCAAATCATATACAATACTTAATAACATAATACTAATAAGCGCATAGCCTCTAGGAATCCTCTCATTAGCAGGTTGGAACTGACTCCTGAGTCCTCTCACATTTATGGGACACACCTTTTTACTATATGTGCAGTCTCTTCTCTCAAATGTCAAGAGCTGCTTTAACTTAATCCCTCAAATCCACAGGGGGGGCAATAAGACCCACCCAAGAGCTCCTTTTCCAGAGGAGCATGTAGAAAGATTTCACACTAAGACCTTACAGGCTTTAAAGAAACAGTGAATTCATAATTATTCAAAATAATGAAAAAGTATGGCTCATGAAATACGCCTTATGTCAAATGAATATTCTTGGTTGCCAAACACAGCGATGGATGTTTACAGCAGACAGTTTGAGTAATAACTTAACTGATTATATTTGTTGTTTTCAAATAATATACATTGTCATACAATATTGTTTCCCCCTGAGAAAAAGCCTAGCGCCCCCATCAAAGGAGAGTCTACATACGTTTTCCCATTATCTAATGTTTTGCTCCAGTCTCCTTTGTTAGACTTATCCCTCTACTTAATGTCGACAAAATGGCCAAACAACATCACTAAAATCATAGACATGTCTGTTGACAAACAGAGTGTGAAAGGTAGGAAGAGACGTTGGGCGAAGCCAAACAACCAATGTCAGCTGACAAGGTACATTCAACTCATTACATGCAAGTTGAGATAAAACATGAAAATCGAAAAGGAAGCAGTTCTGTTACCTCTGGGCTACTTATAGCCAAGGTTGTGCGTCTACATTTCTAACCAGCAGACCCTTATTTGACAGCTGAAACCAGCCTTGACAAGAGGCTTAGTTCCCCTTTGCAAAAATTCACAAACTGTTAAAAATTGGATTAGCAAACTGAAAAAAAGTCTCTATCAGTTGATAAATAATAGCGGCATTAAAATGTGCCAGAGTCACAAACTTTGGAATTTTACTGACATTTCTTTCTCCAGGGGAGCATGATGTTGGAAGACCCTAGCTGGCTAATTTTCCCCACTCGCTGACTTCTTCATACTGTATGTCAGTGGAAAGCCCTGCTTATAAAGGGATCGTATCGCAAAAGACTACTCATAAAACTGGTAATTCAGTAGACAAAACTTGTACTTAACAAATTATATTGTTGCACTTCTCTTTGGTGTTTTGCATTGTGCACAGTTGGGCTTTTGAAAAACAGATGTCAGAAAATAATATGTAAACAGGCAGTGAAATCATGGCTACATTTTCCCATGAAGGCCACAGTTTGTAGCTGTATTTTCTTACCACCCGAGGGACTCCGTTCAGTCTTCAAATAACACTCTGGGCACTTTAAAGTTACATTCCCTTCCTCCCCCTTATAATCTGCACTTCCTCTTTGCTGCAGTAAAGCTCCATCGCGGCACAGAGAGCAGCAGCTGAGCATATTTTTTGTGTTTGGATTACAAGCTCCAGTCCCAATAGTCAAATTTTCCACAAAGGTCTTGTCTTAAATCCTCCTATTTTGTGACAATCCCGGTCTCCCTCAGGATGTGGATCATGGTCAGAAAAAGATTCCCTCTAATATCTTGACACGGTCGAGCTCTGAGGGAAACATCAGGGGGATTTATTTGATGCAACACTTTTTAAGACACTAAGACAGCTTTAATTACTAACACAGCTCCATTTGTATTAGTCCAACAGTTGTGCTGTGAGCTGTATTACTATATGGTGGACAGAAAGGCTTAAATATGCAGGCGGATACCAGACACCTCACAGACAGTGTGAGGGATCAGACACAGCAAAAATATCACACCTAATGATGGTGCTGTTACAAGAAAATGCAAAGTAGTGCTTTTACTTTAAGTCAAAGTACAAAAGGCGAAAATATGCAATCAAGCAAAGTGTTTGAAATGAGCTCACAGACATGAACACACAAGAAAGAAATGAAAAATGTAAATACATCAACATAGAACCCCCCACTGAGACAATCCTTCATCCACGTAAAGACAGCCAAATGTAACCCCCTGATATCTGTACTCCGTCATCACACACACACACGCACACGCACACACACACACACACACACACACACACACACACACACACACACACACACACACACACACACACACACACACACACACACACACACACACACACACACACACACACACACACACACACACACACACACACACACACACACACACACACACACACACACACACACACACACACACACACACACACACACACACACACACAAACACACACCACACAAACCATTGTGGACTCTGCCTTGTGCCCAGATACCCTCCTCAGATTTCCACATTCAGACATCCGGCTTGGGGAAGTCATTAATGACACTCACTGCTCAGTGAGTGTTTTTTTCCACACAGCAACAGCCAATATACAGACCAGCTCAGGTGAACAAAGTGAAAGTTGAGGAAGAGCGATGCAACAAGTTATTTATCACCTTAAAGATGCTAATCAAGTGGCGCAGGATAGCATAGGTGTTATGTAGCGCGCCCCATGTACAGAGTACTCATCACAGCGGCTGTTGGTTTGAATCTGACCTGGGCCCTTTGCTGCATGCCATCCCCATATCTTTCCTCCTGACATATTATGTCTCTCTTCAGCTGTCCTATCTTATATTAGGCCTAAAAGTATAACTTAAGAAAAAAGCTAGTCAAAAGGAATCTATAGACAAAACATCAGATTTAACCAAAACTACACCATGTTTATCGGCTGCACGCTTTAAAAAAAAAAAGGCTGATTAAGTTGCTAAATGTGACACTTAAGTCAGATGTATTGGCAGCTGATGACAATGGCTTTAATAATAATAACTTATTTATAACTTTATTTATATAGCATCTTTAAAGACACAGGTTTACAAAGTGCTTTGACATACAAGCAGAAGTAACATAATAAGAAAATGTCAAGCAAATTACCAGGAAGGTATCTGTTAAGATTTCTTACAGTATAAGCTTTTTGTTTGCTGCATCAAAAAGCTAAAGTGTGCATGTCTCACTTGTAACCTTTGCTGACAAGACCATGAAGAATTAGTAATTTTTGAAATGTTCTTGAATGGGTCAGGGCGAACGAGCTTAAAGCATCAGTGGAGCATATTGTGGCTAACACTAAATACATGGTAGTGATAACTTGCCTCACATGTTGACACCTTAGTCAGCCGAGGTATGGTTTCATTACTGGAGGTTTAAAAAAAAGCTGTAGGGGTATTAAGGAACAAATAAGTTAGTTTACAAGAACTCTTTAGCTTCTCGAAATGGTTGAGGCTACATGCGAGCTACTATCAATCAATCAATGGCAGAACAGTTGGCAGTCGTGTTGCATTGTGGTCAATCTATACAAAAGGTTTTGGCTAGAAAATATGTGGAATACAAATACGGATATCGCTTATTCTGCGTTGGTTTGGACCTTGTTTTGAAAATGGATAATTGATTAATGTACAGTTCATTAATGCACAAAGACTAAAATAACCACTTTGACCATTAAATTACAACTTCTTCTTTTCAGGGGGTACAGTAAGAGTGAAATGCAGGCTGGTATGTAAAAGATTTGAGCAGTAACAAAGTCAAATAGCGACAGACTAAATGTTTCAGTAAAGAGTCCTTGACAAGCAGCTGTTTGATTTCCTGCCTGTCAGAAACAAGGTGAGCTCGACGAAATATGTGAGAAACGAAGGAGAGCAGGAGGAGATATTACATAAGATGAGCAGAAACAAAAGCTGCAGCAACATCAAAAACAGTATAATTAGAATTAGAATAATAAACACAACAGCCTTGTAAAATGTGCCCTACTTCCTAAGTCAATAACTCCTCCAGGCTTATCTTAATTAGACTTTAAGCACTTTGTGTATGTTTCAGATGCAGTGTCATAGGTATGGGGTACCCTGTTGGTCATTCTTATATACATGTATAAAATATTGAATACATTTATTTTAGATTTGTTTTTATGAATGGAAATTCAATCATACAAATGTTTGGATCTTTGTGCTTCCAAATACTTTGGGAGAATATTAAATATAATAAAAAAAAAGAAAGAAACAATGACGCTCGACAGAAGCGTTAACGGAAGTCTCAGATTGCAGATTGTTGCTCAAAGAATCGATAGCCATTAGTGTTAGGTCTCAACCATCTGTGAGTGTCTGTTATGTTCTCATGACTTGTGTTTAATGACCAGAGGTGACTGGACTAATCTTAAGTTTAAATGAAGGGAAAATGTCCCTATTTCATTTAAACAATACAATCCTTTTCAGGGGAAATGGATAAGAGAGTGTTTTAAAAAAAAGAAAGACATTTAATTACTGATCATTCTGTTTTTGAAGAGTGTGAGTTATGATTAAAGCCTGAGTATAGTTACTTAAACCATGTTGAAGGGAACTGCTTGTATAATGAAGGATGTACAAAATTGAATTGATAAAACAAAAGTAATTTCAAATAATGGCTTTCCAGGCTTTTTATTTATTTCTTCTTCAACCTAATTTCACACAGCGGTACATGAGTTTCACTGCCCACACACACAATGAGCGGCAGCACAACAATCTAACAGAGAGGAAACAGTAGGCATTTTATACACTGTCTCCACATTCACGCAGTAAGTCTGAACTAATACTTAGAGTGCATTAATCTGCAGTTTAATGCTTCACATGTGAACTTCTGAATGAAGCAGCACAGAGAGAAATCTACCTCTGACTCAAACACAAACCAGCTGCAACAACAGTGTAGTTTTCAGGCTGTTCAGGTCAGAGACACGCTCGTCAAGATGGTTCATCAGGTTCTGTTGCGGATGTAAAAGTCACCATCGAAAGCAATAACCATGAAGAAACTCTAGAGGTGGGGGCACCAATTGCATAGCGGTTAAGTCGCGGCCAATATACAGGGCCCATCATCCTCCAAGTGGGCGGCCCGGGTTCAAAACCAACCTGTGGCTCCTTCCCCACATGTCATTCACCACTCTCTCCCTGGTTTCCGACTCTATCCACTGTCTTATCAAATAAAGGCAACACAGCGCAAAAATATATCTTTTAAAAAAACTTAGAGGGGTTCATGGTATCAAAACTTGTTCAAATCTGAATTTAATGCAACAACAAAAACAACCGTTTTAGCTCTTTGGTGAGTCACCCTCAAATACAGAGACCACAAAATGAAAGAGTTGGGGGGGGAAAAAAGTGATTAAGATGACAAAAAAAGGAAAAGGATGGTGGAGCATCTACTCATGTTAGCGACACCTTAAAAGGCTGAATTAAATAAGAGAGTTAAAACAAGGAGCAAGGGTGGGAAATGTGCCCTTATAGGCAAACACTGGTATTTGGGACACGCTAGCATAGAAACCCGGCCTGATGTCACACAATAGGAAAACAGTGCATGATACAGCAGTAGCCTATTAATGAAACATCATTATTTTCTCTTTTGATTCATCAGCGGATTATTTACTCAATTAACAGACTGATCTGCTAAACATACAGAGTTTCACAGAGAAAATCTTTGATAGTTCTGGATAGATGAAAGACTGAAAAGGAGATGCTCCATGGCTACTCTTTAAAGACATGAGATGCTGTGTTTGGTTTCCATTGTAAGCAATGACTTTGTGTTACCTAAAGCAGACAGTGTGCCAGTCCGTGTTGAGGGCCTGCAGGTACTGCTCATCATAGATCCTCTGTTTGCATCCCGCACAGACGGGCAAACTTCCTCCAGCTGAAACAACGAAACACACGGTCAAAGACGAACTGATATGTGACATTTTTACATTTTAACACCTGCTGGTTCATGAGAAAAACTTAAGCAGCAGATACTCAACAAACACGCACGCACGCACGCACGCACGCACGCACGCACGCACACAAAGTTGTTGTTTGTTTAATCATGTTAAATATCTCTTAATAAAGTTATTTAGAAGGCTTTTTTTTGTTTCAGTACAAACATTCACTACATTAGCCATTGTTTTGACAATCTGTGATCCTTTTATTGCAGACTTCAAATATCTATATAATAATACACATTTGTTAAAAGAAGTCAGAAGATCAAACATTGTTTAAAGTGGAAGAATCTTGTGTATGGCTTTAGGATGAATCATACACACTATGAACTTTTTCTAAACTTTAATTAAATTAAATTTGGCCCAAAACCAGCAGCAGAACAAATATTAAAGTGACTACATTTAAACACATTCCTGCTTCTCCAGGAAAACTCTCCTCTTCAAACGATACAATTATCCTCTGACTTGAGATGTGTGATAAGAGACTGAGTCCTTGATATGATCCTCCTGTTCTCTAATGAGGACATTCTTCATTATGAATAGAGCTTGAGGAAAAAGCACATTCGCAGACTTTCTAAACGATAATTCTAAGATGAACCAAAGCCAGAGCAGTGTTTTTTGTGAGTGTGTTTGTGTGTGTTTCTGCTGTTTCTTTGGCAAGGATGAGGTGGCAGCAGCAGTTAGCAGACTTCAGGCTACGTGCAGAACATTTTATTGTCACTGCAACTCATTTGCCTGAAAACACAACATACCAGCCTTTACACCCTGAGCAGGAGATACTAAAGCATAAATACACTGAGAAGCAAAGCAACAATTAATGAAAACATGACTACCAGGTAAACAGGGTGATACTGTTTGCAAATGTGTGTCTGGTGTTAGCAGGACTTTATCTGCAAGATGATGTTAGTGCTCCTGCATTATTCCTCATTAGCTTCACTGCTGAGCTGTGTACTTTTACTTTTGAACTCGTAGTTCACACATTGGCTGACATGCTGAACTTGTAACACCAGAATGACCCTTCAAACACCACTTTCACAAATAAGAATGTATGCAGTAAGTGCTTGTTGTCATCTTTGAACATGGCAGCCGTTGGTATTTCAGTAGATCTTTTGGTTTTAGAATCATACAGTATTTGATATCGACAAAAAATAATCAACAAAAACAATGCGATCAGTATTCTTGGCTGTAATCATCATGTTTTAAACATCTGAAGAGTAAAATATACTCAAAATATATCACTGATAAACTATCTAACTGCATTGTCTACAATATTAGGACTAAAACAGACAACTCAAACTCATCCCTGTGTGTCAGCAACATGGACACCATCCCAGCTAAAGACAAGACAGAGTTCAAAGACATCTCTGATTCTTGCTACACACCTCGACCAGTGCTGTATCATAAGAGCTGTGATGGCAGAGGTTTTGTGTGGTTGGCTCATTACACTAATGCCCCACTAGATAGTTTAATTGATCCTACTGGCTCATTGGCTGGTCTGTGTTGTGCTTATATGCCATTTGACTCCTCTCCTATCACCCCACTCTTTTATTAGCTAGTTTTCAATCACCTCTCATTCTGTGTCCTCTGAAGTGTCCTACTGTCTCTAAATAGCTAAAAGGACACATATTCCTCTTCATAAAAGTATGCACAACACTGTGTAACTTGAGCAGGTATTTAGGTCACGAAGCCCCACCCCACCAAACACATTTCTCACAGAAACTTGCAGCATTTCCTCCTGCAGATTATCTCAACTTTCTTTGATGCAAAGTGAGTCAGCACATAGAAGACTATTATGAAGTTCAGTTAAGCTGAATGACAGCTACAATGTGCTCCGTCACTGACCAGCCGCAGGGTTTTCACACACATAACATGGTACATTTACCACAGTAATATATAGTGCATTACAACAAAGACGGTTTTAGAGCATTTCTAAATCAAAAACTAAATGTTATCTGACCATTTCAACCAAAACTGTTTCCCTCTTATTTTAAAGCCCAAAATACTTCACTCTATTTTGTAAATTACTTTATTATTTGAAATATTATAGAGACACACAAAATATGTTTTTCTTTAGGTAGGCTAGGCCTTTTACTATATCTTAATGTTTTGCACCTTCGTTGATATTCTAAAATCTATCATGAAATGCAAAGTAGAAGTCAAAGGATAGTTCTTATACTCTGTTACATGTTCCTTCCAACAAATAAAAATCAACAAAAAAAGGTATCATCCACTGATTCAGCCACAGATTAGCAATATTCGAAATTTGAATTGTGCATCTTATTTAACCAAACAGCCTACATTGTTTATTCAAGAAGGCCTGCAACTTTGTGACCTTTTAGGGCAAGCAATGAAACTAATTTTGTATAAATTATCTTTAGACTTTTCATTTCGTTTTATGCGTGTTACGATTTGTTTATATGGGAAATATTAGGCTATCTTCGAGCCCTTGCAAATGAACCCTGTGTATGGTCTGAGGATGATTACTGCATTCAAACATGAAGGGTGTATCTATTTGGAGAGGAAACATGGCTTCACAGCACAATATGTGGCTACATGCAGCCTGACGCCCCCTGCATACACACACATTAATGCAACACAAATGCATGTCAATGACATAAAACGACGCCAAGAGAAGAAACAATCCGAGCAAAGCAAAGTGTTCACAGCTTGTTCTAGTGCTTCCTCTGTGTTTTGAGCAGCACTAAGACGCGGTGCTGTATCTGCATCTCCCTCCCCTCGCCCGCATGCAGCCCGTGGCTCTGTCCCCTCTAAGCAGACCCTTACCTTCCTCCTCTCCCATGCGTTCGTCCTTCCAGGTGCAGCACAGCAGCATCAACCTCATTCACTCTCCGACACCGAGCTCCGGGAAAGAGCCAGCCGCCTCTGGTCGACAGATTACCGGTGTGCGACCACCAGCGCAACCCGCCCGGCGGTCGTGTTTCTGTGCGTCAGTCGCTCCCTGCGGCGGCACACAGAACTTCCTCCTCCTCCTGCTGCTGCTGCTGCTGCACGTTTCTGCGGCGCTTCATTCAAGAGAGCAGCTGACCAATGAAGCTCCGGAGCCGGGGAGAGGAAGACCCGGAACGGCCAACCAGGAACATCTTCAAGTTAATGAATGCGTTTATCAGGGCGGGGAGGAGGCGACATGAGGGAGAGACAGTGCAGTAAAATTCACTGTGGGTTTGGTGTTACAAGATAGCCTAATTATTAAACCCTGTCTATTTAACAAGTAGTTAGAGAATATTGCAAAAATCTGGGAATAAATTCCTCACCAAGAAATTTCTTCACAAATGTGTTCATAAAGGTCAGGTGTCTTATAAAACATGTAAAAAGATTTAAATCCAAGTCCTGTAGGACAATCTTTGAGAGCTGCTCAAAGTTGGGGTACCTGGAACCTTATTGGTGAAACATTTAAAATGTTAACCTTGTAAAGGGTCAAACTAGGGTTTTTCAGGATCCATTGCAAAGAAAATCCACTCCTGTTTATTAAATGTTGAATGTCTACTTAGTCCTACAGTATGCATTGAGATTATGTTCTGCTTCGAGGCTTTCTTACAATAAATGACTTAAATAGGGACAGTAGGGGTCCTTGGTCTCTAGCACAGTTATTTTGGGGGTCCCAAGCTGAAATGTTTGGTAACTTCTCTACATTATCATTGATAGAGTTCTTGCATGTTGTACCTTTACAATTTCCGCATGCTGAGATACATTCAACACCATGCTTCTTGCAGCTGCACCGCCAATTGCTGAAATCTCTAATTGCAGATTGTGAACCAGAGTGGCTCCTCAGGAGCCATGGGGGTTCGTCTGTTGGAACGAGCTCATGACCATGACCTCCTACCACACATCCATAGTCACTGGGGTCCAAAGACATGCTCTGCTGAAGCATCCAGTCCCAGGTTTTGGAGGTATAATTTCTGGTTTGATCAACTCAGCCACCGCATTCTGTAAGAACCTGTATCAAATTGACTTAGAGTAATAGGCTACCTGATGCATGATATTTGTACTGGAAAATTGGGATACCAGGTCTTTGATGGCTGTAGCAGCTCGCGAAAAGATCACCAGGGTAGGCTACCAAGAACTCCTGCTCCGTGGAGTTTCATGAAATTTGACTGCGGTCCGTGGTCATTGTTTTTTTATGAAAATTTGAGTCAGGTCAGCGTCCATTGTTTTTTCATGAAAATTTGACCTGGGCCCACATTCAACATTTTTTCATGAAAATTTCCGTCACGTCCGTTTTCATGAAAATTTCTTTCAGGTCCGCGGTCAACAATTTTCCATGAAATTTTGACTCGGGTCTGCAGACAACATTTTTTCATGAAAATTTCTGTCATGTCGCAGTCAACCTTTTTTTTTCATGAAAATTTGAGTCAGGTCCTTGGTCATCGTTTTTTCATGAACATTTCTGTAAGATCTGCGGTTATCGTTTTTTCATGAAAACTTGAAACGGTCATCGTTTTTTCACGAAAACTTGACTCGGGCCCGTGTCATCGGTTTTTCATGAAAATTTGAGCCAGGTTAATCGTCTTTTCTTTCATCCATTCATTCGGGCTTCTAATAAACCTTGGGTGTGTGCACAAAGCGAGGTTATGCAAGCCTGTCTTGAGTCAGCCTTGATAAAATAAGGCTGGATTGCGTTCATAGAATGGGGGTTTAATTTGGAGATGGCGTTAGTTTCAGCCTGACTTTTTCAGGTGAGCCTGGCTTTCTTTAGCTACGTTGATGGATTACCCTCCAGGTGGTTTCGATCAACTCACAGGACGACCTTCATGCTGCTAGTGAGGAATGCACTTCACAGGACAAAAAACAGAGAGGAAAGCACACTATCTTTTAACACGTTTTATTTTGTTATTTAAAGAAGCAAATAAAATGTCAGGATATTCTGGAATAAGTCACGTGTGTCGTGGAAATATAAAAAGTGCAAAACCACACTGTTCCTCCTTCTAAAAACAGTTTTTAAATAAAGATGAAGAGTATCCCACGGCACATACGACGAGCAAGGCTCAAAGACAGTTCTAACACAGCACCAAGTGAAGGAACTGAGGCCAGCTAACATCACAATTAGTACAAAATACAGTACACAAGTTTGCAACAGCGCTCATGAACCTTTGGTCAGTAAGCCTTTTTTAAAAGCAGCTCAAGTAAATGAACTGTGGGAGTTTATGTCTCACATAAAGACCCCCATTACACAAAGTGTTGTTCTTTATTGCAAATCTAAACAAAGAATAAATGCAGGAGCAAAGGATTGCTTTTTTTATGGCCAAACATTCCTGATAACAATAAATCTATGAGTCAAAGCTGTTGCAAGATGTTACATAAGTTATGTACATGTAAATAACTACTGCTGCAAAAAGACTAAACAATACAAGCAGACTAAAGACCTTGATACTGGACGTTAGGACAATGACACACAATTAAACATGGATACAAACATAATATAAATGTTGTATCTAAATTAATTTCCAATTTATGTGAAATAAAATGGCAACGCTGCTTTCCCCTTGGTTTTTAAACAACCTGTAATGAATGAAACCCTTTTTGATTGTCTTCAGCTCAGAGCACAAACTGCTCTTCATACATCACAAGTTTTTCAACACTAAAAACGCTGAGAAAAACCAAACTCTATAGCAACGAGAATCAGCAAAGTTTCTGAGAGCAGATGGGTTGGCCTGAGCCCGATTCCTGCTGCTTCATTCCCAGCATGTCTAAAAATAGCAGCGGAGAAGACAGGGAGCCAGAAACGATGCTGGGTGTGGCCACATATCATAAAACTAGCGACCAACCTTGCTCGACCCTACCCCTCTGACACAGCGAGGTGAGACAGCGTGGGCTGTGACACTGACGACAGGTCACAGTGCTTTAGGATTAAAAACAGCAGGGGGATCATTCATAGGTCACACTTGCAGCCAATGGTTCAGACAGTCTTAAGCACAACAGTACAATTAAACACACTTACACATGAATGCACAAAAAACAAAGTGACACAAACACACTCTTTGTATTGTAACTAGGCTGGTGCACATAAAGCTTAATGTTTTAAGGCACTATCAATAACATACGTCACATCAGAAAAAGTACAAAATTCTGGGTCGGTGGGTTTTGTATAAAAACAGACTTTAAAGTCAAGTTTAAAAAAAACACATCTTTACACGATTTCTAATGGGGTTTGTTTGCATATAAAATGTACATTCTCGATCATGCAGTAGCACCATGGTTTCTTGAGGTCACACTGGATCTCAAGAGTTCCTCTACTTCCTCCTCCCACAGTATTTGCCCTGGCATCCTGCGACTCCACCTGCAGCACAGACCGACAGGGTTTTTACATGGCAGAGTAGTTCAGGAACTGTTTAAAGCTGTCAAAGGTTTGTGAAGTTTGTAAAATGCTAATTTGTGTTTGTCTTACCTCTGTAGCCCCCTCCTCCTCCTCCTACTCCTCCTGCACCACCAAGGAAGCCCTGCAGCGGACCGTACTTAGCCGCTTTGGCTGCAAGGCAACAAAAAAAATTGAAATGAGCAATTTTGTTTGACAAAAAGAATCTTCTCATGAACAAAATTTCACTTCAAAAAGTATTTTTGACGAGAAGGTGTATGATATTCAACTACATCATCATATCGCACCATCAGCCTCCATGAGAAGCTGCTAAACAAGAGACCTTAAATGTCCACTCTCACACAGGTGAAAACAGGTGCTGTAAATCAAATGGTTGTATTGATGGAGGCGGCAGGAACAGAGCAATTCACAAAATGTATGTGGATGTTCAATACTTTTAGTAGGGTCAGTTATGTTTACAATAGATATGGTAACTGATACACCAAATAAGACATGATATCAGGCTTGTTATTACTACTTCAGTCAACAGCTACATTTGTGATGCTAATGGGATGTAAAGTCATGAGCTGTCATAAAAAGTGAAATTAAACTGTCACAACATGGTTCACTATTCACTGCTGTCGGTTATAAACCAGGACGTACTTTGATTCAGTGGCTCACACCAAAATCAAAAAAAGATGAGGAGGAGGAACAACAGCACATTTTATCCCTGTGACATTTAAACTTACGCGGATTAGTCTCATAAACACTGGCTGAACTGTCCTGCGTACAACTAAATCTGACTGGACGTGAATTCGTATAATGGTATTTATCTTTAATTCAAGCTATAATTAAAGGCATTCTCAATATCTCAGCACACACTGTGAGAGTTTAAACCTGTCAAATGTAGCTCTCCAATAAACCACACATGCTTTCCTTGAAATAATCCAACCAGCAATACTCTCCAATATTCAGGAAAAATGCTGATTATTGTCCATACTAGTTGCACCCTGCCATCTGCAGCAACAAGCACACACAGTACCAACCCAAGCACAGTTCACAATCTTGTGTAAATAATCCGACATATTTATCATCCTTTGCCAACAAGCATTGACACACATTTGAAAAGAGGTTTTAGTGCAGATCACAATCTGGGAGAGACACAACACATTGAGGTAGTTTTTTGGGTTCATGGAGAGGTGTGAGGAGTTGAGTGTTCTGTACCTTGTTGAGGAGTCAGTGGGGCTGGCACGTATCCGCCTACACAGCATTGAAGACAAAAGGAGAGAAGATATTACGATCTTCGACTAATGTTCACGTGAAACTTAAAATCTCTCTTACTGGATGAAGGCAGTTTCCTGACCAGAATGATGAATGAATGTTTACGAGAGAGTAGATCACATGAGAGGTACTATGCTCTCATGCAGAGCTGTCTGATCAGATACTATCAATGTTTTCAACAATAAGACTTAAACACACAATAATGTTTTCTTTCTTTAAAAAGACACAGACATCTTAGTCTGTGTTTGGTATATGATGTGTTTTTAATCCATTTGAGCTCTGCCAGACAGCAAAGTCTATTTTCCTTCAGATGTATTTGCAAATAGAAACATGTATTACGTCACAGAATGTCTAATTCATTTCTCCACTGTCTGTAGTAATCCAGTTAATCTCTCTGTAATTGGGGATGCAGAGAATAAGTCATAATTCAAACACAAATGAACTCCGGTGTAAGCTAACAAGTGAAGTTTGGAAAATTAGATATTCAATTATTAAACATTAAAGTTGAAAAGCTCCTCATCAAACTGTGCTCCAAAGACATTAAACATCAACTTTCACATTCATTAAAGTGTTTAATTAGAAGTGTATTTATGAACACATTTAATTATAACAGCAGACTTTTTCTAGTTTAAAGTGAGACGTGCTGCATCAGGGTTTGAAACTGAAACATTTGTATTGGAGATTAAACAGTAACACAATGAGTAAGTGTGCTGTAGTTGATAGAATATAAGTGACAGAAAACAAACATTTTATTTTGTGGTTTTGTTAATAGGATGTGAAGAATCTTAATAAATTGGGGGAGGGTTACACTTCCTGTCGCTCTGCAGCAGGTGTTCTCCCTCTTCCTTTATGTGCTTAGCTCAACAGAGAAAGGAACTGATCAGCTGTCCTGTCCTTTAACTCTGCTGTGTTACATGTATGGATGCAACTGTGCACTAATCCGCATCCTGATCCAGAAACAAGGAAGAACATTTCAAGAATTGTGGCATATTTATTTTTTTAAAACCAGATTTTTTACTTGTATTGTTCCCCTCTAAATGTGCACACTTAAAGTCACAAACACAATGTACGTCTCATGTCTTCTTATGCGCTCACTAGCTAAAGATAAATGGTTATATCTGTCATTTTTTCTACTGACTTATTATACAGTCAGTGCTTCTTAAAGGTCACCGCAGAAGGCTGTTGTTCACCACCAACACATGGTAAATTATTGTCAAAATCGTCTATCCAAGAATAAAAAGCAGATCAAATCTGGCAAAATCCTCATCGTGACTTTTTAAACTTATTTTTTGCACAGAAATGTAGATGAAGCAGTACCCGACCTTGGTAGTACTGTTGGGGGTAACCTCCTCCATAACCAGGTACCGCTGAACCCACACCTGTAAAATGATAAAGCAGTTACCATGGAGACACACCAAATATTTGACAGGAAACAATTACATAGTGAGATGACAATATCTGTGAAAAAAAGAATACTTAGTGTTACATACAGTAAGTACAGTGAGTATGACAGTTTGACCTAATTTCCAAGAAGCCAAAAATGATTCTGTCGTTAATCTGAACTCCCAACTGAGCAGATTTATTGGACCATCTGTGAAAGCATTTCACACAGACTATATTAACTCTTTGTTCACTGGGAAGGGGATCAGAGCCGCGACTTTTACTGACTGGTCTGTGTGGTATCTGAGAGGCAGAGAGAGGAGGCTGCACTGCCGGCTGTTACTGTGTGATTATACTCATCCCTCACTGAAGAAGTGCAGGGGGAGGACAGGCGTGATCAGAAACTTCACTGCACAAAGTGTACAGTGTGCTATGGATGGGTGATGTGAAGTGTTTATTACAGGAGCACCCAGGGAGCAGAAAAAGTTGAAAAAACATGCTCTGGTTCTTACCTGGCTGAAATCCACCGCCACCTCCAAGATTACCATAGCCTGTTCCAATGAAATTCAAACAAATCACAGTTCAGCATGCAATCTTATGATGTTGTGTTCAATCATTTAATTTGTTTCTATAGCTGTTGTCATTTTCCCCTGTGGTAAGACATGGAATATAGCATAGTTTTGTAATTTCAGGGTCGGACTCTCCAGGGCCTTGTGTTATCTTTAAACAGTCTCTCTCTGATGTTGTACACAGTTTTAAAAACAGAAATCAGTCGTCATCTGGGAAATGTTGTGTTGTTGTCTCGCTCCATTTACAAACTCCTAACGGTTTTGTTACACTACAGGGATTACTGCCTCTGGGTAAACTGAATTTGTGAAATGTGTTAGCTATATAAATAACATGGCAGCCTACTACTGCTTAACTTAGATTATACACATGCTCTGCTGTTAACTATTCAGTATTAAAAACTTTTATACAATGAATTACATTAAACCCAAACACTACTGCAGGTTCTTAGTTATGGTTAGGTTCTTGTCATGAAGACAAGACTTCATTTCTCAGCACATGTACTTTGTGTGGCCTGTTACACTACCTGGTTTTGGTGGTTTGGCTCCACCACCTGCACCTCCCAGTCCAACTCCTGAGGGATACGTCAACCCACCTGTTCAAATGAGATGGACGACTGGCTTAGATATGGTTATTAAAACCTTCAGTTGTTTTACTGCTGAATACTTGTCCTGAATAGGATTGTAGACTGTAAAATCGGCCTCGAATAAACCATCAGTTGATTTACTTCATCAAAGTTTCAGACTGGATTCTCATTCCTGACTTAATGCCCCACACAGAAAACTTATCAGCATGTTGACCAACTTCCTGAACAGGAAGTAGCAAAGCGATGGCATCTCTGACCAACTGTCACTTTGAGCACTGGGCAGAACATTTTTTTAGGTCAGGGAACATTGTGTATAGGGGCTGTCGGCCTCCTCTCCTCATACATACCCTGCCCATAACCAGGAAGATATGGATAGTATCCTCCTGAATCATGATGACAGAGAAAAGTGGCATTAACGTCTAGCAGGACAACTTACCTCCTACAGTTTGTGTTGGGGGCGGCTTGTCCAAGACATAACTAATATTTTGATCTTGAAAGTGGAATTTGTTAAGCAGTAGTCCAGTTTTGTCAAGTTTCCACATGTTGTGTAAAGTTCTTAGAGTTATAAAATGTCATGTGTTTGTGTTCTGACCTTGATAACCTCCTGCTGCCAGAGGGATTCCTGCACCTCGTCCTCCTGCTCCAGGCACTGCAAAAAAAAAAAAAAGAGGCCAATGATGTAAAAACAACCCCAAAAAAAACATAAAAAATGCATGAAGAATCGCTGCTTTTTGTTTCAAGCATGATTACACACAAAACCCACACTTACCAGGTGGTTTCAAAGGTTTCGCTGCAGGAAGAGCTCCAACACCAGTACCAGCACCAGTACCAACACCAGCTCCAGTTCCAACACCATAAGGGACTTAAGCATCGAAAGAATACAAGCAACAAAGTCATGCTTCGTAAGTTTTACCCCTGCGTGTCTCAGTATGCGATAAATGTAAACAAATGATGGTACATTGATCATTTCTTTGAGGACTGTCCTTTAATTGATCAGTTCTGGTGAATATTTTTTTTTTATCTGGGGTTTATCAGAGGACTCTCTCCCCTGACAGACACAGACACTCTTCAGTGCTCCTCTTACACATTGAAGCAGCTCTAATGACGGGCATATTATTAGTAAAAATAAATAAATTAGACGATTCTTGGCAACATGTTTATTTTTATGTTGAGTTCTTTCTTTTCTCTTTTATTTCTTCTGTTTTGTCTATGCATACATAATGAACAGCTGACATTAAACAATGACTTATAGATATATATGTAAAGAGAAAGAAACCAACTGTATTCATATTGATAGTAAATGTAAGGAACTCACGTCCATAAGGTCCAACATAAGGATATCCAGCTCCGCCTGGACCAACACCTACTCCAGTACCTGTGAAGAAGAAAACTGAGGCTGACTGATCAAAGATTAAAGAAGCAGAAGATTCCCCTTTACAGTCATCATATCCAGCAATCATTATATCTGCATTACTATGTTAATATATCCAATCATCAAACGTAGAGTTGACCAGTTTGTAAATGTCATTCAGAATCTTAAAAAGGCTTTTATAAAACATAATGTTCACTTTTTTACCATGTACCATGATTTGGGCTGTTAAATATTTGTTCTCTTGTACCTAAAAAACCCTTTAAGGAACACTACGGTTTTTCCTGATAGCTGACTGATTGATTTATACTTAATGAAATGCATTTCAAACGAGACCTTGGCCTTGCTTTAATGTCCATCACATGTAAAATAGTGCAGATCAACAAAACAAGCCTTAAACTGCAAATCTGCAAGTTCACAAAACTGATGACTGCTCAGTTTATCGTAGGTATAATTGGGTAGAAAAAAAAACCTGATGCAGCTTTCCCCTGCATATAATCTGTCGGTTTCATTGATTTAATTTTGATTTATTAACTGTCTAGACAGAATGTGCTCCACAAGAGCATCACAGCCTTGTGTGTGTGTGAAAGGGTGATCGATAACATCGAACAGAATCATCAAAAGTTCATTGATATCATCATTTAAATGATTTTTCTTCTGTAATGAAGACGTCAAATAATGAGCCGTGTGTGTGTGTGGGTGGTCTGTGTGTGATAGTGTGCATGCATATGTGAAATTTACTCAGACTTTTAACTCAACAATATAATACCAATATACATTTACAGACTCTGTAAATACACACTATACATTTACAGACTCTGTAAATACACACTTTACATTTACAGACTCTGTAAATACACACTATACATTTACAGACTCTGTAAATACACACTATACATTTACAGACTCTGTAAATACACACTTTACATTTACAGACTCTGTAAATACACACTATACATTTACAGAGTCTGTAAATACACACTATACATTTACAGACTCTGTAAATACACACTATACATTTACAGAGTCTGTAAATACACACTTTACATTTACAGACTCTGTAAATACACACTTTACATTTACAGACTCTGTAAATACACACTTTACATTTACAGACTCTGTAAATACACACTATACATTTACAGACTCTGTAAATACACACTATACATTTACAGACTCTGTAAATACACACTATACATTTACAGACTCTGTAAATACACACTTTACATTTACAGACTCTGTAAATACACACTTTACATTTACAGACTCTGTAAATACACACTATACATTTACAGACTCTGTAAATACACACTATACATTTACAGACTCTGTAAATACACACTATACATTTACAGACTCTGTAAATACACACTTTACATTTACAGAGTCTGTAAATACACACTTTACATTTACAGACTCTGTAAATACACACTATACATTTACAGACTCTGTAAATACACACTTTACATTTACAGACTCTGTAAATACACACTTTACATTTACAGACTCTGTAAATTCCTAAATATTATGTTTATATTTCATTAATTTAAGAAGAAAACACAGGGTACAGTTTTTAAATTCCAATTCTGACGACATAAGACAAGTTCAATCTGTTTCTGCTGCAAAGTTGAAATGAGCGTGCTTCACAGGTCATACATACTTGTACAAGTATTTTTCATTGACAGATCAAGAATTTAGATGTTTCAAAAATACTTTTGCCCTATGAATTTAAAAATGACTTTTCTTTACCTGGTATGAAGGGTTTAGGTGCTTTGCCACCTGTGCCAACACCAACACCTGAAATCAGCAATGTCATATTATTGAAGTTAAAGACATCCTCTGACACAAACAACTGTTGTATTTGTCTCTGTCTCCACCATGTGGCCAGATCCCACCATGTTTCAAACAGAATTACTTTATTCAATTCAAGTATAATCAGCGACCCACCTCCAGGTTGTTGGACTCCTGGTCCTGGTTAAGGAAAGAAGAGATGAATACATGAATTATCTGACACTCTCTTTAGCAAATGTGTAAATACAAAAGATCAAGGACACACTAACAATAAAAAACAACAACAACAACCACACAAAACAAAACAGAAACAGCGTCTCTTTGTGGGTCGATGAGGTTTGAGATCATTCAATGAACATCCTCTTATGTTTGCTACACAGGGTTGAACTATCCTTCACTTTTCTTATTTTGTATTGCTTGCATTTTAAAGTGTAATTTAATGTGTGCACATAATGAATCTAACAGAATGTTTACTCACAAATACAAACAAAGGTCGTTTATACTTACCAGGGTGACCTTGGCCTGTTGTACCGACTAAAACAAAGACAGAGGTTACATCAGTAAACATCCTGCAAAACATTTGTTTACTAACCCAGAGAATCATCTTTGGATAAATAAAGGTTTGACATAACACACAGAAGAATTGTTACAAATAATAACTATGTCAAACAAAAATAAAACTGCTCTTACCACCGGAAGGCGCAACACCTGCTCCACCTGTGAAATAAATACAAAAGGCATTTCAAGTTTTGTGAAATCCTAATGGATGAATAAATACAGTGGAAACTAATACTGTTAAGTATTCTTTTGAATATTTGAATATGAGAGAGTTTTGTCATACTTACCAACACTGGTGCCAGCTGTGAAAAAAAGTATGGTCACATTAGGCTCTCTATAGTAAGTACATTCAGAAAAGAAATGGATTAAAAACTGTTTAATATATTCTACTTACCGCTGGGCTGAATAATTCCACCAGACACTGCCCAAAGAGTCAAAAATAAAGAACATTAAAAACAGGTTTGGATACAGCAAATGAAGGAAGTGAAACATGTGCTGATAGTTTGACTCACCGCCTGTTTTCACAGATCCACCAGCACGAGGAGTACAAGAGAAACAAGACAAACAATTAGAGACCTTTTCTTTTCTTTTTAAGGTGTTTTTTTTTTCTCTCATCTGCTGTTTGGTTCATTATTAATGTGAACGTTTCTCTTGAAGAATGAAACTATAAGTAAGGAGAAGGGCAAAAAAATTCCTTTGAAACAAACATTCAACACAATGAGACAAAGTCGAGATGCACACATACTGAACAATAATCTGCTTTAAATCATATTCTACAGTAGGATCTTTGCACTTCACATACACACATAACCCTATCAGACTGCAGACTCAATGTTATTTCATATCGTAAGCATTCATCTTTCAAAATAAACTTCTTAAGACATCTAAGAGAAATCCAACACGAGTTTGTGACATTCAAGCATTAACCCATCACTTCCTTGTCTATTACAAAAGTAAATTAGATTGAACATTATTTAAGAATCTGTTTTATCTATGACTACTGTATGCATGGAAGTTATTCATCAAGCAGAGAGAGAGCTGTTAGTCAAAAGGAAAGACGTTTACAAGACAAGCAGCGGTGAGAAAGAGACAATCTGTGGCCAGAATCTGACATCATCTGGGTTAGCTAAACCAACTTCACCCACAGCACTACATGAAGCCTGTCATTTCAGTTTGGAGTCCAGTGTCATTTCAGTTTTTGTTTTATCTGGCTTGTTGCACGAAAAATGCAAAATTCCTCTGTTACAATAAAGTATGTGCACTTCTGGGAAAAAAAAAAAAAAAAAAGTGACTGTTTCACAATCTATCTATCTATCTATCTATCTATCTATCTATCTATCTATCTATCTATCTATCTATCTATCTATCTATCTATCTATCTATCTATCTATCTATCTATCTATCTATCTATCTATCTCTCTCTATCTATCTATCTATCTATCTATCTATCTATCTATCTATCTATCTATCTATCTATCTATCTATCTATCTATCTATCTATCTATCTATCTATCTATCTGTCTATCTCTGACCATATTGATCATGACCTACAAATCCTTTATATAAATAAACAAAAGACTAAACTGTCTCTTTTGGAAAAACAACCAAACAATCACATGCATTTTATTTCAACCATGATTTGTATGCTGTAGAAGACCACAGCACTCTCTTTATGCGAAGAGGTTTTATGCAAACAGCAGGTCTTACTGGGCTGTGGGACCTCTGGGGCTTTGCCAGTTGCAGAAATAGACGTGGGCACTGCCAAAGACAACAGATTTCAGTTTCATCCATTGTACATTTAATAGCCGTTCAGTGGGACAGAGTCAAAAAGGGAGAAGCTGTGAGGTATACCTTGATACTGCTGGAAGGCTGTAAGCTAGAGATGGTCAATTGCTGGTAGCATTTGCAATACAAAAAACATATGAGCTTCATGGGCAGGAAAATGATGAAGAAAATATAGAGGGCAGATGACATAGTTTTAGTTATCCTTATGTAGGCAGCAATTGCAAAATATAAGTGGAAGTAGTGCTTCCCTCCTCCTCCTCCTATGTGTCGTAAGTACCTGTTGCATTATAAATGTGTATGTGTGTAATGGTTTGTATATGAAATGTTAGAGAAATAAACCGCGCCAGTTTATTACTGTACCTGGTCTGGCAGTTGCAGCAGGACCTGCATCCTTTTCTGTAGAGCAGTAAAAAACATTCAGGTTGTAACACTTATGAAGAGCCTTGTCTAAGAAAAAAAGGAACTTTATTCGAAGCCTTACCTGGTTTAAAAGGAACACCTGTACCTCCTGGTACCAAAACAGCATAATCTTGAGTGGCTCCTGGTACAGCAAGTCCTGCTCCAGTGACACCACCTTCCAGAGGACACAGAAAACATGAAGTCAGCAGATTTTATGCCAATGACACATTACAATATAACAAGCTTTTTAAAAGTGTGTCTAATGCTGAACAACTATAGCTACAACTCAACGCCACATTGAGGCACCACCAGCTGCTATGCTGATTTTGATGGTCTGTTTGCATTTAAGGGGCACTGACCCCAGTATGCAAAGGCTTGCATTAGAGACCTATCAAATGAACTTTTTGCTAATAAAATGTGGGTTCATGTTTACCCATTGCATTGGCTTTAGGTCTCCTAGAGAGGGCCTGGACTCTGTTCTATCTTATCAAGTGGCACCAACTGAAGGCCCAACACCAGTGAGTGGAAATTGGAAGTTATACTAAACATTCAAGATGAAGAGGGAGCTAAACCTCTGCATGGCATTTACATATACAATAGGATATGCTTTCAGGAGCAATGTAGGGGTTCACTATCTCGCCAAAAGACATTTCAACATGTAGAGAGGAGAAGCCAGGGTCGCAACTCTTCTGAATGAGGGGGACCTGCTTTACCTCTCAGCTTCAGCTGCTCAATAAATGGACCTTTTTCACTGATGATTTTATCAAAATATCAAAAACAAACCTCTTTGTATAACTTGAGGTTCTCCTTAAAATTCTGGTGGTCACCCCTAATTCACTTACAAATACACCGTCATCTATATCTTTATTGTGACAGCTAATTTTGTGTCTTTGTATGATGCATTATTGTTCATACATTCTCAAAATACAAAAAGGGTCACACAGGGTTTATATATTTGCAATTCTGTCTTTTCATACAGATGTAAATGCATCACCTTGAGGCCCAACTCCACCAGGTCCTCCTGTCCCTGTCCCGGCTCCAGCTCCTCCTGTAACACCTCAACAAGGGAAATGAAATAGAGTTAGTTGTGAGGCACAAAGAAATTGTACTAATTGTCAGCATTAAAGTTTGAAAGAGCAGAATAAGAAACAGTAAGTGAGAAAATAAATATGTTGCTACAGTACCAATCAGTTTATTATTTGTTCTTGTGATAACTTACATGCTGTTGTAGGTTTCTGGATATGCAATATTTGTGTGCTCATTCTTTTTACCATATTTAGCAGCTTTTGCAGCAGCAGAGTACTGTCCACCTCCGGGGCCAACACCAGAAAGTCCTCCTGCCCCCCCTAGACCTCCAACTCCTCCAGTTCCTAACCCTCCTCCAGCTCCTCCTGGAAGTCCTAATTATGGGTAAAAGAGGCAATATTGCCTGTAAAACTCCTGACAGCAACACAAATAACTGACGTGAATTTATGATATATTGTATGTGCTAATTTATTATACCATATTTGGCAGCCTTTGCAGCAGCATAATATTGTCCACCTCCTTGTCCTACAGCAGGATATCCTCCTCCTCCTCCTCCTGTCCCTCCAAGTCCTCCAGTTCCAAGCCCTACTCCAGCTCCTCCTGCAACTCCTAATTATGGGAAACAGAGCAGAGGTATCACTAGTTCAAAGTTAATCAATTGTAATATCAAGAAGAACAACATTAAATGTCCCTGAATGTGTGATATGTGTGCTTGTGTCTTTACCATATTTTGCGGCTTTTGCAGCAGCAGAATATTGTCCACCACCGAGGCCTACACCAGGAAATCGTCCTGCCCCACCAAGTCCTCCAGCTCCTCCTGAAACTCCTAATGAAAGAAAAAGGAGGGACCATAACTGCTTAATTTCCCCTATGGAGGAATAATAAAGGATTATCTTAACGTCAAACTGTAGCCTAATAATTGCAATACATTTATACATTTGGAAGTGTCTCTGAATAGTGAGTATTTATGTGATTTAATGCTCCTAATACTACACTATGCACCTCACACACACACACACACACACACACACACACACACACACACACACACACACACACACATATACAGTTTATATAAGCCTCCCGTGGACAGGCGTTGCAAATTAGCATTTTGCTAAAAAGACTAAGAGCAGTGCATCAGGGACTTGTGCATGGTTAAATGTTGCAGCACCAATGTTACTGTATGTCCATGACAAATAAACAAATATGCAACTAGTGCTATTGAACATTTCAATGATTCCTAACTTAATAGTCTCTACTAGATTTGCACCATAAAGGTACATTTACCTTCTTCCCAGAAACTATGAAGATGCTTCAGATGACTTTACAGTTCAGTCAGAAAATAGAAAATGACATCAAAACTCCTTCAATAACACATCTTACCATACTTAGGGGGTTTGACACCAGCACCAGCTCCATAACCTGTCAGTGAGCAACATCGTTTTTGTGACTGAGAATTAGTTTGAGACAAATAATTTAATGAAAATGAATGAAACAAACAGCAGATTTGCTTTCATTGAAAGAACAACAAGAACCTTTCTGTTTACACTGATATGGGTATCAGAAACTTACCACCAAAGCCAGCACCAGGTGGTACCTGCCCTATTGATGAAACTCCGCCTCCTCCTAGGCCTGCTCCTGGCACTCCTTTTGAGGAGGAAAAAAGAACTACTCTGTTTTACACTTCCATGAATGAAAGAAGGACATACAGTACAGATCAGAGTCTCACCATATTTAGGAGGTTTAGCACCAGCTGCCAAAGCTGCAACACAACATGCAAAGGAAAAGTTAGATTAAAAAGGGATCTAAAAAATAATACTTTTGGATTACTTATGTTAACCACAAGTCTGACATCATGCTTACATCCATATCCTGGTAAATTTGGGACTCTTCCAGGAATTCCCCCTCCAGCATTTGGAACAAGCCCTGCACCAACTCCTAATAATGAATACTCAGTTAAAAAGCTGCGTATAATGTTTATTTTATTTTTATTTAACCAGGAAAGGAAAACTCATTGAGATTAAAAATCTCTTTTTCAAGAGCGTCCTGGACAAGACAGGCAGCAGCACAAATAACAGAGTTTCAGACAGACAACGAGCAGCCAAACATACAAACTTCAAGAATACATCCTTAGGCATTAAAAGACACAAATAACAAATCTGAACAGCAAATGTTTGTCAGGGTCATCCACAAATCTATCAAGGAGAACATCTACAGCCAGATGTGTCTGCCTCCAAGTCATTTAACTTCCTCTTAAAAGCGTCCAACGAGAGAAGTTCGCTAAGTTTCAGTTCATTTTGTAATTTGTTCCAAGTAAATGGAGCAGCAAATTTAAACGCCTTTTTACCTAGTTCCGTTCTGACTTTTGGAACAGACAATAAGAAGAGGTCCTGGGATCGAAGATTATAAGTCCCTGTACTCTTCTGACTGATGAAGGTCAGAAGGTATGAAGGAAGCAGACCTAACATAGACTTGTAGATAAGCGTACGCCAGTGTTTAAGTCTGCGTAGGGTCAAAGAAGTCCATCCAACACGTTCATACAACAGACAGTGATGAGTAAGGGATTTAAAGTTGGTGATGAACCTCAGAGCTCCATGATACACAGTGTCCAGAGCGTGTAAGCTTTGTGAGGAGGCGTGCATGTATAAAACATCACCATAATCCAGCACAGACATAAAAGTGGCAGCAACCAGCCTCTTCTTAGACTCAAATGAGAGGCACGATTTGATTCTAAAGTAGAATCCCAGTTTCAGCTTTAACCTTTTTACCAGCTGCTGAATGTGAGGAGTAAAAGAAAGAGACTCATCAATTAAAATACCAAGATATCTGTAGCTCGAAACAGACTCGATTTGTGTACCTTGAGAGGTGGAGATCGAAATAAGGTTAGATGGTTTAGATTTTGTATTAGAAAACATCATGACTTTGGTTTTGTCTGCGTTTAAAACAAGTTTTAAATCATACAAATTTTGTTGAACAGTGTTAAAAGCAAGTTGTAACTGTGAGAGAGCTTGGTCTGGAGTGGGTGCTGAGCAGTACATCACTGTGTCGTCAGCGTAAAAGTGAAAATGAACATTGAGAACATTTGAGTCAATGTTATTTATATAAAGATGTAATGATTTTGGTCTGAAATATAGTATTTCCTTTCAGAGATTTAATTCCTTTTACCATATTTAGCAGCTTTAGCAGCTGCAGAGTATCCTCCACCTCCCAATCCTCCTGCTGCTCCCAGTCCTGTGCCCCCTGGTCCTGTTCCTCCAAACCCTCCTGTGCCTCCTTGTCTTGCTCCTCCAAGTCCTCCTGCGCCTCCTAGTCCCCCTGCTCCTGAAGAAGACATGTGTTTACATAAAGTTTGTTGTAGAGTTTATATGGGTATATTGGTATATGGTTTATATGGTTTCTTTCTCCTAAGCAGATCTTTAAATTGCTACATTTTGTACCAATAATGTCCCCTGCACCCATAGTGAGACTTCCCCTTTTCCTGTGCATAAGCAGATGTACAGGTATTCAACATCAACTCTATATCTCGTGCTTATATCAGCCCATTTCAGGTTTCTTTATTGGACTGTCACCTGGTCATTGGTATCTCTTCATAACTTATTGGACACTACCAGTTCTGAGATTCTGTTAATAGTAATCATTAATTACCATATTTAGCAGCTTTGGCAGCAGCAGAGTATCCTCCTGCTCCTCCCAGTCCTCCTGCTCCTCCCAGTCCTCCTGCTCCACCCAGTCCTCCACCCAGTCCTCCTGCTCCACCCAGTCCTCCTGCTCCACCCAGTCCTCCTGCTCCACCCAGTCCGCCTACTCCTGTGGAACCAAAGTTTGAGCAAATGACTTCAAAAATATTGCGTCCACAATCTGCAAGAAGTACACTGTATACATCTAGATACTGTCAAAGTTTTTAAAGTTAAATATTGATATACCATTGGTATACCAAATCCGTATTCAACTATCCGCCCACAGTTTAATTTATCGCAGCAGACTAAAGGATGACTGCCGTGTTCGTTTTGGGACAATCCCATAGGTTGTTAGTTAGATAGTTTCGTTGTTTAACACACTGTCAAATGATGTTTACTTTATGTCAACTGTACACATTGACTTTGAGGATTAACCTTCATAAAGCCTGCAGCAGCCCCATATGGCTTTGTGTTGGAATTCATTTAGCACCGCCAAAGGAATCTTGGAGTTATATTTTTGATCATTACAAGAAAAGCCTTTTTTAAAGAAAGTAATATTGGAAATGTCAGGTGATGTCATTGTGATCACGGTGTCTTTTGGAAGACGGATTTATGCAAGATTTTTTTATTTAGGATTTTATATTAGTTGCAAACAAAAAAATATACCATACCATATTTGGCAGCTTTTGCAGCAGCAGAATAACCTCCTCCCTGTCCTCCGGTTCCTAATTGTCCTCCACCTCCAAATTGTCCTCCTGCCCCTCCAAGTCCTCCACCTCCTAAATGTCCTCCTGTGCCTCCAAATCCTCCAGCTCCCAATTGTCCGCCTGTGCCTCCAAATCCTCCACCTCCTAAATGTCCTCCTGTGCCTCCCAGTCCTTTAGGGCATATTGTCAAACATCATTACAGCTAACATGTTCTTTATGAGTATTCTGTGAAGACCTAATACTGGACTTTAGACATCACAGTAAAACAAATGTTAAATCAAAATATGCATATTTGAAAGGGATTTGTATACATCATACCATATTTTGCAGCTTTTGCAGCAGCAGAATAACCCTGTCCTCCGGTTCCTAATTGTCCTCCACCTCCAAATTGTCTTCCTGCACCTCCAAGTCCTCCACCTCCTAATTGTCCTCCTGCCCCTCCATATCCTCCACCTCCTAATTGTCCTCCTGCCCCTCCATATCCTCCACCTCCTAATTGTCCTCCAGCACCTCCAAGTCCTCCAGCTCCCAATTGTCCTCCTGTGCTTCCCCACCCTTTAGGGCATATTGTCAAGGGATGGCAAGACACACATCAATATAGCAAATATGTTCTTTACAAGTATTTTGTGAAGACTTAATGACAGACTTCAGACATCATAGTGAAACAAAGATTTGGTCAAAAAATGCATATTGTAAAGGGACTATTATGTCATACCATACTTAGCAGCTTTGGCTGCTGGTGAATATCCACCAACAACTGGTAATCCTGGAACTCCTCCAGGTACTCCTCCAGGTACACCTCCTGGTACACCTCCAGGTACACCTCCTGGTACTCCTCCGGGTACACCTCCAGGAACGCCTCCTGGCACTCCTCCTATCCGTTTGAAAACCAGGTGAAAAACCAGGTAAATACAATTACAGGGGTTCTAATAATCTCAATTTAATATCAAGTACCCAAGACATTTTACAGCATACAAAAGGTCAAAGATGGATCAGATAATGTGAGAAAAAGTTGTGGGATGGTAGAATTTTAAAAATGCTCTAGTAACAGTTCTCTATGGTAAGTTCTCACCATATTTAGCTGCTTTGGATCCAGCTCCATATCCTGCTGTAAAGAATTAAATAAAAGGAATCACATCTTAACACAAAGACAAACCATAATGGTAATGGTAATAGAAAGAAAACTTGTCTCTGAGGGAATGCCAATTCCTAAGTTTCAGAGTTAAATGTTCAGTAATAATACTAATCTACAATATAAGTAAGTTATTTTAGTCATGTTTGATCATAGATTGGACCTATGATTAGCTTTTTTGCAGTAGAATGAGCTTTTTGTCACGTGGCAGCTAGCAAGGCTTTAACTTTATCTTGTTTTTATCTTTTGCTAGATATTATACCTCCTGGCACCTGCCCTGGATACAGACCACCAGCACCACCAACACCACCAACACCTCCAACACTTCCAAGGCCAAGAGCTCCTCCATTACCAACCAAACCTGGAACAGAAAGCACAGACTTAAAGGTACACATACTGTATTTTCTGCGCAAATGTTACACAACATGTCTCATGTTTGTCTTAAATGGAAATCATTTTCTTACCATATTTGGCAGCTTTAGCCTGAGCAGGTGAGATGCCTCCAGGACCCACTCCTTCAAAAAGAATAAATACATCAGGTACTTTTTTCTACCTTTCCTACCCGTCAAATCCATATCAATTAATAGTGCATTTCTAAAAACACATACCAGTTCCAACTGGATAACCAGGCCTTGACCCAGCGCCACCTTGTCCTCCTGGGAGTCCAGTGCCACCAGTACCAAAGCCACCATAACCTGAATCATTGTGATGGGAGTCATTATTAACCCCTTGGTTTACACCGAGAACACCCTTACACAAAATATTTAAAGAGATGAAAATTTGTACCAAATGGAAGTCTGCCGCCTCCAGGTTTTGAACCATACGCACCTAAAGAGAAAAAAATATATATTGAAAAGAGGATGAATGGAACACCGGATAGCCTTGCGGTTATGTTGCACGCTCCATGTAGCGAGGCTACAGTCTCTGTAGCAAGTGGCCCCGATTGGTCTCCAGATGTCATTCCCACTCTCTCATCCCTGTTTGCGCTTCTATCCACTGTCCCACCGCACGAAAAAAGAAGAGGATGAATGATTCTGCATTTTTATACATAATGGCATGTAGAAAAGAATTTAAATCTGTCTAAAATACTTAATTTTGGAAATTGCTCTTAAATCTTAAAGCTTTTTCTTGAAGTCCTTGTCTCACAAAGATGTTACTGTCCCCGGGGACTTGTATCAGCATGGAATATTATTATTGTTTCAGATACTTAGATGTGAATTCAACCTTCCACACGATCAATTCCAGAAGTACTAACAGTTAAGATACCTACTAATACAAACATTTGATTCTCCCTCAATAGCCCCACCTAGTGCTGATATGTTAAAAACAGTTCTATCCATTTTGGACGTGTTCATAAAGATTCCGCTTACTACCATATGATCCTCAAGGCCTCCGTTTTTAATATTTGGTCCCTGAAGTCAACATGGAAACTGACTTAAAGGTATCATTTACAGAGGCAGAATGGGAAAGAATTCAAAGGATGAAAGAAAAAGTCAAGGGAACTGCGTACAAGAGTGACCCATTTTAAAATCATAAATAGGGTCTATTGGACGCAGGCTACATAGAGTAGGTCTAATTGACAGCCTGGGATGCTGGTGGTTTCTTGACAATGATGCTACTCGAGTACACATGCTTTGGAGTTTCCCCAAGGTAATTAGTTTTGGTCTGTGATACATAACATGGCAGGAAAAATTATAGGTCAGAATATCATCATCCCCAGTCTGCTTATCTTGGCGGACCCCTCCGCTTTAAGTGACCTAACTTGCAGACTGGACCCAAACTGTCCTTATATTATGGAGGAAACTTCTTGTAAAGGAATGGAAAGCTTCCTCTGCACCAGCACCATCCTCGTGGCAAACTTCTCTTTGCCAGCTGGCCGCCCCAGAACAATTATCATAGGCTGCTGGATAAGGTGAAGCATAGGACTTGAAATGGGGGTAATACCACTTGTTTTTAATGTCATCATGTTTCCTGCTCAAGAAAGAAAAAAACACTGAACTACTACATACAAATGTGGATCACTGTGGGATTAACTGCTATGGAAGCTAAAAAGAAATGCTGTCCACTTTTAAGCTGCCTGTGCATCACTGACAAGTCTTTATTTTATTTACATGTTTTTGTTTGTTTTGATTGGTGCATAGATGTTTTTAGTATTGGTTTTACATGGTTGTTGATATCAACTTGATATTGTTATTACTGCTAGAAAAACCTGTTTGTTTTATTATTTATGAAAAAAATAAAAACTACTACTAATAAAAAACATCAGGTTTACCACTATTATTAAAATAGTGTGTGTAATCATTTTCAAACAAGACACCCTGATGAACTGGTGAGCTAGCAAGTTAACTCTAGTGTAAAAAAATAAAACTGTAAACTGGATAAAAAAAGAACTGTACCATTGGCAAAGTCCACATTGTGATATAAACATCACATGAACAATAGAATAGAACTTGTGAATTACACAGTGACTGTATAAATTCAGGTCAAACCTTGAACTTTGGGTGATTTGAGTGGGTATCCATGGAACACTCCTGGCTGCATGGGTCCACCATAACCACGGCCTCCTTGCAAGGACGACAATTAAAGTTAATTAGCTTATACTAGAAAATACAGATATATGTTTCTAACTCTAAAAAAAAAATAGGAGGAAAGTTACCTGGTCCTTGACCCCCTTGTCCTCCCCCTCCGACTGCAGAAGAAAAAAGCATATAATCCAATCAGTCACACAGATGATGCAAAGTACACTGAGTGTAATTACTGGACAGACCCTGTACCATACAGTATATGTCCAGCTGTTTACTCATGACATCAAGTGCATTCAAACCAACAACATTAGAGATTTAATATTTTCCCTGAAAGAAATTATTCCATTTTTTTTATTTCCTTTTTTAAGTTCCATTAAAAATTGTTTCTTTGTTTCATCTTTAGACCTGCTGGGTTTTCATTGTTATATGGTAAATGGACCTGAGCTTGTGTAGCAATTTTTTATCTGTCTTTATCTGTGCTTTCTTACATTGCAGGCAACATTCACCCATTCACATTAAATTCAGAGGCTGTAGAGTGTACATCAGTATTAATCAATTCCATTCATACGCATACACAGCAGGAGCATTTTGGGGTTCAGTGTCTTGCCCAATGACACTTCGACATGTGCAGCAGGAGCTGGGGATCGAACCCTGACCTCGCGGTTGAGACTACCAACCCTACTACTGAGCAAAAGTCACCCCACTATAGAAATAATGAAAGTTCAAAACCAAAACCATTCAAGGAAATAAACAGCCTAAACTTGTGAGTAAAACTAAACCTTACTTGATTTGGGATTCAGGCCGCTGCCCGTGGCCACTCCAGGCAGAACTCCACGTCCACCAAATCCTGAAGGAGCCAACAGCAACCAAAACACGAGATGAATGAAGTCCACTAACAAACCTACAAACAATACTCATAAATGATGGAAAAGACAGACCTTGTCCTGGAACAAGTCCGCCTTGGTAAAGTCCAGGCACACCAACACCTGCCACACAAAGTGAGAGATTACTGCATATGGTTGACAATGTTGACTTGGAGAATTATATGCCTGTAAAAGATCAAAACCAAACATGACCACATAAAGAGCAAGCTAGGAGGCAGTGAAGCCAGGCTGAGGCTGCTATCATGTTACAAATGTAGCTACCTGCTAGTGATTTAGAGCTATCCAAAATCTTTCATGATTTCCATCACGCTTAGATAAGAAAATGGTGTATTATGTCTTTAAAACATACAACATATATCACATAATATCACATAAACACATCCCTTTAGTAATGCAACTTTTTACTTTATTTTTCTAAATGTTATACCCCAGTTTTGTTCCATTCCTCTCTGTAAATCAAAATGAACTAACACTGCTGACAAAATATCAAAAGGGTACGGTTTACTTTAGTTGCAGTAATGTAAGCAAGATTTGTTTGTGAATCTGAGAACACAGAGCTCAGTGAAAGATGATTTAAACATAAGCTTTATAATCTCTCATGAAGAGGGCCAACACAAAAATGTCAGGCTCAAAGTTTGTTAAACATCATGATTTTGCCTTAATTAGCAAAGTATTTCAAAAGATTTCCAGTTACACTGAGCCAATGCCACATGCAATGGAAATTAATTTGATGCAACTCTGCTGCCCCGTGTGCTGAAGCCAGTCTGTGTTCCGCCTTATGAGTTTATTGTTGAGTCTACAAAACCTGGCACTTTGGCAGCTTTCTTCCCAGCTCCACCAGCAGCCCCTCCTGGAAGGCCAGTCTGAGGAATAACAGGTGCTGGAAAAAAAAAGAAGGTTGCTTGACTCATCAGACAAATATACACCGTGATACATATGCATATCTTTCTGTGTAAACAATGAGTCCAAAAAACTGTGATTCCTTCCTCCTGAGGAGCATTCACAACCCTTTTAACAGTCGGTGCAATAGGGCTACGTGCAATAACACCAGCACTTTAAAGTTACAGGCTCCAGGGCAAATGGGCAAATACACCAGTACTTCATAATCTGGCATACTTAATGTGCAATGTCCCTATTTTAAAGAAATACATTTTAAAAAAGCCCTTAAATGTTTTAATGTGCGTCTTGCCTCCAGCAGGCACTGCAGCACCAGTTCCTGTACCTCCAGGAACTCCTCCAGTCCCAAACCCAGTTCCTCCAGTTCCTGGTTGTGATCACAGAAAAACATTATATAAAATATACAATTTCACATTTGATTTTATATTAACTTTACCTTTAGTTACATTTGAGCCACTAGTGCATTTGTTAAAATCAGAGCAATGAAAGCGTTGTGACACAAATATTCCTAGTTGTTTATGCTATGACCACTAGAGGACGCTGTGCTGCTGATAAGGAGTAATGAGTACATGTGTGGCTGACTTGACCTCTTCTGCAGGGAGCTAGATCTTCATAGTGCCCATTGGTACTGAGAGCAACTGATCTGTCGCTAACAATCTCGTCATCACTCCGTAATAAAAATAGTAATATGGCTGACTTTTAATCTAATCAGGAGAGGCAGTCAGCATGCACAGCATTTGCCTTGCCTCATCCAATGCCTCACTTCTTTGGCTGTCCCTCTCGTGCAGGAAATGAGCTGTCAGGTTCACTTGTAAAGGAGCTTGGCAGCAGTATAAAACACATTGGTTTATTTGTTTAAACTCTACATACTTTAATCTTAAATTCCCCACACTTTTTACCCGGCAGACATTGCGCACTACCTGTAGGTATGTGGCCTGGGAGATTTGGTGAGGAAAAGTTTGGCATGAATATTTTGTTTTATCTGTGCTCTTATAAAGGAAGTAATTGTTTTTTTGAGTGTCATAAAAAGAATACAGGCAGATTCTAGGGATAGCCGTTTTGTCATTGCCAACCAATACTTAAGAGTAGGCTGTTTGCCATTTTCAAGTCCTGAGCCAATCCTTAACTAGCCAGGCTAATTTAAAGATCATGTGCGCACACAGAACAGACTTTCAGGTCATGCTGGCCTCTGCTGCCGTACAAACTGTCCACAGTGTAGAAACAATGAAAAAATGTACACGTGTTTGCCAAAAAGTGTTTTTCATTTAGAGTTACCATAATGTTAAACAGTCATTTGGTTATTTAAAACAAGCAAGCATGCAAATCTATCCGAGTTCTAAAAAGCTTTGTGTCAGTATTGTGCACTGCTCAATTATTTACAGTAGTCTGCCATCCGGCCAAGAATCAGCTTACCTCCATGTGGTAGCAGAGATCCTCCTGCACCTGTGATTAAGACAACCAGTATTCCATCACTATTTAATAATGTACGATGTGAGATCAGATTTAGGGAATAACCATTAAGAAAGCTCATCAGAATGACTTGCTGCTCCAGCAACATTTTAGTGACTGGACAGCAACTGCTAAAATTGAATGTGGGACAACGCATGCCTTGAACCAAGCGTAAAACCAGCTGAAAATGTTTCTGTTGATGATCACTGTTAGAGTGAAACTGAAGTGATAGTTTTAATATCACAGTTCATTTGGATAACTAAACTGTTTAAATGTATGCATTTTATTTTACTTGAATGTGCTAGAGTTTGCAATAAACAGAGACATGTTCTATTTTGAATGACATGTCAATGGGACCAGACCTGGGTACCTCAAGTTTGAGGTATTTTAACAGGAAGGTTCAAACTGAGAGTAGTCAAACAATTGACAGCAGATAGAAAAAAGAACCATCTTGAAACAAGCTTGAGGAACATGATGATATCCAGTTTTTATGTCCAATGATCCCTCCCTTTCCATCAAAATCACCGTGGCAGTTTTCACTGTTTATAACACGACAAAGTGCTCTGCTGAATGTGATGCCTTCACTTGTCTTTTGTCTAATGGTTGCATCCATAGACAATAAAGTTAACAGGATTTACACCTAGCTGATGCACACACCATTACTGCATACTTATTGACAATAAAAGAAACATAAAAATTCACTCAGCATCTCGGATGAGAGCTTCAGGTTCCCATTTGACTAATCGTTCAATTCATGGCAGCAATGTCCCGATGCCGTCACTCCTGTAGCAAGAAACAGATGTTTTTCCCTATCAAATGATTTTCTTATTATCTGCTGTACCTCTTTTAGCAGCCTTCTGTCCCAAGCCCCCTGGGAAGAAGCCCCCTGTGCCTCCACCTCCATATCCTCCATAACCACCTGAATGACACGATGGGGCACAGTTGATTTAATGTGTTGGCTTATTATGTTATAACAACTTAATACACTTCACCACATTTAGTTAAAAACCTTATGAGAACTTTTAAATGTACTTTTCTACTTCAATATATTATGCATTAACAGTCTGTCATTTGAATGTTACACTTTCTGTTTGCTTTCCCAAAACCCCATTCTGGTTTCAATTCCAGGCTTCATGTACCCACCTCCTCCACCTCCTCCATGTCCTCCAGCTCCAAGGCCACCACCTCCAAGACCACCACCACCTAGATTGCCATAGCCTAGTTAGGAAAGAAAATAAAAAACAGACAATGGCCTAGTGAGAAACAAAAAAACGTTATTTTATGTTAAGTAAAAACTGAACGGAGCCAAAGGGAGTTCAAAAAAGTTAAAAGAAAGTATTTCTAAATGTCTACCCTTCATTGAAAAGGAACCTAATACCCGATAAGTACTAAAGTACAACAGTTGAGCCTTTATTGAATTCAAAACCATTATTATTTGTAAAATTGCACGAGGTATTTAGTTGTAAGAAGTGACCAACAGTAAGAGTAACTAACCTACATTCTCATAAAACCGAAAATGTTTTTTTATGCATTACTATAAGTCTGAAAAACATTGTTAACCTTGTAGTTTTTATGAGATATTACAAATCATTTAACACACAATTCAATTGTAATACTCTTGAATGAGATAAATGCAAATTATAGGTGAAGGAGGGATATTATTCAATTCTCGATTCAATAAGTTGAACACAAGTATCTGCTGATAGCTGCTTAAGTGATTGACTGCTAATTTTTGGGCTAAGTCTATGCTTTAGAGCAAGTCTGGCACATGATTCTCAGAGTTTTATTTCTCAGACTCGTATTTAACGACGGAATGAGCTCAGAAAGCTCCCCGGTCAGACACAAACATGCAGGACTGTTTTTGGTACAAGAAGAAATCTGAATCCTGCCAACAAGCTAGTCCGCTGAGGAACTTGTTTCATCAATACGTATAAGCCGTAAAGTCTGGGGTGAGAGCAACTAAGCATGGGAAACAGGCTGAGCGAGAGGGGGAAATAGAGAGGTGGATCAGAGTGGGGGATAAGAGCTTGGAGTCCAGCAATCTGCAGGGTGCAGGTAATGATACTGACGAAGAGGAGGAGGAATGTGCTGAGAGATACTGAGAGAAATATGGAAGTGTGGAGTTTCATGATCTAGTCAAAACAAATGTGGGCACTGGCCTTGCCAAGAGCTTGGCAAACAGATTGAGCATGCAATGCGAGCTCAGACGCTAAGCTAAGCACTGTTGCGATAATCCATCTTCTTCAAAGCTTTCAGCTGGATTGCTCAACCATCCCCAGGCACACCTCGAAGTAATAACAACCGTAATCAATTCTTATATAAATCAGGGTGAACTGGGGTTTTCCCCTTTTCCCATGTCACTTGCGCTGACACGCCTCATTTGTCTCTTTTTTATAAGTGAGCTCCACATACCATTTATATGTTGAGGACTTGACAGTAATACAAGATAGTTAATAGACATTTGGAACCTTGTTGATGCTTAAAAGATTTCTTAGTCTGGCTTGAAATGTTCCTTCATGACTTTACTGTCTGGTCTAGCCTAATGATTACAAAATAACTTTTTTTAAGACTGAGACTTAAGTCTGAGGTGTATGTATGTGTGTCAGTGTGAGTGTTGAAAGCATACAGCAGAGATTAGGTTGCTGGATAAGATTCATGAAGAGACAGAAAAGACAGAGTGGACTGTGGAGACATTTAGCCTATTCAATCCATAATCTGGCCGACCTGTGCTCACACGTGCATGACCCAGCCTTGCTTTTGGCAGTCATGCTCAGGGCCGACCGGCACCTGCTACTTTGAGTTTAAACCTCTGAATGGAAATCAGGAGGCATGATGCAGATATGCAGATATGCAGAAGTCAGTCTGAGAGGTTGTGTGGCTTTGTTTAAGACCATAAGTGCAAGCCTCAGTCAGGCACTAAGTTAAAACAAAGAAGAAAAGAATTGTAACTATGTAGTTCTGACAAGGCCCTGGGAATATTATGAGGTTACAATAAAAGTTTGTACCCCCGAGGTTGTGTGTGTTCAGGGTCAAATTGAGAGGACATGTTAACAAAATCTGGATCGCTCTCTGTTTGGCATCAAACTCCTGATTGTACATTTTGTGAGATGAAGGGTAAAGTTTGTAGAACAAAAGCTCTCTGTTTAGCTATATTTACCCAATGTTGTCAGCTCAAACAAGCAAGCTTTTGTTGGACTACTATTGTTACAAGATGTTAGCTCACACAAATGGACCTGTCTTAGCTCACACATTATTGGAAGTCTACACCAATGTTGTTTGTTGTCATGAACCACACACCGAGAAAGCCTGCACCGTGACCCTGATATCAAATCACTGCTTTTTTGGGTGTTGTTCCCAGTATTTAGCTGATTGCTGACAAGCTGAGGGATTTCTGCTCACTAATGTAGTGGCTCATTTTCTCGCCGACCCTCAAGGCATAATGGGAAGCTCGAGAGACCACTTGAAACCAACTGCCTCTGGACCTTGGACAAATCAACCCAACTAGAGGTCAATGCGCTGAGTAGCAGATGGAAGGGACAGAAACCCAATACTACACAGGAGGGAGGACTGGAGGCCAAAGAAACTGGAAGGTAAGTGATGCAGGCCTGCAATGTATCACAGTTTCCTCCATTAAGATTTCTAAAAAAAAAAAGTGTGAGAGAAACATGGTTTACTAGCCAGTTTCCATTCAGAAAAGACCTCTGGCTTCTCAGCTGTGCAGTTACAAGTGCACCAGCAGGTTGCCGAGATGAAATTTATGATGATGTGACACTGCATGAATAAGGATTGCAATTTAAAGAAAGTGCACAAGTTCAGGTCTAGACTTTCTTAGACAAAGAGGGAGTCCTGTTTTTACTGGGATGGAAACCCAGTGACGGGAAGGCATGTGCATTGCCTACCCTGTCATGGCACATTATTGTATTCCAACTGGAGACTGATACTGAAATAAAATTGGCCAGACAGCATGGCTAGTTTGTTCAGTCACCAGTCATGTTCTCAAATTTGGGTCAAGTTCAAGTGATGGATAAGAGCCAGAGGGAACAGAAATATCTGTTTTCAATCTCAAAACTGAATCATCTTGCTTATGCTACCCTGGGGTTAGGTAAGGTAATCCTGTTTCAGGACCAGAGGAAGACAAGGGACATTAATCAAAACAGTGTCTTCTGATCACAGTCTCCTACTTTTTTTTCTCCCTGTTACTGCATCATTTTCTTTTTCCTCTCCAGAAGTTGTCTAGGAGGTTGAGCTGACCAGACACAAGGTGTTAATAGCAGCAACCAGAGGAAGCCAAACGTGAGAAGGGAAAGATGGATTTTCTAGCTCCTTTCCATCTCCTTTTTCCTCCTCCAGTCCTCTTCTCCTTACTTTGTGATCCAGCTGGGCCTGTTGAAGGGCTTAATTTAAGAGAGCAAAGAATTCCATGGCTGAGATCCACTGCAACTGTCGGCAGACGCACAGAGAGGAGATTTTGGAGCTGCAGCTCAGGAATGTCCAGGAATGTCTTGGGACTTGTTTCTCATCGTTTTCTTTGTTTTAGGTCATTTCTAATCAAGCAAGTAATCTAAGAACAAATGTTTGTTTATTGGAAAGCAAGGGGGGTAGATGACAACTCATATTTCTCTTTAAGACGGCTGGAAACTTGGTCAATGAGCAAAAATGTGGAGAGGTCCTATTACACAAAATCAAAGAAGAAATACAAACACACAGTAAAGGTTAGTTAAGAAGTAAAGAGGCGTGCTGTGGCAGAGCAAATGTTGTAATTTTCTGAAATGTCACAGAAAATCTTCATAACTTCATCTTCAAAAGCTCTCTAGAGGTCCTCAGAGAATCTGCATGTGTCTTGATTGACAGGTTGAGTCTATTCTTCAGCTGTGGTCCCACAAAAATTTCCACTTTGAAAGCTAAGCCTATTATTATGTCCTTCACAGTCGTGACACCACATTTTATCAGTATCAAATTATCACACCATTTCACCTCCAAGTTAGTGGATAGATCGCATTCTTCTCAAGTGATGCAGGACAAGCTGGATGAAAGCTAATGATGCGGGGTTCTGTAGTGATTCCAGATCGCGTGAGACAAGTGGACACACTGAAGCTCCCCTTGCTGCCTCTCCCCCTCCCTCTCCTATGCCCCCCCACCCCTCCATTCCCTGTGACTTCCAGGTTCTCTTTGCTGTCAGTCTGGGGCACTAAACTCAGGACTATTCACATGTTGGACTAATTAAGCATTCACACAGTCCCACCACTACACAGAAATGTTATCCCTCTGGCTGGTGTGAACCAGCCAACTTTGGCGTCAAGCCTTTCATTGTTTTCTCTTTCCTTTTCCATGGAGTCATTGACACTATCAATGAGAGGACCCAAAGCCTCAGCCGCGCTCTCTGCCAGATGACCCTGAGCACAGTCCTGTGAGACACTATTGGTATGGGTAGTAATTTTTTTTGTTTTAAAGGGGGTGTTTGCATCATACTAAAGAGAGAATGTGTGCTGTTTCATTATGTGGTCATACACTGATGAAGCAACTTTGGCAAACTCTCCCAAACCTACGCACTTGGGCAGCAGAACACACACACCATGAGGCGTTGAGCAATACTTACAAATGGTTCCAAATTAACTGTAACTCTTAAAGTCACCAATACATGTCGTGTGGATTACAAGCACTGCCACCGTGCCAAACTGAGCGGCTTTGCCAAGTGACGTCTGTGGCTGCCTCACCAACCTGGGCCCTTTTGGGTCTCTCACTTCCACACACACTTTACATCAAACACATCTGTGCACTATAGTTGTCCCTCATTTCAAACTGTGCTAATTGGTACATCATGCCTTACACCATATCCAACAAGATTTTGATGTCATTGTTTATGCTGCAAGTCACACAAAGCAGAACATGCTATGCTATGAGCTTACAAGTCAACCAAACAGTTCTGCCTTTTCTCCAGTTTCTGTAAGAGTTGAGAGCCTCTGTTATTTGTCTTTTCATCTGCTTCTACAGGAATATCATTGTTGCTCTGCCAACACTGAGCCCCTGAATATGTTCAAAGAGTATCCCTAACCCAGAGCTCATACCATATTTTAGCTTGGCACACAAAATCAAAGCATGTATTGTAAAGGCATGCGGACGCAACCGAAGCACACTGCCTGTATTAGAGTATACCGTGTTACACAGAGTACAAGTGCACGTACAGAATACAACTTTGAAAATCTGTTCATGTCTAGTAAGTACATTTCACGTCTAAAAAAGTCGAATTTTTGGAACTATAGGTAGAGCAAGAAAACCAGTCCTCAAACACAGGTGGTGGCCACGGTATGTAAAGTTGGCCAAGTGTGTTTCCTTTCCCAGATGGTCCACATATGCATCTGCCATTCCACTGAATACTTTTCTGACAACTCAGGGTTGAGAAAAGAGACTAGTGTTCTTCAGGCCAGCTCAACCCAAAACATGCACATTGAAACACTGACGTTAGACTTATTGAGTTTCCAAGCTCCTCTGTCATTACAAAGGCTGTGATCAGTGAGCAGCCATCTGAAGCATCTCACCATGACAAACATATGGGATGCTCTACAAAGGAAAAAAGTGAGATAGATGAATTGCATCACTGACATTGGACAGCTGTTTACCAAATTGTACATTACACGTATAGGGAGGTATTGCTACACATCAGGGTACCTATAAGACCTACAGGACCAAGGCTGAAGTGATTTAAAAGTCATTCATCGTCACAAGTCATTTAGTGCAGGACTGGGCCTGGGTAAGTATTGAGAATCAAGAAATCAAAAACATTTCATGGAGGTGAGATAATACCAATGACTTAAACCTAACAGGGAACACAAGATTTACTGAAAAAGGACAATTGAAAATCAAACTGTATTAAAAAAAATTGCTTCGGGGTCCGCCACATCGTAAAGGGATACTTTTAAAGTTATAATTCCCTGATTTACACTAAAATTCAAATCAATTATCAAAAGCTCTGTTCTTAACATTGCAATACCATAAATGTTAACATGTGACCATCTAGCCGTTGTGCGGCACATTTTGATCTGCTAAAGCTAAACGGTATATCGACATTGCTTACTAAGCCACTAAAACAGGCCCTCAGGTCTAACAGACTTTGGTCCAATCCCACCAGTGATTGCAAAAAGGTGGTTTAACTGGTGATCTATCTTTGTGGACCCTTGGGGAAATAAGAGGAAGAAATTTCCTCATCACACATCACATTAACAGGCCAGGATGCCAGATGGACAAGAATGGTGGTCCATGCTCCAGACCTGCTGGCTAATGGAAAGAGTGAGAGGTTGTGAGAGCATGAAATGGCTCATCAACTAACACTATGAACAGGAAAAACGCTTTTTTGTTAGTAACTAGAGAAAATCCATGACAGCATGACACAAAACAGGCTGGTTAAAAGCCAGGGAGCTGGAAAACTGTAATAACAGACACATGATTAATTAGACACCAATAAAACTAACACAGCCCTAAACTTATCTTTATAGTGCCTATGTCATTCTAATTTATGAGATGACTTGAAAACAACATTTGGTGACACCAAACAAGACATATTGCTCGTGAAGCAACAGGCATTTCCAATGAATGGATAAGCGGTGTTGGATGTGTGATACATCAGGTGGGCTGAGTCCTCAGTGGGGGTGGTGTGGTTCTGTTATAAAAAGTCTCCTTGGCAGACATTTGTGGTTTAAAGATAATGAAGTACTGAGGCCTGCTGTAAAACAGACTGAGGAGAGGATGAGGGAACATAAGTGTGGAATTAGAGAGGAAATTGCCATGGTTCACAAAGTCTAAACAAGTATTGTGTCTGTTTGCTTGATGAGATACTGTTTGTCCCCAAACCTGTGTCCGGACACATATCAGTATTCATGTTTTTTGCATTTTTTATGCATCAACCAAAGGACACACATATGAGGACCATAAAGGTATTTACATATACTCTTGGTCATGCACATTCACAAGCAGATGCTCCCAGTCTTTGACAGCTCCGAAGACAGGTCTGAGCCCGTAAGGAAAAGCACATGTGCTCCAGGAGACTAAACCTCCTGGCTCATCTTCTTTGGCTAAATACTTTCTTCCTCCCCCCAATCTATCAGTCTCCTTTCTTTCAGTGAACTCTCTAAACATGTGTTGTACGAATGAATGTGCATTAAGTGTGGCGGAGAATGTGTATTAAAAAAAAAATCCAGTATACAGTATGTGCATGATTTATCAAGGCTCTCTGTTCTTCTTTCTTTACCCTGTCTATTCTGTCCTCCCCATATCCATTCGTTCTTTCCATTTCTCTTATTTTACTGTCTTCCTGTTGTGAAGCAGACAAGTGCACTTATTGCTCCTTCAAATGATGACCCTGACATGAACTGCCCTGAATGTATTATGAGCCAGACAGGTTTTAAGATGAAGCAAAAGATAAGGTGTATATATGGGCAGTCAATATTGAATTGCAGACTGATCCTCATTATGTTCAGTTGGACTTTACAATGACTGGGTGGGTGATGATTTAACTATTTTCTTGGTAACTAAATATGAACAATAATTCTAGAGACAACCCAGGAGTGAGTGTTGGCCACGTCTCTGCTTTACTACAGGTTGGCCTGTTGTCACAGAAATCATTAGATTAAAGATGTCAGAGCTGTGTCAGAACAAATCCCAGAGACATGTTACTGCATTGACCAGAGTCATGAATCATCTTAAATTGTATTTGTATTGAAGTTCTTCCAGGCATGATTTTTCTTGCACTTAATAGTTTCAACTTCATTCCCTATTTTTTCAATACTTCTTTTTATTATATTTATTAGGTGGCAGTGAAGACACAACATAAAGTTCTGATAAGAGGTGATGACTTTATACATTTAGTTGCCAGTTTTTTTGGCAACTAGCAAAACAGCACTACACTCAATCATACCGTAATGAGCTTTGATTAATGATGAGGAGTGGTGAGCTTTTATCACTTAATAATGATCAATTCTTTTCTTTTTTTTGGCTCGCTAGCTGTGGGTGGAACTCCATGAGAGACCCAATGTATTGAGAGGTCAGGCACAGCATCAGGCACAGCAACAGTATTGGTCAACTTTGATGACTTAAATTTGGACTGAGTGCTTCCCCAGTTTGTCTTTTCTTCTGCTGAGAACTGACCACCCTAAAATTTGTTTCCATTCCATCCAGCAACCAATCTCAGAACTATTAGAATGAAGTAACAATGATTACATACGTGTGAGCTGGTGAGGCCCGTGTTTGAACTAGCAGCTAATGCTAATTTAAGGGAAGCCCAAAACAGGTGGCGCTTAGTATCTTTGCTTTAGTCATCACGATTTACTACGACACACTTATCTTACACTTAAAACCACACCAGCAGCAATAAACATTGATATGTAGTCTTGTTTACAGTCTTCACAATGTTTAAGAGTGACTAAGGCTAACCTACAAAAGCAAAGTTCTGGGATCACACCATGACGGCGTAATCCACCTTTGCTTGAGGCAACAAAAAAAGGAAACGTCCAACAGCTGTTCATAAAGAGAAGGTTCCTCTTTCCAGCTTTCAGTGTTTTGTCAAAGCTGGCTGCTGACAGACTTCACAATTAGTGTAACATTTACAAGGTCTTGCATGAGCTACGCTGCAATTCAGTGCAGTCACGCTACTCAAAAAGGCCAGCTGCTGTTCTCCATTACTGGCCAGGCAAGGTGCGTATCTGAGGAATGCTATGTCACTGCTTGGCTTCTACAGAGATTGAATGGCAGCTCTCTGCATGTGCGTGCATCTGAGAGAAGTTAGTTTTTGCTTGCATTTGTTTCTCTTTGGCAGGAGAATATTGCTTTCTGCATTCATGTTTAATAACAAGGGCCAGTGCTTTTCTTTTTGCATGTTGGTATCATATAATTTCTTCTGGCATATTTTCTGCAGGGTAAGGCGAACTCTGTCTAACTGATGCAAATGTATTCAACCTGCGTTTGTGATGGCCTTACCTGCTGGTGAACTTTAGAAGTTGTCTTTTTATAAACATGAACACTTATAAGGTATGCAGAGTTTTATATCAACATTTCTTAGTTTCAGGCAATTGTTGTCAAATGGAATGTAAATTATTGAAAGGCGCACTGTTGGAGAGCAACATTGAGAGATTACTCAACATGATTACAACCATGAAGCGGAACGTATTATAGCCCCTCGGTGAATTTAAGCTCTCCTTTAATTTTAAAAGTTTGTAAAACCTCAGCTGACCCCTCGCTGTTTTCTCTGACTATTTCAGATGTTTTCTTTTCTTTTTCCAGTGCACCAGAGACAAGCATCGAGTGGGATCAGGAGATCCTCGACCCAAAATACTGTTATTTGAAAAACACAAGGAGCTGCTTTCAACATTGTTTGCCTTCCTTTTTCTCAGTAATGTAATATCTGCCGTGTCCAACCGTTGAGTTATAGGGACAACTCAATAGCATGCAAAAGCCAAGACCGAACTTCCTCGCAGAACTCAGCCAAAGTCAACTTCCATCAAATACTTGATATTAGGTCACTTTCACATAATGGCTCTCCTGCAACTCTTGTTGGAGGGTGGGGCTGTGGCGCTCCAGAGGGACCCTTCTGTAACCTGCTCCATGTGTTATCAGGACTATAAGACGATTGCTTGTTTCCTTATCTTCCTCAACACATAGAGGTAGGCTGAGATTTTATCAGCAACGCTTACAGAAATTAAACGATGGCTAAACATTGCTAAGTACCAATGCAGCACAGCCTGCAATACAGCAAAAGAAAATATTTACTGTATGGTATCGGAGAGAAGGGCCATGGTGTGTTCCAACACAGAGGTTTCCAGATATTGTAAGGGTCTAACATTACAATAACATTAATAAGTGCTCTGGCACCATTGTTTGGCAGGCGTTGATGGCCGGCTTCACTCTGCCAATCATCACTCCCTTATACAGCAGAGGTGTAGAAGTGGAATCTCCGTATGGTCGGTCCCACCCAGTCAGGACGCCCCAGATACATGCAAAGCTAGTGTAAACGAAAGCTGAAGAAAACATGGGGTTGATAAGAGTGTTTTATAAGCCAATGCTATGATTCTGGTCAGGTCCCCCGTGTTTCTGTTTGTTTGTGATCATAATGCAGTTCATAGATTAACCTATGTCACCAACTCCATAACAATAAAGCATATTTCCTTCCTTGGAACTGTGTATGTAATCCAGAGGAATTTTCCATGTTGTAACCCAAAGAATTCAGTTTCCCTTTTGTTACACACAATCTACTTACCTGGTTTAGGGGGCTTTCCTTGACCTAAAAAAAAGTAGAAAAAAAACATATATGTGAACAATGACTGGAAGTTATTTCAAAACATTTTGTAACAATGACTTTCTGTACCAGTGATTTCATTTGGTCTTAACCACATAGAGAGCTACATTCACTTTGCATTCAATTTCGTTTTGGTCTTAAATGATATTGAAGATTGCTGTTTTTAAAAGCCCCTAAACATATTAATGATACAAGAATGTTTCTGCAACTTCATACCTGCTCCCAGTCCAATGCCGTAGCCACCAGGCCCAACACCTCCTGGCACCAGACCACCCGAGACCCCACGCCCTCCTACTCCATAACCTCCTATTGTCAGGGTTAAATAGAGACAAATATTTTCATCATAACCATCTGCTGTCATGCCGTCATGTCCATGTCTTCACTAACATCATGTTAATCATGTCTGACTGCTGAGCTTGTTTGAGAGAAAAGAGTAACAAGCCAAACATTTTCAAAGCTCAAACCTCATAATATTTTCCAGCAAACTGGCTTAACCACAGTGGTTGGCCAGCTAACACACTGTTTTTTGCCACAGCAATATCCCTGGGATATAATTATTCTGAGCTTGTCGTGGTTTGACAGGGAAGTGTGGCCATGTGCTTCCTCCAGATCTGACCAAACTAACTCTCGAGTGTTGACGGGGGATTTGTCTTAAGATGAGAAAATTGTTTTGTCTTGATTTTGTTCAAATAAATGCGATGCTATTGGATGCTCCAACTTTAGTTTGCACGTAGCACTCAGACACATTTTACAACATCCAACTAACAACTTCAAACTCTCATCAAACATTCATCATAACTCTCACGCCTAATCATTTCAGTTCTGCCTTCTTTTACTGGCTTCAGTCCTCATAGCTAAAAGAAAAAAGGTGCAAATGATCAAACATGTTTAGCAAATGGCAGCTGCAACCATGCAGGGGCGCTGCCAACACTTAAGTTGTGTCCGAAATCACACACATATTCCCTAATCCCTACGCCCTACATAGGGTGTTCTCTGTAGCTATATAGTGCACTCATTCGACAGAATAAAAAACATTTCGGACACTACTCGCTCACTCACTGGCCGCCGACAATGACGTCATTACAGTCACACAACTAAAACGTGCAGCTTATTGCCAGCAGAGGATGAATAATAGCATGATAATCACTTTTCACTAATATAAAACTGAGTGTTTTTTCACAAAAAAAATTGCATATAATAAATGACTATAAGATACAGAATTTTTAATTAATAATGAAACATATTATAATGAATATGTAATGAAAAACATTTTTTTTTTTTTACACTTTTTTTTTTAATGACCAAAAGTGCAGGAATAGATTCATGATAGACCAGATGTGAATCTAAAATACATTTTATATGTAGGCAAAAATCATAAATCTAGTGTCTCCTCTACTCACCTGCAGCTTTAGCTGGTTTATAGCCTGCAGGGACTCCTCCAGCAGACCCTTGTAAAACAATAAACATACAGAGTATTGACTTAGGCTACTCCTAGTTGTAGTGATGTATGGATACAGTTGTTTTTGTCAAGCGATTCATCATCTGACTTTCACTGAACTCGTCACAGGACAACAGGAAAGCAGGCAGTGGCATCCTGTGCTGTTTTGAGTTTTCAATGCAATGTAGGCAGTGAGGTGTAGTATGATTAAACCACAGAGCTGAACATGAACTGTGTTATAAGGAATCAGATAGCTTTGATATATTTAATTTAAAGAAGAGTTGTTTATTAAGTTATGCATACAACATGCAGGGAACTGTCACAATCAATTATTAAGAAACAGTTCATCGTACAGTTTTAGCGTTTCATAGCTGTTTATGTGTTTGGCTTAATGTTGGTGAGACAGAAGACTGAATGAGGATACTATCTGTGAGAACTATTTTCAATCATTGAATCATATATGCCATGTGACCCTAAAGATGTACATTTCAATCATAAATCGTCAGATTTGCAACAAATCTTTTTTTTTTACTTCCTCATTTCTTTTATTACAGACCAATATTTCTGTAACCTTAGAACTTGTCAACTAATTTTACATTTTTACACATTGTGTAACTATTTTGACTTTGTATGTTGTATGCTTTTACCTGGAAAGAATCCAGTTCCTGGTCCAGTTCCTGGTCCAATCCCAGCACCTTGTGGTACATACACACCTGGAACACACAGAAACACAGAAAAGCTTAAGGTCACCCTTTATAACCAACACTTTGGACAACAGTAAAAAGTGGCCAAACTGTTCTCAGCCATCAATTCTTTTTTATTGCTACACTTATAAAACGCATTTCCAAACAATGATCCATTTATTAGATAAACATTCTCAAACACTTTCATCATCTGTGACCCAGACAGAAACACTCAAATCTGTCCTTGGCATTAAAATCCTTACAAGGCCAATGCAGTGATTGGGTCTACAATGAAACGTGAACACAGCAACCCCAGCCAGAGTCAGGGTGAAGGCAAATATTGAGTAAATAGTATTGGTTTGATTAGGAAAAAAATCTTATTTTTTTATTCTGATTAGGAAATAGCAGTTGGAGGCCCTTCTCAGAAAGCTGCTGATGCTCTGCGGACATCCCTCAACCCCCACCCTACACCCCCTAGCCTAATTTCTGGCTGGATTTCTGGCCAGCGCCCAGAGAAACTCCTGAGATGGTTGTTCTGAATTCCAGACATGGTGGCCTCATGTATGTAAGAATCGGCAACAGCAATAAAAGAGAGGGAGGATCAAAAAATGCCTGCAGTTGTTATGGGATGACTAACAGCTAAATCCAACGAGACCGCTGAGCTAAAGCCAAAATTACAAAGTCGTATTTTTGAAAGGGAAAACCCTGGTTTATAATACTATAAACACAACGCAATGGAGAATGGTGTGGCAAGACCACAACGATTATGTTTAATGGTTCTTAAAAGGTTTTGTAAGGCCAATTAATTCATACCGCGTGTGAAAGACGTTTCTGTGTTTAATAGAGAAAACTGTGAACACTGAACACTTTCAGTTCCGTCCACTGAGTGTTACCATTCGATTATGAACATTATGAGGTATTACTATCTGATGTAGATGAATCAAAATGTATGATGCCATTAAAACATGAGCCAAAAAATACAATATCTATGCCTTTTATTAAGTTTGTCTGCGTAACACTGATGAAGGCGTCAACTTTTTTAGAAACACAATGATGTCTATTTTTTGCTGTACTGCTGAGGTCAAGCAGAAATTCAGTCACATGCAGTTAACGGAGGGAAGCAGTGCAGTGAAATTCAGAAGTCGAAACTGTTGGATGAGTTGTAAAAACAGAGCATTTTATCAGATTTTTAAAGGATACTAAGTACAAACAAATATGGTAAACATTGCTTTTGAAGAAAATAAGGAAGATAGTACACCGTCATATTTTCTTAGAATTTTGCAATGCACTTAAAGTCTGGTAAGAGGAAGGAAATATATCCCTATTCGATTTTAAGGCAAAACTGAGTCCACGGGTTTACAGAGAGTATGGTCCTTTACAATGTTGGCCAATTTCTAATGGTTTAGGTTAATTTTCAGCAGCAATATAAATGGTAAAAGATATGTGCTATGGCTTAGCCAGAAAAAAAATGACTCAATGGGATGAATAAATCAGCGCATGAGGAAGGGTTGTCTTTGATCTCACAATGACAGTGAAGACCTGGGGACAATGACAGAAATATAGAGAATTGTGTAAAGAATGGTCAAACACTAAGACAAATAAGTTATTCAGTTGTTCTGCATCAGGCGGCAAAGTCGATGTAAGAAATACGTGTGTGTTTTTGTTTGTGTCTCTCAGTTTGCCCACACTATTGGCTTCATGGCAGAAACTTAAGGTTCATGCACCACACGTTGAGTTTAGGTTGATTGTTCTCGATTCTGCCCGTTCATTCCAAAATCAAAAGGAGGATTTCCTGTCTCGGCACTGCAAGCGAGGCAAGAGGGAGTGCGTGTCTACTCCACTTTTCCTTTTTTCTTAGAATCCCATCAAGCTTCTGTACCACATTTACAGAGTGCATTAGGTTCATTTAGATCCTTCATCCAAAATTTGGCAAACACTGACTTCCGCAGAGTGACATGACCTGCCTCAGTAAATTTGAAGATTTCTTCATGATCGTACCAATTATCCTCTTCATAATCATGCTCTTACGTTCCTTGTGAAATCAGCCAGGTCATGGGAATGTGCTGGAATGTGTTTAAAGGACAAGATGTCTCACAAAACGCAAGGGATTAGATTTCATAGTTATCTCCAGTTTTTGTTAAGAGTGAATTAGGTTTGTGGGTATAAAAACCCTGTGAAAATGTTTGAAATAATAGTATCGCCTTTGGTCTGATCTTGTTGAAGCGATGGCTCATCCATTAAAATATTGGGGTAAAAGATATATGACTATCAATGTACAGATTAAATGTAAGTAAGTCTTGTGTTTACAAACCTAAATAATCAGAGGATGACGGGTTAGAAACGATTTCTTAAAACTGTTATTCAGCTAAGGACAGGTTCAGCGCAAGAAACATGTAGTGGCTCTGTTACAGGCTCGAGCAGTTAATTAGCGTCAACTGCCATTAGTTAAAAACAATTACTGTTAAACTTAATAGACCTCTTTATGGTTGTGGTTACAGACCAGAGTTCCTCTGAGTGCATTAGGAGGGTGATGATGTACATGCACTCACAGGAATCCTGACAGTGATTTGAATTTATCTTCACTCCACCTTTGACTTGAATGTTGTCCAACTTTCAGACTGAGAGTGTCAGTGAGCGAGGAATGCAATAAGTCATCAGCGAAAGAGAAATAGGTCAAATGGTTATATAAGGTACAGTGTCTAGAAGTGACATGCTGAAATGTCCTTCATTGTATCAGTGTTACATGTAATTACAGTGTCTATCAAGTGTCCAAACTATCGTATACATGTTTCCCCTGTCAAGATGTCCATATGGGTCTCACATGGGTTACTGATGGGCTGGAATGTGTGTCCCTTTTTTGCAACAGAACAGTTTTGCCATGTGGGTCAAAAATTGAGCCTAAATGCAAAACCTGTTTTCAACCAACCAGTGGGAGCAGCTGTTTGTTAAAAATGACTTAACCCATCAGTCACAAGCTGACAGACTGAAAGGTCTGTGTTCAGCGTCTTGTGTGGTAGTTTTGCATCATGTTAATTTTATATTTTTCGGGGGGGGAATTGTACAATGGTAAATTGTTAGTCAGAACTTGCTTTGTAGTATAAAGCTAAAACCAATAACTGTTTTTTCCATGGTGCCTCCCATGTTAATGACAAGATTTACAATTGCACTTCATGACTCTTAAAAGTTTAACTGTTACTTCATTTAGAAACAAGCCGCTGAGTAATGTGACATTTCCATGACCCTTTGCTGCGCTAGTTTGGAAATTGGCCTTTTACAAAATAATGAAATGCCTTTAAGTTGGTGGAACAATTTGCATGCACTTGTGAGTAACCTCACAAAGTGAATTATCGAGTTTACCATCCTTTACAAGAGACTAATAGCACCATTATCAATTATGATCACAGTGCTGTGGTCTACATAGTTTTCGGTCTTAAGGAGATGTGCTCACACCACTTTAACCACCTGCAGTTACACAACTCTACGCCACTATTGCAATTATTTTTAAGAAATAAAAAGAGGTTTTGGCAAACTCGCGACTGTTGTGTTCAGACAAATCCAAAACCAAGTTCCCTTAAGAGGAGGTTTGGTTCTCACTTTTTGGAAAGCTTTCATAGTGCAACCCAAAGCAACAGTGCAGTAAAGCAAACACAGTGGTTGCTGGCACCCTCACATCTTGCATTATCAGACATATGACAGCTGGCCTACTATCAGTCACCCCTGCTCTGTCTATTTTCCATTGCACTTTAGAGGGTGGAGGAGGAAAGTGTGAAGATTATCAAAGAAAGTGAAACATTTTGATGGGAAAATCAATTTGCACTCACTCTGACCTGACTCCATCTCTTATTTCTTTACTTGTCCCACTGACACTTATTTGAAGCAGGACATCAGTTTGAGGAATGCAGCAGTAAACAAACACAAACCCAGAGGAACCCCGTCTTGTCATGGTTCAATTTCTTGTGTTTGGGTGTCTTGTGTGAAGCCTTGCTGGAAGCTGAGAGGACATCATGACAGGATAAGGAGAGTTAAGAAGCCTTTGAAACTAAGACAGGGTTTGGAACAGCTGTGGACTCTCCTATCTGAGTTTTCCAAAGCTGGACATGATGACAAATGAAGATAACAATCAGCACATGTGAAAACACAGAAGCTAGAGGACAAAGTTCATATCATAATTTCAGTCCAAAAACTGATATAAAGTAATTGATCATTTATTTGACAAAATTGTATTTTCCAGGGACCATTAAGGGCCTCATCGACTATTTATTTTATATTAATAAGTCCCAAAACTCCATTTATTTACCTCTTGGAAAGAAAATTAAACCAGCCAATGCAAAACCTGGAATTCAAATATATTACTGGTATGTATTGACTGTTGGAAAAGTAAAAAAAGAATTTGAAAGAGCACTTTCTGTCTTCAAATCTGGTTCCTTTCTTTGGCAATACCATCCCCATAAAAAATGCAGCTAAAGCATTTGAATGATGAGAAAGATCATGGCTGAGTGAAATATCCATCATCAGATTCATAGTTATTATTTTGACGTTTACTCTTTACTTTGATCCTGGCGAGGACAAAAGCAGTTTACAAAGTGTAACAGGGAAAGCAAAGAATGTATGATTTATACATATGTGGGAATGGGGCATGTTCTGTAGTAGTTGTAATCCTCAAACAAAACGAAACACACAAAAGAATGCTGTTTTGTTTTGTTTGGACCAACTTATTGATGCCAAAGGCCTGAAGGTGCCATGTTACCCCCAGCCTGTCCCACAAAGAAAGTGCACTCCAACTAATAAAAAACAGAACACAATGTTTTCATTTCGGAGGATTCTGATTACATAGACGTCATTTGTTTTGATCAGAATTTCTCTCTTTTCTATTTTACTCTACGTTATTGAAACAATATTTGTATTCTTATGTTGTAATGTTGATTGTAAACCAAGAAAAGCTCTGACATGATCAGGCAGTGGCGGGTCAAGATGAAAACATTCCTCACAGGAGCCATTTGAGATTGCTGGCCCAGCGAGACCGCTCGAGGAGACCTCACAGCCTGGTGAGGGCTGTTTGCAGAGTGGCTTGAATGAATCATCTGAGTTAATGTGCTCCTTTGTTGAACACTTGGCACTGGTGTTCTGCAGAAGAAACATCCCTGGGGGAGATGTTAGGACTTACATTCATCCACAACTAAAGAGTAAGAACTAAACATTTACGAAATGGTGTTTTCTAGCACTGTTAAGGATTTACTACTGCATCGTCTTTACTAAAGGTAGATTGTCAATAACAAAATAAATTATGTGAATGGTGCTTAGGTGATGTTCTCTAGAACATTTGCAGTGATATACTTTGATATACATATCTATAGAAACAAACTATCCCTCCAAAACTCTGCTCTGATACCAACTTGATCCTTACAGAAGTTTCAGTAAAACTGGAGATACAACTATTTGAAAAAAAAAAACAACCTTATCCCTTCTGGCAAGAAGCTTTAATGCAGAGTGTGACTTCCCAGCCATGCAACCTGCTTTGATGTAAATCCGAAAACAGTGGATCAAATAAGCCAATCTCCTCCTAACACTTTCCCAGGATTAGTGCCAGAGTGAGACACAAATAAATGGAAAAACAGTGCTTTCACAATAGCAAACCTTAGTCAGTCAGTGCTTGCAACCAAAGGGCTCCTTCCCACATGAGTACTGAATGAGATCACCTCACTGCAAATTACACCAAACCTCTCTATATTAACAAATTAAAATGCTTTTGCAAGTCCAGCATTAAAGAAGCACAATAAATTGAACAAAAACTGTACTGCCTAAAGTATTCGGGTCTTACACAAACTGCAGTTTAAATGGTCTATTCCTTTAAGTGCACGGTAAGCCTGTTGAACACTGGGGTGCCTCTGTGTCACATTAAACCAGTGTGCTGTGGTTGGCGCTCAACCTTTCCAGCAGACAGATTAGAGCCAGAGGTGTACACAACACACACAACCAATAAAGCCTGAAGCAGCACTTGCTTGGGGAATTAAGACAATCGGTTTGGGTATCTACCAGCAATGCTTGGGTAATGCTGCAATTCATCACTAGTGTTATGTGACAGCCAAGTCATACCATCCAATATGAATTAGTTTATCTACAGCCAGCCGATAGTCACTGATTAATGTATTGAATCCTCTGAAGTCTCAGGGTTGAATCTGACCAGCGCCAAATCAGGCAAACTAGCTTCCAGCAGTACTAAAGCAAACATTCCCCAACCTCTTTAGTTCCTTGGAGACTTTGAAGGAACATGGCAGCTATTTTTCCCTCTTCATCACCTACTGCTGCTCAGAATTGTGCTATTAAAAGTGGCAGTCATAAATGCCAAACTATGGCAGAGTACACCAGTTAGAATTTAAAGCTTTCTGAAGGAAACATTTTTCAGGGTACAAATCAGATGAACTGAATAAGTGATCTGGGCATTTACAAGGTTAGCATAAACAATAAAAAGCAACCTTACTAGCTTACTTTCATTAGTTCAATAAGGGAATAAGCTTGATTAAATTCCTGAGGGAAGGAATGTAGTCAATGAATTTTATCAACCGTCCAAGCCTGGGTCTGATTAAGTTATCAAATGCAGCAATAAAAAACAGAGGCCACTGAGCCCAAGCTGCCTCCACACAAATTTATAACCTCCAATTCACTAAGACATATTTTGCTTGTTTGTTCAAAGTAAGCCTGCCTCCTACAAAGTAAAGGGGAGAGACAACACACATATTACAGTACCTACTCAAGGTCATAAGATGCTAGACAGGGCGCTAATTTATTAACAAACTCCTTCCCAGATGTTTCCTCTTGGACTGTAACTCATTTACATGTGTCAATGGAAATCATTCTGACAGCCTGTACACTCTATCATAGTTCAAGGGGTGAAATTCCCAAGCATCAGAGTTTTTTCAGTGTAGAGGCATGCAATGAGGGGACTGGGTCTTAATGAGGTTCATGTTACTCAAAGATAATTGACCCTTGGACCAATCTGAGATCGTTTTCTTTTTTTTCAGTCAGAGAGCACACAGACACAGATGGACCTAGTTTGTGCGTCACAAAAATGCTTGATATGGATGGATTCAATGTTTTTTTTTTAGATCAAAGTTGTGCTGCTAAGCCAGTTTTGATATTTGTTGGCTGCCTTAATGGCTATATATCTTTGTCTGAATGCACTTCTCAAATCCCAAATGAAAAGTGGCTGGCACAATAAAAGAAAGGGATCATATCTTAAGACATAGAGAAAAGAAGGGGAAATGTATTTTTGCATGAAACAATCTACAACCTGCAAAAGAAATCTGGTATACCTTGCCATCTTGATCAAATTAGAGGGGGTAAAAACAGACAAATGGAAAGAATTGGTCTTTATATGGACAAAATATTTCTACCATATCAAACACAATGCATCTGAAAAGACATTTGGAAACTGGAAGATAATAAACATAAACAGCTGTGACTTTTAAGCAAATAAAGACAACCAAAAATGTCTTGACTCCAGTATATCCAGGCCTAGATGCTTAACATGTTTTCCAGGTGAGGACTGAATTACTAAAGAGAAACTCAGCCAAAACACGGACACGGATCCAAATCAAAGCCCTGCAGAAAAGGCCAATGCACAGGCTGAATGAGAGTGAGAGGAAAGGCATGATTACAACCTCTCCCTCTCTCTTTGACACATACTCACTGGATTCTAATCAGTACAGGACAATCTTCAAACTTCTAAGTACCATTCTGTCAAAGCTGTAAAACTGACACACATAAACAATCGTCCAGCAGAAAGTTTATCAGGGGTGGATTTAAACTATGTTGTTTTGCTTTGTGGAAAGATGAACCAGCTGGGACTTTTTCTTCCGGACATGTGTATAGGATAGCGACTGCAACTATGCAGACATATGCATGTGCAACTATAGGAAATATGCAGTGTAATGCATGCAAAGCACCATGTATAGGGTTTATTTGTGTGCAGAGGATCAGCCAGACTAAACAATTGATGAGTGTGGAATAAAGGACTGATTTCATTTTTTAAATTACCAAACCAATTTGAAAGTGCAGAACTGTCTTTGAATGTCTAAATTAGTATAAGAGATGTTAATATTTTTTCATATCATTAACAATTATACCACAATAATAGAAGAATATATAGCTTATATGCAAAAATTAAACTTTTCATAGGATGCTCAGTCTTCACTCCCCAAGTGAGGAGGAGGCAGAGACACAAATAATGCACCTGTTCAAAGGCTGTGACGGATGCAGTAAAAAGTTGTGGTTCAGTTCACCTGCAGCATACACTTACCTCCTTGAAGAGAGGGCTGAATCAGTGCAAGGAGACAGAGTCCAAAGAAGAGCAACAGAATGTTTCTGTTAGCCATCTCGCTCCAAAATGCACCACCCCTCTCCCGATCAGCTGGTTTTATTCTCGATTCACTAAGTGCCACAAGCTTGTAATCTTATAGAGTTGGAAGAGAAATAAAAAAAAGAGGGAAAGATACGGGACTATGAGTAATTAAGAGAGAGAAAGGACTCTGGTTCAATGGAGATCACTTTGCTTTTTTCCTCCTCTATGTCTGGTGTTGCTGTTTTTATTCTGGTCACTCCTGCCAACAGTACAGACGCTGCTTGCCAGCGACTAAAGAGAGAGCGGGAAAGAGACACACACGGGGAGTGAGGGAGAGGGAGAGAGAGAGAGAGAGAGAGAAAGAGAGAGAGAGAGAGACAGCCCTCCCTCCCTCTCATCCAGAAGGAATTGAGCTGTCTGCCAAGCATTTGCATGGATACTGATTGGACTTATCTATAAGAGTCAAAAGAGAGACTGAAGAGGAGCAAAGCACAATCCTAGAAAATGATCTGTTCTCTGTAGCTCTAATTTCTGCTGGTTTGTTTTCAACACATACATTTTTTTTAGTTTCTTGCTACAGAAGTCTTTGACGGAGAGGGAAAATAACACATCAGCATACTGTATGTTCACAAAATAGCAGAGAAAGTTATTACAAAGTCACTGGGAGCCATGAATTGGCTGGAAGCAGCACTGTGCTGTGCCTGCTAGTTTTAGAAGCCAGTCCCAGTGGTTCAGGAACTATACCCTTTTTTAAACAGGAGCCAAGCTGATAGTATAGCAAAAACGTATGGCTGCCCTCCGTCATGACACATGTACATCAGGGGTCGCCTGTATCTTCAGACCAACAAAGCAGAACAGCAAAGACATTTAGCCTCACTCTAACTTCTAAACTATGTGTTGCAACTCCTGCCTATTTACCAAATACAGTAACGACAAATCACAATAGAGGATATCTGAAAACACCTGACTGTTGGGCTTTTCACATCTATCAGGAGTCAGGACATATCCTCACCAGACACCTCACTGCTGACAGATCTGCCACTGTCCATCTGTTCTACCCTGGGACACGTTTTTTGGATTTCAAGTAAAGAAGTTCAGTGGACTTTTTACTGGCAAGAGCTGCAGCCAAAGTCATTACTCCCTCAGACACAAACCTGACAGACTGGGCTGTTGCATGCATGCTAATGAGTTCTGCTTTCCAAGACACACAGTATCCTTCAGAGTAGTGACGTTTACAATAAGTGTCCGTATTCCCTCACGCTGACTTCATGAAGTTAGGTCAGGCAACTTAAGGTAGGAATGTGTTTGCTTTACCTTGCCGTAGTCATTCAACCAGGGAATTTTACAAATGTTTCATTCATACAGCGTACAGCTAATCTGTTTGTGATGTACATTTGTCATGAAACCTATTCAACTCATAAAACAATGATGTTTACACTTATTTGAGTACATTATTCCAGAGGTTTTTCTTTTAACAACAGTGGTAAATCAAATTATCACACTATTTTTATTATTAGACTGAACCTGAGTAGTTTAAAACACAAGGGTCGAATTGATTAGATTACAACCTACAGTAAATGTTACAAAAAAGCATGAAAGACATTGGTGAAGCAGCACTAAGTTGACATATATTACATAATTTCATTTTAAACGAAAGGGGTCCAATAAGTACATCCTATCAGCTAAAAGATTTTATTAACACAAGGCCAAATCCTGACTTGTTTACTAAACTAGTCGTCTCAAACACACAAAAAAGAACCTTGACAAATGTTCTCTGTGATCGTGAATTGCACACAGTTTAAAACAAGAAACTATGGCTGGTGGTTAGGTGTGATACATTTGTTTGGGCAGATACAGTTTACAGGGGTCAACTAATCGTCATGGGGAACTGTAAACGTTATCGTATGTTTTTCTGTCAGCTATAGCATGCTAGCTAACTTAGTCACAGAAGTTTCTGATAAACAACATTTCTGATAAGCTGTTGTTGACATAGAAAGGTACTGACGTGGGGAGCCGGATAGCCACTCGGTAAAATCAAGCGACATATATACAGAGGCTATAGTTCTCAAAACGGGCAGCTCAGGTTCTTTGTCACAGACCAAGTGGGCAAAATAGATTTCTCATCTGACTGTTGGGAAGAGCAAATCAACTCACATCATCCAAAACTATAATCGAATTTACATGGTGTGTGTATGTGTTCACTGCTTTGTTTAGTTTGATGAAGTTATTAGAGTTTGCTTTGCAGGGTATACCTGAGATCCGCCATTGTGGTCGACCACGCACTTCAACCTACAATTTCCTAAAATATTCCTACATCATAAATTCTTGAATGATGATTTCAACCAGTGAAACATCTGTATTATTCAGTGAACTCATCAGATGACAAAAACCACAATGAATGATTCCAAAAAATCCATAATAGTCAATAACAAGGAAACATTTGAAGTGCTCTCAGCGCTGCTTATGATTCCAGTATATCATTAGTTACAATCCAAACATCAGAAGGACACTGACCTAATACTGTATCCTGCAGGATACTTTTTTTTCCATGTTTGATTGGAGACCAAAAACCCCAGCTGAGCAGTCTGTTTGGGGAGCTAAAGTGTATTCTGGATGAGAGTGGTGTTTTTCTCCATCTATTTGCAAGTCTAAGTTTCTATTTTAGCGCATGTCTTGTATTTCTCCACTGGGCTACTTTGGATTCTGTTTTTGCCAAAAGGCTCAGTTTGAACAAGGAATTTGGTTAATGTAAGGTAACACAGAAATCGTTCTTATTAGTCATACTATAAACAGTGTTTCCTTCAAACAATACATTTAGTGTGATTGCGTGACAAAGTACATCATATTGTAGTTTAACTAGTGTGACTTTGGTGGAAATTGGAAATGTCTTGTTTAACCTTAGTCTGGTGTAATTACTAGTTAGCTGTACACAGCAACAGAGTTTATTGGACTGCACATTTTGTCCTAAAATTTAAACGAGGGGCTCTACACAATAGTGCAAATGTAACTGCTTGTTTATATTTATGCATAGAGATGTCGAAATATTTTGGCTTATCGATCAATATGACAGACTTGAAAATGTGTAAAGCAGCTACTTGACGAGCATTAATAAAATAAAGGTTGGTTTGTTTCCAGTTCCCAGGTCACTGGCCAATCATATCCTCTGATTATGAGCCTATTAAGTTCAGATATAAGAAATGTCCCATGCACCTAAATCATTATGACAGTTTGGGCCTTCTTTTTGCTTTTATCACATTACATTTCAAAACAAGCAAAAACATGCATGCCTCCTTAGTTCTCTCTTGGGGACATCCAGGGATTACAAAAAGACCCTTGCTTAATTGCACAACATCTGCAGGCACAGTTGGCTGAGCATCACAGTATAATCCACTTCAAACTCCCAAGTACTTTTGGCTTTTGGCAGAAGGGAAATGAAGTCTGTCAAGACAGCAGCTGAGGTCATCGCCAAAAACCATATCTGACCAAATAAGACAGAATCTAATGTGTTGGGAAAACAGTTATCATAAAACCCACTGTGTCTGAACTGCTTGTTTAATTTCAAACAGTATATATCTTCAGTGTAACCTTTTGTATATGTTACACATATGCCACGTTATAATGGAAAAAAATGACTGACAATGACGCGTAAAGCTACACTGATGATGGGACTGAACATTATTGAAAAAGATTGACATTGCAATACTTTTATTATCTGTGGTATTTATTGCAATATATATTAAAAAAGGAAACTAAACCAGATAAATGCAGTGTCTTCTTTATGAACATCAACTGAAATTTCAATTAAACAATTCTTCTTTTAATCCTCTTTATGTCATTTTCTGATTTCAAATCTTAACCACTAAAAGTAAACAATCAGCGTCCCATCTGCTACGTTTACAGTCCATACGTATGGCCACAGCATTAATGAACGAGGTTCTGCTGATAGCGGGAGTAAACTCATTTCAAATCTGTAATTGAGCATCTGCCTCAAGCATCATGCTGGTGTATCCGTGTCTGCAGTAGTGTCACCTGTAGCCTATACATTTAGGGGACACACAGACTCTGGCTGCACAGTGGTCGGTTCTCTTACTACTGATGGTGATATCAGAATAAGTTATAGTATAGATTAGCCATGGAAACAAGAAAACTTGCAGATTTGGTTTGCCTCAAACAAAATAAAAGTGTTGTCATACACACACACAAGCACACACACACACACACACACACACACACACACACACACACACACACACACACACATAAACATATATAGTATTGTCATTGTCTGATATAGACAATGGCTCCAACCAACTTGTACTGTAAGTACATGATGTCACAAATGACACATTTGACATCTGCTCCGTGAGCAGAAACATTATTACCTTAACTGGTTGCATCCAAGGTGAACTGACCTGGCTCTGTGATGCTCTCAGTTTTACATGGTAAGTATGTTGTTTTCTCGTGTACTTCTTTTTGAAGGAGAGAGAATTACTGTTTAACACTCTACACATGGACTACTATTGGTACAATGAACCTTTGTTCCGTTGGTAAGTGTTTACATCTTGTGGTGGGGTGCTGTACTGACTCAACCCCTAGATTGTTATCATGTAATAAGCACAGACTGAGGTTGGCCAGCTGTGATGGGTGGTACCACCATGACAGAGATGTTTGAATCTTCTTTAGATCTGAAGTTGACACTGTTCAGATCATTTTGACATCCATACACTCTTTGTTTTAAGCTACCAGAAAAACAACACCTAGAGAAAGTACACCAGAGTTAGACTTCAGATGGACTTATTCTGTCAGCCTTTGTCCAGAGGGACACCACAATGTGAAATCTTCACTGATTGATGGATGAAGAGTGTGCAGCGGTACATAAAACATCTTTTCAATTGCACACACGCACGCACGCATGCGCGTGCACGCACACACACACTAACACTCACACACACACACACACACACACACACACACACACACACACACACACACACACACACACACACACACGTACACTGGCCTACCTCCAGAGTGTGATACACACATCCAGACCACACTCCAGATGTGGTTTCTTTGCAGTTAGCATTGCTCAGCGTATGAAGCAGGTTCCAGTGAAGATCAGATCTAAGCCCAGGCACCAAGGGAAAACTGATGAGTTCTGGTAAGGGTCAGAGCAGGCAGCAGGGTGACTCATATTTGGCATTAAAATATCCAGGACTCCAACTTTAAGAGAGCTTTGCATGCACTCAAATAACACATCCAATTCTCAAGGTATCCATTCTCCTTGAATTTTTTGCAGTAATCACTAAAATTGCTATGTGGGTTTCAGTCAAATACATGGCATAGCCAGCTTAGAGCTTAGAGTTTGGTTGCAGTTAGGGTAGAAAAAATTACAGATTAGGAATATAAGATCTTTATAGTGCCCCTTTTAACTCAGTTTATCTTTAAAGAGCTCTTTAGCTTAAAAAATAGGGGTTAAAAATAAACAATAATTCTTCACATCTTTAAACATGACTTGTGTAAAGTGACAGCACTTTCCATTATAAGCTGTGTGGTTAGAGCACTGATATGAAAGCTGGTTTTGTTTTAGTTGGGTTACGTGTAAAGTTTTTGGCTATGCACAGCTCTTCAAAGTGTCACATACAGGCAAGACTTTTTGGCTTCAGAGTTTAGGTCAATAAACTGGGGTGGTAAATTCACATAATTAAGAAGTTGATCAATTATAACTGTATTGGGAAGGTGGATACTAATGTGTTTGGTCAAAAAGTAAAATTGCATTCACTATTTTTCTATTGACAGGAGATCTTTTTTTTTAAGTTTGTGAGCTTAAGTTTTCTTACTTGAAAGGAATACTTTATTAAAAGACATGATAAGATAATATGTCCGTTGCTACAAGCGAGTGATGAGCAGGATTTGCGTGACACATCTATGGCAGAATTCACACGGGAGGAAAATGATGCTTGAATACTTGAAGAATGTTTCATTTTTGGCTTATCAGACTTTCTCAGGCTTTTTGTGGGACTCGGGCAGGAAAGTCCGGCAAAGTGCCACTTAAGACTGGGAGAGAGTATAGGCAGCAGAGTTCATGGGCAATAAAAAATATGCAGATTAAACTGCTTTTCATCATGTCAGTGGTGTCCAGCAGTCGTCAAACTTAAGATACCACAACCATTAAATAAGATGTTAACAACATGCTGTTTTGGTTTTACCTAAGACGTGGGAAAACAGATTAACTTGGGCACTATTTTTTGGCCCTCCCATGCATTTCGTCACATTTTCACAGCATAAAAAGCCAACCCTGAGATTAATTAAGAAACAATGAAACTGAAATTTCCTGTTTCTACAGATCAAACATATGTATTTACAAAAAACCTCTAAGTGAAATCCATTGGACGTCAGTTTAACCCCATTTCTCAGGGCTCAATTAAGTGCAGTGATACTCATTTCCGACAGGCAGAGTAACACACTTCCTTGACATTGTTATAACTTCCTTATGTCACCCCTATCGGAACTCTTTGAGGCCAGCTCTGTGGCCGACAGAAGGGAGTTCACCACATATGATAAGTCCTAAGTACATTAGTTGACTTTGTATGTACTCTTGGTGTGTGAACATGAATCCCCATGGACAAAAGATTGAGACGAACTGGGCCAATCCAAAGATAAGCCAGCATGTTCTCACACCAAGTCAAAATCTGTCACTCTCAAAGGAGAAACTTTCCAAAAATGTGCTTTTAAAATAATGAAAGGGAGCAAAGACATCCACTCCAGGAACTTACTGGGACCTTTATCTTTCAGGAGGTTTGTTTTTTGTGACAAAATGTAGCATGTTCTGCTCAATCTTCATCTGAAACTATGTAAAGAGCTTACAGGAAAAAAATGTGAGTCCAAAACATCCTTTGGTTTAAAAAGATTACAAGGTGCATGTCTATGTGTGCATATACAGAACAACAGATAATGGTGTCACCGTGATCTGCAGGTTAGGTGCATTCATCTACAGATATTACAAAAGCAGTAACATCTAGTTTAAGGACAGGTCTGTCAATCCAAAGCAACAGCCATTAAAACCTTATCCAAGGGAAAAAACTGTTCAATTCAACCACTAGGGGGAAGAAAAAATCCAAAAACAAACCACAACAACTGAGCATCTTGTGGATAATAAGGCAGCTAACACTTTCCTATCTGCACATCCATCAGAAACAGAGCATCATTGTCTTTCACCTGCAACTTCTTACTTCAGTATTAATGTATATTGCGTCCGCATCATGCGAGCTCATGGGAGTGGTTTTCCACTGCATCGTCTAAGACTTGACGGCTGATCAAACTTTGACAAAGAGCTGGAAGAGACTACAGCCTGCTGAGATATCCATAATAAATTAGCACAACATTACTAAAAGCTCTTAGTAATGAAACAGATAAACAAATAGGACTTTAACTTTGAATTGAACTTAGAAAGCAGTGTCAATGCACATTAAAGATATTGCTCAGCAGCACCATAATATATCAGTGTCATAGAAAAATACAGTAAAATCCAAGTAAAAACAACTGAAGACTTAATGGCACTTAATGAGAGATACCGTAACTCTGAATGGCAGCTGCAGTAGATTCCAGTATCAACAGAGTAAATGGTGGCCATAACCCTAGAGTAATACATTATGAATATAAAAATAACATTTTACAAAGGGAGAGAAAAATATGACTATCTCCTTCTATGGTATTTGAAAATATGTTAAAGGCACGGGTCATGTCATCATTAACAAGTTAATGTTTTTTTCTGTATTTAACCACAAACCTATTTATTTGTATTCGGTGGTGATTTCAGACAAGTTTGATCTTGGGTTATTTTTTCATGCCAATCATACACATTAGTTATCCCAGAGAAGAAAAATGCTTAACAGTTAGATTCTGCTTGTATGCTTCTATTTGTTTTGCATTATTGCCTTTATAATTGTAAATTCATTGACTTAACATTAGAACAATTATTTGTAGAATTGACAGCTCTTTATGAATTCTCTATAGGCACAATTTATCATTCTTCCAATGTTGCTCTCGCCATTAAAAAAACTAAACATTTCCTGTGTTTCAAATACATCACACTAGTAAAGCATCCTTCTTTAACATAGCCAAACCATAAACGAAAGAGTACTCAAGTTTCTCACACTGGCCCTCACTTATCAAACGTACGTACGACAGAAAAATGGGTGTACGGTCATTTCCACGCAAAGTTCGGCACTTATCAATTTAGACGTGAGCGGAGGGTACGCTCAAATCCCACGCCAGGTCTCAGCTCATGTACGCACGTTTTCAACCCAGTGTGGACTTGCGGTGCAGCAAATCTGTCTGTGTCAGGAATCATTAGATCATACTGCAGTGCAGACAGACAGATAGAAGTTCACAGATTTATTGTTAGATAAGATATGGCATCTAAAATGTATTTTACATTACGCTCCACCTCAAACGATCTCTGTAGGCTATATTGCTTTTTAAATATTGTTGAGCAGCGCGATCTGTCAGGTGATTTCTTTAGTTGTGTGTTATATTTGATGAATGAATGCTTTTTAAATCGATTTATTTTAAGGATTAGAGAGGCTGCTTTCAGTAATTACATGTTAAACAGTCCCATGCGCACAGGAATATCCCTGCCGAAAATATTGAGACAAATTCAAACAGAGAAACTAGAGAAACAGTTTCTTTAAAAGGACAGAAAAACCTCCAGAGGAAACTAAATAAAACGTTTAGCCTCTGAAATAGGAAATATTTAAGAATACAGAACAGTAGATCATAACTAATCGGTATGTCCGGAGATTTAAATAATCAATAATACGCGGATGTGCCACATGCGTAATTGCACACAGCAGACGCACTTAGGACAGACTACATGTGACATAATAACGAATAAAGAAATCTGGGGATGTCAGACAGAGTCAGGACCTTCTTAGGCTATATGTAAGTGTTACATTCTTATGTTTGGAAACAAGGCTATTCAGATGAGAAATACACATTATACAGCGTATGGTCCAACACTTTATTCATTTGATGCCGGACGTTTCAGGTTTTAATTAATCTCTTTTAAAGTCTCATTAATGGCAAGCAGGAAGCCCGTTTGTGCAGCCGACGTTATCCGACACAGATGCAGGTTCGCCTGTGCCACTTGTGTCTGATATTGAGGCTGAACCGATGAAAGAAGCCACTCGCTCCTCAGTCTGGGATCATTTCAGGGGTCCGGCTAACATCCCAGACCGGAGGAGCTGCTTCTTTTAAGAGCCTCAAAACTTTAGCGATCCATGGTCTAACCACGTTTTTTTAAACTGAAAGTAAAAAATGTTGATTATATTATAGCCTAGATCATGTACGTTACATATCACGGATGTTTACATTTATTATTAAAAACTCCGTTGGAGTTTGGTTGTCCACACCAACGCTGTTGAGATTTCCTTGCAGACGTATTTCTTCTAATGCCCTTTAATTCTACATTTCAGGCTGCCTAACAACACAAAGTTATTGCTCTTTACTTCTCTTTGTTATGGTGTCACTCAGGTCATATCTCGTTTCTCTTTTTTTTTTACCGTATTACGTATCTCCATGCCGTAAACTCTGGGGGCGAGGACGGCTGAACCGTGAATATATAGGGGCGTGGTATTTAAATGACGATCGTTTCCAGCCGCCACACTTATCAACACCCGGTCATGCGTACGCTGTAATCAGCCAGATACGCACGTTTCATAGGTCCCACGTGGACCCTGTCGTATGATGATTTCTACACCCAAATCTGCGCTGGTTTCTACATCAGATTGATAAGTGAGGGCCACTGAGAGTAAAAATAATCAGGTGTATACTCTTTAAAATATGAAAAGTGTGGGCGAGTGAGGAGGGAACTCTGCAAACTGTTATCGTTATCTTGCAGCCTCTGTATAAACCCCTGGAATTGAAGAACGTGAATGGATTGGAGGGAGATTTGAACATGTTGTAAATACGAGGAAAAAGCTGAGTATTTGTTTTAAATCAATAAAACAACTGGGATCATAGAACTGTGATGCAGGGAAGAATACATGAAACAATTTAAACAGTTCATAGATAATCTAATAATGACATCAGCGAACATTTAACTTTCATTTATAATCCAAACATGTTACATACCGTATCAATCTGACTGCTCTGTTATTGCTTAGAAGTGTTCTGCTTTCAAAACTGAGTTCACTCGCTTGTTAGCATTTTAATACACATTTTAAATAAAGCTACAAGCAACAAGCTCTGTCTATTAACAAATGAATATAACAAACAACTAAACTAATGTCTTAAAACCAGATTTTCTCTTCACCAACCTCCTCTCTAACCACTGTAATGAAATGAGGAAACTGTCAGGCATTATCACTGTATTCAATCAGAGCATGAACTTTGTATTCAGTGGTGATTTCAGCCATATGCATCAGGTTGAACAATAAGCCACTGTCTGTGCGACACAAAGATAGACGTATGAAAGAGAACACAAGCGGTTTGGAGCAGAACACTTTTAAAGAAGAAAGCGTATCAAAGTGCATAACAGAGGCAGCTGTTTTGCTTAGCATATTCTGACCACACAGATAAACTAAGTTCTTCAGGCTTTCAAAAAGCAAAGCTGGGAGAACATGCATATAAAATGATTTATGTGTATTGAACAACACAATAAATCTTACCTCATTATTTAGTTGATCATTTTGTCTTTCTGTGATCCTGTTTCAAGATAAGCTACACTCTTAATACCACACCAATAAACAGTAGAGTGGCTACGATGCAATGATCATTACTGCACAGTAACAAATGGTCCCCTTCAAATAAACTGAGTTCATTTAGTTTTATAGCTTCCTTTCTTATGTACTGACTAATTTATGCACGTTTGCCTATTTTAAAGGTTTTTCCCCCTCTCTTAATGTGCATTTTGACAATTTCAAAAAAGTCTAAAGAATACTGGTCATAAAAAAACAGGCCTGCACAGTAAGCACTGCAGTGTATGCTCTGCTGAAAAGTCATTACATTCCCCATGCAGCTGCTAAAAACTGCATGCCAGGTCGGATGTTTACCTAGAGTGAGAGCATATCAGATAAAGTCCAAGCTCTCCCAACAACACAGTGTTGAATAGCACCACAATAGCAAAGGCAGGTAATGTACAACTGTATCAAAATGTCCAAGTTGACACATTTCAACATTCAATGACAGTTTCACAAGTCCCACATAAATCACCCTCAAGGCTTTTTTCTTAACTCTTCTCTGAATAGTGAACACTGTAACGGTAATAAATGGTAGTTTGGGGAAGTAAAAAGCCAAAAACGTTTCATCTCTAGCTACTTTCAACACATACTGCACTGAGGTCAGCTACTTTTGATCTAGTTTTAGCTTCAGTGCAGTCTTAAAAATTGTGCAAAGATTATCTGATTTAAATCCCAATTACACTGAAAACTAAATCCTTTTTAGGTTGCACTGAGTAGAGCTAAGAATAAAATAAATCACTGTGTGCTAAGGTAACAAAAAAGTGTCGAGGTTTGAAGTATTGTATTTAGAGACCTAATTAAGGAAAATAATAAGTTACTTCAGACATGTCCATATTTTATAATGTTAAAAAAGAGTAAAAATGAGTCTAGACATGTCAGATCTTTCCCTTATAAGTTGCATAATTATTTTGAAACCATGTCTTAACTTTGGATTGACTTTGCATGACACGCTTCTTAATTTAACACAAACACACACACCGTTGGGTCCCAGGCAGACAACTCCCCCATAGCAACTTCTACTGCCACTGGTGCAGTGTTATTCTGTGGGAAACACTTGATATCTTACAACACAAGCCAAAAGCAAATGGTAAATTCATGATAACACTTTTTAAAGTTGGAAATTCAAGGAAAATGGTCAAATCAGGAAATATCATCCTCCATAATCCTCAAAGGCGCCACAAATTTCCTTCCAGCCTTCCAGTCCTGTAATAATTCCAATTTGCACAGCTACACATTGCGAAATATGTAGCCCAAAACATGTTCTGCAGCCCTGTTGTTAATTATGACCCCTGTTCCCAAACTTCCCCAGGAGATTCTGTGCATAATTTAAACCATGTTCAATGAGAGTGTGCTGTACATCATCTAGCGTGCCGAGTGTCTGTATAAATACAGATTCCAAACACAGTGAAATCTACTCAAACTTCCCAGGGAAAAACATTTGCAAGACAGGTTACCCATTGCTCTTCATCTTAAAAACAAAACTGGGATTTTTTTTACTGAGAAGCGCTGGGATATATACCGGTAGATTCATCTATAAAGTTTGGTGAGAACGTCATTTAACTTTGTTAACATGATGATAATTGTAAAAAGTGTTTGCCGCCTGTGGCGTCGCTTCACGTCGCCTTCTGTCTTGGCCAAAAAGTTGCACTAGAACACACTCCAAAGACTACAGTCTACGGCCAACCACCACGTACGATCTGTGCATGCGTGAGGCGGCGGTAGTCCGTTGTTATGATACGAGAAGACCATTTTCACACCGCTGTCGCACATCACTCGTATTATAGGTAGCCTACTAATCGAGAATAATGTCTGATAAAAAGTTGAAAATGGCACTGGCATTGTCAGCCAGAAGAGGCGGAGGCGACAAATAAGGAGAAACCGCACTAATGGGACTAAGGGGCTTTCCTGAACCTGTGTCGAGAGCTGGAGATAAATGAAACCTCCGAAAAGCCAATCAGAGAGATTCCTCTCACTGACCGCTTACACCGATTCAACATGTCGAATCGGCAAAAAAAAGGCCAACGGGTAGCGACAAAGCTGGACACACTGCAAAAACTAGGGCGACGACCGCTTACTGACAGTCCAACTAGGACCAACGGCCCAAGATCTCTTTGGTGTCCATATTTTCTCTGTTTTTAAACTCTGCTGATACTATGAAGTTTGATTGAAGTCCAATCAACTGCAGCATCCAATCAACAAGTGATATCCAATAGGTGGGCGTGTCTGTCAGTAAAAATACTTCCATCAAGTCTGCTCTCGTGTATCCTCGTTCATCGGTCCTCTTTCCTCTGAGCAGCAGTAGGGCTTTGGAACAATCCTTAAAATGGCGAATGGGACCTATACTTCCAATTCGACCGAGAACCAAGGACACTTTAGACACACCAGTTACCGTGTACTGTGAAGGTTGTTGTTGTATCTTGTCTCAGGGTTCCAGCCTTTAGTCCCTCGTGTTTTTGATCTCACGTTTTCGATAGTTTTGGCTTTTGGCCTTTCTTCTTGGATACATGCTAGCAAGTTTTGGACTTTTGTGTACCTTTTTCTGATTAAACATGCTTTGATTTTTTTTTCCTGTGCCAGAGTCATGCATTTGGGTCGTGTGTTTGTGTTTTGGTGTGTATGGTTCATTGTAACAATGGTGCTAATTCAAAATGTTATAACTGCAGCACAATACTGTTTAAACCATTTTGCCCATTTCTTGAGGATAAAGTTCTTTCTTTGTGTCCAAACACACAATTCAGCCAATACTGGCACTGTATTTTCTACAGACATTTGTTCTGTTCACTCAGGGTGACAGTAACAGAAAAGGGCTTTAGTGTGAACATGTCCTCATTTAACAGATGCACTATGTAACAGTTGAGGCCTTTGCCTGAAAATCCCTTTGGCACATGGTTGCAGTTGTCCCACATTTGTATAATTGTGAGCTGGCCTGTTAATTTCTGAATGTGGTTCTTGGCATGAAAGTATGGATGATTAATGGGGCAAAACCGCTCCGTAATGTCTGTAATATGTCCACAGAACATGCTCAGGAAGGGTTTGGCATTATTGTTCTGTATGCGAGGTAATTTAGTAAGCAATGCCAGCTTGGTCCACCCTACCACCCCTAAAAAAAAAAACGTACATTCTCTGTTACTCCAGTTCTCCTGAAGAACCCCTTGTTCTCTTGTTTGCAGCTGCTGTGTTTGCCTGGGAGGGAATGACGAAAGGAAAATATGAACTAAGATGTGCCCAGGAAGTGCCAGGCTTTTTTTGTCTTGTTTTTTGAAGTAAATGTTGTCTGTTGTCAGCCTTTTTCATGTAAGTTTTTGAGCACTACTGTACACAAATTAGCTCATACATTACATTGTTTAACAGCAGTAACTGGTTTACTGATACTTCCAGGATGCAGTTTGGTCAATGGATTTAATAGCCATTGTAAACAAGTTAATTCACCCATAAACAATCTGTTTGAGATATAAAAACATGATTGCTGTTTTTGTTGTTAATTGTGTAAAGTGACAGTATCATACAGCTGATCTTTATTAAAAACACATTGTTAAAAGTGTCACTTGCTAATAAGATATTTGTGCTGTATAACGAGCGAGCTACGTTATATAAATTCAAAATTAAACATAAATTTAAATTATTCTCTCATAATTAGTTTGTATTTTTTAAATAAAATATTTAAAGAGCAGGACCCTTATATTTCAACAAAAAACGTTTTTCATTCAAAATCATTTTCCATGGGTTAATGAAAATGTAATTTATAATTCGGCTCATAATTCTTTGAAGGGTCAATACATGTGAGTGTCAATAAAACACATATCAGCAGAGGCTTTCTTCTTCAAAAGCAAAAAGGCTCAAATCTTGGCTCAACTTTCAGGTTTTTTTTAATCTTGAATATGTTTGCTTTGACATTACGTTAAGTTTTAGAAAATGTCCTTAAACAACCCTGCCGTTAAAGGAATGCACACTACATACATTTACAAAATGCTGCACCAGGAAGTCATTTGATTCTTTTCTGAGCAGTTCAACACGAGGAGGAAAAATATCACCCCAGATGGTTTGAGACCTGCTGAATTATTCTGATTGTCTCATCAGTTAGGATTCATTTTATTATCAAAACTACACCTTTTAGCATCACCTACGATGATACGATTCTTCATTCTTACATACACATGAATGCTGGCGAATACATTTCTCAATGCAAAACACAGACACACGGTCAAGCAAATCAAAACTCAGCTAAATGATGGCAATGAGGTTAAAAAAAGTGTCATCACACAGGACAACTGTTGCATACTGTACTGTAGAAGCATCACGCTAACTGAAATCATTCCCAAAATCATATCCAGACATGCAGATAAAGCGTTTCCAGTGAAGATGTGATTTTTCTTGTCATCACTGTCTATAGAAGTCCAGCTGGATTCTATTTTTGTCTGTGATTTTTGACAACTGGCAGCAGTCCTGTCTGACATCACACTAAGCTAGCCAGGAGCAAGCTGAGGAGGCATCCAGAATGAAAAACTAATGGACACTAGCTTTTTAATTATCGGATATCAGTGGGAACAAGTCCCTAAACACAGTTATCTGCACTTGTTAATGTACAGCCAGGCCAGTATGGCACCTCTACAGTGGTTGCTGCTCCAGTTGTGGTCATCTTATCTTCTGAGTGCTGGGTGGCCTAGAGCGCTGCTGGCCCTGAGTTTGTGTCTGGCTATTCTCATATAATGTGAGCATGCAAAGAGTCATTGTTAACAAAGCAGTTGCACCCCCTTAAAGTACAGAATGCTTATGACTTACTATGATTTCATCGTTTATAACAGAAGCAGCTACAGGCTCGATGTAAGTCGAAGCTTCAGTTTCTCTGTTGTTCACTTTCCCACCAAATACAGTTAAAAGCAAATTTAAAGATTTGTCTAAAAAGCAATCAGAGGCATTTCTTGCACATATATGAGATCCCACTTTTGCTTTTGCAGGGGAGAATACGTATGTCCTGAGGAGGGCCAAACCTGTAAGTCCGTGAGTGGCAGCTATTTGTTGATGAGACCGCAACAACTTCAAGTGGGCCCATGCCTCGTTACGCATTGAAGTGCATGAGAGACTAAATTAGGCCCTGTCACACGATCACAACTTATTGCGACAAAATCATGTACTACTAAAACACGTCCAAAAATTCAAAACAGCTTCGTAACAGATCGTAAATGGACTTGAGCTTGTATAGCGCATTTCTAGTCTTCTGACAACTCAAAGCGCTTTTACACCGCAGGTCACACCTACCCGTTCACACTCGCAGAGTTTGTAAAGTGTCCATCAGCAGTAACAAATCCCATTCACACACATACATACATACATACATGCATACATACATAGGCAGCGGGAGCAACTTGGGGGTTAAGTGTCTTGCCCAAGGATACATCGGACATGTGGCTGCAGCAGCTGGGGATCGAACCATGGACCTTCAGATTAAGAGATGACCGCCTCTACCAACTGCGCCACAGCCGCACCATGTATTGAGCAGGTTGTTTTCCCTCAGGATTTTTCCAGCAGCGGGCAAAAGGTTTTTCATCATATTTGATAAGTCTACGTTACGTCTGTTTTAATATCAATGGGCAATTCAGAAATAAATAATAAAATAAGACTGAAAGAGATTGTCCCTACATTAAGGGGATAACTATCATTAAACCTTGGCCCTTTTTTGTAAATGTGTTGGGGCCTAAATAACTAATATGTAGTGAAGGGTGGGTGTTGATCCAAATGTTTGCTTCATCTGGTGTTCTGTTGATATTCGTTAAATACTGTGAGGTGCCATAAAGCAGGATTCTGAAATGTTACAAGAAATGTTATAATAATGAATTAGGTTTAAGGGGTCTATCCAACTTTGAATCCCCTGAAGCCTTCATTAAGATAATATAATGATGAGTTTCAATATGCTCAACTTATTTTTAATGAACACATGGAGTGAAAAGTGATGTAATGTGAATTGATTCATGATTGTGTAGTGTATTCATCTATCAAAATGTACTTCTGAAATATTGATGTAATATGTCCAGTAGTCTCTCATAATTAGTTAATGAACAAACTAAAACCATAAATAGAGTTGTCATAATACTAAGAGAATACCTCTATGGTACATATTGTCGTGACCTGCCACTTTTCAATAAAACAATTGTCGCCCTTACAAGAATGATTCATTAAATGTATGTCTTTGAACCACACGACATCTTTGTTAATGGTTGTCTGATCATTTCCAGCCACACTCACCAATCTGTTTGAAATCACGTCTCTGACTCTGAAAGTGTGTAGTTACTGTAACATCAGTTTGTTGATCAGTAAGGAAGACCTATACATTGATCGACATATGAGCTTTGTGTAATTGTCTCTACAAGTTGCCTCTAGTGATAATGCAGCAATAATCTTTGTCAATGGTGTTCACCCTTAGGTGGCAGTTTCCTAGGTACCTTGTGCGGTATTCATGTTGTAGGAACAGTGCCATATTTTGATAGGAGGACATAGAGCTTTTATGTCATCTTAATGTCTACCAGAGGGTCAGTAAGTCATTTAATAGTTTGTCTCAGACTCACTGATGGAACACAACTGACTCATTTCCTGGCAATGCCTCCCTGAACAAATGTTGTCTGACAGGCATATTATGGATAAAATCAAATCTTTTCTGGCATGTTGTGAAATAAACCTTGAAGAGAATTCACAAGACTCTCATTGCATGCTTTAAAGGAATGCAATCGGATAAGTGCTCAGAAAAACAATTATCTGTGAAGGAAAAAAAAACTATCCCAAACAAGAATAGAATGGATGTTTTGTACCCTGAAAGATGACGACAGTCCAGAGGATTTGCATAATGATACGTTGCTATTGGTAACCATTACAGCAAACCTGAACTGAAAACAAATTAAATGTGATTCATAATCAATGGATATAGATTTCAGTGAAACAAGATGACCTCTTACTCTGCTCTTATTACACCTCAAACTTTCCGGGTCTACTTCAGAAATAACAGAGAGATAGACACAAAACCATACCTTTGGGCAATAACAAACCTCCAGCCTGTCAGACATTTATATCTTTGGAATACGGCAGGAAACAAGAGCACCTGGAACTTCCCTTGTAAATAAATTAAACTTTACAAGCCAAGCTGAGACTTCACCTCTTTATTCCAAGAGCAGACTGGCTAAGAAAGACAGAACAGGTAATGCCAAAGTAACTTGTAATTTGGACTCAACACAGTGAAAAAGCAAAAGAACAGTGATTTTATTTTTTTTGGCTCAGTTGGGAAAGTCGGTCCTCTCTCAACCGGAAGGTTGGGGGTTCAATCCCCAGCTCCTGCAGCAACATGTCCGATGTGTCCTTGGGCAAGACACTTAACCCCATATTGCTCCCTCTACTTCGGTGGCGGCATATGAATGTACTGTATATGAATAGGATTAGTTACTTCTGATGGTCAATTTACATAGCACCCTCTGCCATCAGTGTGTGAATGGGTGTGAATGGGAAGGTGTGACGTGGTATAAAAGCGCTTTGAGTAGTCAGAAGACTAGAAAAATTGTATACAAGCTCAAGTCCATTTACCATTTACCACTGCATAAACAGGGGCACGTGATTACAAAAAAAACAAAGAGGCCTAGGCACAGACAAATGTCTAAACAAATACCTTACCACTATTAGAGATGATTTGATTTAAAAGTGTCCACTGTTTTTAGATTTAGAGGAAGATTTCTGTGGGTAAAATGCTGTAGACATGTTCTGCTTGATAAGAACACTGACTGCCAAAAGGTATGTTTTACAGTCCCCTCTGGTTCTGATATATGAGGTTTGGTTAGCGTGGTTCATTACTACATCCAGCCACGGTATAATGGTATGATTCTTCAAACAAAAAAACAAGCACACAGGACAGTTTCATAATCCTATCTGTGCGAGACAAGAGCACCTGAAGTCTTTCAGTGTAAAGGTTGAGAAAGAACACCAAACATGGGTCACTATAGACTGTCTTGATGAGCCCCTCTGTCAGCGTCACTGACTGATGCTTCTGCCATGCTCTCTGCCGTACTCCTAGTGTTAACAGTGGTGCAGCTCAACTGCTCTTAGGCTCTTCTTAATCAGTGCCCTCAGCCTCTGCAGATTGATCTGTTAGGACTGCTCAGCTCTGACAGGCAGTGGAAGTTTGAGAGAGTTAAGTATTGTTGGCTGAGATACACTATATTGCCAAAAGTATTGGCTCACCAGCCTTGATTCGCATATCAACTTAGGTTACATCCCATTCTTAACCCATAGGGTTTAATATGACGTCGGTCACCCCTTTGCAGCTATAACAGCTTCAACTTTTCTGGGAAGGGTGTCCACAAGGTTTAGGAGTGTGTTTATGGGAATTTTTGACCATTCTTCCAGAAGCGCATTTGTGAGGTCACACACTGATGTTGGACGAGAAGGCCTGGCTCTCAGTCTCCGCTCTAATTCATCCCAAAGGTGTTCTATCGGGTTGAGGTCAGGACTCTGTGCAGGCCAGTCAAGTCCATCCACACAAAACTCTCTCATCCATGTCTTTATGGACCTTGCTTTGTGCACTGGTGCACAGTCATGTTGGAACAGGAAGGGGCTATCCCCAAACTGTTCCCACAAAGTTGGGGGCATGGAATTGTCCAAAATCTCTTGGTATCCTGAAGCATTCAGAGTTCCTTTCACTGGAACTAAGGGGCCAAGCCCAGCTCCTGAAAAACAAGCCCACACCATAATCCCCCCCTCCACCAAACTTTACACTTGGCACAATGCAGTCAGACAAGTACCGTTCTCCTGGCAACTGCCAAACCCAGACTCGTCCATCAGATCGCCAGATGGTGAAGCATGATTCGTCACTCCAGAGAACGCATCTCCACTGCTCTAGAGTCCAGTGGGGGCGTGCTTTGGACCACTGCATCTGACGCTTTGCCTTGTACTTGGTGATGTATGGCTTGGATGCAGCTGCTCGGCCATGGAAACCCATTCCATGAAGCTCTCTATGCACTGTTCTTGAACTAATCTGAAGGCCACATGAAGTTTGGAGGTCTGTAGCGATTGACTCTGCAGAAAGATGGCGACCTCTGCGCACTATGCGCCTCAGCATCCGCTGACCCCGCGCCGTCTTTTTACGTGGCTTACCACTTCGTGGCTGAGTTGCTGTCGTTCCCAATCGCTTCCACTTTGTTATAATACCACTGACAGTTGACTGTGGAATATTTAGGAGCGAGGAAATTTCACGACTGGACTTGTTGCACAGGTGGCATCCTATCACAGTACACGCGCTGGAATTCACTGAGCTCCTGAGAGCGACCCTTTCTTTCACAAATGTTTGTAGAAACAGACTGCATGCCTTGGTGCTTGATTTTATACACCTGTGGCCATGGAAGTGATTGGAACAACTGATTTCAATTATTTGGATGGGTGAGTGAATACTTTTGGCAATATAGTGTATGACTGCACATGGTGCACGATCAGTGCAAACCCTTAAAACTGCAAGTATTTGTAACAAACGACTTGTGTTTTTTTAATTAGATCATAAGTTATCAATAAAAATGTCATAGATGTTTACAAAAACGAACAGATCCTAGCGTCGCATGATATACTGTGTGCACACAGGTGTGTTGTAAAAAGCCAAAAGTTCTAATTACTCATGTGGTGGGATACTGAACTAGCCTAAAAATATAAAACATAAATGGAAATTCCAAGTCACTCTACATCATGTCTGCCACAGGCTGACTTCACTACAAACTCATTAATCACACAGTAAGGCACACTCTAACTGGCCATTATTACCCCACAGATGTGATATCAAATGTCAATGCAGTATCACATCAAACCTCAATAAGACATTCTGTCAAAATGGAAACAAAGCAAAACAAAACAAAACATAAAATTAGAACCAATTTGTCAAGACTTTGTGCTGTTGCTTCACAAGTTCTCTGAGAAGAATGACTTTGTTCTGTCAAGAGTTTTGACAGGCAAGACAGGGTTACTGTAAGAAAGCAGTAAAAAGTCCAGCACAGGCATTTTCCACGGACCTAGCCAGGAAAATATCTCAAAAAATGCTTTTGGTGGAACTATGACATGATACATACCTTATGCACCCCCTGTTAGTTAGATCAAACTGCTGGAAAGCAGTTAAAAAGGTTTGATGAAATATGACAACCCTGAGAGCTTCTGATTCACACAGTCTGATTACATTTATAAGAACACTGCAGTATGTGTTGTATGAGTGTGCTGTGTTTTAGTCTGCAGATGGATGCATTATTTTAAACTTGAAAAACCAAAAGTTTGAATTCAGCACACATTTTATTACTGATATATAACTTAATGCATGTCCTTTGGATGACTTTCGCAAACTTTCGCATTTCAACATTTGGTGAGAGAGAGGTAAACAACATGAATTATCCATTATTAATAAATGATTTAGGTGATATAAGTTAGAGAGGGAAGAAAACATGTCTTATAACCTTTTTAAAAATAAAATAGAGTAACGTTCAGCACAGTTGTATGTATGATACACAAAAAGCTGTTGCTGGGTCGATACACCAAAGAACTACTATAAGGTGTACTTTCTTGTGGAACATTTTTTATACATGCTATCTGTATCTTAAAGGCAAAGTTATCTTTCCAGTGAAACTCTGGACCAAACACGTCTTCTCACAGACATCATAACCAACAGGACCCCTCAGTGGCCTTCTAACCACCCAGGACTCTGGCACACCTAGCAGACTTTAAAGAACGCAGCAATGAAGAGCGAAAACTCTAATGCCTCACGTCACCTCACACATCCTCTGTAACCAATTAAACTTCTACCCAGCACAAAATCACTGCCAGGATCAAATGACTGCTGTAACACAATATTGTGGCTATGGTTATAAACCAAAATATGCTTCATGCCAAAACTATCAACTTTCCAGGTCACTAAAGCTTCCAAAGTGGTTATGTACATAATGTGCATGAACACCACGGGGAGGCTGTGACTTTGTGGTAGAAGTAGGTCGTCTCTCTTGTCTCTCTCAACTGGAAGGCCTGGGGTTCGATCCCCAGCCCCTTGCAGTCACATGTCGACACTGAACACCGAGATGCTCCCGCTGTTACGCAGGCAGCGTATTAATGTGTATGAATGCACTTTACAAAGCAGCCTCTGCTGTCAGTGTGTGAATGGGTGAATGTGACATGTAGTGCAAACAGCATTTGAAGTAGTAGAAGACTAGAACAAGTCCAAGTCCATTTACCATTCACCAGAATGTTTCTCCACAGGAGAAGAGAAAACTGACATTTACAATGAAGTCAAAGTTGTAAAAAGGCATACCACCTTAGGACTGAGAAGCAAGTGCTGTAAATCTATTTCAGACATTTTGGCTCTGGATTTCATCATTTAAACTGTGTTAGTTGAGTGTTGAAGTAATATATGTTCTTAAGGTGTAACATTTTATTTCAAGCAGGAACATTTGTCATTAAAGAAATTATACTAAAGATAAAATGTCCCAGAGTGTGCTTTGTCTCTTTGTTAGTAAATGTGTGATTTATACAGTATGTCCATGTTTATGATACACAATGGCCCAATAACTGGGTCCAATTTACTAGCTGCCACTTTCTAATTATGAGTAAAACATCTGTTTTTTATGGAAGCCTGAAACAAGAACATTTTGTTGAATCCAATTTTAAAGATGAGCCACAATGCCTACACTGAAGTTAACACAGAGGCCACTTGCGTGCCAAAAGTGGGGAATTTTCTTGGGCACATTCTGAAAGCACAATATTAGAGCTCAACATGCAAAGATATAAACAACAGCAATAGTTCTTAAAATAATTTGGAGAGATCATTTCAAGGTATATGAAACATTTTAAAGCTACATTACGTAACTTTTCCATCTTAAAACAGTAGTGTTAAAGTCGATCTAATAGTAGAACAACATTCAACAGGCAGAATAGCATCTCTCCCATGTTCACAGATCGCCATGGTTGCCTACTGTAAGTTTAGCAACAGACCGCGGTTCTCTCGTGTGAAGTGTGTACGGTTTTACGGCACTAGCCAGTTATCCCTTCTAGGTACTGTTTGATACAATGGCTGAGGCTAAGAGACAGATGTAGAAGCAAAGAAGAGGTAGAAGAAGCTAAGAAGAGAAAAAAAAAAAAAAAGAAGCAGTGTGCATCCCTGCAGATATTATTCTGTGCACACATTTTTGATGACTTTTTATTTAGGACAATCTACAGAGCATTTACAGAGATTTATACTGTATATGGATTAGTGTAATGTAATCATCTTCCTTATTCCATTAAACTAAATGTGTACGTTTTTAAGTATACACCTCATCCTTTTCAGTAATGTGGCCCTGTTTTCTGAGGTGTTATATTATGAGAATGTACAGAGACTATTTCAGTAAAGACTCTTGAAACTCAACAGTTATGTCCCTCAGTATGAAGTGTCAAAACAAGCATAGTAGCTTCGACTGAATAAAAAAAGCTGGGGGTCATTTCACTGTTGCCAAACATTGGCTCCTTCATATGTTCAATGTAAATGTTTAACAGGAGTCCAGAGCCCAAAGAAAACATTTGAATATGCTTATTTATATGAATAATAAGATGACTTTCCAATCTGTAAATGTTTAGTGGTTGGCTTCATTTAATTGTAAGTCAGGTGTTTGACTCCAACATTAATTTAATATAAGACCTTTTTAAGACATTTTAATATCACAATGTCACATCAGCAGTTACACACTGAACAGAGCCAAAATCTAAATAGAGTAATAAATATGTCGACTTGTGACTACTTCCAAATTCTTACAATAACTTCTGAGGGGCAATAAATACAAATACGGTCGAATAAAGGCTAGATAAATGTGATGTAATCCCTCAATATGAGACACAGCCAGAAGGCATGGAGGCCAGTAACAGTTGACGAGCAAATTTGCCAAAAAATTGTCAGAGACAAACACGAGCAGACCAAGAATGTACAGCAGTGCTGACATATTGCTAACTATGAGCATGAGACGGTCATAGAGGCCATTTATTGTGTTTTTATTGTCATGCTTTCATGGCAACCACTAAGCTTTTGACTTCTAAGGGAAATTAGTCTTGGCAAATCAAATAATTTGGACTGCAATATAATGATTTTAAATTGAGATGAGTTATTTGCCTGCAGATGTCTCTGTGTGTTAACAAGTTGTAGTCAATGGGTTGATGTGGTATTTGAAGAACTTTTTGATCTATGGTCCAAGATGCCTCTACAACAGCCAAGATAACTGTATCAAAATAAATGAAGGAAGCCATTTATCTTATTCAACTGACTCAAATCATAAATAATCAAATACCATGGAGTTTAGGTTGTGAGACGCACAAGGGAAACAAAAGGGAAATTTCCAAGAAATACAGAAATGTTATTGTTCCCAAGGATTTTTTAGGGTCAAAATGTGGGATCACTTTTACATTTTGAGGAAGGATAATAGTAAAGGACTTGAACCCTGAATGTCATGTGGTGTTCATCTAATAAGAGACATTCACAGATGAAGTCTGACATACACCAAAAATGTGAATACGAACATAAAGCTCAATCTTAAAGCAAATCACTTTTAAATAAATTGTTCAACTGTCACAAAGTGGACCTTCCCTGAAGATAAAAGGGTCCTGTAAGGTTCCAACTACTGGTGGAAGAGAACAAATGGTCACAACAATGACGGTAAATTCACATGACCTCTGGTTAAGAAGTTGATTAATCACTCAATAGTTACAAGAACGGCTGGGAAAGCTAAGAACAGCAAAAAGATAAATAAATAAAGCGATAAGCATAAAGTCATTCTGCAGCATATAATGTCTGTCACCATGCTGGCAGAGTAAGAACGTAAGCAATTACTTCAATATAACAGCATCTGAAGCAACATTCAAAGAAGAGGTGGAATATTTCACGATATCCGGTTAATTCACGAGAGCTTTATTTTGAAAAAGAGCTAGGCAGGGTAGGGGAAGGTCTAGTCATGTGATTTATTGCAGGGTTAGGGTTGGAGGGTAAGGGTCAGGGCAATGGGTTATATATACCCATATAACCCATTGCTTATATGGGTATATAAAGAGGTTGACATCAAAACCCGACAGAGGCTATGCACTGAAATTCTTCAGTTAGTCCACTCCTTTTCAACATCGTTTAGTGGAGAAACAATGCAACTAAAATGTAACTTCCTCAGGACAACACCGAAGTTAAAAGTTACCCAAATAACAATAGTCTAACAGCTATCAAATATGACACTGACTGAATGTCAACCTGTGTATTTTTTTCTGTCCTATAAAATTAGAAGAGAATATATTCAAAGGGTATAAGTTTCTTCATGGAAAATCTGAGGTGGATAGACACAAAAAGTGACGCATGAACACATCAGAGTTATATTATGTGTACTGTGAGAACCAGACCATCAGCAAGAAACTTGACAAGGTCTTCTTTATCGCCCGTCACCTTTCCAAGGTCAATGACCGGGATTCTCATGAAGCGATTAAAAGCACCCAGGCAAGATTTTACTCTGAGTCATTTGGTAGAAGGGTACAAGGAAGAAGGACCCGTTTTTCTTTACAAAAAACAACACATATACAGGAGAGGATAAGCAAACAAACAAGTCCACTAACAAAATGAAAGCCTCACAGGTCCTTAAAATTAAACGTTTTTTCCTTTCAAAACTTTCCTCACACTTTGACTGCAGTAAGTGAAGAGTTTTCAAGCATACACAGCATTGAGTTCATCTATTCATTCAGGTGTTAATGATGTTTTTTAAATGATGCATTCATCAAAAACACTTATTTGTTGTTGCAGGTCCAGAGGTGTTCAAATGTACTGTAATAGTTACAATCATTGACACATAGGAGCTAGAAACTGCTTAACCATTCTATCTGATCGTAGCATCACCCCTGGAGAGTAACATAAATGGGTGCTGTGTTAAGTTTTGTCGGTTCGATGCCAGACTCTGGACGCTTGGATCTGTAAAAGCTCTGTCAACACCATGAACAAAGTGGGAAATAACAGTGCAAATGGAAAGCCTGCAGCCTAATTTGTGCCACCTGTTTTCTGTCTTTACATCATCAGATGGAAGCCTCAACTCTTTAGTCACCATTAAAACATCAGACAGCAGGTACTGGCAAGGCCAGAGGCAAACAACACATGGCCTACTGTTTGCAGGGTTTAAAAGGATGTAAGGGAGCATAACTCAACAGAAATACAAACACGGATGATGTTTAAGACAAGAACAGATCGTTGATGAGACAACTGCAAGCTATGGCTTTAACGTGTACTTTGTGTTCCATTGAAACATTTTGTTGTAAGTCCCATGAACAATTGTAATGTTAACTAATAAATGTGCCAAATCAATTCAACTGAATTAAAAATTATGAATTAACACCATCAAGTCTTCAAGAGTCAAACAGTCAAGTACTGAATAAATGTTTTAAAAAATAATCAAAATTATACTACATTTAGAGATTAAACTGATTGGACTAGAATCCCTCTCTATAGAACTTTTACCATATACAAACAATATACATTAATTAAAAATGATATTCATTTTTTTCCCCCACTCAGCCCCAGTAAAACACTCCTGAAGGCCTCCATTATAAACCCTGTCATCATATCAGCGTACATATTATCTGTCAGGTGTGTGCAGAATCCCTGAGGAATAAGCCAACCAAGGGTTATGACATTTTTGTTTAAGTGGAACTACAAATTAATAACAATACTCCAGCACTTAAGAAGAGATTGTTCAACCAGCATCTTTGTCTGCTCTGTAATATTTCATGAGGTAGGAATAATTAATGGGCGCTATTGTCAAACAAGCGACCTAGACATTTTCCAAGGATATCATTAAAGCAGCTGATGAACAAGGTAGCCAAACTATGAGGTCACACTCAAATAAACGCCCCATGTTATACAGTATGTCACCGTCACCAACACACAATGGGACTGTACAAAATCAGCTTGCTGCTCCTCCAACAACGGGCCTATGAAAAATATAAATCCACATAAAGAGTAAAGGGGTCATGCAGTTCTTCAGCTACTATTCAACTTTGATACATGTGAAATAAAGTGCAATTACTCTCCTGCTAAATAAATGGATAACACCGACAGTCTGAAGAGCCCAAGGTTGTTGGTTCAGCTCAGCTAGTGTTATGCGAAGACTTTAAGAAGATGTTGCTCTTCTGTAAATGCCAAGTGTGTGTTTCAATTACTTAGATCATGAGGAGCTTCATCAATTTAAAACTCCCAGACGGTATGAGAAAGGTATCTGAACTTGGGTTTAGGGCTGGGTGATATATCGAGTTTTTAAGATATATCGATATATTTTCAAACAAGATATAAGGTAAGACAATATCGTTAATATCGATATAGTTTATGTTGCATTAAAATAACGTTATACGCGTCTTCTGTAGAGCTGCCAGTTCACCTATTTCTCATCTCACTGTCTCTCCCTCTTCACCCTGCTCCTCCTCTCTCTCTCTCTCTCTCTCTCTCTCTCTCTCTCTCTGAGCCGAACTCAAAAAACGAATGGATAACAAAACACACCACTGTGTTTATTTTGTGATGTAGAAAATTAATTAATTTCATAAACAGGTAGTTTATTTTCATGTACATGTTGAACTTGTGCAACTGACTGTTAATATAAGACATATCGATATATATCGAGTATCGCCATTCAGCGAAAAAATATCGAGATGTGAGTTTTGGTCCATATCGCCCAGCCCTACTTGGGTTAACCCGTTTTTGTTTTGTGTACATACGACATTTGGAGAGTCCGTCTTTAAGTATTTGATAGACTAACCCAAATCCAAAAATGATATTAAAACCAATCTTGAAAGTTTGATAAAGTAATCAAACTACAGCACTAAATGCAATTCACTGACTGTGTTTTGACTTTGCTTTGACTACATTTCACCGATGAAAAGGGGCAAAGGTGGATTAAGCACATGAAAAAACTCAAATTAAACAAATTCCTAAATCATCGCTCTGTTTAGAGTACATTGATCAGATGAATAAATATCAGCATGTTTCCTGGACAAAACTAGATGTGATGTTAAATAAATGTTGAAACCAATACCATTACTTGATCTAACCTGAATTGCAGCCACACACCCCAAAAAAAACATTAATCATGTTTATGACAAAACAGACAAACACACTCATGTCAAACTGAGTTTTCTAGTAAATACTAAAGGCAAAGGTTGCACAAAAATGATTCACATCTGGATAGCAGCAAAATCCAATACTGAATCAATCCTCCCTGATTTCAAGGTCATGTTGGCCCCAAGTGCACGAAACAATTACATCTTTTTGAGTGTTTGGCCCAAGAGATGCTGAAGCTTTCATTGGAGACATCAAAGTCAGGTTGGCAGAGTCTAATGCCCACTGCACGGTCAAATAACATCCAGCAACAGTAATGCTAAATGAATGTCCTGTGTTGACAAACCAGACTTCAACATCGGGATCATGATTGCAGCTGTAGAAAGACTTGGTGGAGTTAGAGACAGAAAGTATGAATACACCACCACAAATACCCTTTTGGCTGTTTTGATGACTGCTTCGTGATAACAGAATGGTTCAACTCACTGGTGTCAGTTTCTTGACAACAACTCAGGTCAGGGCAGAGTTTCAAGAAATGTAAGGATCAAATGGCTTTAATGTAAACGAGGAGAACATCTTCTCATTTTAGATTTAAAGACTTTAAAAATGTCAAAAGTAAGTATAGAGCCACAACAGGTCAAGGTGTCAGTCAAAGTGTTACAAGGACTTATGTGGATAACTGTAAATGGGAAAACAGCTTGGTAGGCCAAGCCTCATTACCTTGGGAATATGAACAACCCATGAAGACAAAACACTGTGCTAACCTTTTGATATAACCTGCTTTCCAACAAATTTGAATTTTGGAAACAAATATTATAAATTACATGCAGCTTCCAGGACTAAGACCTAGAGGGATCTTTTCACTAAGTATAGCCATGAAGAGCTTAAATCCCACTTCACTGACCTCTTCCAAGTGTTAGCTCTGTTGATTTATGATGCAGGCCAAAAGGTGGAGCAATTTCACACATGCTGCACATCATCACCAATGTTTCAGCTTTCCCATAATACACTAAAATAAAACTCTTATTTAGTATTTTTAGAAAACAAAGAAAAACACTGCAATTATTGTGACTGTTGAATTATAAATTCCCAAACACACTACATTTTAGGGCTGGGAATCTTTGGGTGATGATTTGACGACTTGATTCAGAATCTTTTTTCGATTGAAAACGATTCTGGATTCATGGATTCATGGATCCAAAGTCTATTTTTGCATTATTATACTTCAGGATCTACTCCAGTCATCTGTGAGACTGGCTGAATTTCTTGCTGGTCCATTTGGAATTCTACTGCGTTAAAGAGCTAGCCTTAGCTCTTAGCAGGGAGTGACTGATTAGCCAAAAAAATAAAGATTTTTGGAAGTTATGAATCTATTCAAAAGCTCACAAGAGAAGATTCTTGATTTTTACATTAATCGATTTTTTCCCCCACCCCTACTACATTTTAGCCATTTTTCTATGGTAATAAGGTCAAATGCAAGGACAGACTAGAGCAGTACCAAACAATAAGATAGTCACATGGTACAATTTCCTGTTCCAGACTACATTTAACAAAGTCAGTAGTATGTTTTAAATAGAAACAATATTCTTTCATAGTGTTTGTCTTTCCTACTTAAAATCTAAGTTTGATATATCTTTGAATACAGCCTTAAGAACTAAAGGATATCACGATTCATTTACTTTATAGGGTGTTTCTACTTTCTGATGATGTTGACTTTAAACATAAGGCAGAAAATTACTCTCATGTGGAGGCAACGTCTGCCACATTCTGTCAAATTATCTTTCCATGATCTTGACAACATCATCTCTTCTGGAGGGATTCCTCATAATCTTACGAGAACAACCGTCCTTATGGAGATGCGTGTATCTGCGTAATCAACAATAACCACAATGAGAATATTATCGAACAAGCAAAAGCCAGAGCAAAACAAACCCTTCAGGATTTCCCTTCAAGTATAACCATCTGTTGTTATGTTCTACAATGAATGCAACCTCCGACAACAGCCTTTGAATCCACTGAGTTAGTGGCATGTTTTGCACTTACACATCATTTCAAACAACATTTTTTTCATGCGTCAATATAACCAAAAGGTTACATTTCAAAATATACATTTGTGATATCTCTTTAATTTTTGCTGCGTGAATCAAATTTGACACTATCTTTAAAACAGCCAATCAACACATCTACCTTGCTTTGGTTATAACTTAAACTTTACATGCACGCTATCCCTATACATCTTAATTTCATTCATGGAAACAGCTTTCCATGATAATACATTTCAGATGTGCAATCTGGCTCAATGCTTTTGAACAGCCTACCGCATGTGACCTAATACAGCAAACATTTGGCAGAGTTAAAGGTAACACTGTGACTTATAAATGTTAAAATGTTTATGCCTTTAAAAAAAGGAACTTAGAACTAGTTATTAGGCATCCCAATGTTTCCTGGCCTTTCAATATAAAATATCAATAAAAGCAGGGTAAAGCATTGGTGCTTAACAGACACATACCTACATGTCTACACTTTACTACAGCTGTAGCTCTAAAGAGCATCTGTATTTCAGATTACAAGAAAAGAATGTAATACATATTAGGGTTATGATATCCATGACAATACACATTTATAGTGCTATGAAGTGGCAAGTCTAACTTCTTAAAGAGACTGATTGATTGTCATGCTGATTTTACATATCAAGGTAATCAGCTGTATTCTAACTGATGCTGAATTGACCAATTGAAAGGGAGGTTCAGAGATAGACGTTAGGTTTCTCCTTTTTATGGAAATCACTTCATGAGCTACCTGTTAATGTCATTCATGACCATATATGGTAGGTCCTCTCAAGAGATGCTGATGCAATGCTATTAAGCATGGAATTCACTAAACTATTCAACTTTTGTGCAGCTGTATTATTACAAATGATTTGAACATTGATTGACCTAATGTCTCAGATTTAATCAGTGACTTTTTGACAGAGGATCAGTCCAGTACCACTGTGTGTTTTACAATGATAATTCTACAATGTAATTGTGCATTTTGCACTACTTTGGACAGCCTCCAATAAGCATCCGTAGTAAAGCGTTTTGTTTTACAGCTAATGGTAGCCGTCATCAAGATCATATAATGAGCTGATTGAGCTTTAGCCTGGACATAGCTACAGCTGCTTTACATTTTCAAATTCAGGTAAAGATGGTAAAAATAACTGTCATTCAAGACAATTGTAATATACGGTCTGATCACTTGCTGTTGTATGAAGCCAAATATTGCTTAAGCTTATTTAATGAACTAATAGACCAAGAGGAATAGTGAGCCTTCATAGCAGTTGACACAGTCCACTCCAGTAGGAATGTTAGACACCCCTATTATTGCACTTTATCAAAATATCCCAATATCTCACTTTGGAGTCATGATGAATTTGAAATAGTTTGGTAATTTGAGGTATAAAGCTAGAGCCTCTTACATTACTGGCGTTGGGCATTCTTCTGTTGTCCAATGTGGCTGAACTATGAATTATCTATTTTCGTCAAAAATGACATAGAGAAGGTCATTTTACAAGATTTTTGACCAGGTAATCTCCCAAAATGTGGATTTGACTTTGATTTGGCATTTATAACCAATACTACATTGGACTCTTGAAGACATCTTTCATGGTATTCCTCATGCATCACAGGAACATGAAGAAAGTTGTTTTTAAAGTAGGATGAATTTTAGTGTATTTCTAATTAAAAGGTCGTCATTTAAATCCTTTGGCGAAAATGACCATTTCCATAGTCAGAACTGAGTACATTACTAATAAACTGTTTTCCTTCATGCTTACCATTATCTCCTGCTCCTTCTCGCCCTTGGGATCACTGTGCTTTTTTTCTGACATTTGACAATTTACATATCTGAAGAAGATAAGAATGGAATTTTTTTTTTTTTTTTCCCCCAACAATAAGATTTCAATGTACCTGGGCCTTATTGCAAAGATGAATAATTACAACTACAATAATCACATTTTGTGAATATTTTTATGACGTTAAATAATTTTTCCCAGAGGCTGTGTGAAAGGAACAATGCAACATTAAAAGTGACAGTATCCATACATGACTTTTCCAAAAGACTGTACCTTTTTGTACCAAACCTCAATTCTATTACGTCAACTATGAATTTGTGTTTATTTCTAGAGGACTCTGTGGACGAAAGTGGTAGTAACAGTAAATAGCTGTTTGCAGCATGCATAGTTATGAGAAAATGTGTATTTGGCTATTTAAATTTCATTAATGGCAATACTGAAACTTTGTAAACTTACTTCTAGCAATTATTTGTTCACCGTTCAGCACTTCTCAGTTGTGAGTAACAACTTACCTATCCAATGGATCTGTAAAAGTATTTCTTTCATGAAAGTCTAAGTTACTTTCGTCAGTAATGTTCTGTCATCATAACAATAAGCCAGATGTAAGGTAAAGTTTGAAGTCAGGACCAACATGACAGTTACATTATTGGCCAGTCATTTTAAAATGATATTAACAGTGACCGTTATGCATGGTATTTTTAAAATAGCTATTTTAACAGCCTTATTTTCTAAAAACCTTTAAAATACATAGAATGCTACCTTTTCCTTTACTTTACTCTTCCATGCGTCCAACTTGCTCCACCCAGGTTTCTGCTGCTTGCAAGTCTTTAGAGGGCCATGCTTTTTTTCCTGCATTGGTAGCCTGACAAGGAAAAAAAACATTCCTTACTTTCCTAGTCTGACTCTAATCCAGCACTAAATCCCAGAAATGCTGTTAAAGATTGAGTCAGTAGCTTTTTCCTAAAAAATTCAAATATAGACTTTCACAAAGGTAATGTCGCTCAATCCTCACTCATGTATGGGCCTTCATACATGTGTGGCGGTGACTGTGTCTGCAGAGACAAGAGTGATACAATATTTTGGTAGATGACCCAGACAATTATCTACCTTTGAATTCATGTGTTACCACTGTCTTCACAAAGCCTAATCTTTAGCAATGGATACAAAAGCCTGCCAAATGAAACTTAATTATTACACCCATGTGTTTTATCATGAAACAACTCACATGTATCTATAGTTAAACAAAATTCCTACAGATAATACAATATTTACACAGAAATGCAAAAATCACTATACACATTCAAACATTCGGAACAAAAGGGAGTGCTGGCTACAGTTCTGTCTGTAAAGCAATATCAACCTTCTCTAGACTCAGTAAACTCTGACAAGAGCTTATAAAATGAAACAAAAATATGGTTAATGGCAGTAAACTCTTTCTCCAACAACCAGTATTAAAAATGTGAGTTTAGTCACTAAATTTACCTTGAAAATAAAAAAACGATGATACATTTTTTTCAATTCAATTGTCACAGTGGCACATAGCAACATAATTACAGCAAAACTGGGGGAAACAGGCACAGAATAATATGTAAATACACTTTTATTATCTACCTATGCAAGTTAACAGAGCTTTCTAACCCATCTATTCAGTCATGAAGAGCCAAACAAACATTTAGTAGGGCCTAAATTATCACTAGCTATTTGTGTATCAAACGGCTAGCGTTAGCCTCGGCAGGCATTCATTACTCGGTATAACACCGTCATTACAGCTGCTAGCCAATGTGTTCCCTGACCCAGTCCTGAGTCAATTTTACACGTCAGGGTTAATGTTTTATCACAGAACAACGCGTTTATCACACAGACAAACTCACCGTGGTTTTGGAGACATTTAAAAAATCCTCTTCAGTCCGACTAGTTGCTTTAGATGTCAGCCGCACAAGTTCAACCGCTGAGCCATAATGGCAGCCGGAAGTTGTGTCTTTCTGTTCTGCTTGTTGAATTACACACTGTAACAGAAATGTACATTTTCTTAAGTGAAATTTTCTGCATAAAATGATGTCAAAGTACTTTGAACGTTCCTACATAACATCAAAAACCGGATTTTTCTTGGATATTAAAAATGTACAAATGTGTATTGTGTATATTTAATGTCCCACTGACAAAATATTTTTCAACACAACTAAATACAAGTCTTTGGTGAGGAAGTATTCCATATACCTTCCTTTCACAAAGAAAATAACACTGGAGAAGATAAAGTATGGTTTTTAAATCGCTTTGCCAATATGCATTTAAAAGTAGCGTACTATTTATCTACATACCTTAGATTTCTTTGGCCAAGCTTATCACTGTGAAGACAGAAACATACAAAATCACTGTAGATGTGACTTAGTCCATCAAATAAAATGTTGGCAGTAGAAGTGGCTGTAAGCAGCGGGATTAAATTATCAAAAGAGCACAATATCACATCATGAGTAGTCCATATAACCAACCTTTCAGGTAGGGTTTTTTTTTTCCAAGATAAATTGAAAGAACTTCCCTCCCAACAAATATTATGTTATTGCAGTCATAAAAGTAAAACCCATCAGCCCAAATAATGAACAGGAGAAACTAATTTAGAAAAGAATAAATTAATACAGAAATGACAGCAGGCATATCTGCTAATCAGTAGAACATTTTTCTGTCAGGATAGAAATCTGGGATGCTAAACTGAGAACCTTTCCAAAGTATCACTGTAGTTGATTATAGTCAAGAGTGTTGGACTTGGGGGAAAGAGGGACTGAGTATACACAGGGCCCTTACATGAGAAGGGCCCACAAAGACACTAGAATAAATAGCCCTGACTCAAGGAGGGGCACAGTGAGGATACTTGTGTGTAAGGACCAGAATTTTGTGCTACACCCCTGGATATAGTCCATTCATTATCAGGAATAAAAGACCTCTGCATGCCTTTATTTTGTTGCACACCATTAAAATATGCCTAAGCAGACGCTAGTTCAGCTGTTCCAACTGCAATGGGCCTGAAGATATAGTGATTGATTTAATTATGGTAAAATGTCTCCCCATACAAAAAAATATATACGAGAAAACATGTGGTTTGAAATACCAGCATGTTTGATCAGGACAAAGAGGTAAATTATGCAGGCCTCCCATTCATCCATCAAATCTCAAGAGTATGTATTCTCATACATGCCAGCTCGTGAGAGGGAAGACAGCCTAAGTTCTTTTTGGCCTTTAAAAAAAAAAATAATAATAAGTAGAGCAACATTTGGGCCTGTGATGAGAAAAAACACTACTTTAATCTTCAGATACCTCTGTGTGTGTCTAATGAGGTGAGTAAAGGCTAAATTGCTTCCAGACAAATATCACATAGGTGAAAGCAGACCTGGCTCCAGAAGGTTATTTCCGCCCTTTAAAAAATCTTATTTTTGGCCTTGAGCGCTGGCCACTTAATTTTTCATTCACACCCTTGACCTTACATTGAAGTGTAACTGTATAGAGAAGCATTGCAATCGGCAACACTTGAGACAGAAAGGATAGAAACAGTCCAAAATTATGGAATACCAAAGTTAAGTACAAAGGATTCCTTTATTTCCCAGGACTCAAAAATGACCATTTCAAAGGCTGATCGAAGGATTATTTAAGGTGGAACATATCACAAAAGCCAGACATTATAATCAAGCTTAGACCATCCAAATAGGGGAGACTTCACTGTCAAATACAAAAGTTAAACCTCAGATGTTCCCTTTTATATTGGCCAAGATAAATGTGTATACAATAAATCAAATAAAAAAATGGAGTGGTTAAATTAAACAGCAGCACTGTTAACATTACATGGTTCACACTGAAAAAGGCAATTTAGCATAAAAGAGTAGCTTTCAACATCTGAAGCAATTTATCTAATTTTCCACCTCTTTAATATTTCACACTGTAATTTTGTGTGACAGTATTTTACATTTTTCTGGAAAGTCTAGATATAAAAAAGGTAAAAAGCTTTGCTGTCCCAAAGGGGATATTTCTAATCACGGATTGAGATTCGGACCTGTTCCACACATTACAGCATATCAATCTCACATCCGCAGCACATGGTGTTAAATGACTAATAATCATTTAAAAATGTGTTACTAAAGGATGTGCCATTTTAGGGAACTGTTATTGAGTATTTCAATTGATACCACTTTAAAATGTTATTCCTCTAAGATTTTCATAAAAAGAATCAGTCTCACTGCTCCCCTCACTCCGTTGCCTTCGTTAAAGATAAAGTTAGAGTCTCTTTAAGACTTCTTTAATAATATCTATACTTGTATAGGCTACATCTGGTTAAGTTCTCACCATCGTCATAAATGTAATCATTACAAAAGGGAGAGGCATCTTATGAAGAGCTATCAGGCTCCTTGTGGTGTCAAGTGTTCTATTTTCCCTTTCAGTCATATTTTTATGATGACTCAGTGAACAGTGTTTCTTTCAAATTACAGACACTAAAATATACAACTTTGTTTGTGTGAGTTGTCTGTTCATGTTTGTATAAAGTCTGAGTCCCAGTGGTCTGTCAACAATCAATATATCCCTCCAGAACATTGGTAATTCTTGGCAGGTGTATTTTTCTTATCTATATCGAAGAATTTAAATAAAAACACAGACATATTCCAAGATAGGAATAAGCTCACATTGTACATTATAAATGTTTGAATGCCACTGTGTGTAGTAGTGCTTGATTCACTCGTTGCTGTGCCCAGAAATGATAAGGAGTGATGACTGTAAACAAAATGTCCAAAGAATTTTCTCACAAGTCCAATAGCATTTCTTGGAGAGCTTTTAACAGCAAGCATGTCGGTTTCAAAGCCAAAAATAATAAGAGGAGGGAGAGGCAAAGTGCAAAGACAGCCGGTTAGATAATTTAGCTTTGAGATATTTTATTTGCCAAAGATCCACCAGGACATCCTGTATACAAGAGGTTGCAGAGGGGAATTTCGAAGTGTGGGTTTAAGAGTTAAACAGAGACCATTTTCTAATATTTCTAAACTCTCTGATGAATAGCATCCATGGTTTTCTGGTGCATTAGAGAAGGATTCATATCAGCTGTTTTCACAGCTGTTGTTCTTGAGGCCTTGGTTTAGAGGATAATATGGAATCTAAAATAAAATTTTGATTATATTAAGATGATTATAAAGCTGCAGGGAAGCACCAAACCGAGAACCAGCATGACCTTGTTCCATAGAAATGAAGTCTTAACAAAGTACTGTTTAAAAGGCATAAGCCACATGGTCAGAAAATGTGACGATATTTAGATGTTTTTAAGTTTGAAAGACATTTGCAATCCTATGTGATTTCTTAGCTTCCAGGCAGGATGTTCCAGAGTCAAAGGATTTGGTGTACAAATAATTTTACCTTCATTATTATTGTCAAAAAGTCAGTGGTACCCAAAACAGGACAGATACATTTTGTATTTAAAACATAAAGAAAATCTTATTCACAAAAGATTCAAACTAAAAGTTTACTCACTATCTTTAAGCAGGGCTTTGAACCATGTCAACCTACTTAAAGTTGCTTTGTTTCATTATGTCCGCAACCCTTGGTAACAGCTTGTAGTTGGATCCTGGTTCAAGCGCTGTATCCAAGTCTGGGATAAGAGTTCATGCTTCACTTTTTAGCCAAATTAGACAAAAAGTCCTAAAAGTCATGTGAAAAAAATACTGAGTTTGCATGTCTAGGTGTACTATTTAGAAGGCTGAGATATTTAGTGTGAGAAAGCTGTTGAAGGTAAGAACATTTAAAAAAAACATTACTAGGTAATAATGGTTAGTGGTATTTTACAGTCTAAATGCTAATGCTAAGGAAAGCACAAAAGTAAAAAAGATAAGTTCCTAGAAATGAGCCCTGTTGGATCCCTAGCATGCACATATGACAGAAAATACAAAAATATTATACATTGACTCTGGGACAGTTAATTCCTTAAAATACTTACTCAAAATACCAAATCTAGTCAATTTATTCTCATTTTGACAAAGATTAGAATTTAGAGATTACAAACAGTTTTAGAAGTTTCCTCAATGTTGTGGTAAGATGTCACAACATTTAGTTCACCATAATATCACTGTTTATATCACCTCCTCCATTAATGAATAAATATGCTCTTTATGAAAGGCCCTATAAAGTCAAACTCTACTTTATTGGCGGTAACAATAACGGAAAAAATACAGACCAGTTAAATTCACAATATCAATCAATTAAAACATCCAAATGTTGGAATTTGGATTAATTCAAAATGAAGCAAATATATCCACACAGAAGCCAACCATCTTGAAATATTTCTTACAAAAGAAAGAGCACAATATTGGTAGATTTAATCATAATTTAAATTCCCAGACATCTCCACATTTTTTCTTTTGTTATTCAAAAATGTTTCACTGGGAAATCACTCCCTTATGATTCATGTTTTGAACTTAAAACAAATCCCTCCATAGTTTCTAAATTCCATTGGTGGTAAGTAGTCTTTCTCTTAAAGCCAAGAAGGCTTCAGCAATATGGTCCCTGTTAGCATCACAGTCGCTCTGTCAGAATATAAATCAATCACAACTGGTACTGGATTCCTCCATGGCTGCAAACCCATCAGCCTCTCCATCACCCCTGAGCAACTGGATGCTACAATTCTGACATGTTCTTCCTTAACGCCAACACAAAAATTCTGTTCACCCAGGACCTTAATATCCACACAAAATAACAAAAAAATCACCATCTCATCCTATCATTTTGTATGAGCCTTACAAAGATATTGAAAAGGTCATAACCATGCAAACCTGAAACAGCAGACTTTGTTAAAGGAGACATGTTTGTTAAATGAAGATACTTTAATCTAGCTGCAAGTCTGGTGACTGGTGCTTAATGTGAGATGAAGTGTTATATATAAAGCATTTCACAGTGAAGTGCTGTTTTTCTAACAAAAAAGGGATCATATTAGAGTTAAAGTCAGGTTTGTGCATATCCACTATTTTGATGGTGTCCAGGCTCTTATTTTAACTAGCAGTTACCTTAGTATTTGAAATTGCTGTTTATAGGGACAGATTGAACAGTAGCGCCCCCACCTGTTCAACCAGCGTAGTTTGTTTTCGGAAGAATTTGACCAACGTGCAAAACTAAATTGCATGTATATAACAATTAGAGTATGGAACATTTTCTTTTAATATAACCTTTTTTAGAAACTTAATAAAAAAAAACTACTTTTCAATTAAATGTGTAAACCAGCAATTCCCTTTTTTTGGTCAACCTTTTTTCTATGTATGTATTTTTTACATTTAATGTGTTCTACTCAAAATCAAATAACAAACTTTTTTTTAGCTAAGCATGAAAGATTATTTACTAGTATATTTAACAATAACATGTTATAAGGGCTACTAAGCGAGAGATTTCTAGACCCACATTGGTTTCCAGGGGCAACAGGTGAAAATAATTGATTTATGCATGAGGTAGAACTAAATTAAGAGTCAACATCATGTCCCCGCAACATTTTAATAATCTTATCAAGGTTCCTTTGAGCCATCTGTGTGCAGTTTGGTTGTGAATTCTAACTGTCTCTAAGTGTGATTACATGCACACTAGTATCCTGGTGGCCTAGTATCCATGAACTTAATTCTGCAGGTTTTTATAGTCTTTTTATGTCTTTCACCAGAAATCCCTTGAACATCTTAGCCACTTATACTGTGCTGACTGAGTCACCTCAGTTTCTTAAGTACAGACAAGACTAGTTAGGCAAACTGCATAAAGCAAGAGTTTATCTTATCACCGGTGATGGAACAGTTGTTCACTCTTACCTACAAGTGTAGACAAGTGTAGGTAACTTGATTTGATGACACACGTGCACACATGCCAGAATAGTTTTTCCAGGAACATATTTACATATCAAACTGACATGAAACATATAATGATCTCCACATGTTCATGTGTAAAACAGAACCAGGAAACTTTAAAAACCTGATATAAACAAGGTATACACCCACAACCGTGAGATTTACACAGTTTACACTTGGACACATAATAATAATCCAAACACGTGCTTTGCTTTTGTCAAAGTGCATGTTGTGAAAAGTGCTTTTAAGAGCCTACAAGGGCCAATTTTCCTATTTTTTTCCCTTTGTTGTATATAATTGACATGATATCTTCAAAAAAATATTTATTTCTGTCTCTTACAAATATCTACAATATACACTTGTGAATACTACAGTACTTCTAAGTGACAGAGGAAGATAGATAAATTGATAGAAAAAAACTTCCCTGTTCTCCTTCTTTGGTCCTTTTGCTGACTGTGCCTTGGTCGTTGTTACAAGTCAGCGCTGCCACCTGCTGGTCAGATGCGGTAACAGCGCCTGTTGTCATTAGCACCATTGAAGATGGCGACTGGAGTCCTTCACAGAGTCAGCGGTGGTCTGGGTCGGGCTAAAAGCAGGGCCCAGTCGGCCGGACATCTCGTCTTATGGAGCAGGTGGGGCAGACATCTCCATGTATGCACTGTACTCATGTCTGTAGTGTTTGTAGTTTGCTGCTGGTTAATTTGTTTCGGTGGGTTTCTGAAGTGGCGACGATGAGCTCGGGCGAGCTAGCCCGTTCACTGCTAGCCAGTCCTCAGTGGCCTTCAGTTTGTACTCACATTAAAGAAAGCTACACATCAACTCTGTACATCAAGGAATATTACAGGTTAATGCTCTGTGTATCTGAAGGTGAAGGGGGAGGAATACAGGTTTCTCTCGTTTTTGTGATTCAGCATCTTAAATGTTCAAGGTCAATTTGATATTTCATTGAAGAAATGTGTGCATATGTCCATGACTGCAAATAGGACGTGGTTCTGGTAGATTGCCCTGCTGTATTTCATACATTTTGTCATGACAATGTGTTTATTAAAGGTGCTGACATGTCAATCCCAGTCAGTATTTTGAATCAAGTACTCTTTCAGTCCTCTTAAAGGAAAAAGCTGCAAACGTGACTGATTATTTTTTTCGAATGCAATTTCTTCTCCTAGAAAGATACCAATCGTATCATGCATTAAGATAGAAGATTAGGAAACGATGTAATTGAGATGATTCCGTGTTTGCAGGGGATTTGCCACATCAAGCAGCAACAACAGACAGGACAGCTGGTTTAAGTCACTGTTTGTGAGGAAAGTTGATCCCAGGAAAGATGCACACTCCACTCTACTGACCAAAAATGAGGAAAGCAATCTGTACAAAATTCAGTGTAAGTTTACCTCACAATGTTTTAGCATTGAATTGAACCATTTGACCTAAAGATATAATGAGATTGTTATCTGTTTATTTTTTATATCTGACTTTCCTTTCAGTCCATAATGTCAAGCCAGAGTGCCTGGATGCTTACAACAAACTCAAGTGAGTGTTATTGAGTACTGTCCAAACTTTTTTAACTTGTACTTGTGTAAATATATGTCAACAGTGGTGGTATGAGGCCAGGACCACATAACACACTTTTGTGCAGTGTTGGGTAAAAATAAATCAGTGTAGTCTATTCCTGTGAAGTGATTGATGTGCTGGCATGACTTTGGTCCTTCACGGAGCGAACCTTGCTCATGCCTAAAATGAGTGCTCGTAGTGAGGCGCTAAATTGAGACTTGCAACATTGCAGAGACGACACATGGCCAGAAAACGTGATTGTTATTTACATTTTGGCATTTGACAGGACATTTTACCAGTAGGACACTTGATTGTATCAGATGTGCCTGTAGTGACGCTGTATTTCAGTCTTTGTTTGAGCTTGGTGTTCCTCATTCATTCACAGTGAAGATCTTTTGCCCTCCATCCATGCTGATAAGTACTACCCCTGTGAGCTGGTGGGCACCTGGAATACCTGGTATGGAGAACAAGACCAGGCTGGTAGGATTACTAAACTAGACTTAAGATGTCAAATATTGTAGAGAAAAAGTGCTATTGTGTCAGTGCTATTGTCACCGTATAGGATGATTTCTGTATGTAAAGGTCTCTTTTTTTTCTTTTTTTCTTTATTTCACAAATACATTATGTTGCATTTTTTTGTTGTCCAGTAGATAATTATTGGCTGTATAGTACATCAGCTAATATACTCGAGTCTGATATTCAGTAAAGACTTAGGATCAGTTCCTCTGAATTTCACAAGCCTTACCTGCTTAGGGTCATCAATAAAAGGGTGGAGCTGGTTAACGTTTTAGTTTTTAAATTGACCTCACTTGCACAGAAGAGATATGTTAATAACTGCCATGTGTTCATCCAACACTCCCTAAAAAGGTATACGAATTATGTAATCCATAAATCATTTGTCTCAACATTTAATTACCCTGATTTGTATCAATTTAGCCTAATGCATTTTGCCTGATCTACAATATATTCTTCACAGTTCATCTTTGGCGCTACAGAGGTGGATACCCAGCTCTTACAGAAGTGATGAACAAGCTCAAGCAGAACCAGGTAGAGACCATTTCAGATGTGTCTGGTTTGTATAACATCAGTTTAGTGTGCTAATAACAGAGTTCAGGCATCTGTCGAAGCAAAGAGTATTGATTGGCGTCCGTCTGCTGGCAGGACTTCACAGCGTACAGGAAGGAGCGCAGTAAGATGCTGATGTCTCGCAGGAATCAGCTCTTGCTGGAGTTCAGCTTCTGGAATGAGCCCGTACCTCGAGAGGGTCCCAACATCTACGAACTCAGGTCCTACCAGCTCAGGGTGAGTTGAGCAGCAGAGCTTGAGGAGATTAGCAATGAGTGCTGCTGTAGATTTCTGAAGGTGTAAAAATGATTAAATCTAATGCCCCACATGGCCTTTACATCTGCTTTTTCAAACTTAAACAGTTAGTCAGCCAAACATCCAAAAAGCACTTATTACCCAAAACTTATAAATAACTTTATCGTCTGTACAGAACGCAGCACTCAACTTCCAGTCACATGTTTTGCATCTGTGACCTTTGAATGACCTCCAACCTCAAAGATCTACATAGACATGTAATGTGATATTGGTCAAGATGAGATGCTCAGTCACAGTTGTGCTATTTCTTCTCATCACTATGCAAACAGTCTGGATCTATTTTCGGACTTAATTGGAAATCCAGGGTTGTCTGATTTCATCAGAATCAGTAGTTAAATTGAAAGCTCGACATCCTCAATACACATCAGCTCCTGCAGATTAAAGCTGTCTTTCTAATCTGACAGAGAAAACGGTCTCTGCATCAGTGTTTCCTGTGATGAATGCAGGCTATTATCCTTCATCATAGACTGAGATACAATCCTAGAAACAGCAGGGCATTTGTTGTTTTAAGCACCAGAAAATGATTAAAGAAGCTTCGTATGTAACTTATCTCCTTAATGACAGAGTACCAGTGCTGCATCTTTACCATTTATTTTGTGTTAAAGTGTTTGCCTTGGATAGAAATCATGAAAGTGTGATGTCAATCTGTAGGCAAGAAAGTTATAGGTGCTTTACTGTAATAAAGGTGTTTCTCTTTTTCTTTCTTCTAGCCAGGGACCATGATCGAGTGGGGTAATTACTGGTAAGGCAGCCTGTAATCATTTGATTCCCTGAACTGTACTTACAGAATTGTTGAACTACATGAAACCTTCCTCATCGGGCCTTTGTTAATAAGAGCTATTCCTCAGAGAGGCTCTACATCAAAGCTGCACTGTCACACTCTCAAGCCAAGACTCCAGTTCATGAGGAATATTAAGCACACGACAAATGTGTGCACTTAATAATTTAGTGAAATAAGCCTGAATAGACCCGCTACTTGAGAGGACAGAGCCAACAGGTCAAAGTTTATCAGTTTGTGGAATGCAGTTGATTGCAATTGATTTAAAGGGAGAAGTCAGCTTTCTTTTTTGATCTGTGTCTGTTCCTGTCTGACTAGTTTGGATTATTTTCTTGTTGCTAAATCCACCTGATTACATTCCACAGTAAGTCTTGAACCCTACACACTGATGAAGGCTGTGGGTGTGTTACACTGACTGCTCGTCTTTTTCCAGTCGTTCCTGCCATTGGTGCATGATTGTACTTGTTAATACAACTTAAAATACTTATATTCCATCCATGCCTTCTGAGTTGAGACTTCACATCGTTCTAATAAAGCTGACTTGACATCTGAAGATACAAAGTAGATTTTAAGTTTGCTCTAGGTCAAAGTAAATATTCCTATAACTACTCTTCTTGCTTATTTTTGCATTAAGGCTAACGTTAAACAGCCTTTAACTGAGCAAACCTCTGTAGTCATCCAGATAATGCCAGCAAAGCAATTTTAAGGCGTTTTCATGCAATTATTGAAGGCCGGGGGCAAAAATATCTTCTTCAAGTTACAAAAACATGAACAGTTGAAACTTTTGAGTTTAGTTTCCAGACAGTGATTATACTCTGAATGGGTTTATGTTTTCTTTTCGGTAAAACGTGATGGATTTAAAACATTAAACTCACACAAGTCCAATTTTTTCACAATAACTTGGCTAGTGTTGGGACTCGTAAACATCTATACAGTTCAGTCATGCTGACACATCTTATGGTTGGATGTGATGCTGCAGTAAAGAATCCAAACTAAAGTTGTCTAGAAAACATCAAAGGAATAGACAAATTCCATAAAAAAACAACGGTCCAGATTGAATTCCAAATTTTAAAATAAAGTCAAATATTATGTTGAACACTGATCAAGTGTCTTGCCTGTGCATGCCTGCCTGGTCTTGTTTTTCCAGGTGAAGCCTTGGTGTTCTTTGGCCTGCGTTGTGACTGAAGTTTTTCTTGTCCACAGGGCTCGGGCCATCGGGTACCGGCAGCACAACAGAGAAGCAGTGGGAGGGTTTTTCTCACAGATCGGCAACCTCTATATGGTTCATCACCTCTGGGGTACGCTCACATGCTAGGCAAATAGCATGCATTCATTATTTTTCCCCATAAAAGATTTCTTTCTTTCTTTTTTCAATGTCATTGCACAGGTTATAGGTCACACTAACAGTTGAAAACGTTTGGAAATGATCCTTCTTGGTAATTTTTCTACATCACAAAAACTGACATTTTAACAAGGGTGTGTAGACTTTTATATCCCCTGTATCACCTACATTTTCCCCTTAGCTCTACAGAGCATTAAATCTGTTTTTTGTTGCCAGTTTCACTGCTCTCATCTACATTTTTAGCAGCAGCATATAATACTATAGCTGTTACTGACTACCTGTCCAGTTGACAAAGTAGTTTAGTTGTTTAATGACTAGCCTGTGAACACGAGGAGTTTTTTGGAATCGTTTCGATTTTTTTTTTTTTTTAAAGTCACCAGATTAATAAAACACAACATTTGATAATGACAAACAGCCACCAGCTCACGGTGCAGTGACTTCATCTTTTAAAAGTAACGCTGTATGTTTGATTAACTGCAGCTTACAAAGACCTTCAGTCTAGAGAAGACACGAGGAACGGGGCCTGGCAGCAGGAGGGCTGGGACGAGGTGGTGTATTACACAGGTAAGCAAAGAGAACGCTTTTGGTGATAAAACTTCTCTGCTCTCAAAAAGATTAACTTTTTATAGGCTTTTCTGACAATTGTATTGTAATTCACCTTGAGAGCTTTGTATCAACAGTTGTAAAAGCAGCTCTAAATCTTGTATCCCCTTCTCTACAGTTCCCCTCATTCAGCACATGGACTCCAGGATTATGATCCCGACAAAAGCATCTCCACTGCAGTAAAAAGAAGTCAGCCTACATCAAGTGGTATCATAATGGATGTTACACACATCAAGAGCATCACTATCATGGTTTCAGCCTCCTTTCAGTGCTGACAACAAACATCAGTTATCTGTTCTTGTTTTTGTTTTATGACTTCAAGATGCCACTAGGACAAGAGGCAACTATTTCTACCATATATATATATATAAACAACGTTAAAAAACTCCACGCGACTGAAGACACAGCTTCTTTTATTATCCTGGTTCTGGAGCAGGATGAGTTAATTAGGCCAATTTAAACCTCCTGACGGTGGTTATGTCTGACGTCTCGTGCCACGTTAAAACTTGGCCGTACAAAGCTCATCTGAGTTTACAAATCAACCAAAGTTACTTGAAAAGACGAGCAGCTGAGTGGCGTGAGGACAGAATTGCTGAGGTTCACTGCACAGTGCAGGAGCTATTTATTTATTTAATGTCAATTTGGAAAAAAGTTAAAATTGTGCTGAGTTGTGGCAACTAAGATAAAAGCCATGTTATTTCTGAGTGATGGTAGAAAGCATCTACATTTAATAAAACAATTATTAAGTCTGAAACGGTGTGAAATGTAAATCTCAAAATTTCCTTTCTTCCTTTCTTTCCTTTTGTTGCAAACTACACCTTTCAGTTGTCGTTTTTTTCTGGCTCTTCCTCTGCATCCTGTCCGATAATGTTGACGTTTCATGGTGCTGTGTTCATGTCTTTGGCTTCTACTTTTAGTCTTGTGAAGACGACATGCCTGATTTTAAAGACAGTTTTTATTCAACATGTTTTAAAGGAGTATGACTATTGCATCAGAAGCTCTGGAAATGTTGTCCACGAGTGGCTGAGTGAATCTAGCACCAACTTGTGCTGCTGTATATTGAATAATCAGAGTTGTCAAATGAAGCATGTATATCTTGTTTGTTTTTTCTTCCCCTCAGTTCATGGAGTGCAGTGAGGGAAGGTCAAGAAAGTTACAACCGATTAAAACAATTCAAACAGCGACTTGGATAGCATGTTCTTTTTTTTTTAATTCTGATGTTCTTTACACACTCATTGACATGTCTGGTTACAGCTCTTAGCATTCATACTGAATTAAAACATCTCTATCACTCATTGCACTTGCCATAACATTGAGAACTTTTGTAAGTTTGCCTAAAGACTTAGAAAGTGCAGAAACATCAAAAATAATATTTCTTAACCCACACATGACTGTGTGGTGTTTTGTTTAGTATCTTCTACTATAAAAATCAACAGGGTACCATCCCCATGAAGGTAAAATGTTCTCTCACTAGAGTAGACATTTTCATTCATTGTAGAAATCTATTTAGAGTTAAAAGGAAAAATGCGCACTGAGTAAAACCATCAGATGCACACCCTCCGGTGCAATAATAGAACAAAAAAGGTTAAAATGAGGAAAATACTATTGGAGCATCTTAAATCTTCTCCAGCTCCTTTAGCAGCTCCCCAAAACTTGTGACGTACCACAAAGACCTCTCTTTAACCTGTGGCCTGATGACGTTCCCTCCAAATCCAATGAATGCGCTCTGAGGGAGGGAAAGATCACACTGTTATCACACTATAGCTCCAATATGAGTGACAGTGTTTTCAATAATCCATTTGAACAACCTATCCAACAAGCACGCATAAAACTCCATTAAGAGACACCTTGTGTTAACACTCACCGCAGGAGGACAGGCCTCTAGATCAGTGGCTCCATCTCCAATCATCACTACAGTCTTAAAGCCGTATTGCTCCTTCAGCATGCTGATGACCCTCCCTTTTCCGCCACTCTCAGCTGTGGGCTGACTCTCATCAAAACCAGCATACTCTCCTGAAAATAATACACACATATAAATCCAATGAAAGCTTTGGATGAAGGTAAGATTTGATGCTCAGCTCATGAAAGCAGAGAGAAGTCACAAACAGCCTCCAGCACTTACCGTTGAAGTAGAACTTGAGCCGGTTGGCATAGACGTGATTTAGAGGAATGTTTAGCTGAGTGGCCACATGTTCAACAATGCAGCGGAAGCCGCCTGAGATGAGAAAAACCTTAATGTTGCACTGGTGCAGACGGTCCACGAGCTCCCTGGATGATTAAAACACTTACATTTAATTTGGTGCGGTTCAAATTCACATTTTTGTATGTTTCTATTCTTAAATGCCTTTAATTCCAAAAGCCTATAGCCATATCAGATGGTTGTCTACCATTTGCATGCCAGTCCTCCCATGTTGAGGCTGATTTGGGGACACTATGATTACTGTACATTACTCACCTAATACCTGGAGTCAGCTGAGGTGGGTGGTCTGTAATAAGTTTGTTCACTTGTTCCCTGGAGCATCGGATGATGGAGAGACGCTCTGTCAGTGCAGTCTGAAATGTCATGGAGCCACCCATGGCTTTGCGTGTCCTGAAATGTGAAAGCAAAAACACTTATTTTATGAATGGAGTACCAATAATAAAAGTTAATAGATTTCTTTGCATATTTTCGACATTTATGTTCTTTAATACACGTACATTTCCGTGACTGCATCCCCCACACCACAAAATTTGGCAAGTTCATCTATGCCTTCTTCTTTGATAACTGTGCTGTCCACATCGAAACAGACAGCTTCTGCTCTCCTGAAGAGCTCCTTTGTCTGTGAAAGTGAAGACATCGTGCTGGAAAGACAAAAATAAACTTTATGAAACAGTTATGAAGTATTTTCTATGACGTACAAGTGTGATAGAAGACTTTCATTGTCAAACAAGTTTAGAAAGTCAGCCGAGGATAAATCTAATAGTCATTAGCAGAGTCCCATGCTGTATTTGCTGCTTAAATGTGAGGTCTGTGGTCTTGCCCAGCAGCTGCATGATACATTGCGTAACTAAGCCCTGCATGCAGTGGATGTCTTGTATCCACTGAAGCAGCAAATAGTTCAGTTGAATGAAAGATGTGCAAGTATTTCTGGATCAACTGGGCGCTTCTCAAATAAACACGTGTCCCAGGCCGCTCGTAAGACACAAAAGCGTTACATAAGTCTGCCTATATCAAACATATAGGAGGCCGATACAGACATCCCCTGCTCGTATTGCGTCACCCCGCAGGCACACTACGCAGAGCAGAGGATGGCGAGAAAGACTGAAAACATACATGAACACAATGCAACTCGGACAAACGAGCTGCTTTTGTTCGCTCTCTGTGTCTCACAATGGCAAGCGACAGTGTAAATAAAAATGTTAGAAATTATCGTTAACGGCGTCCGAGAGGATGTCATTTACCTGTCCTTTTGGGTCCAATTCGCATGAATTGAGCGCTTCCGGATCCTCTGTTTAACTTCGACCGTATGAATTAATCGGCGGAAAGACTGGGCTAATGCCGTTTGTAAAAACAACAACAAAAGGTACAAGTTAATCTTTTGTACTTACTGTTGGAGGCAGCGTTGATAAGGCACTACTAGCAGCTTCAGCATTAGCAAACCGGGACTCTCTGGTTCACCAAAGAGGAGAGGAAACGCTGGATGATGGACCAATCAGAGCAAAGCCGGTGAGGGACCGCCCACCATCCGCTGGCTCGGTTCCATGACGACACAGCTAAGGGCTAATGAACGCTATCTACACTGAGAGCGTTCATACGATTAACCCATTTCCTCCTTATATTTCTGTATCAATGGTTAAAGGACAATAAAGGAGAAGTTTCATCTCTAATTAATGGTGTTGAGTCTTCATACAGTTGATCCAGACTTGACTTTAAAAAAAGATAGAAGACTGGATTCCTGCCAAGGACTATATGTGCAGACCTCTAGTTCAGTGGTGTAGTGCAGGGCATACGCAGGTATACGGAGTAGGGCCTACCCACTTATTTTGCTATCTTCAGAAGGTATACCCACTTCTAATGTCCTCTGATTCACACCATGGATTGATTGACTATATTCAGTAGGATGCTGCAATTTTTTCTTAGGATGTTGAAGGGACGACCCTCCCTACTCTGTCTCTCGAAAAGAGGAGTCTAAATAATTTTTCTCCGAGTTTCCGAGTCGTTATTACGACTTCAGGGGGCGTTCCAGTTGACACTTCCGACTGGGAACTCGGAATTTCCGACTTCCCAGTTCAACTGCTCCTTCAGCAGCAGACTGAGACACCGACCCTGCAAGACTGTTTAACAGCATCACCGCCTCATGACTCTGTATAATAATCATCAATATCATTAATGCTACACACTGTGTGTGTTTTTTATAATATCTGATCTGTCTCTCCACAAGTGAAAGTGTACATAGTGTTTATGCCTGGTATTATTTATTTCTATTGTATTTTTTCTTCCTTTATTTAATTCATGTAAACATGCTCGTAGCTGTTTTTTCTTAACTTTTTGCTATTGATGCTGTTTAAATTCCTGTTTTTGAGCTGCTGTAACAACTAAATTTCCCCCATTGGGGGATCAATAAAGCTTATCCTTATCCTTATCCTTAACTGGAACACACCATTACATGTCACTGATAACAGGCCGTTTTTACTCTGCTGGACTGGACACACTGGGTTAAAATTAAGTATACCAACTTCTTCAGTCACCACTACACCACTGCTCTAGTTTTTAGCTTATAGAAGATTAAATTCAGCTTTATTTGCAAAATGTGAAACACTGAAGCGCACTTTGAATTTGCTTTTGGGGTTGCTATAAGCGTTCAAAACCCTTAGGAAAAATATATACCTACATGCTGTTGGAAAAAAGCCATTAAAAAACGATTGTGTGCACACACACATAGGCCTAGAAAAATAAATAATATATGCTATATAGAGAGACAGAAGGTTGATTTAATAAATACTAATGTGTTATATTATTCCACAGGGATTGTGTCTGACCTGTTGGTAGTTAAGTAGTGGGTGTTTGAGGAGCTGGCTCATGCCTGATTTTGGTGAGTGATTTGAATGTCAGCTTACGAAACCTAGAGACAGTAGCCTAATTCACATAGATCTGCCGATTGTTGGGGATGGTCTACTTCAGGTGCTGGTGTCCTGCAGGCCTCTCCAAATTAATGCAGGGTTGTTGTTTTTCAGCCTTTCATTTGTGTATCTTCTTTTGCTTTGCTGATTCTTTGTTAGAGAGTTGTACAAGAGTATGTCCTAAATTCTAGATCTCCTCCTTGCCTCATTAGAGCTGAGGCGAGATGTAAAATTAAAAGTGTAAGTGTGTGAATTCAGATCTGTAGCACAATGGTTGGTAGCTGCAGCCTCTAAAACACGTAATCAGTAGACCTTTACACATTGCGGTTCTGCAATGAAGTTCCCCCTTTACTTCACTTTACTTATCATAAAAGCAATCGTTGATTGCATATCCTCTTAGTAGAATTTTCTTTCTAAATGTAAATTTGGAGGTTTTCAGAGTTCCAAGGCTGCACAGAAATGGAGAGATAGGTGTACTATATAGCACCTGTCTAGTTTGTTATTACCCAAGGAATGCAGTCAGTATTTTGGCAGCGTGTAGCTAGCTGAGGTCTGTTCAAATAGAGTCTCCAAGAAAAATGAGCAGGGAGTCTAGGTTTTAGAGCTCTGTGGAAGTTATTTGGTAAGCCAGCCAACAGTCTGGAGGTTGGATGTAAACAATTACAAGAATTAAGGAAGAAAAGTCACATGATAAATGTAATAGCCTACTTTGCAGTTAATTATAGTTACTAAGTATAAGCAATAGTACTTGGTTTCTAATTTATTTTTGATCCACTAGATCAGGGGTTCCCAAACGTTTCAGCCCGTGGCCCCCAGTATTTTAGATTTCTATGGTTTTGGAAGGAATCTTGCGACCCCCATGTCAGTGTCTCACGACCCCCCAGGGGGTCCCGACCCCCACTTTGGGAACCACTGCACTAAGTGAAGTAAAGCTTACTCATGAGTGTAGGTGTATTTAGTGTATTTAGATGAAGCATTGCACAGCTTGCTTGAGAAAAATGTCACGATGAAGTAGGTATGATTTAGCTAATTTTGTAAAAAAAAAAAAAAAAAAAAGGTCCATAAACTGAACTATAAATCAAATACAGTAAAAGCTAACTTTATGTAATTAAAACTCAATAAAGATTTATTCGAATGCCAAAAATCCAACTCTGAATCACTCCTAAAGTAACGCAGTATACACTCCAGACCAGAAGGTGGTGGCAATGCACGCAAATCTGAATACAAAGAGGAGAAGAAGAAGAACATGGAATGCGGAAGTATTGTAATTAGTTAAAAACCCTGCAAATTAGGTTACTCCACATTCAAGTCGCCGGAGAGTTTTACCGTTACATTGATCTTTTTGAAAAATAAATGCCTACCAGGTCGTCCAGCTCCAGCAATGAAGGCGGCAACTAATAACAGGTAATCATTACTAGCTAGAAGGACTCTAACTTTACACACCTTTTGTGTGTCAGCTTTTTTAAGGCCTATGGATGTTGAAGGCATGTGCTTCACGTGGAGGAGGCCTCGCCTGAAATCGACGCACGTTCAAATTACTTATTTGGTTACATACAATCAGAAATGTACCTGACATCAATGTGTTTTCCTAACGTTGCATGTTTTGATTTGTGCAAGATGTTTCAGTTTGATATTAAGATCAAATAATTAGTAGTGGTATGCTAGGTTGTTGGAAGTGTTGCTCAGGTTGATTTAAACGAAATGGCTTATTTTCACAGTGATGCTGACATGTATTTTCTGCTGTTGTTTTAGTGGATAAATAGCAGGGGAAGTCCTGACTGAAATGGAGAAGCTGCCATCCTGAAACACATGGGCTACCATGCGGTAGAGGTAAGGAGAACAGCTTCGCTCATTTTGCATCCGAAGTCATCAATAACACAGGACGATTTGACACATAACAAAATATATCTATATATTAAATATTTTCAATCTTAAATAGTTTGTAATGACATAATCTCTATCCCCCAAATAGCGCGTGCTGCACTCTAGTTTTGGGCCTGAGTCAAATTTGACTTGAATAAGTTTTCATATCATGCCTAATCAGAAATATAACCTTTGAATGCATGGCAGAATTCTGTATTACTCTTGAAGTGGTAAATGCAGTCAGACACCATGCTACATAATAGATAATACACACTGACTCAACAACAGGATAAGAGCACTAGTGATGTGTCTCGTCCTTAAGTCAGAGTGAATACAGAAACATGACTAACTTTGCGTGTGATTGCAGCTTTTTTAAAGTAATTGAGACGTTTTTCTGACCTTTAATTTAGATATTTAACTTTTTTTTAATTAACAAATCCATTTAGGTTTTTTTCAGATGATGTGAAGCTTTGCTCAACTTAGATACTACTCAGTTTTGAAACCGATGCTGGTCTGTCCCATTCATTCCACAGCTCAATAACATATTACGCCAGTACACTAATCTCATTGCCTCTTTTGTGTTTTTTTTTTGTTGTTGCAGCATTTGTCATGCTTCTGGTTGTCACACAGCTGCAACAAATCACTACCAGCATGTGAAGAAAGGATGATGGATGGTATGTTTGTACACACTCAGTCATAATTTACATCTGGCACTAAAAAAAATAACCACCAGGGCATGGCCGAATTCTGTTCCAGCTGATCTGTGATGGATACAGTCAGACACCATGCAAAAGCATCGTCTCACTTCTGCTTAATGACTGGATGAATGCTTCCCTCAGCCTCATCTGACTGCGTAGAAATGAGTACAAAGATACATTTTAAAGTGCTGCTCTCGTGCTCAGCCTCTTTTTGTTCTTTGTATTGATTCCCCTCCTGTTTCATAAATATTGCAGGACAACCACTGTCTGCTTCAGAACCAAGAACATGAGAAAGTGACTCCTTCACGAGTGGTAAGAGCTTGAGCATAAAATACATATGATGACCGTATCTGTGAAATTTTGCTTGAAAAAGCACCTGTCTGTTTTTTGTTGGTTTTTTTAGGGACGCTTGTAAAATGCTCCTCACTCTTCTGTTAAAATAAAGTGCAACTATGTTTACAATGGGTCTTGTGAATTTGTTTACTATACCAGAGTCAAGGTTTTAAACAAAGATGCAAAAGGAAACTTAAAAAATCAGAACAAAAGTTGAAACATTATCATGACAAGACTCTGACTTTTAACTTAAATAGTTTAATAAATAATCCATGGCCAACATTTTAAAGTGCTATCATCCTAAAATCTTCCCTAGAGTTTGGTTAAGTCCATCCTGCATAATGATCAAAGAGTCACACTGTACACAAGTGTAAATCAATGCAGTTCAAGTATACAGGTTTTTATGTCTCATATTCCTGGAAGCTAAAATTGGACAATAAAACTTTTTTGCTTTGAGTGCAAAGCAAACGCTTACAGTTCTGACAAGAAGGGTGTTAGATGAATAGAACCATTTATCAGAATACAACCAGAATTTATTCACTTGATTCTCACCATGATCATTTCTAATTGAAACAGTTTTAACATGAGGAAAAAACTTGAAACTCTGTAAATAAAAGTTAAGATATGGAGACTGCAACGTCAAAGAAACAACATGTATCTTTGTCAACATACTGTTCTTTAAATTGAAATAAAAGACAAACTAAGTTCTTCGGGGATGTGAGCAAATGTGTCAATTTGCAATTAAATGTATTCTCTGAAATGCTATTGAACTAGTTATTTGAATCTTCATTTAGCCTTTACAGTGTAGAACAACAGCATTATTGCTGAAGTCTTGTTATTCACACTCCTATAATCTTTAGGACAAATCAATCCCAGTGTAACAGCCAATGCTGCATTTCAACATTTCTGAGCACAACATGCTCACAATATTGAACAACAGACTAGAAGGTCTTGTAGCAGTAGGTTATCTTTAACCAGTTCATTTGTTTTACAAAATCCTCATGACGCTGCAACAGATGTGTCGTATTAAATGCTCTTTACCAGATGTGGTGCATCGGCTCGTCGGCCTCGGCAGCCATGGACAGCAGGATGGCTTTGGGAGTGTTCTCGAAAAGTGCTGCTCTGTTCTGAGTTTGTCCCTTCTTGACCCAGTGGCCATAGATCTTGAACGCACACGCGTCGATGAGCTTGCGGATGGGCTTGACAGCGTATGGGTCACTCTTGATCACATCCTTGGTGACGGGCTTTGCTCGACGATAGTTGCAGTAGATTTTCATTGTGGCGAGAACAGTCAAGCAGATGACCTGATGGAGGAAAGTTGGGGAAAACTTTACTGGCGCTGCAGAGGATTAAGGGAATATCTGACACTGACGAAAGGCTAGGGCCCAAATTGTCACATGTGGTGCTTCATTTAATTAAATGTGACTTGTAGAAGCTTCTGTTGTGTGGACTCAGTCTTCCTTTTAAATTAAAGACCTTACACAAGTGTTTTTACTTAAGTCATATTTAACTAAGATATAATAGCTAAAACTGAGTAATACATAAGCAAATATAATTAAGTAAACAAAGGAAAATAATGTCTAAATATCATGATTTGTACGTCGGGCGTGTTGGAGTTTTATAATTTAAGACAGACATTTCCTGCTGGTGTTATCAAGCACAATGTGTGACATTTGGGTGCCATCGCCAGTAAAATTGAACTTGAACTGTCTTAATGACATTTTTTAACAGACACATTGAGAGTTAGGAATAAATATTAATGGTAAGCTGTTTGCATTTCTATATACAGTAACTGAGAATCAAAGGTATTTAGTCTCTGAAAAAGGCTTTAACGTCTCACCTTGAAGCGCCTGTATGGAGTGAACTGTCGCACTTCATCCACCACATACTGTGAGAAGAACGAGTGGTTGAGAACGTCGGTGACTGTGTATCGCTGCCTTGGGTCCACCACCAGCATCCGAGAGATCTGAAGAAAAACAGTTTAGTTCATTTTAATATAATTCAAACCTCACTGCAGCTTCACATTTTGTACTTGTTGATACAAGCGATTTGAAAACTTTATCAGTACATGTTGGCAGGGACAAGCTCTATGATTAATTAAATATTTCATTTTCTGATAACCCAATCAGATTATTGCTTCAGTAAAAAAAAGCCTACCAAATCTTTCACGGTGTCCGAGCGGTCCTCCCACTCTGGAGAACAGAAGTCATATTTCCCGGCCAGGATCATCCGCAGCATCAGCATCTGTTTCCTGTGCCAGAAGGGCGGAGAGCCTGCAAGTAGCGTGTACATGATCACCCCTGAGCTCCATCTGCAGGCACCAACCAGAAGAAAATAGATCTTACCAAGTGTCTTAACAATATCCATGCTGGTTATCCTGATCAGAATCTTTGGAATATTTAGATAACACATTATTACATTAATTATACATTATTAACTCTGCACACTCACATATCTACAGCAGTGCTGTATCCTTCGTGCCCTCCATCCATGGAGCACTCGATGATCTCAGGAGCAAGGTAACCTGGAGTCCCGCACACTTCTGCATTACACACATGACAAACTTTTGACTCACAGCAGCCGCATTTACAATGCTTAACAAAATGTTTCACCACTCGTTCTTTAAAACACATTGGGATTCTAAAGATTGTCTAAAGAGAATGAGGCAATCATGTGTGATATAAATACATACGGTAAGGATTTTCTGTATTTTTCTAATTAAAGGGTAGGATGCAGTCTTAGTCCAAGGCCATGTTTTTTATTAATTCCAACAAGTTTTGATTACAGACAAACCAAGGACACAGAAAACATGACCTCCTTAACTGAGACAATCAAACACTTTTTCCCTCTTGAACACTAGAACTGGAGAACTTGTGCAACATATTTCTAAATAGAGTGTCAATAATACCATCTACCTAATGATTTAAATAATCTTAAATACACATCACTTATTTACACGTCAAACAGTATTATATGATTACACATTCTGACAAACATTTGCAGTGCCAGTTCCCTCTGCTAATAATATGACGCTTTTTGAGAAGTCTATTTGAAAGGTCAGTGTACTCTTGAGTGTCTGCGACTGCAGCAAATAGATCGGAGTCTCCTGTTGCACTGTAACCTTTCTAAGAACCCTCTGCTCACCACCAGCAGCAGCTGCTGTAGCAGCTTTACAACAGGTTGTAAACATAGTTCACGTTTTTAGGACAGGACACTTCATGTGAACTGCCATGTGGGTCACGTTAAGACCATCTTTATATGAAATTACCTTAAACTTACTTTAAAAAAGTATTGTAATGATGTGTTCACAGACCTTTGAGCTTCTGTCCTGGCTTGATTTGCACAGCGAAGCCAAAGTCGGTGAGTTTAATGTTCATCTCGTCGTCTAAGAGGATGTTCTCGGGCTTCAGGTCCCGATGGACGATGCTCTGGCTGTGTAGAAACTGGACCACTTCCAGCAGTGCTCGCATGATCTTCCTTAAACCAACACAGATATTCAGGTCACGTAAAAAATTCAGATTACTCAGTCTCTTTTACCTTATAGGAAATATTTCCAATGTGAAATAAAGCGCTCACTAACCGGGTTTCCTTCTCACTCAGAGTCACTTTCTCTGTGAGATAGTCGAAAAGTTCACCCCTCCTCATCCTGTGTGAAGATAAATGAAACAAATATGACTTTTTTCTATCAACAATATTAAAAACGGAGAAACTTGTGATTTCATACTTACAGGTCGAAAACTAGGAAGTAGAAGGCTTTGGACTCGTAGCAGTCTTTGAGCTGTACTGGAGAAGAGAGAGACATTTGAATTTATTTAGAATTTAATCACACTTGAAAAGTGGATCACTTGAGAGCAAACGCAAAGACTTCGCAAACATTTGTTATCAGCCTCTGTCGATTGCTTACCGATGTTGTCCTGTCCGCACACTTTCTTGAGGACGTCGATCTCCTTCACCGTCGCCTCTCTGATCTCCTCGATCTCCTGCGGAGTCATCTTGTCTGACGGGGTGATGTCGATGATCTTCACTGCATACTCCTGAGACGTCTGCTTGTGGATGCAGCGACGCACTACACTGCTTATTCCCCTGAGGAAGAGAAACACAGCAGATTTGTTATCTGCAGCTTTGTGAGCTTATTTCCACAGAGGTTTGTGTTTGCGTAGCTGGATTCAAAGAAAAACATGTTTGTGTGCGTCAGTCTGGCATTTCAACAACAAAGAGTTTGTGATCAACTTTATTGAAAACTACTCAGCAGTTTAAGTGTGTAATCAGTCACATCCATTTAAGAGTATACCACACAGTATATCTGTCCACTGTTTGTGAGGCTGACCACACCAAGTGCCATGTACTACATCAGCTAAACACATTGTCCACATCCAGTGACCTCATGACCTACATGTGAGAAAGGGAGTGAAGTTACATAATACTAACAGTGTGCCGTCCAATCCCGGGAAGCGCTCAACACTAAACTTTTGTCCAAAACACGCTGGAGTTAATGAGCGTGGCCTCTTCGGACACTATGTGCATACGTAACAGCTCCACCATGGGGCGCATGGAGAGGAATTATAATGAGAAAAGAGTTCTTTTGGGGGCTTTTTGGAAACTTCAGGGGAAACCAGTCTGCTTGCTTTTACAGTATTCACTCAGAGGAAAAGTTTTTAAAATGATCACAACTACATCTAATATTTCTGCTGTTCAATGCTTTTGAATTTTTTAAATGTATCATACATTGTATAACTTGAATGACAAAATAAGCAACAATTATAAGGATCTCAGATTAAACTGGACCCTTCGGTTAGTGAACCCGCCACTGTAGACCATTTTATACATACCTTCCCAGAATCTCCTTGGGCTCATACTTGTCATAAAATTCCTGCGCTCCCACCCAGTCAGGGATCTCCTCCTCTTTGGTCATGATGGATGTGATGCTGCTTCACCTCTGAGGCTTCTCAACACTTCTCCTCTCACAGCTCACAACAGAATATCTGACAGGAACAGTTTACCAGTTAGTGTTAATATGATGTGCTTAACCATCATTGCAGCTGCCATCACGTGTAAAGAAGCAACACAGTGTTGTGGCAGGTGAAGCTCAACTATTGAGATGATATAATAAGATGATAGAACATTGAGATAAGCTAATATAAACTCATCTGAGTTTTTATATCACATTTAATGTTTAATATTTAAAGACATTCCTAATATTTTCTACTTTCAGCTTCTTATGTTAGAAGATATGCTGCCTTTCTCATATTTTTAGTATTGTAAATGTTATATTGTTTTGCTTTGTTTTTTTTTTACTACTGTTTGGACAAATGAAACATTTTGAACATGACACACCTGAGCCTTTGAAAGTAAATAGCCCAAATTAACTAATTAATATTCTGTTGATTCATTTATAACAGTACATCAAGTTGTAAAAACATCATTTGCCAACTCAACCTGCACTGTTATGTCTATATTAGATATTAAAATATGTTTAGTAAAAGTACATAATCCTCTGTAATAAGTAGTGAAGTAGACTCATGTAGTGAGATAAAGAAGAACTATTTAGGATTATAAATTATAATGGCGCTTTTTTTTTTTCAAACTTGTACGTGAGTAAATACAATCTGAACGGGCTGCATTGATAACTGGAGAGCAACAATAGAACTTAAATGATGTTTCAGGAATTAAATATATATTTATGCATGTTTCAGCTTGTGTTTAAAAAAGTCAAAGAAGATTCCAAGAAGTAGACATATCCTTTTTAGCCTGGTGAACGATGAGTTCAGTCTTCAGTTTGTGTGACATACTGTTTAAAGTTTAAATCATTTATCTCGCTTAGTGTGCGTGTAAATGGATCTAAAAATTAAAAGGGCTTTCAAGTATCGTTCCGAGCATATCATAACCAACATACCCAGTTTGACCTTCTCGCGTGCTCACATACAGTAAAGCATTGAAGAAAACAGCGCGTGGTCACTCACCGTGTCTCGTGCTGGTCAGGGCCTGATACGAACGGAGTCCATGATTATTTCTCAGCCTGGACACACCGTGTAGAGACGACGAACAAAGAGGTCTAGTTAGACCCCGGCGCTGAGGCGCTGTCCCGGTGCCGCTGCCATTGCAAAGGGTAAGCTTTAATGTCAAACGCCCAAAATAAGTTGTTGCTCCCACAGCAGCACACTCTGAACACGTGTCCATACAAAAACTAGTTCCATGAAATAACACCTTGCAGCAGCTTGAGACACCGACATTAGTCCACATGCAACTTTCAACCCAGTCATTTTCACTGATGCAGTGAGTGACATGACAGGTGCTAGTCCTCAGTGGTATCTCTGCTTTGCAGCTGCTGTGAGACACTGCATGTTAAAATATTTCTTGAACAGTACAGTGTAATCATGAAGTCTGTCTCAAAAGGAAATAAATCATCACACCTTACAGTTTATTTTATGATTCAAGTGCTTTATTGTTTTGAAACTAAGATTTGTTGTTAAATCCACAATTGTTGAAACAGTTGTTTTTGCAAGTTATCTTGATCTACAAATGCAGAAAATAAATTAACACACTGAAGCTAATGGAAAAAAAAACTAGTATCAACTCAAAGCATGCACAACCAAAATGTATAAACATTATTTATAAGACATGAATAACAAGCTCTGCTGCACTGTCCTGAGAAAAGACTACAAAGATGTCTGATAATAATCAGCTGTCAAGATAAAACATGTTTATTAATCTCTTGTCAATTCGGTTTTCTTGGTGTCCTGTATGATTGCTTAGGTCAGTATGTGCGTGCTTCTTGTTCTCCAAAGGTTTTCTCATGACATACCTGTGAAGAAAACAAATGTTTAATTGGACACTTTTATGTTTTCCATCCATTGTATTATTATTATATCACTAGATTTAGCGTTCTTGTAAAATTCCTACAGCTTGAGGAAAAAAGATGGTTTTATGAAGCATTGAAAATGCGACAACCCCACCCCATGGCCACGTAGGGTATTGTAAAACATTACATCAGAACCATACGAGCATTCTGTAATATCAGGATGACTAAGTACTTATGCAAAGTACTCTTATTTTGCATTAAAACAAAATATGTCACACTCACCATTAGCAAACTTGCATTGTTTAAGCACCTCACTGAAGCCCTCACAGAGCTTGAAGTCGCTCTGGTTTTGGGCACACTCAACAAATTGTTTGAGCTCGTAGGAGCAGGCCTGCTGTTGCTGGGGGGCCTCCTGCTGGTACATGGACTGTGGCTGCTGCTGGTACATGGACTGTGGCTGCTGCTGGTACATGGGCTGAGCCTGATAAGGCTGGGCCTGGTATGGCTCCTAAAACAAACAAGGCAGAGGATGGGCTACTTCATGCGTCAACTGTACACAAGGAATTTCAAGATTAAGTTTATGCAAGTGATGAGAAGCACCTTTGTTTCAATTTATAGCAAAAAAACAACAACAAAAGAGTGTGAGGAGGTATGGGTAAGAGTTTTATTATGTGCATTATATAAAGGTCAACTGTTTTTTTAAATCTTTATAAATACTGATTTTAGGGCTTTTTGGCCTTAATTTGACAGGACTGATGTAGAGACAGGAAATGTTGGGAAATAGAGCGGGGGATGACGTGCACTAAACAGGGTCAAGATCGGAAGTCGAAATTGACTCCCGGGACGGGGACTGTAGGCTCTGCATGAGGCGCCTGCTCTACCAACTGAGCTAAACCAGCACCACACATACATGCAGATATCACCCCTGTACATGTCTGACCCTACAGTCCAGTGCTGCCTATGCATGGTTAGGGTTGAGATCACATTGTTGATTATCGCCACATTCTATGGTCACTGTGCTGCCTTACTATTTGCGGTTCAGTTCCCCCCTTCCTTCCTCTTCCCCAAACACGTAACAACTATGTGGTTATTACTACTATTATTATAATTATTGTTGTTACCACTATTGTTACTATCATTATTATTTTCATATTTTTATTTATTCATTCTTCTATTTTATTTGTTTTGCTCAATATTTTCTTTGCCTTTTCACTCATCAAAACTGTACCAGACAACGCCATGACATAGATATCACCCCTTCCTACAAACACCAATTTTATTCGCAATATTACTTACTTCTCCCTCGAGCATTTTTCATTACCTTTCTTTTATTCCATCCGCCCAAATCTCCTCTCCTAGATCAATCCTTCAGCATCCATTAGTCATTGTATCACCGTAACCTTTATTCTTTACGTCTGTACTATGTCTAAGTGTCTCTTTGTGATTGTCTTTAATGTCACTTTTTCTCCCGTCATGTTATCTCCAAAATCAAAATTAAAATAAAATAAATGATGTTATAATCATTACTGTTATGTTAACCATTGTTACTTTTATTGTAGCAGAAATGCTTCCCCTGAATGTTGTTTCCATCAGAATACATTTCTAATGTTTCCTTAACACTGATCCTTTCATTTCTTTCCCCTTGTGACTGCAAATGTTTAAACAAAAGAAAACGCTCACTAAAAACCAGACCAAAAGCAAACACTAACACAGGTAAGAAAAGTCGAGAAGCCCAGACTCCAGTTAAACCAAGATATTCTAGCAAAGGGTTTTATGTAATCGTTCATATATTCTTAAAATGTATTGATTTCTGTATTCAGTAACTATAATGCATGTACATTTGGTACTGATGTGGAATGAAGCAAGTTTGCGTTTCATCCCAATTTCTCCTCCATTAAGTTCCAAACACTCACACACCTTTTTATTTGTCAACTTAAGTCCTCCCTACCAAGTTTCAGACACACTAATCCCCCCCTGCAGCTATCCCAGTCTTATGACCGGCTAAACCAACCTTTATATACCTGATATGTGACGTCGGGCTTGGCAGGCTCAGAGGTTCCTCCGCCAAAGCCTCCAGTCATGGCGTGGCCAATGGTGTGTCCAACTGCAGAGCCAACTGCAACACCAGCTGCTGTAGTTGCCATCTGAGCAAACATACCTGGCTGCCTGGGTGCTGCAGCTGGAGCACCTACAGCTGATGGAGGAGCATGGACTGGTGCAGGAGCATAGGAGGGAGGAGGTGCAGCCCTAGCCATAGGCTGTGGTGATGGTGGAGCCCGGCTGTAAAGACAGTGTAATATAAAGTAAGAAGAAAACCCCAATACAATCGACAACTGATACTCCCCATACTTTCTGCTATCAGTTTATTTTTCTCTGGAGCTGTTTGTATGATAACTGTTTACATATCACCTCCGAACACTTTACCAACATACATCTCAATGCACAGAGTTGAAACAGTGGAAAATATGAGTGTTATAAAAGATAGAGTGATCAGTATGTGAACTGGCACATGGTGTCGCTTAAGGTCACTATTATGAGACTCTCTCTCTGCTCCACTGTCATCGAGCTACCGAAAATATGACATTAAAATAAGCCTGACTTTAAGAGTCATAAGCCGTTTACAATATGGGGGTAAAATGTTTTTCACAAGTACTAATAATCTATGACGTTAAATAAAAGAGATTCACTGAATATGTAATAAAGTAAAAAGGATAACTCGTGTAATGACAATTTAACTACGTATGAAATATTGAGTTACTACAAGCATCTTGTAGGAAGTTTCTGTGTGGCTAACTAAGACAAAACCATAAAGACAGTCTTTATTACGTTGCAGTTAAAATGGATACGGATCTTACATGACTGAAGTTTTTATCACACTTAAGTAAAACGTTCATGTTGTGCCTCCACTATCAGACGGCGAAAATCAATGACGCAGATTAGACCCTGTGACCTTCATTACGTCCCTCAAAGTCTTTTCAGTAAACTTGTTTTCCTGTCCAACAAGATCATTTTTAGATGTAAAGACACATTTTTTAATTAAGTATTCCCTGCGAATATAAGTTCACAACCCTGGCGGACACAGGCTAACATATGCTACCTCACGTAACTGCAGCGCTAGCAACCTACCGTTAGCAGATACACAAGCACCAAATTTACCTCGACTTTGTAAAGAAAATGTTAATAAAGATTGAATGTACCTGGCTGGAGGGGCCATCCTGGATGTCCGGCTTCTGCTTCCTCTTGGCATTTTTTAAACTAAAAGTCTCTTTATAGCTGACTGATAAAAAGAAACACAACTCTAAACACTCGCTTCAGAAAACTGTCGACCTTTAGCTAATCCGGAACTTTCTATGTGTTACATCATTTGTCTTACGGGTAACTTCCGGTATGACGGACAGAAAAAGGTGCTTACAGTCTCTGGTGCTTACCGGTTTTTACATCAGTTACAAACAGTAGTTCTTTAAAGCCCAGACTACAAGAAAAAATAAATTGCTTGCAGCCCAAGATTTATCCACGTTTATTTTTTGAAAGTAATAGTCAAGACCCTCCTCTTGCTGGCAGACAAAATACCGTAAGTCAGGTGGCTGATGACACTAAACTGTTTTGAAAGGAGTAAGACCAAAGTCCAGTTGCCATTAAACTCATTCAAACATTTTCTGCAGCATCAGGTCTCACTTTTAATTTAAAGACGTGAGCTATTGCCCTTATCTCAGACATTGCTAAAAACCCCAAGTAACATATCAGAATAACACAAATGAAGATATTGCAGTTTGAACTTTATCCCCAACATTGATAAAGCTAAAAAGATAAATAAAAAAGAATCAGTCTGTAGCTTCAGAGAGATCTGACTTTAAGAGGAAGAACTTTATTAGCAAAAGCAGAAGGTATCTCCAGATTTAAATATGCTCTTCTTGCCCTAAATGTTGGTTTCTGTGTGAGTCTATTGATAGGATGCTTTATTAATTTGTTTTTAAACTTCTGTTTCAATGTTATCCCAAAAAACATTATTTTTGCAAACGATGAGAAAGGACATTGATCTTACCTGCTCTTTTTGCAGACTTGTTAGTGAAACATCAAATCCTCTGTTTTGGAGCTGTCCCTAAACAGTTATTTTTTGGACAAACTGTGTTGATTATATTTATTGTAAAAATTCTTAAAAACTTTAATTTATTTTGCAAAGATGTGCTTTTTTGTTTTTAAGAATTCTTGAACACAGAACTAAAACAATACTTTTTTTAATCTTTTCATTATAGTGGTGACATTGTTACATCCATAAAAGTACATCTGCCAGCAGAAAACGTAGATTTCAACTGTTTTTTTAAGGAGCTGCAGCACAAAAATCATTAAACAATCTAACAACCCCAGAGCCCTGAAGACTCTTATTATTTGTAATGGTTTTGATTGTATAAACAGCTGATCCTTGCTTTGTTACCTTTTCCTATGTTTTACATTATGACCTACTTTGTGTCTTACTCTTTGTCGACCCCTGGCACGTATGTTTGTCAAAAAAGCCCAAACTAAATTTTCATCCTGTTCAATAACAACAGTGTTCCACCTGAAAATGTTGTTAGAAACATCTGTTTTTGAGCTTCATAATTCTAAGGAAAAAAATTGGGTTTGTGCAAAAAAAAGTACAAAAAAGTGCTTTACTTGTAGAAACCTTATTTACAACTAAATATATCTTATTTCTTATCCATGTTTGTGTTTTCTGGTTTTCTGGTTTCCTGGTTTAAAAGTTACGACTTGCTGCTGAGGTTGATGCAGTTTTTCGCTGTCCATTTTAAATCAAAATGACATTTGGGTTTCAAAATATTATATTGAAGGATGTCATGTGTCCTGTTCATGCACATGCAGCAGCAGCACTTTGCCAATCCCTGTCTACAGGACAGGAGTACCCGATTCTAAACAATAAACTGATCCATCAAATGGGGAAAAATAACAGTTTCAGCTCACTCAGATCAGGCTTTCTATCAGATTTATCAGTCACAAATAGATGCCTCACTTTGACCCTGCATCCCAAGTAACTGCAGCTAAAAACAGTGAATGCCTTTCATAATAGAACCTAACCTAAATGTTCATTGCTGGGCTGTTTCAAGCATAAATGCATTACAAACAAAACAATATGATCCCATGATTCAAAGGTTTATTCTTGAGTAAGCAAACTTATGTATGAAAGAGCAAAACCACCAATTATTTTTCTTTTTTCAAATCAACAAAATGTCTCGTCATATACCTTTACATTAAAGTAAATGCACTTTTGTAAGTATAAAATTATATCAAATGCAGCATCCAACAGCAGCATGTTTTATCTCATACAAAGGATTTAAATAAAGACAAAATATTGCTTCATTTTTCAAGTAGCACCAAAGAAAAATACATGTTATTCTTTTTTCCCTTTCTTCTTTTTGTCTGAAAATTTGTGTCGTTGATGGTTTCCCCCTCCACCTCCTCGTCCTCCTCTGTTTCCTTTTGCTCTTCTACCTTCCCACGCCGGCATTGGTGCCTCAATTTCCCCTGGTCTTCCTCCTCTGTCCGGTACACTGCCCATCAATGTCTGTTGGGACCAAAGCTAAATGAAATACCATGTGCCAACCATCTGAGCAACAGCCATCTACATTCAGAATTACAGGTGTGATTTATGACAGTAAACGGTTGTACCTTGTAGACAGAGGTGCTTTTTCCAGCCTTGATCGGCTCAATGATAGACTGATCCTCTCGAGCAGCAATCAGAAGAGACAGAGAGACTCGGGAGGAGCCGGTGAGGGATGAAAGAGGAGGCACTGAGGCCAGAGCTTCACTCCACTGCTGAAAAAAAAAGACTGATTATAATGTGTGTTTATTGACATGAAGATGAACAGTGAGGATTCTGATGTGTCCTCTGAAAATCTGCTGCAGCAAGAAATTCATTTCGACAACAGCTGAAGTGAGTATCGAGCTGTACTAGCAGCGTGGCTTTATGGTGGGAGGTGTTGCCACTCAGTGCACTAGTAAATTAAAATGATCTAGATTCTAGATCATTTTAATTTCATCGACAATGATAGCATTATGCAACTAAAAGAGCCAAACTAACAACCATGTTATTATTCCGATGACTTCTCTTAAAGTAATGCAGTGATTTAACATGCTTACCTTTTGTCTTTCTCCCCATGCAAATGATTCCAGTGTCACTTGAAAACGTTTAGTCATCATCTGCCGCCGACACCAATAGTCCTCTGACAGAACTTCATTGATCCTTTTAATTTGAATCTGAGAAACACAAAGAAATAAGGTTGAAAAGCTCCCGTCATGTTAGAGTAACATTAGATGTATAATAAATAAATATAGTTCTGGCAACATACCCACTGCTCTGGGCTGAGGCTGGTGCTGAGAAGCGGGTTTGTCATGTCTCCACTTGGAAGACGAGCAAGCCGGGACTCTACCTTCATTAAAAAACATTAAAAACTCTGTCAGCGCTTCTGAGTTTGTGGTCATAACTTCAACTTAGCTCTCTTTCTTGTATCAAACTCACCTCCTTCATCACATCCGAGTGTTGAGAGGAGGCGTCCATGTCAAGTGCACGCAGCAGTAATATCCATTCTGCCTGCATCTCTGCCTTTGTTCTGCCAGAAACCTCATCATCCTGGCGAAACTCAGCAAGTTCACAGCTGCGATCGACGCGCTGCTCCTTTTCAGACCCCTCTTCTGCTGTCTCTTCCTCAGCATGCGATTCCTTATACTTGATTATACAAGCTGCTTGCAACTCCGATATAAGGAACTCTAAACAATTGAACAAGACTTTTAAATTGAAACCCCCTTCATTGAAAAAGTCTGGCATAAAATGTACAAAATCTATGACATACAGTATGTCATATGTTACTTTGAACTAAAAACAGCACACTTCAATTATTTCTCACCAGTGACTGTGTTGAGAATGGACGGCCCGAGCACCTCGGAGTTCAGCACAGTGAGAGGAATGAACATGTCTGACAGTAACTTCCTCAGCTCTCCCACCAGTAAAGCGCCACCTGTCCTGTTTGAGTCTTCAAAATGGAAAGATATTTTCTGACATGCAAACTCAATGATTTCCATAAAAACATTTTATATATCTAATGAAATAAAATAATCAGTGGCAGCACGTTTATGCATTCATGAACATTTTGTCAACCAGAGCTCATTGACAATTTATTGTTCAACTTTTAAATGTCCCACTTTGTGTATATATTTACAAAGGGCACAATTAGGTTTAAAAAAAAAAGAAGTTATTCATCTAAAAGAAAAAAGAAAACAAATGTTGGAATTAGGACTGAGCGGTATGGCTTATGTAAGAAACACTAAAATACTGTTTGTAAATCAATAAACATGATTAACAAATCCGTGCACACGATTTGTAAACGTGAGAATGTTTGCAAACAGCAACTATTCATTTTTTCGTACCTCTGCCTTGCAGGGCAAAGTGTATAAGCCTTCATCATTAATAATTGTTATATGCAATTATTTTAGAATCTATAAGGAGATTTTTAGCATAAAGAAGAGAGAAGACCAGCCAAAAAGAAGATATGAACTACAATTACAGACACAAACACAAAATGTAAAATGATAAATAATAAACACAATATCTTAAAAGTCTGGATATGAGTCTACCATAGTTAGGCCTAAAAGTTATAAATCGACCATCGATGCCTCAAAGGATATAAGAGGTCCAAAGTTCCTACAAAGCAACCACAACCACATACAACACAACAGACACTGGTTTCTAACACACACCTTGCAGCTCTGGACAGAGGGTCTTTAGCTCCGCAGCCAGCCAGGTGAGCAGAGGACACGGAAGTTCATCACAGCCACACCGTGTGAGGCAGGAACCACCCGGGTACCTGAGCAGAAAGACGGCAGGTGAACGGTCTGTCTCAGCTCGACAAAGTTCACCATGAACTAAAAAGGCCAGGCTATTGAAACAAAGCCCGCTAATGTTGCACACAGAGAATCAAGTAATAAATCAAAGCAAGCTAACTTGTTCTAAATTATGAGCTTTCTGAAATGTTGCTTCCAAAACAAATGGCATTTGCTGACTACGCAGCACACAAATCGGAAGTTAATTGATAGGCTACTTACCCTAACGCTTTAATTGCTGAAACTGTCCCTAATCTCCTCTCCATTTTCGATGTAATGTCATACAAATAATATGGATATGTTCAGTAACAGTAGACAGCTTTACCCATAAACTGTGGCTCTACACCGCTTATTAAAGTTCAACTTATAGTATGCTTCCTTTCTCTATCTTTGTGCCCATGGCACCACCTGCTGGCCGGAGTGTGTACGCATTTCTTCTCCTGTAAAACGGCAAATGTTCATTATTTTATGTAACATTGGGTAGCTTTGGATCTTTCTCATGGATCTAAAAAGTGTAACTTTATGACCTAATCTTATCATTGATTTGTTGATTTTTTTTGTTTTGTTTAATCCATCTGATTGTGTAATGTCAGTATAGTTCTCAAATAAATATTGGAATAAAAAGTACAATATTTGCCTCTCAATTATAGTGGATAGATATTTACATTTGCAAAAAGGGAAACACATAAGTTCAAGTGGGTCAAAAGGGTTCCTTTGTCCACTACTTGAGCATTTAGTAAGTTTCAGACTCATAACATTATAATTCACTTAGCAGTGTGCTATAAAATATAATAGAAACGTTCAAAATAGTAAAGCTATTTGAACTGAATAATATGTGCATAAATAAATGTACATAAACTAATACAATTATAAAACTTGATAAAACCCTCTATTTGGAAAGTGTAAGACAAATAATTCAAACACATGAATGATGTTGATTTATAAATGAAAACTTTGGCTATATTGATAAGGGAGAAGAAAAGTGGATTTAACTCACCAAACATTGCCATTTATTTCTCATAATCTCAAGCAAATTCAATATTTAAAGATTTTTAACATGACTCTCTGTCCTTTTTCTTTGGTACTGAATCAGCTTCTTATGTGACACTTCTTATGTAACACATATTATGTAAGTAACATTTTCTTTACTCCAAACTCTTCAGGGAAAATTAATCAGCCCTGAATACAATGAAATCTTGTTGTTACATTTATGTCCACTGGGAGCCAGTAGAGCTCTGGGATGGACTAAATTAAGCATGCAATTGAGACTTGTGTGTTTTTTTTAATTTAAAGTATAGTCAGCCTACTCAAGGACTGTATTTAGTACAAATTGAAGACATGTCTACTTTAATTACATATTTCCATTTTATGCAACGTTCTACTTTGCAACATCCTCGAGGCAAATATTATACCCCTCATACCCGTCCCATCCATTGAAAACCTCATATTTACACATTTAGTGCTTCTGAATTCAACAGAACAATCAAGTGTAATGACTAGACAGAAAAAACGACAAAAATATGAAGATTATAGAATATAATGCATGGCAGAATTTTAAAATACCCACAACACTGTGCCCTTTTAAAGTACTTTGAATTAGCTCAACAAAAGTACAGTGCAACAAGAACATTAATGCAGAATTTAATCCAAAGAATAGTTGAACACTTAAAGTTACATTTTACTTCCCAATTTGCACTTCAACTTTTCATTCTTTCCAGATGATACCTGCAAAACTCTACCTTAATAAGGTTTGAAAGCAGGACTGTAGAGGAATCTTTTTTTTGTACAATTTTTTTTTTGTACATGTAACTACTTATGTTAAGTATCTGAACATTTCTTCCAACACTGCTGGGAGACAAAATAATAATCCCAGCAATCACATTTTACAATTCACTGTGTCACTCACCATGTTTTGGCTCATGCTACACTATTACTTTCTATGATCAATATCTGTATCAGTATATTTGCCCTTTCCTCCCAGCATTATTTGGCTCACTCAGCCCTGTCAACGCCATCATCAGCTGTATGATGTTTGCTTCAGTATATAGGACTCCTGGTACACACAGACAGAACGATGTCATGGACAGCACGATTGCTCTCAGCGCTTGATCTCAAGTGCTCTCAGCACTTCATATAACACATCAGACAGGCTTTTATGGTTCTAGTTGGGTAGCCTTGATTCAATTTCCTCACAGATTCTTCCCAACCTTATAGCAGGAAACCTTGAACTTAAGTGTTAACCATATAACACGGAGTGACATCTGGGGTCTGAGTCATCAGAGGGATGTTTCTTCTTTTTTTCCCCCCATATCTGTGAGTCTTTCCAAAGTCTTAATAAAACTGTCCCTTCCTCTTACACATGACTGCTTGCATGAACACATGAGCTTTATTAGAGTCGTCTGAATGTGTTGTTGTGGCTGACAGGTGTTATTGGTCACACTTGTGGCACAAGCTTCGCCATTAGTCGCATACAAAATGAACAGGAACAATGAAGACAGTGGTTGTGTACAACTCAGCTTGCTTGATGCCTGCTGCCATATGTACAGAAGCTGTGCCTGCCTTCTGACAACAAAACCTCACCACGCGTCAGGATGCTGCGTCTTTTATTCCCCCGACACTGCCTACCCGGCTCCGTCAAACCCTGCGGAGGCTGACCTTTAACCTCTGGCAAGCCCCGACAATGCAGACAGGCCCTCCCCTCTGTTGTACCGCCCTGATCAGGACCTGTTGGAACATTTGTTGGATGGACAGATGATCAAGAGAGTGAGCGGCTGCAAGTAATAGAGACTGTACTTCTACATATAGAGTAGGCATAAAAACATTTCCTCCAAAATTTCTTGACTTTAAAAACCTTTTGGTCTTATATGCACTGCAAAATCCAAAATGTCTTTAAAAAGACTTATAAAAGCAAAACAAATAATCAAATATTGTCTTGAAACAGTGACTCTCACCCTCTGATGGCAAATAAATGTTGTATCATTACATTACCACACACTAATCAGGTGGTAACAAAACGCGTGCACTTTGTTTTATATGCGGCTAGAGAGCAAAAAGACAAGGCACATATTAATAAGTCACAGTAAAATTAAGATGTAAAATTAGGTTGGGATATCAAAATGTGTTTTATTTAACTGCAGTAAAGTTAAAATTGAAACTAAGCTTCAAGAAAGATGTGAGAAAATAAGTAATGCTTTGATGGATGCTTTTGATGTTTAGCACCAATACACCAAGACAAATTCCTTGTATGTGTAAATGTACTTGGCAATAAATCTGATTCTGATTCTGATTCTGATGGTGTAGGACTGATAAAATACATTAAACAGGGAATGGTCAGTTAACAAATATGGAGAATGATATGAATTGTGAATTAGGTTTGTTAATATACACAACAAATAAAGAGAGAGATGTCACACTTAAAAATTATAGGGAGAGGCATTTAGTTGAAATTATATTAAAATGCTGAATTTTCAATTTAATTTATTCTGGATGCTTTTAAGACAGACAAGTTTTTTTTTTTAACACAGGAGGAAAAGACAGACAGGTATTTAAAATGGATGAATAAAACCTTACATGTTATCTTATTCTTGGGTAGTCCTCTTATGTAGAATAAGGCCAAAACAACCAGCTTCATTTCTTGAATAAAGTGATAATCATTGCATTGATTCACGTTTTACAGGTGTGTCTGTGCTTTGTGGAAGTTTTCCATGATAAACAGGGAGCCTTAGTGAGACAGGTGAGTGTGTGGGGTTGTTTACAGGGGGATGGTAACAGTTGCTCAGGTGATTGAAAGACACTCCCACCTGCATAGAGACAGTCATCTGTTGGTGACAGCTGGAGCAGCTCGTGCTCAAACCTTCAGCGTCACTTACACACACAGAGAGAGAGCAGTAACACGGTGCAGGTGTAATGGATAGACAAGTTGCCCCCACACATTGATGTTTTTTGTGGATTTGCCTTAAAAATATTGTTTTCATTCAAGGATTCAGCGTTTACATTTTAATACAAACCTCCGTTATGGATCGACTTGATGAATGGAGCTTTAAGTCCAAGAGCCTTGATCTGGAAGGGGATTTCTACTTCCACTACGGAGCGGAGGAAATAACAGATTATCAAGACCCCAACGAACTCCTGGCTGCTCTGAAACAAAAGGAGGAAGAGGTTATTTTGGCAGCCCAGCTGGGAAACGCATTGCTCCTGGAAAACCGTCAGTTAAAAGAGCAAGGCGAAAAACTTCATGAACACTACGCAGACAAGCTGGAGGTAAGAAGAATCTTCTGTATCTCACATATGATGTCCAAAAACTGAACATAGGCTAAGTGGACGACAAAAGTAAAAGCATGTGGTTTTGAAAGTCCGATCGACGTGCTTGTTGCAAATGTTTGAAACGGATGGTTGGAAAGGAAAAGTAGTTTCCTTTTTAGACCCACGGATATGTCCGCTAAAGTCACCTATAGGCTATGGCATTAACGTTTCTATGTATAGTTTAAATCCCCATAAGTGTAAGACTGTCTGTCTACTTTCGGCGCAATGTTAAACTTGTAGCCTGTAGAAAATATACACATTTATTTTGGAATAGCAGCTAATATACCGAGTTGTCATTTTCTTCAGAAAGGCTACACATAAGGTTAATATATAGCCAATGGAAAATACACCCATGTGGCAATTTCTGTGAAAAAAAGCCACATTTTAATCTTTGATAATAGAGAACAATGGACACAGTTATGTAAAAATAACATACAAATGACGAGTTTAAATTGTCCAGTCCAAAACAATACAAAATAGCCTACGTATCACACACATGCATTAGAAATCCTCTGTAAAAGAATCGGATCATTAAAGTAGCTGCCTTTCACCTATAGGCCTACTTAAAATTTGAAAAGTTGTAGCAGGTCAAATTTCCGCTAATATTAATGTCCGTGCTCCTATTTTACTTCTTTTGTGTTTTTTCAGTGACTTCAAAAGCATTTCTACTTTATGAGACATAATTGGTATGATCACAGGCTGTCAGAGAAACCATTAACCTGCTTGCATGTTACACAAGGAGAGACATGCACATGTTGTAAGCTTATGAAATGACTTTGCGTTGATCAATGTCTACAAAACAATATATAAATCCAACCGAACAGCAGTGTAGGTTACACTACACCAAAATGTTCTTATTGTCTCTTTCAAGGTGAATGTCAGAGTCTCCTTCATATGTTCAGTGTTAAATGTTAATCAGGTTGTGATAACAGCTGAAACCACACAGTCAGAACAAACCTGAGACACAGTGTTAATGTGTCAAGTACTTTACAAAGAGCAATAAAGATTTAGAGAGGACTTATCTGGCTGAAGACTGATAGAATGTACGAGACAGAAAAATTGATAAATACAATAAAATTATGCAACAATAATCTTCTTTGTTGAATATTAATTTGCTGAGGACTTCAATAATGAGGTCAATAAAGTGTCAGAAACTTGTGCTGGGATGTCCTCAAGGTAAAGGTTTGGAAAGGGAATAATTGGCAGTTTTGCTTGGTACTTCACGAAAGTATTCGTACAACTTAATTTTATTTTCTTTCATCAACTTTTTGATGAATACACTAAAAGTCCCAGTGTATAATTTTCAAACAGATTTGGATAATATTTTAGGAGAAATATCATACATATGAATTGCAAACCAACAGACTACATTTTCAGATTCTAATTCAAGCAATCATATTATTTCCCATGATCCTTTGGGGCTCTGAATAAGGTGTGCAGGTGCATTTGATCATTCTAATGCCTTCTCTTTGCCTAATCCTTGCAACATTCTGTCTTTATTTGGATCCATGTTCATTATAATTTCCAATCCTTTGCATACATTAAAACAGTCCTTGTTGAATGAACATAATGTCAAATCTGTCCACCCCCTTGTGTGTGTGTAGAAGCTGGAGCAGGGCAGACATGAGCTGCGGCTAAAGCTGGAGGGTTGCGAGTCCCAGTGGGAGAGCCAGGTGGGGGAACTGGAGCGGGATGTGAGGGAGCTCAGTGCTCAGGTGGAGCGGCTCACTCAGGCCCTCGGTGCGGCCGAGGGGGACAAGAGCCGCGCCCAGCAGGAGCACAGCGAGGAGACGCAGCGGCTCAGGGAGCAGCTCCACACGGTGAGTCCTGTACATCAATGTCTGCATCATATGATCAAAGAAACCCCCTCTGGCTTACGAAAAGTTAACTGAACCCCTGTGAAACAAACACCTGAGATGCTGTGCATCCACAACGCACAGGTTTTCTGTGAGGCCAAACCAGATAAGATGGACTGAAACCAGATCCACACACTGAAACTCAATGCTCTCTGCTTTGTGTATCAGTGTGACGCAGTCAAATCTGCTCCACACAGTGAGGCCAAACTCTCAGACTATTTATAAAGTCAGTGCAAGGCCAACACCAAGGGCACACTTATACAAGTTTTGATTTAAAAGAGACATTTTTCATCGTTACTGATGCAGCAGAAGTGGCCCCGGGTCAGACAGAAGATCTTAAATCAAAGTATCAGTTATTGGTAACAACAGGCAAATGATCCGTGCCAGCATTGAGCAGAAGGAAAACAATATGTAAATAGATGGGGAGTGAAAGTAAATGCTATGACCTGATTTCAGGTCCAGGACAAAGGGAGGAAAGTATAGAACAGATTTGTATGTGAATGTGATTCTCTGTATTCCACTTTTCTTTTTTTAATCCCTTTAAATTGAAAATCTTAAATTATTTCATTGATTGTTTAACAATACAAGATAACTAAAGGTTTCTCCTTGGGCTTAAGGAAACTCTATTATTTTTAACTTTTACCAAAATATTATAGACAAAAGCTTTAATCTATTAACTGACAAGAAGAGGAGACAGATTGATTGGAGAATTCTCACTTTCTGCAGCCCTACATGAGAATAATATAATCTATTGGAAGATATAGAGTTCAATAAGTAACATTAGGTTAATTGTTAACAAAATGCTTCGCTATGATGTAATGGACAAAAAAGCTGGCAGCAAACAACTGAGTCAAACCCTTTATCAGACGTCTCAGGTTGCATATTTATGATCGTCAGTGTTTTATATGAAGGAAACACTGGGAGGAAAATCAAGCCGATGACATACTTTACAGCCTCTAATCAGTAAGCATTGAGGAGCTGATTGGTTCTCACAGCTGGACAACCTTGAGGACTTTTCCAGCCTGAGAGAGTCAGGAATATTTTGGTAAACATTAAAGAGTTATGTTACACACAGACGTGGTGAAGCAGCTTTTAATGCCGAACTTGGGCTGGTAAAGTTAAAAATGAATCCAAACAGTGTACTCTCTCCTCCCATGAGTCAAGGTCCGCAGAATAAGGAACTAGGAACGTCTTTACATCCCTCTGAAATGTCAGAGGAAAGCAGACAGGCTAGAAGTTCAGGAAAAAGTCAATTAAGATAAAAAAGGTTGTGTCTGAGTTTGGGCTGTTCAAGGAGAAGGAAGTGGAGAAAACGTTTTATCTGGCTGCCGAGTACAGGAAGCATGCAGGCAACTCTGGACTCTGTGTGGTGGTAAAAAGCAAAGGAGAGCGAACGTGTGAAGGAAGAAAGGGAGTGTGAAGAAGCTCCATGCGTGACGAGTGTTAATCCGACGTGGTGAAGTCTGCTGGTGCCTCAGTTGCACAGCTGTCTGCTGGGGTGAGTTGTGTTTGTATACCTGGGATTTCTTTGTACATGAGTTATCACAGTTATGACTGAAACGGGTGACTTTGTTCTGTGTGTCTCAATCTGGCTTCTCTACTCAGACAATTAACCATTTGTATTGTTATTAGAATAAAGAGGTTAAGTTTTGCTGCAAAGGCTGAAAATAGTTACAAATAACTCTAAAGGTCTGAGAGTCATAAGTCACATTCTTAAAATGTCTTACATGTTTCCAAGCAACAGTAAAAAACAAAAGATAATGACTTTGCTATAACTAAAGACTAAGAAAACATTAAAATATTCACGTTTGGCACCAAAAGGGCAATAATGGAACCAGTTAATATAGACCGATGATTGATTTAGGAAATGTGTGAGATCAGCGGCTTCAGTAAAGTTTTTGGTGTAGTTTTACATTCGAAACACACTCAAGATACATTCAGTGTGTTTTTGCCTCTGAGTCTACATATAATGAAGCTCTGGCAGCTTTAAAAGACCTTAAAACTTTAATTGTGTTGATGTAGAGCCTGACAGGAATCTGGAGGAGGACATCAGCATCTTAACTACGAAACTTAAGACAGAATAAATTCCTCATGTTTACCAGAAAGGAAAGCTCAGATGCAATATTAAAGATTCTCCGTGACTCTTCCTCCTGGTACATTTAAGGAAGCGGCTGTATGAAAACAGTGTCGATGTTTGCCAGATGGTCGCATGGTTCGGCAGCACTGACTGTTTGGACAGTTTGCTGAGGTTAAAATAGCAGAGAGTGACGAGTGATGTCAGTGTGTTTTTCTTCTGATTATTTCACAAATGTTTTCATTCCAGAAACTGAGACACAGTGTGGGAAAATAAATGAGTCTGATGGATCTTTTTGTTGATTTTTAAAAATGTCCACTCAGTAATTGGTTAACATGAAAAACAGTCTGATTCTGAGAAAACTGGAGGCTATCTCTGTATTTACACAGAAGGAGTGAAAATTATATTCACACATTTTCCTGGCTTGGTTTGAATACTTGTGCAAGAAAATATTCCAAGCCTTGACTTTATCTGTGAATTAAAATCAGTATACAAACACATCTACTGGATGAGAAATGCCAGACTGGAAAGGGAGTATGATTTTGTATGATAAGCTGGAAATGAGTCATTTACTAGACTGTAACAGAACCAAAAACACATGATCAGGACATTTGTTTGGACATGTTAAATAAAGTATAACAATTAGTCCTTTTACAAGTTTGTTTATTTAGAGAAATGTTGAAGCAATCTACTCTGATTTAATGCTTCAGTCAACATTGAATCCAAATATCACAGGTTCCTCAGTTTAAAAAAAATATGGGTCGTATTTTCTGCTGCAGTCTGATACAAAATACCTGACACCAGGCCTTTACCTGGTTATATCTTTGGTTACAACATGGAATTACCAATATTAACACACTAAAGGCCCACTTTCCTGCCTTTAAACCAGGCTGTTATGTGAAGTTCAGGCAAGTTAACCTGCTTTAGAGAGGTGTTGGTTTTTCTTAATGGTCACTTTAGAAGCTGTAATTGTTGGCTTGTATCACATTGTCCTCACAGGTGTTTCTAATATTTTACTGAGCTCAAACAGACAGTCAATGATGTGGCCCTGGAAAGGAGCTGGCAGCTGTTTTGATAATCCATTATCAGTTATCATAACGATCATTTTTTAAGCGAAAATATACATTTTGCTGCTGCAACTTTTCAGATGTGATGATTTCGTTGCTTGTATCCCTTAAAACTTCAAGCTAACTGAAACTCTCTACATTTTTGACCTTATGTCAACCAAAACTAGCAGTTAGCAGCCAGTTTGAAGACGTCACCACAGGCTTTTATACGTTTTTTCCCCCACTTTTTATTTGTCTGTAGCTTGTTTGAGTAATCCAAAGGTTACATTTTATATCCTAACATTTAGAAGAGTTAAACAGGAAACATTTGTAGTCATGCAAGTCTTTTTTGCAGAGAAAGATTGGCATTTTTAGTAAGTCATCTGCGCGAGTGTTGTGACTATTATTTTCGCATTTTAGTGTGGTTCTTTTTGTGTCTGGTTAACAGGTGTGTGTTACACATAATGCTCACACATTACCTTTTCACCCCCTGCTCTCCATCCAGTGTAACATGATCCCTGGCCTCCCAGGCAGTGTAGTATCACAGTGTTTTATTGGACTACTGTGACGAATCGCTCACAGTAGATTTCCGTTATTGTAAAATGAGATGCCTGAATTGAGGCGAGCCTCCGTGACCTCTGCCCCCTCTACAAGCATCAGGCAGCTCACAGACAAAAAGGAAAGACAATAAAGAGCTGGCAGAGATATAAATCTTTCATTTTCCCCTTTGATATTGCCCAAACATCCCATCATCCCGGGGGAAAGACATCTTTTCTGCACGCTCCCCGAGGGGCTAGGCTGTAGCGTGGGTAGTCAGCTGTTAGATACCTCAGTGTTTGGCTCGGTGAGGGGCCTGTGTGAGGGGATGAGGGGATATCATCTTTGTGTCTCTACCAAATGGAGCGTCCTCCTTCCACTCATGTTTTGGGGATTCTCAGTGGGTCGCTGCCTCCATTGTGGAAGGGGGCCCATGTTGATGACATGAGGCAGCGTTAATGAAGACTCACAAATGTTCAACTTTAAGCCCCTCTCCCCTCATTTCTCCTCTTGTTTTGTTTTTCTCCATCAGTGCCTGTTTAACTCTCGTCACAAACACACATTTACACTAATTTTAGCCCTCACACAGGCCTCACATCCTCTGTCCCCTCGGCTTCACCCTCATGATGTCCATGTTTACCCTCCGCCCACATTGATGTCTAATGTGGCATGATGATGTCACAGAGCACTCCAAGATGCCCTCTGCTCCATCTGCCTAAGAGTCCGCCCTTTCATCTTGTATTGTGCGGCAGTAATCAAACATGACAGGGGTCCGCCAAACTGCTGAGTAAGGGTAGCTGAGCGTCTCTGATCAGGCAGGTGGGGGTTCTGAGGGGGGCATTTGGAGGGCGACTGGTTGGGGGTGTTCACTGGGGTTGCAGAAGCGGCACAACAGCACTAAAAAAAAACATCCCCAAAGATTCATTTTCTTTAATGGTCAAAGTCTGAGAGAGACGCTTTGAGAAAGTGAATAATATTCAGAAAATAACAAAATATTTATTAATATATGTATTTTATAAAATATGTTTTGTAAATGGTTGACTCATTTCTTAGATGGATGTATAACCGCAGGAGTAAAGTTGTTTCCAGGCTGTTTGGCTCACAAATTTTACGGGGCATCGTTGTCAAAACATCTTCCATGTTTGTATTTTGACTCCTACATTGTTTTAATCAGTTTGTTACCCAGCTAGCGCATTTGAATGTTTCTTGACATAATACTGCTGTTGACTTTCAATCAGCCATGTTGTGATATAAACAAAACAAGTAAATACTTGAAAGAGAACACTGCTCTCCAGCGCTACTTTATCTCCACTTGTAGTTTTATGTCAAGGATTTTTAACAGCCAAATAGGTTACAATATCTATTCTTTAAGAAAAGACGTGAGAACTGCTGTAGGAAAGAAAACAATTTTCCTTCGTATCCCTATAATCATCTTGTGACCCCTCAGATTTGAGCCCTGCTAGGGAACATATTGAAACCATAAGCAGTTCCTCCATATGCAGTAATGAAAACATCTATTTGTCTTGTGCTGCTTGGCCTTCGGCAGAAACCATCCCAAACATATGTTTTCTTTAAGTTAAATAATCCCTTCCTTTGGGGCAAATAACATAAAGACCTGAGATTACAGGATCTTATCTCCTTCTATATATTTGGTTATTTTTAGATTCAAGATTGTGACCTTAAATCTAGCAAAGCTCATGCCTCAGGGGGTTCAAGAAGACAGATACAAACGTATGCTTTCACTTTTCTTGTCTTCTGAGTCTTTAGATGTCTCCCTGTCAACCTTCTGCTCGTGTCTTACAGAAAACAAAATGCACAGGGAGGATTATCCTACAAATTAAAAATCCCCATGTGTCTTTTCTGTAACTCCAAATTGTTCAAATCTCATGCTTTTTCTCTCTGATGTATTCTTGTGTCAGCAGGCGATAGAGGTGGAGAGAGCCATGTCCAGTGAGCTGCAGGCTCTAAAGCAGGAGCTCCAACAAAAAGGAAGCCACAACAAGCTGCAGGATGAGGAGCTGATCAGTGCCATGAGGGAGCAGGTAACTAACATGTACAAAGAAAAAACCCACTGCAAACTGTATGCATGTGAAGCCAAGCCAAAGCTTACTTTGAATGTAACTGCTAAAAGGCTGGTCGAGTACTAGTTTTGGGACTGAGGGCATCATGTTCTCAAATGAACAGAATGACCAGTAAACACTGCACCGCCTGTCTGTTTTGATTATCTCTGGTTAAAAGTGTTGACAGCTACTGGCTCATATCACTCAGCCTTTTTTTCATTTTAAAGTGCCCTGTACTGAGGATGGTTTTGGTTCAGAGTTTTTTTTCAATTTGAGCTTTTTAAGTGAACTTTTCCAAGAAATAAAGAGCACAATGCAAAACAAACATAACACAGTTTGTGGAGCACATGCAGAAAGTCAACAGAAGGAAGAAAGTCCACAATGCTACAAAAAGTGAAAGAAATAAGAGAAAAATCAATTTCAAGAAAAAAATGCACATTTTCTGTTTAGAATTTGAACAAAACTAATCATTAAAAAATATTTTAATTGATATACTTCAGATTGTTAAGATACTTAAAACTGAGTCCAAACTTCAAAGAACTTCCTTCGATAATCACTTGTCCTTTGTAGAAGAAAATCATCAGAGGCCATTTCCATCATTTATTTTTATCATTCTGCACATCTTAATGTAAGTCAAAGTCTTGTTTGGATAGGGTTAGGGTTAGAAGGGACATGTCTCCTTATTAACACAGAGTCAATACATTTGGACTGACTTTCAGAATAGAGTCAAAAGAACATCACACTGTTAAATAAAAACAGAAAGTGCTGTACTTGTCCCATTTCTTGGAGTCAGAGAAAGCCTGAAAACAACCCAACCCAAACCTCTCATAACACACACTTAACATTGGTAGGGTATAGTTAACGTGTGTTAGAGATTAAATCTATTTTCATTCATGTTAAAGATCGGTGTGTTTGTGTGTGTTTACAGGTGCTTCGTCTCACCCAGAAGGAGCAGGTGCTAGAGGAGCGTTTGGAGTCTGTGTGTCGAGAAAACAATGAGCTGAGGGCCAGTTTGGCCTCTTTACACACACGCCTGGCTTTGCACGACCAACTGAACCAGCAGCACAGCCAGCAGGTACACACACACACACACACACACACACACACACACACACACACACACACACACACACACACACACACACACACACACACACACACACACACACACACAGTGGCAGACAAGGCAACACAAAACAGCTCAGTTGGTGTATGAATGAGAGGCTCAATAACAAAGGGATTTTGTGCTCCCTGCCTGGCAGTCTGGGTTTCGGCGGGATTGTGGAAAGAATTTATAAACAATCACCTCATCCCCGTCATTGTAACTTTGACCCGCAAATCTGGATTCCTCTCGTGTTCTTTTGGTTTCATGTTGGGCTGCAGGTTGGAATCTGGCAAGTCAGGATTTCTTTTACATGACAGCTTTTAAAAAACAAACAAAGATGGTCGTTGGTTAAAACTATTTGGTGTTATATCTTCCTCTGTTTATTGCCAATATAATATGAGAATCATATTTGTCTTAAACTTTTATCTCTATCACTTGTTGTACATGTTCATTCAGGTTTAATCTCTTTGTTTATGTCCGTGTTCAAGTATGTGTCTGCACCTCCTCGTGTTTTTCAGCTAGCCGAGGCGTGGCAGAAAGTGGAGGCAGCGCAGGGTCGTTCACAGCAGCTGCAGGCACAGGTGGAAGAGCTTCAGGAGGAAGTGTCCCTGCAGGAAGCCAGGAGCCAAGGAGATGCTTCGTTGCTGTCTGAGCTGGAGAGCAGCCTGGAGACTGCATCGCTTGGAGTCAGCAAAGAAGAGGTATCAAAGAACCAACACAAGAGATGATTACAGTCAGAATATGTTTATTTCCATTCCATCAAGGAGAACGGCCTACAAATCAGAAAATGGAGAGTTAAAATTGGGGATGGTTGGAGTTAGAAATCACTAAACCTGCAGGACCTTGGAACACTCTTAGCATTCAATGACAGAGCATGATAACATTTTTTAACACAGAAACTGGGAGTTCTTCAGATTCATTGACAAATGAAAGTAAATCATTGACCAGAAGTAGGGGAAATAAAGATTATTAGGACCACACATAGCCTGTATGGGGCCTACAAATCAAAGCAGTTGTAAATTCTGAGTACTGTAAATGAAAGAAACACCAGCAGAGTTTAGTTTGGGACAGGCTGCACTGACTTTATCTCGACACTGTGGTTTGTAAGTGTTGCATGGGTTTCTTCTATTATAGTTCTGCACAGTACGATTCATGTTTTTTTCCTGTGATAACTGGAAACAAGCAAAGAGTGCTGAAATAAACACATCAGTGACACCAGTGGATAATCATCTGAAAGATAAATTGAAGGAAACATATCAATGTTGTTATAATGGAAAAACATGCAGGCAGAACATAGTGTGCAGGTTCGCAAAGACAGTGTGACTTGTGTTTGACGCAAAAGCACACTCTAAGAGGAGAAGGTGTGAAGGTTCTGATTTCCAGAATAAAGAAACCACAAAGAAACACAAAAGAAAACTTGTTAAAGAAGACGTCAAATGACGTTTCTGTGAGAGCAGGAAAACTGACTACCAATTCGTCTAATCCCCCTCTCTTCTGGTTTCTTCTATTATTGTTTTGGTCACGCAGGAAAAGTGTGATATATAACTGCACTCATGAGTCATCGCTACGTTTCCTGTTTGCCATCGCCACATTGTTGAGTTTCCTTGTTTCAAGGATTTTGGTGCATGTTTCAATCTGTTTCTGTGAACTTATCATCAGTGTTGGGCAAGTTACTTTAAAAAAGTAATTAGTTACAGTTACTAGTTACTTCTCCCAAAAAGTAACTTAAGTAGTTACTGAGTAACAAATTATAAAAGTAACTAGTTACTTTGGAAAGTAACTATTGCGTTACTTTCAAGTAAATTTTTAAATGCTCAAATGTGTTAAATAATTTGGACCCCACCTCCACCCCTCTTTAACAGAACTTAAAATACATGTTCAATTATTTATAATAAATCTGAATATTATAATGAAATGGACACTTATCAATAATGAACAGAAACAGTGTACACAAATCTAAACTATTTTAATGTTGCTGTGGGACAAAGTGAGACTAGCCTCCAATCAAATGTCATGTATTATATTATAATAACTATGTTTATATAGTGGATCCGTAAAAAATGTTGTTATTAAACACACTAACAAATTATATTACTGTTTATTAACAGTACACAAAGTTATTGACTTTAAACCTTGGTAGCAAACGTTAGCTTTCTGGTTCAAAACTGAGCCAATCTAGTCTCTTTCTCCCACTCTTTATCATATTCTTTTCCCCACTTATTCCTGGACATCGTCACTCTGTCAGGTGTAGTTGTTCGTGTGTGTGGGGGGGTGCCGGATCGGGCGCGCGTGGTAACCAAGGAAACGGGGTTGTAGACAGATCCTGGAAAAGGACAAACATAACTACCGTGTTCATGTTTCGCTTTATTGTGGAGAACTGGGAGAGAATCAGTAGGAGTTCATACAGGGAGCAAAGCAAGCCCAAATCAGCAACTACACTTTAGAAAACAAGCCCAAAAACCAGCAACCCGCGACTTTACAGAAAAGCAAGCCCAAAGTCCCTTATAACAAGCGGACTTGGCAACGCTGCTCGCCATCCCTGTTTCTCATTGACTCACTTGTGTCGTTCTGTGTCTGAATATGCATGCTTTCGAATTTGTGTAAACAACACCCGCCCAACTCTACCTCTGATTGGCTCACCATGAAATGATTCCCTACCTCAGCCAATCGTCATCATTTATGCGATTGTCTCGTGTCCGCACTCACCAAAGAGGAAGAACAGTGAGGCATATCTCTGCCGCTCGGTTTAGAGATCTAGTTGGTCTGTCAAAGTAACGCGCCCATTTTTTGGCAGTAACGGTAACGGCGTTATAATGATGGGAAGAGTAATCAATTAGATTACTCGTTACTGAAAAAACTAACGCCGTTAGTAACGCCGTTATTTATAACGCCGTTATTCCCATCACTGCTTATCATAAAATTAGCAGTGGTTTCAAAGTATTTCAAATAACATGACATTTAAACAAAACAAAACAAAAGGGCTAGCTAAAGCTTCATCTGCCATCCTCTTGTTGGGAAATATGACATAGGCCATTACATTTTTCTCTGAGTCATTATTATATGAGATCAGTATCATCATGTGATATGACCGACTCAAAGGAAGTTAAATAAAGAGATGAGGTCATGCTGGCCCCTCCCAGTGTGTAAATACTTAACAGTAAAGATCAGGTGTGTAGAGAAAAAGAAATGAACAGAACATAAAAGATGTGAGAAGATATTCCTTGTTTATTACCCATTTTTTGTTGGTAATAGCCTAGGTAACTTTTCTTTTAAACATTTGAAACATAAACTCTTATAATATAGGACAGATATACTGTTGCAGCCTCCAAGCTTTACCAATTGTACTTTGAGAGTAACTCAACACTTCTCAGCTAAACTGACACTTTAAAGCTCAAGGTCATAACTAACATATATCGTCCTCTTCTCTTGTTCTACGTAGATAAAGCAAGAAATGGGGTCTCTCCTTCAGTTACTGCTCCCACTGACCCAGCAGCTGAGCAGCGCAGAGATATCCGAGGCTGTGGATCATCAGGAGGACCTGCAGGCGATGCTGCTGCAGCTAAAGGAAGTGGCTCAAACCCTGGCTCATGCGTCAGGCCCTCAGGTAAGGCATCATCACGCAATATCAATGAATGGGAAAGGAGAGGAAATGCAAAATTAAAGACTGACCTTGTTGTTTGAAATCAAAGGACAACAAAGACATTAAAGTCTCTTTTATGTCTTTATCGTCTATATTTTTTTAAATGTTTCCCATTATAGTGCACATAAACACATAATAATATACTGTATGTCCTTTGTCCCAACATTTCTGGGGCTGATGAATAATCATTCAAGTTATTAAACTCCATTGATCTAGCTCCAAAGCAGAACAAAAGTTATCTCATGAAACTTTGAATACTTAGTGTTTTAGATGGATTCAAGCAAGAAATGAATCAATTTATAAAATGTATTACCTTAAAAAAATATGTTATTTTTTACATTTGTATGGTAGTTCTGCAGATGTCTGCATTTTAAACACAGCTTTGACATAAGAATATAGTTCTCTATCCCCTATGTTCGCATTTTTTGATGTTTAACTAATATGAAGGATTTTACCATTTGGAAGAGGACAATGGATAAAGAAAATGCATGAAAGACATTAGACAATTGCTTAGTTCAAAGTAAGTTTAACTACCACCCTGTGGCCGTTGAAGGCGCTAGGCTGAGGAACAGTGTCCTGAGTGTCCTTGTTTATGCAGAAGATGTCAATGAACTGTTGCACTTGATAGGTTACATACTCCACTAAGCCTCTATCTGCCACAAGCGAGTAGGTACAATTGTTCACTTGTGTCTCCTGACGTTTGTATCCCATCCAGACCAGTAACAGGCATTTACCGCTGTAACTCAATATTCTTGCCCGCCTCTTCCTCATTGGAGCGCCGTGTAAATAGGCCAACGCCACAGAAACTCCTTTCTGGTGTAAATCTCTGTGAAATGCACGGCTGACACCTGATCTCTGTGTTAATGTGTCTGTCCCAGGAGCTGAATCATGCCTTTGTTGATGGGACGGGTGATCAGTGTGGGAATCTGAGTGCAGCACAGGAGCTGAGAGATCAGGTAACCACAGTGATGAACAGACGAGTGTCTCAGGGAGGAGCAGCACCTACAGCGGCCCATTATTTCAGAGTTTTGACTGTCAGTTCTGGCCTCACTGCTTTCATTTTAAACCAGCTCAGTGTCACAGCCTGATATAGTGAGATTCTTTAAATGGCATGAATTAAATAATAAAATGCATGCATGATAGAGGTCTCATCATTTCATTTAAAAAATGTGTATCAAAACAATTTCTGCATCCCTCTTATTGAGATAATCTCTAAATCAAGAATAAGATCACAATTAGTATTCCGTTTAAAAATTACATCACTCTCACTATTTTTGTATTATTATAATGATGCCTCTTTTTTATTTTTTGAGACGAGTTGCTGCTTCACTTATTGTTACTTCGATGCATTATACAACATACAGGTTTCGCACATTCTGTCTTCACTAACAACATTTTAATGAGAAGCAAACAACCAGAAAAGTAAATGTTTAAAGATAATTTAATAATACAGTAGAATTTAAACATATAACATTGTTTTAAGTCCTTAAAAGGTAAAAAAAAAATACAACAATTCAGCAACAGTGCTAATTTTGTGCTTTAAAAAGAAACAAAAACTAATTTACAGCATTTACAGTGAGTTTGACATGGGGGTTCTAAACATTGATCATTTCTTCTGTCTCCAGAATGTCGTGCTGCAGCAGCAGAATACAGAGCTGAGGCAGAAGCTACAGAGCGTACAGGAGAACAATGAAGCTGTCCAGCAGGCCATCCGGGACCGAGACGAAGCCATAGCCAAGTGAGAAGAGATCATCACTGCATGATAATATCGAATATATCCAGATGCCTTTGACAGACTACTTTGGGTTAAATATTCAGTGAAATCTCAATGAATCTCTCAGAAACAGGAGAGACAGAGCATTTCTTGCGGCCTTGGTAACATGTTTTAATTTGCTTTTTTTTGGTATAATACGATTGTGATTCCGCTGAATTCCGTTCATATATTTGCAGGAAAAATCTGATGGAGGCTGAGCTTGTGAGAAGTAAAAATGACATGATGTGCCTGAACAACCAGCTATTAGAAGCTATCCAACGGAAACTGGAGCTGTCACAGGAGCTGGAGGCCTGGCAGGTGGGTTCCTTTCTCTTTATTCAGCTTTTTGTCCATTTAGTCAGGTCTGATGTTTCATAAACCAGCCAACTTCATGCCTCATGCTGTGTCTTAGTCACACTGTCAAAAGACTTGGAATCTCTGAACAAATCCAAATTTAAATACCTTTAATTTATACCCTAAAGATACAGCTCAAATATCCCTTTTAAAGCCATGCTGTCAGCAGTTTCAGTGCTAATTTACCAGGACAGGATGGATGTATCTCAGTTTGTGTCCTCAGTAGGAGGTCAGGGACAGATGCTGTAATTTCTCTCCCGGTCCTGTCAATTTGGAGGACTATGAGAGGCAAGTGTCTCTTTCTGCTGTCGAGTCACTATGCCAAGCCGAGCCATCTGCCGGAAATTAGGATCTCTAATATTTGGAGCAAATCACTGAGGGAACTTGAGAATTACAGATCAGAAACAGATAAATGCAGTGATCAGTCTGCACAAAGAACACTGACGACTGGCAACTACATGGTTTTCTAAACATTTCAAGAGTCCAGATCCGAGACATACTGAGATAATGCTTTTGCCGTTTTAGCTCAATCTCATTTCAGTTTTCAGTTCTCTGAATCTGCCCTACATTTTTAAAGCTCAGTTCTAAATCTATCAAATAATCAGACAAAACAATATTTTCCATGTCTCAATACTTCATTTGTATCTGATTATTTTGACTTATCGGATCCTAGGTGAAAAATATAAAGGTTTTTTTTAAACAGGTTCTGTACTCACTTTTAAGACCTGGGTACTGATGTTTACAACAAATGTCACTTAAAAATAATTTCATTGTCATCATTGGCATGAAACGTACTGATTATGCCATACTTACCCTTTCTAAAGATAAAATTTAAATGGATTAATGTACAATATGGTGGTAACACCAGTGGAAAAAGCTGCAACAACAACCTACTGTAACAGGAAAGTATTGTTACAGAAACATGATAATGCCAAAAGGGTAAGACTGTTATATCTTAAGTATAACCATGCAGTTCTTCCCCAGAATGAGACAGCGACTGCTCCTCAGAATTCCTGCTCACCTTCTCTTCCCCCTCACCTTCTCTCAGGACGACATTCAGGTCATCATCAACCAGCAGCTCAGGTCACAGCAGCAGTCGGAGCTTCCTCAGAAGAAGTCACCATCCAACGGCATGTCCTTCTTCCGCAGGCCAAGCAGGGTGACCTCCACCTGGACACGACAGCCCTCCTCCTCCTCCTCCTCCTCCTCCTCCACCTGGAATTCAGACTCTAATCAGGACAAAACCCAGTCCCCCTGGAGGGACTGGTTAAGACGGGGGAAAGGGGTGCAGTATGGTAAATAGTGGACATTGAACATTGAACAGAAGCTCCTGGACGTAATAAAGGAAGTCCGAACCACAGCTTTCTGTACATCAAATATGGTGAAAAGAAGCCATAGAGACACTTTAAATTCAGTACTGAACCACAGAGCCACTACGAACAAGGACTTATCAAGAAACCTCTTACCTGAAAACATTTCACTGAGGCTGAGCCTTCTTATTACTGTGATGACTCTAGCTATTTCACAGAATTATGTTCAAAGCTTTGCTTTAGGTTGTAAATAATGTGCCTTATTTTGTAATATTGTAAATGTATGTGTATGTCTTTTTAAATGGTATAAACAGCAGGTGTAGAGTATGTGTTCAAATTATTTAACATCACAAATCGAAGTGAAAGAGAAGACAGGACAGACCTTTCATGATTGAACTGTAAAACTCTGTTCATGCTGAATTTTGTCTCCACATACCAAGTTGGAAAAAAGAGAAGCTCTGCCAGTGTGCTCGACAAAGCTAATCATGTTAAAATGTTGATTGTATACGAAACTATGTATGTCGTCACATAAATGATAAAGCTATTTTATTTTTTATGTTTTTCTCTGAATGATAACTTGGTATGTGTTTATTCTGTGACTCGATGCTCAGTATTAAAGCTGTTTAGATCAAACTTCGTTTTATTTCCTGAGCTGCCTCACTGATCACATCTGGAGTGCCTGTCAAATCATTTCATGTCACATCTGTACAGGTGGAGAACTTTGATTATTAGATCAATTGAAATGGGGGGAGTTGCGCAGCTGAAATGTGCTAGATGGTTTATATGGAAGCTGTACTACCTTTGTACAAAGGGCTTCCCTGAAATGCAGACCATCATACCCAAACTTAAACTAAGGAAACACAGTTAATGAGGGGGGCGCTCTTGAGTCAAGATTAAGAATGATCCAGAAATGAAGCCTGCTGCTGCCCTCTGCTGACAGTCAGCGTAAACATCAGAGAAAAATCCTAAAATAGAAAGAGGCATTAAAACCGTAGACTGTATATTAAGATTAAAACACTCAAAACCTGAATCTCAATCTGCTCTATTTGCTGCATTAGACTATGTATATATTCATATAAGCAAATGCACATATGAATAATCATGCACATGTCCTTATGTGCGTGATAGGGCACTAATGAATTATTTATTTAACAAACTAAGTCAAAGTATCTCTTTAAGTGCAGTTTAATATGCAGTTTTAATTCTCATTTGCCTTCCTTAAACATCAGAAATATTATCTTATTTGGGGCATAACTTGTTCTATTAATGACTATTTGAAAATGTTTCCACAAATATTATGTTTTAATACAGTTTAAGAGTAGAAAAGTTTGGATTTATCTGCATTACTTTTATTAAGGGTTGCATACGTGTACTGCAGTTTATAGTGTCCCACGAAATGTTTCTTTTAATCCACAGTTTTCCACAATGTTTTATAGTTTTCTTAAAGTTACTCAGCAAAGAGACCCCTCGTCTCATTTTGATGACGTTTACAATTTCAATTTACTGAGGATCTGCCACTGGTTTCGCAGAAGCAATTTTTTCAAACCAAAAACACACACTTCTTCCCGTCAAGCAGGTACGACAGCCCTCTTTATCGTTTGTACATTTTATGTAGACTGATAATACACGAAATAAATGTAACAGTTTGTAAAATCTATGCTAAGATAGAGTCGTGGTGACCCAGTGACAGCTTAGCTTGCTTCTACACAAGCTAGCTAACCAGCTAACTAGCCCTGTTGCAGGACGGTCACTGCTGCTCGCCAACCCTCCTAGCTAGGTAGCTTACTGGCGTCAAGTAGCTGACGCTACTACTTAACTGCTAGGGTGACAGCTGACATGATACTTTGAATAATGGTAAAAGGGGTTAAGAGGAAAGCTAGCTCCACAAAGTAACACGAGTTTGACTGCAAGGTGCTAAACTAAACTGATGGGTAACCGTGACAACATACGTAACTTTGTGCCGCCGACACTGTGGACACGTTCAGTAAATCCATATGTTTGCTGGTCCGTGTAAAATTGTTAGCAGGAGTAATTGTTTTATTGGTTGTTTTCTACGGCATGCCTAAAGGTTCATAGTACGTCAGAGGTGGAAGAAAATAAAGCAGGCGTACAGTAGGATCAGGAAAAAGAGGATGTAGTAAGGAGGAGTTGAATTGAGGATACAGAAATGTTAATAGTACCTTTACATTGAGGAAAATAAGGGGAAATGTATTGTAATCAGTATGAAGAGAAACAGTCACATACGGACATTTTGAGACAGGAAATGTTTCAAATTTCACAAATTATGAATATCTAGGTCTGATCTGATCCAATAAGTCTTCTACAATACAGCGAAGAGCTAGTGGAGAGGTCTGGACACTCAGACCTGGATGTGATCATACCTTTAAACCTCAGAGAAGAAGAGTAAGATTTATTACTGACCTTCATGCACCTGACTATAACTGTAAGGCTGACATGGTTATGATAATAGTCAGACAATGATAAGAGGCTTTAATTTAATTAAGAAAACCAACAACATACTAACCTGTGTGGATATTGTAAGTGCTGCCTCTGTGTTGATGTGTCTGCATTGTGCCTGAAGGCTGGGATCTTGGATGGAGTGAGTGTTGAGCCCCAATGAGATGACTGACCAGGGCAACAACAACCAGAACATCTCCTGCAACCCCTTTGCTGCCCTCTTCAGCTCACTGGCTGATGCCAAGCAGTTCGCATCAGGCCAGAAACCACAACAGTCTACCGAACCACCACGTGAGTTATCAGAGCTGCTGCAACCCTCTTAAAAGAAGTACATTAACATCAGTTCTTATGTGAATCACTCTGGGAATCATAGTTACAAAATGAAGAGCATAGAAACAAATCAGATATACACATAATGCCCACATAATGTCAGTGTCTCTTTGGGGCATGTATAGGACATACTGACATCTGATCTGACTTAGATTAATCCATATTATGAAATCATACCAACCTTTTTTTCCCCCTGTATGACAGTGGAGGACTCAGGAGAGAGCCAGTCAGAGTCGGAAAACTCTGTGTCAGACAGCGTTGATGAAAATGATGACTCTGTGGCAGAGATCAGCCGCTCCTTCCGGTCCCGTCAGGAGCTCTGTGAACAGCTCAATGTCAATCACATGATCCAGCGAATATTTCTCATCACTCTTGACAACAGTAAGTAAAAGGAGATTAATGATCTAAGAGAGATTTGTAATGTGTACCACTTTTTATACAGCATGTATGCCTACGTCTTAGCTCTATGAAAAAGAAACCTAACACAAACTGCAGCTCAGCAGAGATTCCAGTCTGCAGTTCAGTTGCTAACAAATTACTAATAAACAACAGTAGTAAAGTAGTCCAGTTTCTGATTTATGACCATGTCAACGGACTTCAGAAGTAGAGAGACAACTGTTTAAGAGGTATATTGAATATCCACATACTGCCTGAACCAGTCATTCTACTGTATGTCTGTTAGATCAACATTTAATGGCAAATACCTAGTAGTAACATACAACAGGTACACAGCTGTAGATCAATTTGCTAAACATGGGTTTTCTGTTTGGACATCTGTAGTAATTGACCCCGTTATGCTGTTGGGAGCATTTTTATGGGTCCACTTCTCCCCTTAGAGGAAAGGGTCACACTTTATTTAAGTAAAGTTGTTCTCAGTTATGACATTTATCCTATGAGGAACCATTTCTTTCCTCTTGGGAGTGCTCTCTCCAGGATGACAGTACATATTTCCATAGGGCACGAGCAGTCACTGAATGATTTGACGAGTATGAAAATGAAGTGAATTATGAGCCAAAGCCTTTACAGACAGCAGTTCTCATTCCTGGACACCAACATGTTTGAAGTTCTCTCTACAACAGTCATGGTAGTACCTTATTTGGGAAGATTTATGGAAGATTTGTGCTCATTCGTACAGTAGAGTAGAGAGTAGAGTTCCCAGAGGCTTGTAGAATCAAAGCCAAGGTGACATTTAGCTGTTTTGCTGGCAAATGGTGGCCAAATATATGAACAGCAACACTCTGTGTTGTTTGTTCCCCTTACTTTGTCATCCTTTTGTATTTCTTTGGTTTTTAAACCGGTCCAGGACATTTCCAGTGCAAAGACCAATATCCTCCTGACCTTGACCTGTCTTCTTTCCTGTGTTTTAAGTTTATACATTTGATTGTACTGCAAAGGTTTGTCCACACTATCGTGTACCTTCAGGATTTTTTTATGTCTCATTTAAGTCTTTTTCTTTCTTAGTCATTTTATAAATATATTATATCTTTCCTATCTTTTAATATTTTGCACTATTTTATATCTTAAAGCTAAAATATACTTTGGTATTTTCTATGAAAGTTTCGTGAGCTTTGTTGGAAGGAGCTTAAAATGTATGAATTCAAAGAGACATGAAATGTGGTGAGGAGAGTGGGGGATGACATTCAACATTGTGCCAAGGTCAGATTCAAACCTACAGCAGCCATAGGACTATAGCCTCTGTACCTTGGGCGCGCAACATAACCGCTAAGCTATCCGATGCCCTGTAACCTGTTTTTTAATAGCAGTGTTAACAGCATTGACTTGTGAAGGTGCAAAGCCATGTTTCTTATTTACATTACCAGCAAACCATTTTCTTTTGCTTCTCTTTGAAAGGACATAAGAGGGACAGACAGACAGATGTCTCTATATGTAGCTGGGGTTTTAAAACCCAGCTACATTTCAAAAAAGTACCGCAGTCTGTTCTGCTATTCTTAGTGGTATTGTTTGATGGTGCTAGCTCTCAAATGTCAAACATTTTGCTTCTAGTAAGTAATGCAACAAATGACTCACCACCCTTAATGACAATACCAAGACCTTGCACATTGTGAATCTTCACTGTGAGAATGCTGCTCAAGGATGAGTCATGGTGTTCAGGAAATGTTGGCAAAAGCCCCCCCCCCCCTATCATCGAGTCCTACAATGACGATTTATTTCTCGGCTATGATAATCCAGTTATGATGTTTGTTTTTGTTTAAACGTCACAGTTTTTAATGTACTATAATTTGAGATTTTTGTTTTTATGGAACCTGGTTTCATTTCCTTGAAGGTGACCCAAGTATGAGAGGAGGCAATGGGATCCCCCCTCGCTGTGTTTACCTGGAGGAGATGGCTGCAGATCTGGATGGACAGGACTGGCTGGACATGGACAACATAGAACAGGTCAAGAGCATGTTCTGTTTAGTTAGAAGGGATGACTTCAACAGATGTGTCAAACAAAGATTGTTTTATGTGTATGGGTGAGTAATCAGATCAGATCTCTGTCTTCCAGGCTCTGTTTAACCGTCTGCTGCTGCTAGAGCCAGGAAACAACCTCATCTACATGACATCATGCAGTGCTGTTAACCTGTCAGCTGACCGTGACGCCGGAGAGAAGTGTGCCCTGCCTTACCTGTTTGCTTGTTTCCAGAGGGCCAAAGAAGAGGTGAGAAGGCCTGCAGCTGTTTTCTGCATCTGCTCTCCGAGCTTGCCTGACTACTCTCTGTAATTCGAACATAAAAAAATGCCCCATGCTCTTTCATAGTAATTTGATTATCTGTGCTCAAGGTGACAAAGGTACCAGAGAAGTTGCTGTCATTTGCTGTTCGCTGTAAGAACCTGACAGTTTCTAACACACGGACGGTCCTGCTCACACCGGAAATTTACGTCAGCCAGAATATCTACGAACAGCTGCTGGACCTGCTGCTGGAAGGCTTCAATGGAGCACGTAGGTTCAGTAGGCCTGACTGCTGCATTCCCTGTGTTTTGTTTATGTGTCTAGCTCTCTCTTTTTACTTTGGATTTTTTATGTAAAGCTTTGTCTTTAATTTTCTCCTCTCACTTTCTGAAAAATGGCTGTTTCAGAGCCAGAGGAGGTGGTTGAGTTTGTGGAGGAGGTCATTGCGGGAGTACTCTCTGACCAGGAAGTGCGTACATTCGAGGAGGTGATTGTACCAGTGTTTGATATCTTCTATGGACGCATTAAGGACCTGGACCTTTGCCAGCCCGTCCTCTACACCTACCTGGATGTTTTGCTCTATTTCAGCCACCATAAAGATATTGCAAAGGTCAGGAGACACACTGAGCCGTTTGCAAATGGCATTGTAAATTTGCATCGTTACTTCTAACCAGGTGGTGTTCTGACATATACTACAGTAACACAATCATGATCAGATATGCTGTAGTGCTATAACATTGTAATGTTCTACCTTAACCCTTTGTGTACCCCTCAAGCTTTTACCATTGTCCCAATAGTTCTTTTTTGTTGTTGGTTTCTGTAGATTTTGATGGAGTATATCCAGCCCAAAGACCCAGCTAATGGTTTACAGTACCAGAAGACCCTTTTAGGGGCAGTGTTAAGCATCTCGTGCCTGTTAAAAACCCCAGGTGTGGTGGAAGGACATGGTTACTTCCTGAACCCTTCTCGCTCCAGCGCCCAGGAGACAAAGGTCCAGGAGGCCAACATCCACCAGGTAAGCAGATTCTCTTATTATGATGTTGACTTTTGATAATGATATTGCCTGAAATGAATGATGAAAGCACTGCTTGTCAAACTACGAATGTCTACGTGTTTTAATCTTTACTTCCCTTGTGTTGCAGTTCATGGGCCAGTTTCATGAGAAGCTGCACCAAATCTTTAAAAATTTGCTCCAGCGTTCTGGTGAGACGCGCCACTTGCTACTCTCGTGGCTAGGCAGCTGTTTGCATGCTAACGCCGGTCGAGCAAAGATATGGGCCAATCAGATGCCAGAGATCTTCTTCCAGATGTACGCGTCGGATGCTTTCTTCTTAAACTTAGGTGCAGCGCTTTTGAAGCTGTGCCAGCCCTTCTGCAGGCCGCGCTCGCCCAAACTGCTCACCTTCAACCCCACCTACTGCGCCTTCAAAGAGCTGAGCGAAGAAGAGAGGCGCAATCGCAACGTGCACGCAAGAGGTTAATGGATAAGACAATTTGGGGCAATAAGCCTTTTTCTATTGTCAATACTTCATTCCATATTTGTATTATGTAACAGTAGAAACTGGCATTTCTTTAGAGTTTATAGCAGTTTTTAACTCTCAGTTTTTAAGAGCTGCATGTTAATGAAGACTAAACCTGATATTTTATGACTGAATAGTGTTTTATCTCCTTTATCAGGCCTCGAAAAGGAAACCTGTCTAATCCCTGTGCCCCCTCAGCAGCTGGTGGAGTCTGCACAGTCTTACAGTCTACTGACTGAAAACCTCATCCTCACACAACTCACCCTGCATCTTGGCTTCCACAGGTACATTCCTTCAAAAAAGTACTGATGTTACAGAAACTTAGTTTACATAATGTTCTATCATGTTGGCACCATACTACTTTATGACAGCATTAATCTGTGTTGTTTTACACTGTTTGTGTCCATGCAGACTCCATGAGCAGATGGTGAAGATGAACCAGTCTCTCCACCGGCTCCAGGTGACATGGCAGGAGGCCCAGCGATCAGGCAGCCCCATGTCAGAGCAGCTCCTGGAGCAGTTTGAGCGTCTGATGATTGTTTATCTGTCAACCAAAGCCGCCACCACGCAGCCTGCCATGCTGCAATGCTGCCTTAACCTCCAAGCCTCCACCGGCGCTCTGCTGGTGCAGCTTGGTGTGGGAAACCAGGGGCCTGAACATGTAGCACTCAGTTTTCCCCTGCCCTCCCTACAGAATACTATGCTTTGCTTTGTTCCAGGTAGGTCACATCTTTTCCTACAGTACAAAGAAAGTGGAGCAGAGACCTCTTTTTGAAATGTGATGTTGAATAAAATCAAATAAATAACCAAATAATATACCGTGCCTCATAATAATTGAAATACACATAATATAAATAACTACGTTTGTTATGTGAGGTAAAGACACTTTGAACAAGGTTTGAGTTTTTCTAAAACACAACAGGGTTCAGACTGAGGTCAAGTGAAAAATGCAGCTACCTGATAGTTAAATCTCTGTGTTTTAAACGGCAGCAACTAAAAAAAAGTTTGGAAATGACAGCCTCTGTGCACGTGAGATTCATTTATGATGAACATTCCTTCATATAATAGTCCTTCCTTGTCTTCCCTTTCACAGAGTTTTTTGCAGAGAACTTAGGAGATTTTTTCATCTTCCTGCGTCGATTTGCAGACGATGTTTTGGAGACCTCAACGGATAGTCTGGAGCAGATTCTTAACTTCATCACTGTCTTCATGGGGAATGTAGAGAGGTACATAACATGCTCAACACTCTCAGAAATAAAGCGCTAGTTAGAAACAAAAAGACATTTTCTACTTGTCCCCTTTGGAAAACTGTTTTCGGTTCCCTGTAGAACCTTTTTTTTTCCCGGTGGTTCCAACTGGTAGAAGTTCAGCGGTTTGTCTCTAAAACCCAACATATCCATAAAACTATCTCTTGAGAGGTTTCCCCTAGAACCTTTTTATGATGTAATGGTTCAACAAAGAACCTGCACAGGAGGATTTAATCCACCGTCTAACAAGAAACCTACAGAGGGGATTCTACAGGGACCCCTTTTATATTCCAAGGGTTGGATCTAGAGCCCACCCAGAAGCGCTTTTTTATTATCAGGGTTTAACTAAGAATGAACACCTTGTCTTTTGAGCGTTTAGAAAATAACTAAAACATTAAAACAATAATTCAGTAAAAATATATTTCAAATGATGGATAAGGAAGGGAGAAACTCTTAGCATACAACCTTTTGTCTTCAAAGGACACAACTGAAGTCCGATACGTCAAACCGTCCTCATCGGGTAAATTCGTGTTATCACCGACATTGTTATATCTGGCATGGCAGAGAGGAAAGAGAGAGTAAGTGGCATCATGCCAAGGTCCAGTTACTACACCAGATTAATCATAAACCATCTACAAACAACTCAGTAATGCAGGGTTCAATGAGAGCAGTGGAATGTGGCAGTCGATAAAAGACTGAAAAGGCCCGTCCTCCAACATTGCTAATAGTTAGAGTTAAATAGTCTGACAAAAAACCCTATCCAAAAGAGGTTCCTCTAAAGCAAATGGTTCTTGGTAGCATCTCGGCCCTTTGGGAAGAACCTTTTTGGGACCCTAAGAGTGTATCTTATCATTGTCATCATAAGAAAGAATAGTCATGGTTATTATCTTGCTTGAAGAGTGCAGGTTGTCTTGGAATATTTTCCTCATATTGCTTTAATCCCTCCTGTCCCACATATACAACAGGATGAAGAACCCTCATTTAAGAGCAAAGCTGGCCGAGGTCTTGGAGGCGGTGATGCCCCACATGGAGCCGCTCACTCCTGGTGCTGTTCAGCCAATCATGTTCCAGCGAGAGCGCGTCTTCTGCTCCTACAGACATGCTCCCCAGCTGGCTGAGGCCCTCATCGCTGTGTTTGTAGACATTGAATTTACAGGTGAACTATGCATATTTCTTAAAATGTTTGAGTTCTAGTAATGGTTGTTATGGAAATAGAATTTAAACATAGAACTGCACCTCTTTTTCTTTTCAGGGGACCCTCATCAGTTCGAACAAAAATTCAACTACAGAAGACCCATGTACCCCATCCTCAAGTACATGTGGGGCAAAGAGGACTACAGAGAGAGCATAAAGGTAAGAAGAAATCCAGTGTCCTCAAATAGCTAATCTTTTCCCAGTCATGTCATTTTTTCCCCCCAAATATCAAAAAACAAACTCTTGTAATACTTTTCTTTAAGCATATTTCAAAGAAGCTTTCAAATGTGCCTCCAGACCTCATACTGTTGAACTACTTCATTACAATGTTGGTATTAGACGGAAATTGGCTGGAAGGGGGACAGGAAATTATAAATGAAGTTGTATTCATTTGTGGTGGGTGTACATTAACATCTGAATGGATTTTGACATGTGTTATTGAGGCTATTATCAAGCAATTCATTAATAGCAGACATTGATTTTTGGTGAAGAGAGCAGAAAATAAATTCCTTCTAAATGCCTGAATTTGTCCTTGCCCCCTTTATCCCTTTTAAAAATGTTGCTGTTATAAGAGTACTTGTAGTAAGGATAGAAATAGCCCCTTAGTGAACTTTTGTACCCCTAAGAATGGAAGATAAACTGTCAATAAGGTCCCATTTTGTTGCTCATTTCTCGCTGGGATAGGCTTTTGCCCCTAGCAGTCTTCAGTGCCCATAAGTAAGTGCAATGAAGGAATATAAGGGGGGACGAACAGGCGTAGTTTACTACCAGCTGGTAAGGGTGTTGTAGTTTAGTATGCAGATTGATACAGATTTGTTTTTCATTTCTTTTTTCAGCATTTGGCGCACTATGCATCTGAGAACCTGGAGGCCATGAACCCTCCTTTGTTCCTCAGGTTCCTCAACCTCCTGATGAATGATGCCATCTTCCTCCTGGACGAGGCCATTCAGGTAAGACCGAGTTCACCATCAGTCATACATCCATAGATTTCCACTCGTTTTTTTTGTCGTGTCTTCTTAACATTAAAATCTGGGTAAAGGTTCTCATGACTTTTAACTTGGTGGTTGTCTTCAATGTTTTATTCCCTTTTCCAGGCCTTCAGATGTTTTCATTAGCTCGATAGTAGAACAAGACTTATACTTTATCTTTGTGTGTCGTAGTACCTGAGTAAAATTAAGGTTCTGCAGCTGGAGCGGGATCGAGGAGAGTGGGAAGGCCTGGCCCCCGATGCCCGAAGAGAGAAGGAGTCCAGCCTGCAGATGTTTGGACAGCTGGGGCGCTTCCACAATATCATGTCTAATGAGACCATCGGCACACTGGCCTTCCTCACCTCAGGTCAGGATGAAAAGATTGTGGCTCTTTATATCGATGCATCCTTTCAAAGTTAGTCTTCATCCACCCCATTGTTTTTAAAACAAATCATTTTCCTCATTTCCAGAGATCAAGGGGATCTTTGTGCATCCCTTCCTGGCTGAGAGGATCATCTCCATGCTGAACTACTTCCTGCAGCATCTGGTGGGTCCTAAAATGGGAGCTCTTAAAGTCAAGGACTTCAGTGAGTTTGACTTCAAGCCCCAGCAGCTTGTTTCTGACATCTGCACCATCTACCTAAACCTGGGGTATGTACAATATCCTTTTGTAGAAACATTAACAGTATAAAATGTTTTCCTCCCTTTGTAATTTGTTTAATACCTTCCCTTTATTTTCCTATCATTGGCAGTGATGAGGAGAATTTCTGTGCCACAGTCCCCAAGGATGGGCGATCGTACTCTGCCACCCTCTTCACCCAAACAGTTCGGGTACTGAAGAAGATAAACAAGCCTGGGGACATGATCATGGCTTTTGGACACCTCGCTGATAAAATAAAGGTATCATTAGTTGTAGAAGCTGTTTGCCAGAAATAACACAAGCATACATCTGTGTTTTTGTAATCTATGCTGTGATCTTTGTGGTGAATGTAGGTAGAAACACTAAAGGTGTGTTGTCATTGTGTCTTCTTTTCAGCCCCATGCAGACAGACAGCAGCAGGAAGAGGAGACTTACTCGGATGCCCCAGATGAGTTCTTGGATCCCATTATGTCCACTCTGATGCTGGATCCTGTGCTTCTACCTTCTTCCAATGTCACAGTTGACCGCTCCACTATAGCAAGGCATCTCCTCAGGTTAGCTCCTGCAAAGCACCGAAATTCTCTCGAGATGATGGCCATTTGAGAAATCGGGATGTGTGTTTTAATTGTGATTATACCCTTCTTGCAGTGACCAGACAGACCCTTTCAATCGCAGTCCTCTTACCATGGACCAGATCAGGCCAAACGAGGAACTCAAACAGCAGATCTTACAGTGGCTGGATAAGCATAAGCAGGAGAGGCTGCAGATGGGGCCCAGCGGCTAGCCCACAGTCCCTCACTGTGATAAACAATGACCACATCCTAGCTTCCTGGCTCACATCTCCTGCGTGCTCTTCTGCTCTGATCCATGGTGTGCTTGCCCCCATGGATATATCCAGACTCCTCTGGTCCCTCTTACATTGCATTCTCTTCTTCACGTAGCCTTCACGCTCAGTGGATTCTCTATGTGACAGCAAAATGTGGTACTTCAGAAACCCTGCGCAGTAGCTGTTTGACTCCAATGACACCCTGTGGTAACATTAGTGGGTGATAAAACCTCTCTGGTTCCTTTCTCCCTGAATGCTGTGTATTAGCTAGTCATTGTTACAATCAGAACTGTGGCCAGAAGTATCAGTTTCAACAGGACTTGTTGAATGTTCTTTATGAACTCCTGACCTGATTTTATACAGCAAGGTAAGTATTTTTGGGAACTCTTACACCCGTCATGGATGGAATCATTTATAATTTAACCTTGGTGTTATTGTGAATGAAACATTATACACTGCCATTTAAAGTTCTTGAAAGCCCTACATTAAGGCACGTTAGGTTACACATCAAGCAGCATTGTAAATAAGAATAACAATTAAAAGTAAGACATACATCAAACAGACTTTGATTCAACTGAACAGAACATATATTAACTGTAATGAGACGCCTGAAGCACAAAACCACACTGTGAAATATTAACATTTAAAGGTCTGCACATATGAATGTGCACCTGTCTTTAATCAAGCACTTATTAAAGTCCACAAAAGGATCTGAGAGTTTGCAAATGAAAATGTTGGATATAAGGACTTACACTGTGTTTAGGTTATAACACAACAAAGCTCATTTAAACCACAGCTTAGGATATAGATTCACCCCGACATAAAACACATCTACTACATATCTAATCTAAATCTTCAAATCGAATCCTTTGGTTTGGTCTTGAGCAGCTCACAGATGACTACAACGGGGCTGTGATGGCTCACAGTGATGTCTAACCCTAACCCAAAAAAAAAGTTTACTGTTAAGTTTTAAAAATTATTTGAAAAAAACTGTTTCTGAAATATTTCCAAATGGTTTCTCTTTAAAGCTCAGCAAGACATAATACAACTGTTCTCACTGACTGACTGGTTCCTCTAATGATGACCAAACGTCGTCATTGTTTCATTTTCTTTGTGAAGCCTTTTGAAGACAGCTGTGTTCACAAAGTCATCATTTCTATTTTCTCAATTGAAATCACTGTAATCAAATCCTCATATTGTTTAATATATCTTATTTCTAAATTAGTTTTAGATTGATCCAAAGAAAGACAAAATATTGGGTGTTCAACTATTTTTAATTGGCAGTGTATAAAACAGTCATTAACATCCTTTGAATGAACATTGACCAGATTAACTTATGTATCCTGATCTAGCATTTCTTTTCTTTTTTTATGTGTGCAAGCGTAGTGCATTAACACGTGGGCGAACAGTTGATCAATAGAATCTGTGCCTAAAACCGAGAGCCTTGCAGTGATTTCAGCGAACGAGGATCTAACTGGTTTCATACTCTTATGAGACATAATTATACGTTTTTTCTAGGGCATAGAGGGAGCTGTGGGTTTGAATATATAAGGAAGACGGATCATAAGTTCAAGGATGTTTTTTTGAGTATCTCTTTTGAATGATTTTAATTCAAATCCAGTCTTGTATAAAATGGCAAAATGTGAGAGAAAGATTATGTTGGCATGCCCTCATACTGTAAGTGAAATATTTACCACCTAAATGAATACATGGGATAAATTATAATGCAATATTTTTTGTTTTAATTGTGATTATAAAATGTTTATTTTGGATGTACAGTATGATTAATAAATAAAAGTAATGTGCGTTATATAATAAACGGTCATGTTCTCTTTCAAAAATAAAAAATGAAAGAAAGACTAAATAAAATCGAGGGTTATTATATACAGTAAATAAAGTTGTTCTTGCTATCAGAACAGTGCATGATATTTCCAAAATGATTGTTATTGAGATTTGGATGCACATTTACTTAACAATAAAAGACACAAAAGAACATTTGAACCAATACATCCATATTATCGGTAGATACAGAAATATATGTGAACATCAGTGGTGTGGGGAAAATCTTACCAAAACACCATTTATGAACTGTAAAACAAGAGTGAAAGAGTAATAATAATAAAACGAGTCAAAAAAAACTACAACAACCAAGCATACAGACAACAAACAAGACCAGGGATAATGAGACACACACATACTTACAAAAAGGGTGGGCATGAAAGGTGGGGTAGGGGGTCCAGTTGCACATTATGTATTACATTGCATTATCTTGTAAGGGTAAAATGAATCTGCTGGATGTTCATCAGTCTAATTGTAGCCCGTCTAATTGCTTCACAAAACAAGTAAAGCCATCCCATGTCCTGTGAAAGTTCTGAAGGGCACCATTAACAGCATACCTGATATTTTCCTATTAAGATTTGTGATAATCTTAAGAATGAGGTGAGTGTTGGTCGGTGGAGCGAACAGTGCATGATATGAGTCATAAAAGGGATGTTTAAATATAGTCTACTTTCATTGATTATTTACTGTTATTTTTGAATGCCCCTACAGTTTGACACAAAGGCTGAGGTTAATGTTCTACTCAAGGATTGATTGTCAAAATATTTAGCATTGCCTTTAACAATATCTGCTGTCTCGGATGTCTTTGTGTATCACTGCACACTTTGTGACTGCTATGTCTCCAAGTCACTCCTAAACAACTTGTAAATTAGTGATGTCTACATGTCAGGCAATTTTAGCAGCTATATGTAAAATTCTTCAGAGCCTGAGCCATCCCATTTTCTGCATGTCCTAACAACTCTGGTAGAGCTCAAAAACATGTTTGGGGCCCATTAGTTAACATAAAGGCGGATCGAGTTGCTCCTGGATCTAAGATCTAGTTTGCATCCTAATCGCAATTGCCTTATTAATTATAAATATGAAGAAAACAGTTCTTATTCTTCTATGTGTCCGTAGTCTGTCTACAGACCCCCCAATTATCAGACAAGTCCATCCTCTCTGTCTTTTGCCTGCTCCACTTTTCAGAAAAGATGTGCTCAAACAAGACGTTTGGAGATTTTCCCTTCATGACATCACAAAGGGCAGTAACCCCTCCCCCAGGTGGGTGACACTACCACAGATAGGTGTTTGTTCTGCCCTCTGAGTCCACCCTTCTTACCGTAAACACTAAACGGTAGGGAATGGAGCGAGAAAGCCCGAGCCACATCCCCTTCCAGAAGGTGGTGGTCAAACACAGCTCATTTGTATTTAAAGCTACAGACACAGAAACAGCCTGTTCTGAGCAGGGCTGAAATAGAGGGGTGTATAGACATGCTCAAATATAGGATCAGAGTAGATTTATAACAAGAAACTTCACAGACATGTTTTGAGGAGCTCTGAGACTTATTTAAACTGGTTGAAAAGGAGGATATTATGGGACCTTTAAGTAACTACTTTGGTTGGCCTGAATATGATGACTTTTACTACTGTGCATTTGTAACATTAATCAAACTTAAGTTTAAATTTGAAGTGCATAAAATACTTGCCTGGGACTTCATTGTCATTCGTACTTTGATTAGCTTACTTTAGATTTAGTGACAATTTTAGATTTTTAATAATCTAAAAGAGAGACTTAAAAACAAAAAATTATTAAACTAGCTATGTATATTTTGTGTTGTATTTTGGACATTGCATTGGTAAGAAGAATATGGTTGAGTAGAATGGCGGTCAGAGGACGATTTGTCTGCATCTGCGTGGCTGAGTGCATGCAAACAAAAGCAGTGTAGAAGCAAAAGTTGTCTGAAGCGTTTACAGATGGTCATATCACATGTAAGAGAGTGAGTACTGAATTTCTTTCTGTAAGTTTCTGTGAAATTAAAATGTGTAAAATATTGAACTGAGGAAGAAATAGCCTAAACAGGACATATTACATTAATCTAATTGATTCTGAAAAGAAAATACTTATTTTGGGGAGTATCAGTACTGTGGGTATCAAAAGTAATTCAAACGCCTCTTTTGTGAGGTAGGCTAGGCTCACTTGTATCAGTGAAGCACTTAATATTTAGTCTATGGTGAAGCATGGGGCCAGCTTACCCAAGGCACGTTTGTAATGCTTGCAGACAATTGCCTGGAGGTGGCCATCCTCCAGAGTACAGAAAATATAATTATTTTTCATGAATTTTCACAATTTTAAAAAGAAAATTTAACTTGTAAAAAGTTAGTTAAAGACGTGTCAGTGAAGGCAACACTGCAGAAGTGGAGCACTCTTGTTGAGAAGTACAATTCACAACAAAGCCCTGCCTCTATGCGCATGCAGGTGACTATAGTAACGTGTTTTTTAAGTGAAAGTTTTTCTTTCACAACACTTATTTTCTTTTAGACTTTAAAAAACACACTGAGAGCTAACGGTCTTGTGTTACTGCTTTCTCGAGATTCAAGTGCGAGGCTCCTTTCCCGGGTAAAGCCCCTGAACCTGATTTGGATTCAGCCATGCACAGTCTGAATAGGGCCGATGAGAAAATGCATTGTCGGGGTTTCTTCAGTTCCGCCCCGCAACATGCATAACTATGTGTCGGCCAGTGAGAGCGCTGCTCTGTTGTAGAGGTTGTTTATGTGGAGTGCTGGGTTAGGGTTCCGCCCACCGAGGTATCTCTGATCGCAGGGCAGACAGGCAGAGAGTGTAAAATGGCGCACAGCTGTCGGTGGCGGTTCCCCGCTCGGCCCGGAGGGAGCAGCAACTCCGGTACCGGGAGGAGAGCGGGCCGAATCAGGGTTACTGCCTCTCTGCAGAATGTCTCCGGAGCCCTCCCTTACGCTGCTGGGCTCGGACCCGGATTTGATGCTGCATTACAGGTCTCCTCGGTTATCGGGAGCAACCTGCAGAAATTTCGGGATGTTTTGGGTGAATCGAGTGACTCGAGCAGCGGGGAGGTAAGCACAGGACAGGAGCATCAGTGGGACAGTTGCATGGTTTACTGGGAGAGCCGCTTCTCCCATTCCTGTTGAAGAGATAGTGGAGACTCTGAGCCCAAACGTTGACCATCTTTTCCTCCTGACGTTTAGTGTTGTGAGCAAACTTGTCATTTCAAGGATGCTCAATTAACTTTGAGTTGGTTGTGTGGCCTTAAACTATTCAGTAACGCGCTATAACGTTAGTTATAAACACTACAAACACCAAATGGTCGTGAGCTAATTTGTCTCAATAGTCCTACTGAAAAGAAAGTTTTCTTTACCTCAACGGAGTGAGGAGATGCTAACCTTAAATCTGTTTGGATGAACTAGTGCTAGCGTTAGTCTGCTATCTCGAACAAAAACAAAGCAAAACATTGCTATTATCTTGCTTATTACACCATATAAAACATTGAACATATAGCACACATGCTGGCACTAACACACTGTTCAAGGCATTAGTGCTGGTTTACTATTTAGTTATTTGACATTAGCATGGTGTGAAGCATTCAAGCCTGATCATGGTGCCTTGAAATGCATGTACAACACCGTAAAAGTTATCGTGCTATTATAGCATAAACATTATTTTGCTACTGTTGGGTAGAATTAAAACATCTGTGTTTATCATATTGGTGTTTTTTCGCCTTGTAATATAGCATGGGACCTTCAAGGTAGCGTGTAATATGTTTGAAAACAAGACATGTTAACTTGGAGGAGGTGAGAGTACATAATTGTGGTATGTAACTGGCTAACGTGTACTTAGCGTCTGTCTGCAAGAAGGTCTGCACCTTTTGCACTATACCTATTTCCAGGTGTATATAAGGTATTATTTGTTTGCTAATTAGCTTAGAATTTACAACATCTCTGTTTCCAGTGAGGTGTCAACCTTCCAACGAGGTTTAGCTGATTGGTTAGCTCGCAGGCTAGCTACCTGCCTCTCACAGCTAAAACTACACCACAATACTGCTGCCGTAATTGATGTTAAAGTTGCATGTTTTGGTCCGGAGGTGGTTGCTTTGCATCCGGATATCGTATACCACTGTAGCGGCCTAAATCATCGCAGCTAAAGTTTGCAAAGCTCCTACACTAAAGTAAACCATTTCCATTGCTACTCAGTGTTAAGCTAGGACAGCTACCATGCTACGCACTACGCCACGCTAGCCATCGGGGCTATTGCTGATGCATAGGAAAATGGGAGGTGGACATGTTTTCCCCTTCTCTACACAGCCAGTACATAGCTAGTACCAAAATAATAGCGGGGTTGTAATACTCGGAGATGAAGGCTAAGACACAGCAACTCTCTTAAAATCACCCTCGTCAGTGCTGAAACTACCGATAAAAGTATACTGATAGGATCTGGCGTCTGAATTCAGCAGAGAAACAAGACTTGCTAGTGACAGTGTGCATGCAGGGCTGGCTACAATAACAACGAGCCCCTTCTTGACGGACCGTGTGATGTGGGGGTGTGTTCGCCTTAGCGAACTACCATCTTCCTCCTTCATGATGAGCAGCATGCGTTCATTGCAGTGGGAGTACACTGTGTGGGGATGTTTACCGACAGCTCCAGTGATCCCAGTCTCAGAGAAGATGAAATGCTTATTTAGTGGAAGCATGCTAGTATTTTCATGCAAACAGTTAGGCATTTCGCTATATTTTTTTATGACAATGAATTAAAAGATGCTTGGATTTTTACACAGATTTGCAAAAATACTTCTCAATCATTATTTAGTTGTCAGACTTTAAAGAATATTAAGATATATTTTTATGATACTCTATAATAATAATTTAATTGATTTTTTTTATTTCTAAAACCATTTTTAGAGAAAGAGTGACACTATTAGTCAGTATTATTGTATTTTTGGTATTTGCAGTCAGATTTAGATTATACTGTAAATGCAACCAAAGCTAATTGATTTTGTTAATTTTAAAGTGCTTTTTAGCTTACAATACATGCTTAAAGATGTTTTAGGCAAACAAAAATACTTGAAATATCCCTTTATGTATAGATGGCTATCAAGTCTCTTCCACCTGTTTTTTAAAGACAATGGGTGAGTGCACAACAGTTTTTGGGATGTGTTTCCTCGTAAAATTTACATTTATGCTACAGATGAGGTTTAGGGATTTTCTTTATTCTCCATTAAAAAATGAATTGGATGAATGTAAATATATATTTGGAAACATTATCCTTATAGGCAGATGTCTTTTTTAATAAGAAGGGGGGCAGTCTTAAGTGAATGAGCAGTATGTGGGTTGTGTTAAGACTGCCTCAATCCCCATGGATCCTGAAGTTGTGGACCCAGCATGGGGATTTCATTGAGAAGCAGCATAGTGCCTGTCTGGCCAGAGCAGGGTAGGATTGTTCAAGCTGACTGCAGCCTGCTGAGCTCATGGGGCAACCCTGAACAGAGTGCCAGCCGGACACTTGGCCACCCCTCCTTCCTCTTTACAGGCAGAAAGACCCATATCCACTTCAGACGCACACAACCACGTCTGAGAGGCAGAGCAACTTTTCTTCTGACAGCTGCCACTTTGGAATGGATTACTAAGCCTATTGGGATTGCTCAAAAGGGTGCTTGTTGGCCGTTGCTAGCCAAATGAAGGCATTTGTTACCTTTTGTGTGTCTGGGGAATTCATTTTCTTGATCCAGCCAAATTGCCAATGCTTGTTTTGATGCCGGGTGCAGTCAATGTTGACTTTTTTGTAAATGTGTGACCTTATCTACTCCACTGTCCGCCTAAACACAAGTCGCATCATTTTCTATTTTTTATCTTCTTTTATCTTTGTCTGCATCCTTTCCACTCATATCATTACCAATATTTAATCACTCTTACAAAAGTGCAGCTGAATAGATGTATCAACCCAAATGTCTCTTTGCCTCACTGGTTTTAGCAGAAGGGGCTCCAGTCCAGCAGGTGTTTGGCCTTTTTAAATGGAAGAACCCCCCCCCCCCCCCCCCCAACCCTCCAGCTTACCCATCCCCGAGACAGCGTGTGGATTGGAGCAGGAAGCTTTGTGTCTGCTTTTATTCTGGCTCTCACAAAGTGCGGGCGGCTGAAAGAGCACAGGCAGGGATATCAAAGGGTGCAGGGTGATCCCCTCCTTCCTCCCAACGGGACAACAGTGGGAGGAGAATTAGTCACAGACCCTCCCATCCATGGCTTTATTCTCCTAGAGCAGAATGCTCTTGGAGTTGCTTGATTGGGAGAAAGGAGGCAATTGTGTTGTCTTTTTTACTGTTTGTGTTTGTGTGTGTGTGTGTGTGTGTGTGTGTGTGTGTGTGTGTGTGTGTGTGGTGGTAGTTTGGTTAGGTGTGTCCCTTAGACTTTATGCCCCCTATTGCACTCAGGAGTAGGCGTGTCTTCTTTGTCTTTATTTTGATTAAATCCTCAATTCTTTCCGACTGCTTGGCTGGGTAGGAGGGGGTGTGTTTCTGTTGGTTCCTTCCAGGCTGTTTGTGTGTGAGTGAGTTGGTGAGTGTTTGAGAGTGTGAGGAAGACACCTCTCACACGTGCCAGTCACTCTGTTTGTCTTTGTCCATTGCCTGTCTTCCTCCCCTTCAGTGGAGGTGTAGGAAGAGAAGGCATCTCGCCCCGAAGAGTGTTTGTTTTGGTCTCTGTGCTGTCAAGCAAATGTGAAACAGTTGGATTAAGTGTTGGGACACTTGAAAAAACAAATGTCCACCTTTTGCTTGGGGCTGACAGGGGTCACAAAGGGGAATTGCTTGTATAATTCACTCAAGTGGTAGAAACTATTTTCCAGTCAGTAAATAAGTCTGGACCTTCGACTTATATGTTTTCTTCACATCAGTCATTAATGTCACTGTGTACTGTTATTTGTAGTTGTTCAGATTTCTCTGTGGCTTTTTTTTAATGGATGTGTCATCAGAGGCGGTCTATGGGAGGATGAACTCATCACTAATTTACATTCCAGGAAGGGATGAGGCACTCGTGTCTGTACAGTAAATATATGAGAAAAGCTTCCTGAAATGTGTCTAGAAAATGTTGTTTTCAGACTAATGGGGAAGAATGATTCTTAGGAGGTGTTCTCTAAAATCCAACTGCCTATTTGGTTTGTAACCTAAAAACATACTTATGATTTTTGCCTCAGCCTGAGTCAATTCCTGTCTCCCTCCTGGTATTAATATTTTCACATTTTAAATGTGTTGACATCTGACTTCACGCTAAGCTTATTTCTATCTGTACTTTTAAGTCAAAATGTATTACCAGGCTAGTGATGCTATCATATTTACATTTTTTTTACCAAGGGGGGCTTGGTAAGTTGATCTTTGAATTTCAATCATTTGAAATTGGCATTCTTTATAAGGGTGCAGTCACAGTGTATATGTGTTGTTGTAGGCGAGGCACATGTCATGTTAGTGAAGTGCCTGGTGTTTCAATCCAGCCCGAAACAAAGGCCTTGTTTGAAAAGATGCTGCATTCTTTTTTTCTTTTTTGATTTCCTCATTGCAGATTTACTGTTCAAAAGTATTTCTGCTTTCTCCCATCATAATCATTACCACTTCAGTATGTACAACGTCAATATTGGTTATCGATTCTAGACATCGATGCATTGCCATTTGAAACAAACAGCCTGTGATATAACAGTGAAGGCAAACCTGTTTAAGGTTGTGGTGTTAATGTTATTTGATAATAATAGAAGAATAGCTGTAATAAGAGTTTGACATATAGACCAATAGGAGTCAGTGTTGTTAGAACAGTGATGCATTGTGGGTTTTTAAGTCAAGGCTGAATAAACAACTTGTGTACGTTACACAGGCTCTCGGTTATATGTGTTCCCAATGGTATAAAACACGACATGGTGTCAGAAGTGGGATGATAAGATCCAATCGTGAAGGTCCACCAAAAAGACGAGTAAAAGGCAAGATACGGTGAGCGGCATCATGAGTGATAACGGAGACGAGGACAGCGGAGCAGGAGCTAGCAGGAGGGCTAACACACCCGCCGCCACGTTTAGCATTCAGCCACCGGAGCCCTTCGACTTCGCCAAGCCACATGAGTGGACAAAATGGATCCGGAGATTCGAACGATTCCGTCAAGCAAGTAATTTAACAGCAAGCTCAGACGAGAATCAGGTGAACACGTTAATATACTGTATGGGAGATGAAGCCGACGATGTTTTGAGAGGCTTGAAGTTAAGTGACGCAGACCAGCGCCAGTACACGAAAGTGAGAGACGGCTTCCAGTCATTCTTCATAGTCAAAAAGAATGTAGTGTATGAACGCGCAAGATTTAATATGCGTAAACAAGAAGCGAACGAGACTGTCGATGCTTTTGTTACTGCCCTGTTTGCATTAGCAGAACACTGTAACTACGGGATGCTACATGATGAGCTAATCAGGGACAGGATAGTGGTCGGGCTGGCTGACACACGGCTCTCAGAACGCATGCAAATGGAAAAAGACCTTGATCTAGAAAAAGCAATAAACATGGCAAGACAATCTGAAGAAATAAAGAAACAGCAAAACACACTAAGGAGTGAAGCTAGTGGTGTCAAGCAGATGGATATTGATGCAGTTGACAGAGTGTTTAAAAGCAGACAACAAAAAGAAAAGCCCAAATTTAACAAAGCCAAAAATTTTGGAGCAAAGTCCCGCAGCTTTCAGAATTCGACTACCAAAAACTCACAGTGCTACAAATGTGGTGGAATGCCCCACCCGAAACATGAATGCCCTGCCAAGGATGCAAAGTGCCATTCCTGTGGAAAAACAGGTCATTACCAGCGTGTGTGTTTAAAAGGTAAAGCTGTGCATGGTATAGAAGAGGAAGATGGGGTTTTCTTTCTTGGATCTGTAACATCTGATGCAAATTCATGGACTGCTGAACTAAATATAATGGGAAAAAAAATAACCTTTAAACTGGACACTGGTGCAGATGTCACTGTTGTATCAAAGACTGTTTTTAACAACATTTTCTCTGAAAAGCAACAGCCTGTTCTCCAGAAAGCGGAGAAGCCACTACTTGGTCCAGGACGGATTCCATTGGATGTGTCAGGGTTCGCTAGACTAGAGCTGAGTATCGGAGCCAAGCAGACAACAGAAAAGGTGTACGTGGTGAAGAATCTGAGCACGCCTTTGCTCGGGTTACCTGCCATCATAGCTCTTGGCTTACTCAAACGAGTCGACAGCATAGATCTGGAGACACTCAGGACAAGCTATCCCAAGCTATGCAGCGGCCTAGGTGAGGTACAACAACCATACACCATTAAGCTTAAACCTGATGCTGTGCCATTTTCCCTGAAAACCCCCAGGAGGATTCCACTGCCGTTAGTGGGGAAAGTGAAAGAAGAGCTCCAACGCATGGAAAGCCTCGGTGTCATCAGTCGAGTGACTGGTCCAACAGACTGGTGTGCTGGGATGGTGGTCGCGCCAAAGAAAGACAGTAAAAAGATTCGGTTGTGCGTGGACCTGACAGGCCTGAACCAGTACGTGTGCCGCGAAAAGTTCATCCTACCATCAGTCGACCAGAGTCTTGGAACACTTGCTGGAGCAAAAATGTTCAGCAAACTAGATGCCAATATGGGTTTCTGGCAAATTCCACTATCAGAGGACTCTGCCAAATACACTACGTTCATAACACCTTTTGGGAGGTTCCATTTTAACCGCCTACCTTTTGGCATAGCCTCAGCACCAGAACACTTCCAGTGCATGATGGCTGAGGTCACAGAAGGACTGGAAGGTGTGGTCTGCCACATCGATGACCTTTTGGTGTGGGGGCGTGACCAGACAGAGCACGACGGTCGACTCCATGCAGTGCTTCAAAGGTTGGAAAGAGCAGGTATTACACTGAATATGGACAAATGTGAACTGTCCAAGGGTGAGGTGGTCTTTTTAGGTCATATCATCTCTGCAGCAGGTATTCGCCCTGACCCAAAGAAAACTGAGGCTATCATGGAGATGAAAGAGCCTTCAAACGTGAGCGAGGTGAGAAGTTTTCTTGGAATGGTTAACCAGCTGGGAAAGTTTATACCGCAGCTGGCGGAGAAGGACAAGCCCCTTCGTGACCTTCTGTCAAAGAAAAACTGCTGGGTCTGGGACATACATCAAGCGGAGGCGTTTGAAACGCTAAAGAAGGCCCTGTCTTCTCCACCAGTGCTGGCAATGTATGACCCAAACAGAGACACTAAAGTATCAGCTGACGCCTCATCATACGGTTTGGGAGGTGTTGTACTCCAAAAGTGGGAAGATGAGTGGAAACCAGTGGCTTATGCATCGAGGTCACTTACTCCAACTGAACAACGCTATGCTCAGGTAGAAAAAGAGGCCTTGGGTCTCACATGGGCCTGCGAACGGTTCAGGGATTTCCTTGTAGGAAAATATTTCCTTTTAGAGACTGATCATAAACCTCTCGTCAGCCTACTGGGAGTTCAGCCTTTGGATCTTCTTCCACCAAGAATCCAAAGATTCAGAATGAGACTGATGCGTTACTCATACTCCATCGAGCATGTTCCAGGAAAGTCACTGTGGACAGCAGACACACTTTCCCGCTCACCAGTGAACACACAGATGTCCAGGGATGAGCAGGAGCTGATGGAGAGCACGAACATTTACGTGGACTGTGTCATGCAAGGTATGCCTGTCAGTTCTACATACATGGATACACTGAAAGAGCAGCTTAAAGCTGACAACGTTTGCTCACATGTTATGAGACTTTGCACTGAAGGGTGGCCAGCTCATGCAAAACAAGAGCCTTTGCTTAAAAGCTATTGGCCAGAACGAGCCTCTTTAACAGTGAAAGACGGATTACTACTGAAAGACACACGACTCGTGATACCCTCTGCAATGCGAAACGAGGTCCTCAAGAAACTGCATGACGGACACCAGGGAGTGGTGAAGTGTAAAGAGCGTGCTCGTCAATCAGTGTGGTGGCCTGGTTTAAGCCAACAAGTGAATGAAATGGTGCTTAAATGCAGAACCTGCATACAAGAGCGACAAAATCACAAAGAGCCTCTGCTGCAATCCGAACATCCTGAAAGACCATGGCAAAAGCTGGGAGCAGATCTGTTTGACCTTGGAGGTAAAACGTATCTTCTGGTTGTAGATTATTTCTCCAGGTTTGTCGAGATCGCACACCTGTCTCACACAAAATCCACAGATGTCATTCTTCATCTAAAGTCTATTTTTGCTCGTCATGGAATTCCAGAGGTCCTGATGTCAGATAATGGACCACAGTTTTCTGGACAAGTTTTCGCTTCCTTCGCAGCTTCGTATGGATTTAGACACATAACAAGCAGCCCAAGGTTCCCGCAGAGCAACGGAGAAGCAGAAAGAGCGGTACAGACTGTGAAAAATCTTCTGAGAAAGGCTACAGACCCCTACCTAACACTTCTTGCATATAGGGCGACACCTCTTCAGAATGGATACAGCCCGGCTCAACTCCTCATGGGCAGGCGTCTTCGCACTACTGTGCCCATTCTTTCATCTCAACTAGACCCTTCCCTTCCTGACGGCGTCACACTCTCCTTGAAGGAAAAGGAGAAAAGGATGTCAGATGCTGAAGTCTTCAACAGACGTCACCGTGCTAGACCTCTGAGTTCTTTGTCACCAGGAGAGGAGGTGTGGGTAACGGATACCAAATCATCTGGGACTGTACTTCGGAAACACTCAACTCCAAGATCTTATCTGGTAGATTTACCTCAAGGAGTGGTGAGACGTAACCGACGGCACTTGATTCCTCTACACACATCAGAACAAGACAGAGTTTCTTTACTGCAGCAAAGCATGCAGGAGCCGGGTCCTGAGCAAGCTCCTACATCACCTGCTGTGGTACCAAAAGACTTACAAACAGAGACTCCTACTCTCAGAAGTAGATCTGGGAGAGCCATAGTGAAGCCTATAAGGTTAAACTTGTAAGAATAAAAAGACTGAAACTGAACTGAATTAGAATGAAAGTAAAGTGCTAAATATAAAGTTATAAATGTTCAAAGGAAATGTTTTAAGCACAAAAGAGCAAAGCTTTAGAAATAAGTAATACTAAGTTCCATTAAAATAAAGTACGAAAGTGTTTATGTTAACATGTTCCTTCTCAAAGAATTTATAGGAACAGACCTTTCATCAAAGAGGCAGAATAATCCTCTAAGGTCTGTCGAGACAAAGGCAGTCTACCCTTTGTTCTCTAGAAAGGGGAGATGTGGTGTTAATGTTATTTGATAATAATAGAAGAATAGCTGTAATAAGAGTTTGACATATAGACCAATAGGAGTCAGTGTTGTTAGAACAGTGATGTATTGTGGGTTTTTAAGTCAAGGCTGAATAAACAACTTGTGTACGTTACACAGGCTCTCGGTTATATGTGTTCCCAATGGTATAAAACACGACAAAGGTGTTACTGAGTTTTAAATAAAAGTTAAAGTACAATATGAAGGACAGATTACTTAGTACTTAAAATATAACTGATGAAGAAACTTCTGGGACTCGTAAGTTTGCTAATAAAGATTGCACAAGAAGTGGTTTGTCTAAATGATCAGCCCACTTCTTCCTTAATGTGAATTGAAATATGTTTGCAAATCAGAAATATGTCAAGATCACTTGTTCTGTACACTTGTGTTAGTTCGCTGGTCAAGATAAGAGATTTTTTATGTGCCTATTATTATTATTATTATTATTATAGCTTTTATGAGGACCTGGAGGGCGAGAGCTATGCACTCAAACTCTCACTAATAAAACATAACATAGATCTTAAGTAGTCATTTTCTGGTTCCATAATCAAATTACTTAAGTAGAAATGTTTTCAGACAACTGACAGTTTTCTAAATTAAAACCTAGTCTGTCCCCTGCATGAAAAAAAAACTGGCCCCTAATCTACAGCCAATCATTTCTAACCAGTGTGATTCCTTTAAGACAGAACAAGTCCCATCAGTTAACTAAGGGTGTCACATTTGAGTCAAAATGATACCTAAAACCAAATTCATATCCGTCCCATAACTCGCAGGGAAAGTCCCTTGTAACTCCTGAAAACCAAAATGTTGCTTTAGAAATGAATAATATCAGTTTCTTTCTCTCCGTCACTAGGCGTTTTACATCAAACCATTCCTGTGTTGATCAGTTTAGAAAAGATGTGACAGAACAGCAGGAAGCGAAACTGCTCGTGTTTTCACGGTGAGAGTGACGGCAAACAATCGTGTTAAAAAAGATTTTTGTGCTCCTTAACTTGAAGAGATGAAATAGAAAAGGAATAGCAGCAACCCTTTGCATCCCCTGCAGGTTGTAATGCAACGCTACTTTTCTAACCTACTACAGTGTTTGTTTACATCTTGTAGTTACTTTCTTGTGCCTGCCCTACTACTGAGCTCATGGAGAGCCTTGTGTTTCACACGCTGCTCTGTGGGCAGGAAGTGAGTGAGCAATGAGTGAGTGACTGAAAATGTGTTTGGTAGCATGGCAGTGAACAGGAATACAGGGCAAAAAAAAAAAAGGGGGGGGGGGCTTGTCATATGTGGGAGGCCTGTTTAGATTGGGATTGTGCAAGCTTCTGCACGGGCATGTTAAAAAACCAAACCCCTTTCATCCTCAGTGCTCCCTGGAGACAACTGTGCTCCCTCTGTTCTTGATGGTGCATGCGGTCAAGATGCTGTCTCCTTTTTTCTCTCCTCTTCACCCTCCTCCCACAGCCCTCCTTCTTTCCTCACCCTTGTTTGCTTGGCTGCCTTGGCTATGCTCCCCTCCCCCGCATCCTCACTCCTATGTCCTACTTGTTTACATCCTTTGAGGAGGGGGTATGTTTTTATTTTTTGTTGATCTCTCTCTGTGTGTGTGTGTGTGTGTGTGTGTGTGTGTGTGTGTGTACGTGTGTGTACGTGTGTGTACGTGTGTGTACGTGTGTGTACGTGTGTACGTGTGTACGGCTTACAGGATCAGGAGGTACATTTGCACATGTATGAGTTTGCATGAACATGACACTGCGCAGTCCCCTCTATGCACTTGCCTCCAGGAAAGCATGTTGTGATGTCATTGACTGTTACACACACTACAACAGCGAGTCAGAGCCGTCCGTTGGTACTCCGCCCCCCCCTTTAGCTCAGCAACAACACCAACCAAGAGCAGCATCTTCTTGCTCAGAGAGAAGAGGATGCTGGTATGATGACTATAAGGGAGAGTGAGTGAATGGAGAAGCGTATGCAGTGCAAAGACATGAGGGCTGAATGATGCTTAAATTAGTATTGCCTGCCAGGATAAACAGCAGTAAAGACGGTCTGTTATTGTTGTCTGTTTATATGTAGAACAGATGAGTGTGTCTGTTTGTAGCACACGTTTGTGTTTTTTTTTCTCCTTAAGATTGCACTGTGTGTCTTTTTTCAACACATTTAGAGAGTAATCATATTCCATTTTTGACAGCCAAATATTATTCACGAGTATACAGCATTTTTTTTTTCCCACCACCATCATAACAGGTTGTTCCTTCTTCCCTCTTGGACTATAATCATTGTCCTTTAGATGGGGTGTCTTTGCAGGTCCCACAACCAGGGACAGAATCCTTTACATGTGTGGAGCACATATTTATAGTCAACAAAACATAACCAGCTTCAGCCCTGGAGTTCTGTTTAAGTTAACTGTAAAACAAATGTGTGAAGCAACTTCCATCTGATGAATAAGTGCATTCAGAGCCTGTAGGTTCAACCTACAGTAATAGATCTTATGTTCCACATTAAAACTGTACCTAATGTTGTTGGGTGTTTCTTTAGAAACTTTTCCTCACAACCGATTAAAAGCACTTACTGAAATACTTAAAAGAACTTAAGTTTTCCCCTCTCAGAGCGGATAGAGCTGATGGACGCGGTTGTCCTTGAGCTTCTGTGCAGTATGTAGCATAACTGTTGGGGCTGTGAGCATTCTGGTTTGTAGTGAGGTTGTCAGAATTTTCCCTACTTTACTGCTTTTTGATATCATGTTGCACAAATATTCAATCTCTGTTATTTCAATGATCGATCGTATCGAAAAGTGATGAAGCTTTTAGGGAAACTATAGTTCTTCAGTCATATTCTTCACACAAAGCTGCTACGACTTAAAGATGCCCTGCATAGATTTGTGCAATTTAGACTGTGTGAAGAAGTTAATTGCACATTTTGTTAATAAAAAAACAAAACAAAAAAGTACCCAATATTGGGTGCCTTTTGTTGCCTGGTACCAAAACTGGTATTGATGTCATTTGTAATTTTTCTAGTATTTTACCGAAGTTAGAATTCTTATAAAGGAACATCTCTACTTACTATTTTACAATTCATTTAGCAGACGCTGTTGTCCAAGGCGACTTACTGTACATCAGAGTCTCACTCGTATTTTCCACTCGCTTTTCAGCATGTTTTGATTGTATGCAGGGAAACAATTTGTGTGGAGTGCAAAAGAAGCTGCTGTGAGCTAATCCTAGATCCCATCAGCAGTCATTTATTGACAACTGAGCTCTTAATGATGTTGATAATAAGGGATCTGCACAAGTCTATATACTTCTAGCCAATAGAGACTCCTGAAGCCCCTTAAGGCTAAGGGTTGGCCAAAAGACCATATAAAGTTATTAGTGACAAGCCAATGGCAGGAATAACACAGTAAATTAAACATTTTTTTAATTTATGCTTTAAATATACATCCAGCATTGTAACATCATAAGGAAAGATAGTAAGACTAAACAGGTCCCCTTTAACTCTTAGGTGGTTCAGATCAGCTTCATGTGGTCATGTGCACACAATTACATGGACTACACTTGGATAGCAGCTGCTTTACAAACTGGGCCAACAAGATCTTGACTGCATCCCCACACGCTGCTATAAATAAACATGATGAAATGACATACTCACCTCCACTCTTAAACACACTCTGATTGGAAGGAGTAGAGCCACAAAGAGAGGATACTGAAGATGTTATTTATACTGAAGAGATTTCTCTAATGCACATCGTAAGGCTTTACTGAGGCACGATGCACTACATGTAATAGGGCTGGATATTGTCAAGAACCTCACAATTTAATTAGATTTTGATTCTTTGGGTTACTATTCGATATCGATCAATATGGTTCAAACTCAGTTTAATAATTTGCATAGGTGACAGGAATACCCAGATAACTCAATTCATTATAATACCTTCTGATATTTGTTAAATAGTAATAATGCATTATTTGTATTGGTTTAGAACAAACTGACTCCAACATGTATTTTACTGAAGTTGTTTAGACAAGTGGGGCCTCTGTACAACGCAAATCACAGCATGGCGGCAGCCACAGAGCCTCCTCAGAATTAAGTGATTTCAGGATTTTCTGAATCGATATTGAATTGGGAAAAAATACATTGCTATTGACTGATGAATCGGACGGAGCGTTGAACGCAGATAAAGAAAACTTGAAGTAAATTAAGTGTGCTGACTTTTTTGTCTCTTTTTAGTCTTGTTACGGTCGTGCACCTCTAACTTCATTTATTGTCGAGTGTGCTCCTATTTTGCTATTTTAATATATTTGCTTACCTTGGGTTGGATAAAAGGTAAATGTTTGTTGTTGAAGAAATAGGCACTATATTGATAAACTTTAAATCTGCAAGGTTTGGTTTGACACATTGTATGAACCAGGAGTTCTTTTTTAAGATTCATTTTTGGGCTGTTTGCGTTTAATAGACAGGTCAGGGGATAGAGTAGGAACCTGAGGGGAAGGAGCTGCCAGCTTGGAGGCTAGCCTCCAGGGCGCGCGACCTAACTGGCCATCTACGCCCCTCTGAAAATCTGTTTTTGTTATTGTTGAAATTGAAGTATATTATCTTGCTGTACTTAAAAAACAAAAGTACAATCACAATATCTTTGTTTTTTTTAGGGGAAATGTGATGATGCTGACACGGGCCTTAAGAATAATGTTCATAACCATGCTCCTAAGGTTTTCTATTACAACATTTATGAATTTATTCTCCCTTTCTTTAAGTAAAGATCATTAAAAGCAGTTAAAACTCAGAATAAAGAAGCTTGCTTTAGAAAACGCTGTCTCTTTGGCTGACATATGAGGTCCTGGGGGCTGTGAGCTGAGCTGCTATTTTCATCAAGTCATCTCGTTTCTAGGAGTGTAGCTTGATTTTGGATCCCCTCTGTCTTCATTGTTAACAAGATTTTTTATTTTTTTTCTCGAAAAGCCAAATAATTAGCAGAGGTCTCAAACATACCTGGGTGGGTATACCTGTAAATTCACTAATGAAAGAAATTTTTTGGAAGTTCTTAGTGAGTGGGCTGCTAGCTGAGCTGCAGCTAACATCCATACGTTTGACATTGATTTGTCCTACATTGTCAAACAATTTCTTCTTTTGAGGATAACTTGAGTTTTCTTTCACTGTTATTGTTATGCCCCTTGGTTCCACATTTGTTTCTCTTTTATAGAAGACAAACTTTTATTCAACAGCTGCTCAGTAATGCTTTGAGCGGGTGTAATCAAGTATACACTTCAGCCACAAGGGAAAAGCGGCAGAGTAACTGGGTGGTGTTTCGTCTCTGCTTTATAGGCTTTTTGAACTTATCTTATAAAACATACATCTTCAAAGTATATCAATGTCATTTATGTCAGCATTCCCTTATAAAGATCACTGGACTATGAGCCCTATAGCTTATACTGTATATTTTTAAGAAATGTGGTATAGGCCTTAAAGTTGCATAGAGAATGATTTCTAATGGGTTTTAGTTTTACATAGTTTACACGCAAAACATTTTATTTTTGAAGAACTAAGGAACAAAATCCTTGCAACATGGAAAATATGACCAAACGTGCAAAAGTCCTTCAATGTCTTTTAAAGTTAAGCTGAGACTGATGAAAAGATGTCTACTCCTGTAGTGCATAATGAGCATTGTAGCCTCACATGGCTGCTCACTTGGTAATAGACTGTGTGTTTTCTTCGCTCCGTCTTTCTAGCTGATGTATGACCAATAACTAAGATTTGGTTTTCTGCAATACAAATTGCCTGTTGTGGTTTGAACCTTCTCCAACTGCAGGTGTGTTTATCCCAAAGACTAAAGAAACATGAGAGCATCAGAGTAAGCTGACAGGCAGAAGTGAGATTGAGGACATCATTATAGCCTTGAAGCCTCGGCCTTCATCTGAGTCTGACTTCAAAAATGACTCAAGTGTTGCACATCTAGGCCAACTGACAATTATGTACTGCGATGGATGCTGTAAATTTGACCTTTTAACCAACCATTGCCTCTTCACTGCATTACAGTTGTAATGTTATTTGTAATTGTGTGGTCACAAAAGGTTTATTCGTTTTCTCTCTTTTTTTGTAGGACGAAGCATTTAGAGGATTTAGAACAGTTACTGAGCAGAAAAGAATACAGAGCCCTTCAACAACCTCTTCAGGTAAAGTTTCTTTAAAATGACTTTCCACTTAACTTTTGTCTTAAAGTCTTTGAAGTGTCAATATCTAAATCTTCCATTCTTACTAAAGGTCCTCTGTTTTGCTCTCTGGTTTTATCCATAGGTCCACCACTGCAAGAGAAGAAACCCAGAGGCCGTCCCCCAAGAGCCTTCACTACCCAGAAAGCTGCTGCGAGTCTACCTTCCCCTTCCTCCATTCCTTCCCCCACACAGGCCAAACCTGAGGGTCCTGAAAGGCCAGCTGAGAAGGTGAAAAGGCTGCCTGGGAGGCCACCTGGCACCGGAGAAAAGAGAAGAGGCCGACCCCCGTCCTCAAGTAGCAAAAAAACTTGGACTACAGGCAGCCATGCAGCAGGGGAAGGCAGTAGACTGGCTGGGTCTGAGCTGGGCATGGACACAGAGGACAATGACAGAAAGGGTGTCAAGAGGACGGCCCCAGGCTCTGCTCAGCCACACAACACTGATGCAAAGCTTTCCAAAGGTGGGCGGGGTGAATCCAAAGTTACCAACCTGAAAAGGCTAAGAGTGACTAAACTCGCCCCTCTCAAGTCACGACTCAAGACATTGCCTGGTGTACCCAGACGCAGACGTGGGCGACCTCCCTCAGCTGAGCGTCTCAAAGCTGAGGCGGCAGCAGCTGCTGCTGCACAGCTCTCTTCCTCCATTGAATGTGGGGATGGTAAACATAAGGTCTATAGGGCCAGAGGGGGGGATAGAGGCACAGAACCACACACTCCCCAGCCCATGCTGAGGAATGTAGATGGTGCTGAGGACCAGGACTCTGCCGATCCACCTCCTTCCCCGTCCCCCTCCAAGTCTGGCAGAACAGTGGGCCTTCGAAAAAGCCCTCGCCATAGGAAGCCTGTCAGAATTGTCCCCTCATCCAAACGCACTGATGCAACCATTGCTAAACAGTTGCTGCAGCGTGCAAAGAAAGGAGCGCAGAAGAGGCTGGAGAAGGAGGCTGGAGCCATTGGAGGGAGTGGGTCAGGAACTGTTGAGGCTGGCATCAGGAAGACCCAACTAAAGAACATTAGGCAGTTCATCATGCCAGTCGTAAGCACTGTCTCCCTTCGCATCATCAAAACCCCCAAACGCTTCATTGAAGACGAGGGCAGCTTTGGAACTCCTACACCCCATATGAAGATAGCACGGTTAGAAGCAACCCCCTCCTCTGTGTCCACACCTACCCAGCCCACATCCACCACCTCTTCTTCCCCTGCCCCTGTACTGGCCTCCTCTACACCCGCTGTTACTAACACTGGCACCACTGCTCCTGTAGACTCTCTCCCCCCTCCTCCACCTCCTGCCCCAACTCCCAGTGCTCCATCAACAGCTGCCAATCTGCTCAACAGCAGCACAAACAATGCTAACGCCAATGGGCGATTTAGCAGCAGCGCAGCATCTTGTGGCTCAAGCGCTGTGTCACAGCACTCCTCCCAGCTCTCCTCTGCAGAGTCTTCCAGGTCCAGCAGCCCCAGCTTGGATGACTCATCATGCGACTCCCAGGCTTCAGAGGCCACACAGGCTTTGTCAGAGCCAGAGGATCACTCTCCATCCTCACAGGGAGAGAGGGAGTCCAACCTGTTACACAGCTCACGGCCTCCTACGCCTCCTTCTGAGCCAGAGCCAGAGCATGTGTTGGCAGAATTGAGTTCGCGTGGCCGCAGAGGACAGGGTGTCGGCCGGGGAAATCAGAGCCAGAGGGTTAGAGAAACCGCAGGGGCTAAGAAGCCGATCATTAGCCCGCCAACAGGAGTACTGTTGTCCTCCTCTACACTTGTAAATTCCCAGCAAGCTTCATCGACAGCCTCCTCCTCTTCTTCACCTCCACCTCCACCTCTCCTCTCCCCTCCACAGCCTCTACAGTCAGCTTCCTCTAATGCAGCTGCCATCAGTGAACACCACCCTCAGTCACCCTGGATGTCTCACCCGATCCCTCCGTTCCTGTCTGGACCGTCAGTTCTATCCAGCTTGTCAGACAAACGAAGTCGCTCGATTCTGAGAGAGCCCACTTTTCGCTGGACGTCCCTGTCGCACCCTGAACATCAGTACTTTTCCTCAGCTAAATACGCCAAGGAGGGCCTAATTCGCAAGCCCATATTTGACAACTTCCGTCCTCCCCCTCTCACGGCAGAGGACGTGGGGCTGTTGCCACAAGGTGTAGGTGGAGCAGGGGGAGCTTCTCCAGTTTCCTTCCCTGCACAAGGCGGTGGAGCAGGTACAGGAACTCGTCTTTTTTCCCCTCTTCACAGTCACACCCACCACCAACATCCCTCTTCATCCCGCTTTGACACCACACTCCAGAAGCGCAGCCCCTTGCTCCGTGCTCCCCGATTTACACCCAGTGAGGCCCACTCTCGGATATTCGAGTCTGTAACCCTGCATTCATCTTCTGGAAGCAGCCCTGGCTCTCTCTCCCCACACCAGACATCATCTAGCTCCAGCAGAGCGCTGCGGCGCAGGAGAAGACTAGCTTCTGTAACATTACGTGGCAATCCACGGTCTCCTTCCCACTCAATGACCAGACGCAGCAGCCAAATAGGAGGTCAGATATCCATTGGGAAAAGGTCCTCTGAGATGTCTGTGCTGACAGGCTCTGTCTCCAATAGTAACTCCAGCTCTTTGCCAGGGGTTTCTGCAAGTCCACTAGCCACTAGTGCCTTAACTCCTGCCTCTTTCAGCACCTTCTCCACTGTTTCCCGGACTCTGCCCTCACAAGGGACAACTGAGAGCAGGAGGGGGGCTTCTGGAAACCCTCCTCTTTTGTCAACTACGTCCTCCTCATCCTCCCCACTTTTCCCCCTCTTTCCTTCCAGTGCACAGGACACAGGGCGAGGAGCTGGGAAAGGAGGTAAGGAAAAATGCCTGTCAGCTACCCAGGAATCTGCACCGAAAGAAAAAGAAAGGGATTCTGAGAAAAACAGAGAGAAGGAGAAGGAGAATAAGAGGGAGGGGAGAAAGGAGTTGGAGAAAAGAAGTAAAGTTTCTACACCAGATGGCTCCCCAAATGCACCTTCTGGTCTGTTTTCTGTGGATGGGAGGGACTCAGAAGATACTCTTATAACTCTTGCTCCAAAAAAGACTCCAGGTAGAAAAAAACCCACATCCATTGACACAGTCTCTGATACCGTGTCCTCAGAGTTGCGCGGAATCCATTCCACTGTACCCCTTTCCATTGCTAAAGGACGTTTAGCTAAGAAGGGTAGACCCTCAGAGAAAGGAGTAGAGATGGAGGATGGGGAAAAGGAGAAGGAGAAACAAAGTGCTCCTAGCCAGCAGACAGCAAGCCTTCCAGGGCAGCCAGGCAGACAACAGCTCCCTGTCGCCTCTCTTGGACCAGTGTTGGAGCATGCAGAGAAACAGCCTGTGACAGACAAACGGGTAGTTGGACTATTAAAGAAGGCCAAGGCACAGCTCTTCGAGATCAAGAAGAGTAAGCTAAAGCCTGCAGACCAGACCAAGGTTCAGGTCAGTTTTCTGCTCAGAACTTGTTCTCAAAGATATGACAAAAGTATACCTGTTTCTCTCATTTTTATCATGTAACCAGAGCGATGTCAGAATTATAAATACTTAAATGCCTTTTCAGTTTACCTACTTAAAGCCATTTCATCTCTGTTGAATTTACAATTTGTAGCTCACAAAGTAACGTTTTTAATTCAAACCTGCATCTCCAGCATGTGAGACCAGTCATGGAAGAGTGACCTTGAGTGTGAGATATAGAAGTGTTTCAAAAAAAATCGAACTGTATTTTCTAAATGTACAAATGAGCTCACCCGTAACTCTGCAGAACCTGCAGGAAGGTACCAGATTCATCATTAAGGCCAACCTGCCTAAATTAGTAATGCAAGGTTTAAAATTACTGGCATCATAAGAACCATGGTAGCCAGTGGTAAGCGACTTTGACATGATGCTATGAATATTTGCTGAATCTGTGTTCGTACTCAATGTGAAACTTTATAACGGGAAAGTCCCATACAGAGGGTTACTCAAGGGGAATTCTGTTAGCCTCATACATTATGCAGAAAGCAGCACTGGCTGTGCTTTTCAAAGTGTTGTGTTTTGAACAGATGAGCTCCTCTGTTCTTCTGCTCTTAATCTAAAGATTAGATGTTGAAAGGCGTTCATTGAACAATTTCAAGAAAAGAAAAAAAAAACTGTCTCAGTTGAACTCATCGTAGCATCAGCCACCTAATTAAGCCAGCTCATTTACATGTTCCCTTCATATCCTTCATGTCCTTATGGGTCACGACCAGAAGTTTTTTGTGAAAGATGCACAACAAAAAATACACCTTCCTAACAATATAACAGAGTGTTGGCACCTTTTTATTGTTATTATTATGATTGTCTTCAAATTCTGTATCTTTCTTTATGTTTAATACCAACCAGGGTCAAGAGAGTGACTCGTCGGAGACCTCAGTCCGCGGTCCACGCATCAAGCATGTTTGTCGTCGTGCAGCTGTGGCTCTTGGTCGTAACCGGGCTGTGTTCCCTGACGACATGCCCACACTTAGTGCCTTGCCTTGGGAGGAGAGAGAGAAGATCCTATCTTCCATGGGGAATGATGGTGAGAACTTATTTCACAAGACCTGTGCGAGGATAACAACCTCAGGGTTAAGCTGTAAATGTTTATCAATAAGCACACGTGAAGATGTTGATGAAATGAATAATATAACACAGGCCTGGCATTGCTATGAAGTTGAAGACATTTTAAAAGTGTTGCCAGATAGTAGAGCTCAAAGGTCATTTAGACAAACGTGATCTTGTCTTTTAACTTTACAATTTAACTGATTGCGAAACAGGAAATATCAAAACCATAAAGACATCCTGATTCTGAGCGGGGACTTGGTTCGCGCAGCTTGAATTATATGTAATGGAAGGTTAATGTCTTTACGAAATTCAATGTAAAGAACTGTGATTGACTTGCAGAATAGTCTGGGTTGATTGCTTGATGTTTACAACACAAAATCAATGCACGCCCAGAAAAGTTTGTGCAGGATGCAGTGATGACAGACTAATCACACGAGCTGAGAAATCCAGCCATCAAGGAATGCACAAGGACACATTGTTGTGATGAAGGACAGAGCAGAGTTTGGCTTCCCTATTCCTGTTATGTTAGCTGCTATATGACATGTCAGGATGTGCGAGTTATCCAATATCTTCTTTATTGTCAAATCAATAATGTTAAACTGTACTTAATTTATGATGACATCTATTTATGTTCTATCTCTTCTGACAGACAAGTCATCGGTAGCAGGCTCAGAGGAGGCAGAGCCTCAGTCCCCTCCCATAAAGCCACGCGAGACACGGCAGAAGGCTGTTCAAGAAGCTCCTCCCAAGAAGGGTCGTCGGTCGCGTCGCTGTGGTCAGTGCTCAGGATGCCAAGTTCCAGAAGACTGTGGAGTCTGTACCAACTGTCTCGACAAGCCTAAATTTGGAGGGCGAAACATTAAAAAGCAATGCTGCAAGTGAGTATTAGTTGATGAGTTGGTGGTCTCAACAGATTATTGATTATAACATTTATAAGTACATTAATTTTAATGGAAGAAATACAAGTTTTGATTGTATCTGTTTTTTTACTTTCTTACAGGATGAGAAAGTGTCAGAATTTGCAGTGGATGCCCTCAAAGATGTTTCTTCAAAAGCAGGGCAAAGGCAAGAAAGAAAAGAAAAAGAACAAGCTGCCTGAGAAGAAAGAGGGTCTCAATTTGGTCAAAGGACCGACCTCAGAGTCTGGACCTAAATCCTCTCCTGCACCACCAAAGGTGGAGGAGCCTCCCCGCAAAAAGAGTGACACACCGCCACTCAAGTTGGCAGAGGATAAGTCAAGACAGCAGCAGCCTTCGTCAAAGCAGTCATCTCCAGCCCTCGCAGCCTCCCCTGCCCCACTTGAACCCCCCCAGGCCCACAACACAGTCACAACACCGACCCCGTCTCCAGTCCCGACACCAGACACCAAACAGCCCTCCGTCACAGGCAGTGTCACCAGCAAGAAGGGACACAAAGTACAGCCCTCTGTACCAACATCCTCCTCCTCATCATCATCATCCTCTTCCTCTTCATCCACTTCTTCATCTTCCTCATCCTCTTCATCTTCCTCCCCCTCGTCTTCAGCACAGAATTCCCCATCCCAGTCTACACAATCTCATCATCAACCATCACAGCAGCAGCAACAACGGCCTCTTACGAGTCAGGCACCTTCCAAAAAAGACGCTTCACCCAAGATTTCTCTGAGCGAACCCAAGAAGAAGCCCCAGCAGCACTCAATGCAACAGCAAAGCTCAACTCCTACCACTTCAGACACGGGTGAGAATAACTTTTCTTTCCCCTCAAGTTTGAAAGTTATAACACACTTATGACAACAAGAAGAATGATAAATGTAGCACCTCACAGTGCATGCTAAGATAGGACTGTAAGTGCTTAACAAAACTTAAATCAAAATAAACAATAACACTTTGTAAAAAAATGCTATAGCAATAAGTAAATGGAAAACATACAAACTGAAAGGTAACATTGAAATAGTTTTTAAGAATACAAAGTCACTTTCTGTTCTAAAGAAATGGTTTTCCCATCATTAAGACAAACAGGTAAGAAGTGACCTCACCACATTTCTTGTTGGACTGTAATGTGTATTATCTGCGTAGCATATTATTTGACATTGTGATGTTGTCCAGAAGGAGGATGAATAACAAAAAAAGACTGTATTCAATACCTATCTTAATTCTTGTTTAAATGGTAGATCCTTTCCCTTTTTGTTTCTCACAGCTGAATCAAAACAGTTGAAGAAGTCAGCTTCTCGCTCAGTTCCTCCATCTCCCAAACTGAGAGAAAAAGATAAGGTAAGAAGAAGTCACTGTGAGACTCTTTCCTGAAGCTTTGATTTTTTTAATCCTCATTTTTTTAAATGAGATGTTTTTAATGTCTAAAAGTTTCCCTCCTCTGTCGCCCTCCTCATGTCAGCAGCCACTGACCACTAAACCTCTCAGCAGCAGTACTTTAAACTGGCTGAGCACTCCCTCGACTAGGGGCCAGACCAAGTCCAGAGCGCCCTGCGACGGAGTGCATCGTATCAGAGTGGATTTCAAGAGGGACCATGATGTTGAGAAGGTGTGGGAGGCTGGCGGCCTCAGCCTGCTCACCTCTGTGCCTGTCACACCAAGGGTGCTCTGCTTCTTATGTGCAAGCAGTGGCAATGTTGAGGTACAGAAAAGAACAGGTCATTGTTTTCAAAAGGTTTTTAGACTGAAATTCAAAAGCAAGTTGACAGTATCCATCCTCTCCTCTTTCTGTCTGCCTGTAGTTCGTCTTCTGCCAGGTGTGCTGTGAACCCTTCCATCTCTTTTGCCTGGGGGAGTCAGAGCGCCCTCTCCAGGAGCAGTTTGAGAACTGGTGTTGTAGAAGATGCAGATTCTGCCAGGCCTGTGGACGCCAGCATCAGAAAACTAAAGTACGTCATTCAGTCCAGCTCTGTTCATTTAAAAGCTGTCCACAGAAGAAGCTTAGAATGACAGTGTGTTAATGCTGGAGAATCTTCCTTTGAAAGACTGTCACTTTTATGCCTTTAAGCTTAACTATTAAGCACTTCATCAGCTTCTTGGATTCCTCCCATGATTTAATCATTTAACTCAAGTCCTTTATATCTGCATGGTGTGACGATTGAATGGTTGTCAAGGATTATGCACAAACGCATAAATGTTTTTAAAAACAAATCAAACATCTGTCAGATTGTTTTGTCCCGTTGGCACATATACGTTTAACATATTTTGTTTATTGGTTAGTAAAAATCAGACAGACTTTGATTTCAAAACAAAACAAAACAAATCTCTTCACAAAACCACAGACTCCTGTCTTACATGTTCCGGCCTTTATCTGTGACTAAAGAACTTCCTCAACAGTAGCCGGCCTCTGGGACTCTCTGATTTAGATTCTGGCCTTGAAAGTCTGAAAGAAGAGGTTCTAGTGAGGCTACTGAAATTTCAAACTGCAGCTGATGGATCATATCTTGCACGATCTGAAATCCTGCTTCAAGGTGCCTTGTGGTGTCCTCTAGTAAACCAACAACATTTTTGCTCACACTTAGTTTCAATGCCAAAAACCTTTTTACATTTTCTGTGTCCTCAAAGTTTGTCAAAGTTTTTATTTTTATTTTTATATAACCAGGAAAACATGATTGAGATTTAAAAACAATTTTTCAGATGTGTTCGTCCAAGACAGGCAGCAGCACAGCTAACACAGTTTCTGACAAACAATGAGCAGCCATACATACTAATATAATACAAGATCTTATAATTCAAACACATTCAAAACACATGAAATAAGAAAGTAAACCAGCAAATATTTTCAGGATCAACCACATTCATTAATATATTGGGCATATCTGCAGCCAGATGTGCTTGCCTACAAGTCATATAAAATCCCCTTAAAGCCTCCAGTAAGAGCAGCTCATTAAGTTTCAGTTTCTTACCAATAAAGGGAGCGGCAAACTTAAACGCCTTTTTTTTCTCCCAATTTAATGGACTTCCTTCCTGGAAGACTTTCACTTGGCAGATTTTTTCTTAGAAGTTAGAGGCCTGCAGTGCTATGAGATTTATTTCTGGACTTTTTATGCCTTAATCGGGCCGGTAATCGGGGAGAGAGCGCGAGAGAGAAACAGGGGAATAACATGAGCGACAGTAGCCACTGGTCAGATTTGAACCCAGTCGAAGCTGGACAGTGGCTAGTGACCAGCCTTTGAGGACAACTGCCTCTGTACATGAGGCACACAAACTAACCTCTAGGCCACCGGCACCCCGTCTTTTCTACACTGTCAGGCACAAGGTTACCTTTAATGTACTGTGACCAACATAGAATCAAAAAAGAAAATCTCATGAAACAGTCGTTATTATGTCCATGGCCTTTTATCTTTAGTATTGGAGTGTGGTGTTTGAGTTGTAAATGGAAAAAGAAGGCATGTGGGATAGAAGTGTGTGTGTGTGTGTTGTTAAGCTAACAGTGTTGACCCAAAGCCACAGGAAACGACTCCAGCAATTACCACTAAAGTTGCTCTAGAGAGCTTTAGAGCAATTCTTGGAAGGTTTTGTAGAGCTACAAACTCTTCCATGCACTGCACCCTGAAAGACTCACACCCTCCCTGCATCATTATGTTTCTCATACTAGTGTTAGTTTCCTCCATATATGAGGCTGTCTATGACACATGTTGCCTTACTTGTTCTAAACAGAACTGAGTTGATTGTTGATTGTTCAGCATGATCTTTTATTTTATTTTTTTTAATTACCCTCATTGGATATTTAAATCGCTTTCCTTTTATTTTCTATGCTAACATCACTTCTGGCCTTTGTTACTGTAGCAGCAGCTGTTAGAGTGTGATAAGTGCCGAAACAGCTATCACCCGGAGTGCCTGGGTCCCAACCACCCCACCAGACCCACCAAGAAGAAGAGAGTCTGGGTACAGACACACTCTACTCTTTCTTTAGACTCTAACTCTCTCCTTTATGTGACTCTCACAGTTTCACCTTTGTCTGACCAAACGTTAGCATTATTGTCTCCCTTTCTTCAAACATCTTTCCTGCTTCTCACCTTTTGGTTACTTGTTTCTATAACTTGTTTATATGTCGTTTTTTCCAGGTTTGCACCAAGTGTGTGCGCTGTAAGAGTTGCGGAGCCACTAAACCTGGGAAGTCCTTGGATGCCCAGTGGTCACATGACTTCTCCATGTGTCATGACTGTGCCAAACTTTTTGCAAAAGGTGAGTGAGAAGCATGTGGAGCTCAGGTATTCTTTATGGGACTAAAGAAGAAGAATTTCTGAAGATATTGACTTGTTGTGTTGCCATGCTCTCACTTAGGAAACTTCTGCCCATTATGCGATAAGTGCTATGATGATGATGACTACGATAGCAAGATGATGGAATGTGGCCATTGCAACCACTGGGTTCACGCTAAGTGTGAGAATCTGACCGGTAAGTAGGCCTGGAAAAAAAACAGGTAGAAGGTCATTTTAAGCACAAGTTAACTGTAAGTTCTTCGTAAGTAGAGCGCTGTACACAGTAAAAAAAAAGCACATGTTATACTCAATCTGTGTTGTAAGTTGTCAGTGTCTGTGATGCTGACTGACAGGCTGTCTTGTACACACTGTCATGTTGATGAGAGGCACAAAAACCTAATAATGGGAGCAATAATGACCTGTCATCTCCCGCCTGTCACCCAGATGAAATGTACGAGCTGCTATCAAAGCTGCCGGAGAGCGTTGCCTACACGTGTACCAAATGTACCAACCGCCATCCGGCCGAGTGGAGGACGGCGCTGGAGAGGGAGCTTCAGCGCTGCGTTCGCCATGTTCTCACTGCACTGCTCAACTCACGCACAACGTCACACCTGCTACGCTACAGACAGGTTTGATACACCGATGATGCTTCTTCCATAGTTTCCATTTAAATGTGAATTTTTTAATTTAAGATTTTTTGTATAGTTTCAGTATCACTTCATTGTCATCCATTCTTACAGTCCTTATATATTGCACCTAAATAAAGTAAGCTCGGACATATTAAGTTACAAAGCTAAACCTGGGGTGTAACTCTCTTAACTTCGGTGCAGGCGGTGAAGCCTCCAGAGCTGAACCCTGAAACAGAGGAGAGTCTTCCATCCCGTCGTTCACCAGAGGGCCCAGATCCTCCAGTCCTGACAGAAGTCACTCCCACACCCCCCAGTGACTCCCCTCCAGACCTGGAGTCGGTTGAGAAAAAGATGGATCAAGGCCGTTACAATTCATTGGTAAGTGCGTTATCTTTGGAGCAGCATCTATATCTATATTTAGAATTAAACAACTTGTATGTTATATTCTCATTTTAAATGTGCCCTGGTATCTTGAATCTGCAGCTATATCACAACCATATAACAGTTAAAAAGAGACAGCTACTGCGATGGATGTACTGTAATGTTTATTTTGTTCATCAGCACTTCACTGTATTTATAACTCATCTTTGAATGTGTGCGTCTCATTTCATTCCTCCCTCAGCTGGAGTTTAGCGATGATATCGTGCGGATCATTCAGGCGGCCATCAACAGTGACGGGGGCCAACCTGAGAGCAGGAAAGCAAACAGCATGGTCAAGTCCTTCTTCATCCGGGTAAGAACTTCTAACTGGCTCTGGATCTGATGGACCATATCAGACCTCTCAGCAACACTGAAAACACAGCACAATTTGATGTGCCAGCCTCAAACTTTTAAGGCTTTAGTCCTATTTTTTAAAAACATAGATTAATGTTGTTGTTGAGTTTAGACCTGCTTGTTTGCTGGTATTGATCTTGTTTTTAGGGAAAAATTCTTTCAGTTTTCAAAATCTAAAAGGTTTTAAAGAAAGAAAAAACAGTAAAACAACGAATAAAGCAGTTTAATGTTAAAAAATTACGTCTTGATGACCTTAAGCTGACAAGGGATTTTGGGAAAAGTTAAGAGTAAAGTGGTTGCACATTAGCTCACCTTATTTCTCTGATAACTTAATGTGTGTTTCCCCTACGGTTTATTTGGAGCCCTGAAACCAAGAGAAAAACACTGTGTTGATATCCGAGGAGGACAAAAATCCTTCATCCGACTAAAATATATAGAAGAGGAAATAAGATCAAGATCATAAAAGTCACAGTCGTGTCACATGAAACTTTGAGAATTTTCCAAGCTGAGGAAAATGTAATGCCAAGCCATTCTACAACAGTCCTCATGCAAGGAAATCTCTAAAAAAGAAAAGCATTGAATTACGGGATGGTACCTCTTTGGTTGATGAACAAGTCGTATTGTGATTTTTAACTGACACAGTATTTAAAATACTGTTTGAATCTGTGCTTTCTCACTCAGATAAAAACCAGGTAATTGATGTTGTGTTAGATGTTTTGTTAACAGTAAACTCAGCTATTGAGAAAAACTCCAGTTCACCAAAAGCTCAAAAACTCTGTTGAGCTTTCATATCTTTAACCACCATTCCCGCCCCTAATGAGGGTCTTTTAGTGACCGATTCATTAATGTCGTTGAATGTTTTCTGTTTCAGCAAATGGACCGAATCTTCCCATGGTTCAAAGTGAAAGAGTCAAGTTTCTGGGAAAGGCAAAACGTCTCTGCAAAGTGAGTATCTGTGAGGTTGTACCGATCACATACATGGAACTGTTCAGTGTATGTGTTAGCCTAAACTTCTCTGTTGAACTTATTCCAGTTAAGTAAGCGATCGTTTAACTCATTCCAGTAGCTTCCAGATAAGTAAGCAGTGATCTTGGTCTAAATATTACTCTGAAGTGTGTCGTGTGCAGTCTTTTCCTAAACTTGCAGTTCAAGTTGTGTTTTGAATTACAGAGAAGATAAGTCGAATTTCATAATCCTGTAACATGAACCGGACCGTAGAAAAGTCATGCAGTTTGAGGAAAACTCCAAGTCTCTAATTATATTGACAGACGAGTAAGATGTGGTTTGTCTGGGAGACGTTGTACCATCATCTGACGGGAAGAGCAAGCAGTGAAATAATATTTATAAAAAATGTGTGTGCTGATTTTCCAAAAACCTTTGAGTAAAAATAGTGGAAATAACAGCCAAGGGGCAAGATCAGGATCTCTTTTCAGTCCTCTTATCTTCTTGTGTGGTTAATATGTTAGATGTTCTTATTTGGGGATCACAACTAAACCACTTTCTCTACTAAGACTTTAGTGATCAAACAAGACTTCTTTAATAAATGAGGAAATCTGTGTCTTAAGTAGGGAAGATCAAGGATGTGTTTTACTGTCACTGTTCACTGTAGACAGTGGTTTTAATACGAGTATTATTAAACCTTGAACACAGTTTCCCTGGTGAAATGAGGCAACTGCTTAGCAAAGATTTTAGGCCCAAACACCCAGAACATCATTAGCCCTTTTCAGACTGCTTTTTCGCAAATGTGCTTTAACTAAGCCAGCTCCCCCGCTGGCTCTGCTGAAACTGTCCTGCCTGTGGAACGCCTCTGTTACTGCCTTTGAAAACAGTACAGAGGGGGGGGATCACTTCGTACCCCCATTATGCCTCCACAACATTCAGATTGAAGGCGAAACGTCACAGGGGCGTAAATATGGCAGCTTGAAACGGCAGTCTGAATAGAGCTATTGACAGGTTGTTTAGATATCCACTAAGTATTCACTTTGTCAAAGTGTGTCAGAAGTTATCCGAAACGTATTTCTGGGGGAACGGCTGATATTGTTCAGTGCACCTTGTTTTGCATTAATGCAAAAGAATCAAATGATCGTATTGAGAAACCAATGCTGTTAAGCAAAAACAAAAGGTCTAACATTATGTTATAAGAAAAAATAGCTCAGAGCTAATTTTCTGTACTTTGTTATTGAACAGTATGGTTTACCTGATGAGCAGAAAGGTTCTTTGTCCTTCTCACACTTCCATTTTCACTCTCTTCTTAGTGACTCACTCTTTTTATATTTAGCTCTCAGCTTTCCCATGCTGTTTAGTGTAAGTCTGCCTTTTCTCGAGGCATTGTGGGAGGCAAACAGTAACAGTGTCACATTTCACATGAAGACTCTTCAATACATAATTGTGGTCTAATTGTGGTTTGCTTGTCAGACTGCCCTGTTGCGTTATGTATCAGTGCTCCAGTACAAACAACCAAAGATCCATCCTGATGATCGTGTGGTCATCATTGGCTGGATGCCTGTTAAGATGTCTCCGATGACTTATTACGGATGATACTTCACATCACACTAATCATTCAGCTTGGCTTCAATTGGGAAAACCGATTTGGGCAAAGCTTCTGGACTTGATGGTTTATTATTGAAGTCACTGCTCACTTATTGCACTTAGTGTTGACTGAATTAACACCCTTTTGTTTGATAATCACAACTGTCTTTTTTACTTTTTCTGTTTGGAAAGAAACACGCCCAGTGCATCTGTGTGCTGTAAAAACAATCATAACCACACAGACTACGACCTGAATGGTCTTCTTGGGTGCTTTTTTTTTTATTTCCTGCAGTCTCACTAAAGTTCCAAATCTAATCAAGACTTGTGTTTGATTTTAAAGATCTTTGCATTATTGTTGTTAACACCCGGGCATTTGGAAATCATACAATGACAACTTCAAATTGTATCCAACCGTTCTCTGTTCTAATCATTTTGCCCCTCTGTTGTTTCCCCAGTAGTGGGCTCCTCCCAAATGCTGTGTTGCCTCCGTCCCTAGACCACAACTACGCCCAGTGGCAGGAGACACAGGAGCTCTCTCGTGCAGAGCTACCCCACCTCATGAAAAAGATCATCCCAGCTCCTCAACCCAAGACCCCAGGTGAACCGGATTCTCCAGCCTCCCCTCCTCCGCTCCCTCCATCTCTGCCCCCACCGCCTCCACTCCTACCTGGTACGGAAGTCTGTAAATATGTGTACCTGGCACAGTCTACACATCTTGTCACTTTTTTCTCATACATTTTTTTCCCCCAATGCCTTTTCTTCAGATCGGGAAGACAGCCCTGAGCTCCCTCCCCCACCAGGCATCAGTGATAACAGACAATGTGTTCTGTGTCTAAAGTATGGAGACGAGAACACTAATGTGAGTCAGAAACTACTAAGCTTCTCTTGAACACATATAAAGAAAGTCTCAGTATCATACGTAACATGGTCGTTTGTTTCAGGAGGGAGGAAGGCTGCTGTACATTGGTCAGAATGAGTGGACACATGTGAACTGTGCCCTGTGGTCTGCGGAGGTGTTTGAGGACGACGATGGCTCTCTCAAGAATGTTCACATGGCTGTTCTCAGGGGAAAACAGCTGGTGAGACGCTTTGTCCTATCACATATTCCCACTTTATTTGCAGTCTTTATTCTTCAGAGAGACTTTAACAAAGTGTTGTTCTTTGTGTTGTTCAGAGCTGTGAGAAGTGTCAGAAGCCAGGGGCTACAGTTGGCTGCTGCCTCACCTCTTGCACCAGCAACTACCACTTCATGTGCGCCCGCCAGTGCCACTGCGTCTTCCTTGAGGACAAGAAAGTCTACTGTCCAAAGCACCGAGACCTCATCAAGGGAGAAGTGAGACAAATCTTTTTTTTTTTTTTTTTTTTACTGTTGGGACGTTTTGACAGCAGCCTAAAAAAATTTAGTTTGAAAGCTTTGAAAAGTTGTTCATGGGTTAATATCTCTTGTTTAGAAAAACAATGCTAGGAACTAGATGCTCCCATTTTTTCTCCTCACCTTTCCTTGTTTGTGTAATTTTTTCTTTAGGTGGTGTCTGGGTTTGAGGTGACCCGCAGGATCCTGGTGGATCTGGAGGGAATTAGTCTCAGGAGGAAGTGGCTGGCAGGCCTGGAGCCTGAAAATGTCCACATGATGATAGGTAGGTCGTTATTGGTTAACGTTCGATTACAAACAGTCCTTTCCTTGACTTAGTTTATGTGTCTTCTGAACATTGACTGAAAAATATTCCTCGCAGGCTCCATGACCATTGATTGTTTGGGGATACTGACTGAACTCTCAGACTGCAAACGCAAACTCTTCCCTGTAGGGTACCAGTAAGTTCAATTTTAATTCATACTTGCTATTTTAAGTGCCTTTATCTTTTTTTCTCTTCCCCATCTGAGTAGATCTGTCAGCTGGAGGAAATGAAAATGTCAATTTAATGAAGTTAACCTTAATGAATTTTCCTCTCTCCAGATGTTCGAGGGTGTACTGGAGTACTTTAGACGCTCGAAAGCGCTGTGTGTATACCTGTAGGATCCTAGTTTGTCACCCTCCAGTGGTAGAGTCCGACCTAAAGAACATGATGGCTCCTGAGGAGAATCGCACTATAGCACACAGTCCTCCCATAGCAGGTAACTTCGCTGACTTTATATATTCAAGCTTTTAATTTGACGGTGCATGTATCATTTTGAGTTCTTCGCTGTACTAAACTAAACTGTGTTGTTTCCTTTTTTATGTTTTAGACTTTCCTGATCCATTTGAATCCCCGAGGCGATCAGAAACACTTTCACCTTCCAATACTCCCAAGCTCAGGGTTTACACCAGAAACAGACACCCCAGCTATCCCCCCTGTCAGCGCTCACTAGGCCCCAGGCCCATGCCCTCACCAGGTACAATTATCTATTCCTTATTACACTTTTAAAGAATGTTGCTTTAGACTTACAGATAATTCTGACATTTATTTTGTGTTCCAAGCTTTTCTTTGGGAAGTCTTCATTTAAATGTGTGTCCTTTTTCGCAGGAGGTAACTCTCAGCCCCAAAGCCATGAGATTGTGACTGTAGGAGACTCCCTGGTGAACTCCACCATGCGCAACATTGACTCATGTCGCCACAGCTCCATTTCTCTCTCTCTGACTTCCCACCAGCTGCACAGACAAAGAGGGGCAACCTCCCTCCTCCAGATTTCATCACGTCCCCTTACCTCACCCCCACCCCTCATCCCCTCTCCTGCCAGAGACCCTGAAAGGTCCAAACACCTCAGCAAAGACTCTGCAAAGAGTCCAGTCCAGAAAGATGAAGAAAGAGGCAGACCATTCTCCACTGACAGAAACAGATCACAACCATCTAGGGACCAGGGGCTGAGAGATGCAGACAAGGGAAGGGTGTTGAGTCAGGACCAAGCCTCCAAGGTTTCTGACAAGTATAAATCTTCCAGGGAACTTGGGCAGAAAGACTCTGACAAAGACATAATACCAACCAAAGAGCAAGAGAAGAGGAAACTGTCTAGTAAAGACTCAGGTCAGAAAGAATCTGTAAGAGGAAGATCTCTCAGTAGAGATCTTTTGAAGGATTCCGAAAGGGGGAGACAAGCAAACAGAGACTCTGAGAAGGGGAGACAGGCAAGCAGAGAGTCAAGTAATCGAGACACAGACAAGAACAAGTCACTGTCCAAGGATTTTGAAAAATCTCGATCCCTCACTCAACAATATAGCAGGGAAGCAGGAAAAGACTCAGGTCAAAGTAAAGACAGACTGTCCAGCAGAGACTCTGACAAGAGTAAACCTTCTTCTAGAGATTCCAGTTATAGAAGCACAGAGAAAAACAAAGACTCTGGCTCAGGGAAAGATAGCAACCCTGGCAGCCAGTCCAAACAGGCTGGAGGTGAGAGTAAATCCCTCAGACTGGCACCTGCAGGCTCAGGTCAGTCCTCCCCTCCTGTGGGCACTGCTGTTCTCACAGCTCAGCAGAGAGGTGGAAGCACCAAGCAAGCAGACAAGCAAGGCAAACACGGAGGCAAAGACCAGGGTGTTCCGCAGCCTCGCTACAGGTCCACCCCCACCTCTAACATGATTCAGTCTAAGGACAAGCCCAGCTCAGGGAAGGAGAGTAGTAGTGCCACTGGAAATATGTCAGCTTCACTTCATAAAGACTCTGTGGTTGGGAAATCCGTCCCCCCACACTCATCATTTCAAAAGTCAAATGATTACTCGTCAGGTGCAGCTACAGCTGCAACCATGAAGCCTGTGTGGCCGTTAAGGACACCCGCAGAAGATGATGTTGTCAGGCAAGGCTCCATGCACTTTTCCTCCCCAGCTGCAGCCTCAGCTGCCAAAGACAAACACCCCAAAGCAAAGATGGGAGGCAGCAAAGAGGTGTCCAAAGACCGCGACAGAGATAGGAGTCTCCAGAACAGCAACAGTACCTACAAAATCCCTCTTCTTAATAATAACACAAAAGCTTCCGGCAGCTCCAACATGTATGCTCCAAACCCCAACTCACACAACAGCAGCAACAGCAAAGCACCAGTGCTCGGAAACAGCACCAAAGGCCACGGGAAGTCTCAGGGGGAGAAGCAGGAGAACCAGGTAGGGGACAGGTCATCCTTTAAGAGCAGAGAAAACTACTCCTGTCCTGAGAAGAAGAACAGCTCGAGTCTGGACAACTTACAGCAGCTGCAGCAGGGGGGTCTTTCAAAAGAGAAAGAAGCAAATACCTCCTCCCAGTCTAACACCAAACCAGCAAGTAACCAGCTCCCTAAAGAGAAAAAGAGATCAGGTAAACTTCCTGCTGTAACTTCAGTTAAGACTGATATCAAGACTGACCCTAATGGGACCAGCACTGTTGGTGGTATTTCTTCCTCCTGCCCCACCACCACAACCACGATCTCCACTGTCTCTCCTGCTGGCCAGGGGACCTGTCGCTCTGCTTGCTCCACTCTCTTTTCCTCACCCTCTGCCAGCAGCAGCGACAGCTCTGAATCCGACACCCAGACTCACACAGAGGAAGATGATTTGCACAAAGAACACTCACCCAGTGAGCTCCGAGACCGCCACAGCCTTCCTGCTCAAGGCACAGAGGACGAGGGGGATGGCCCAGATGACGACCATGGCAGAGGAATGGACGTTAAAAACCATGAAGATGACAGTGATGGATCAGGATCCACCAAGCGGCGTTACCCTCGACGCAGTGCCCGTGCACGCTCCAACATGTTTTTTGGCTTAACACCTTTGTATGCTGTTCGCTCGTATGGTGAGGAGGACCTACCCTTCTACAGCAGTGGTGATGCAGCTGGAGCAGTGGTTAAGAGGAGGACTGGTGGTCGGAAGAAGTCGGCTGAGGGGCAGGTGGATGGAGCGGATGACATGAGCACCTCCTCTTCTTCAGTGGACAGTGGAGAGGAAGAAGACAGTGGAATGAAACAACGGGGTAAAGACCCTTACTACTACAACTTCACCCGAACAATAATTAACCCTGGCGAGGGTCTACCTTCTATAGAAGGGATAGACCAGTGTCTAGGAAGAGGTTCCCAGCTTCAGCGCTTCCTAAAAGACGAGGAGCAACAACAACAGAGAGCTCAAGGAAAAGCTGAAGAGGACTTGCTGAGTGCTTTGTAAGTAAACACATATAAGTTGCTAAAAAAATTATTCGTAAATTGATGTGGCTTTTTTTTTTGATCCCTTATAATACAAGATTTTGTTTTGGTTGTGTACAACAGGACCTTAGGCAAGCAGCATATCGGCCAGCTGGATGGTGTTGATGACGGCTCGGAGAGTGATACAAGCATCTGCACCACCAGCACCACAACCACTACAGCCACCTCCTCCTCCACCCCACACAAGAGCACGCCTAGGCGAAGGGGCAGAGAGAGGCACACAGAGAAACCGGACTCCCATGACACGAGCAAGGAGGCTGACAGCGGTGCAGGAGCAGTGAGCGGGAACACACGGGAGGGCAGAAAGAACCAGAAAGAAAACTGTCTTCCTTTAGGAGGCGGGGTCAAGTCCCAGCCTCAAACTCAGGGTCAGGACCCTCTCGAAGCTCAGCTGTCCCTCAGCACAGACCTGCTTAAATCCGATTCAGACAACAACAACAGTGATGACTGTGGCAACATTTTGCCGTCGGACATCATGGAGTTCGTCCTCAACACACCATCTATGTCGATGCAGGCTCTGGGTCAGCAGTCCGAGCCCTCGTCCTCGGAGTTGCTCCTGGATGAGGGCTATGTTGGAGTGGATGTAAATCGGCCTAAAGACATTCTGTTTGATGACTTCTCTCAGCCGCTACCCAGCACCGAGAGTGGCGGTGTAGTGGAGAGCAGTGTGAATAGCTCCATATCTGTAGAGGAACCGTATCTTCCGCTGGAGCTGCCCTCTGACCTCTCTGTCTTGACCACACGCAGCCCGACTGTCAGCTCCAGTCAGAACCACACTGCTGCTGGGAGCCTTATCTCTGATACCTCAGACCGCACCATGCTGGGCTTGACCTCAGACCCCGACACAATCAGTGGGGAGAAGAGTGGGGACAAGAAAAGAGCAGTTCCTGCTGTATCACCTTCAGAAAACCAGCGCGAGGCTCCTACTTTGGGAAAAACAGATACACAGGTCACAGAAGGTCCCATCACCCCAGAGCAGTTCATTCCCAGCCCTGCAATTGGCCAGGTGGTTGAATCTCCAGGTAACCAGGATGTCCCAAGAAGTTCTGCCACCCATGGTTTGCCAAGTTCTCCTTCCCTGCCCCTCCAGGGTCAGAAGTACCTCCCAGCATCAGCTGTAGTTGCAGGCAGCCCCAGTCCTGTTCCTGGCCTAGGACCATCCCAGGCCCAGGTTTCCAGTCCAGCAGTCATCAAACCGGGCCCTGATAAGCTCATTGTTGTCAATCAACAGTTCCAGCCTCTTTATGTTCTGCAGACAGTCCCTAATGGTGTCACCCAAAAAATGAGTGCTGCAGGAGTGATGGAAGCTGGCTCTCCAGCTGTGCTGAGTTCCATGACGCTCACCACAGGGTTGACTACAGGTTTATCCATGGCTCAGCCAATATTTTCCACTGGTGGTAAAGTCCTGGGCACCATGCCTCACCCCTCCCAGATTCACACCTTCACAGGAGCCACAAGAGCAGGCTTCCAGACAGGAATCCCCAGCACCACCTCAGGGCTTCTCATTGGATTGCCCTCTCAGCCCCACGACCAGTCCCAGATTCTGGTCTCAGAAGCTGGTCGTCCACATGAGCTGGGTCATAATGTTGCAATAGTGTCTAGTCCCTCCTCCCTCACCTCCACTCAGACCATTCTCGCATCTGCTCACGGAAAGAAGAGGCCCATCTCTCGTCTTCAGCCTAGAAAAAACAAAAAGTTGGCCCGCTCCCGTAGCCAGCCCACCTTGGCCCCGTCTGAAGTGGGCCCCCCAAACATGACCCTTATTAACCTGTCATCCCCTCAAATTACCGCCAGCATCCCCGGCCAACCTGGCAGCCTGGTCGAATTAAGTACCCTCTCCACTTCTCAGCGCAAGGTACCAAATATTATCAAGAGACCTAAATCAGGAGGGGTCATGTACTTAGAACCAACTACTCTCCTTCAGCAGAGGATTTCTGGTACAGCCCAGTCCGGTATCCTGGGTCATGATTCCTCCACTCACCTCATACCTTGCACTGTCTCTGGTCTCAACCCCAGTCAGTCTGTGTTGAATGTGGTTTCGGTGCCACCCAGTGGTGCTGCAGGGCCTATTGCACCAGGATCAGTGTCTCTTTCCACCCCCATCCTCAGCTCTGCAGATATCACAGGGCCGATTAGTAACCTCCTGTTTAAACCCAGTCCACATGGCCTGGGCCTGTCTGATCAGCCAATGGTCCTTCAGTCAGCGGGGGGAGGCACTCTAATGTCACAGCTCAGCTCCACCATGCAGACGTCCATAGCCAGCAGCATCTGCGTCCTGCCGTCCCAGCAGACGATAAGCATGGCTGTCAACCAGCACGGAGAAACAGAGGGCAGCAATGTCCACTTACATCCTCAGTCTCAGCCTGTAAACAGAGCCCAGGCTATGGACTCCTCTCCAAACACCACTGGTACTTTAGCCCCCACGTCATTGAGCCCCGCCAAGGGACGTGTTGTCGGAGTGTTCACCCAAACCCATGCACACTCCCAAAGCAGTAGAACAACTCCCATTTCCACATCATCACAACAGATGCCACCTAACTCTGTTCCATCAGTCAAAGTTCTAGGATCAGAAAAAGGCAAGCAGAAAACAAAAAGAAGCAGGCAGACCTCAGACACAACCAGCGGAAAGAAGCTCAAGGCCTCTCAGTCAGAGGAGCATCACAGCAACCCTGCAGGACCACTACACTCAAACACAAGGTTAGCTACTTCACATGTATTTGTATTGTTTATTTTCTATTTATTTCTATTTACCTTTGTTTTTAGGGATAAATGTTCAAAATCTCAAATGGGTTCTGCATTATTACTGTGACTTATTAGAATAATGAGTGTTTTTTAAATGCCTTCTTAACATTCAAAGAAAAGATGTTTTCTTTTTCAACTAAAACTTTCTTACACAAGTTTGGTATTTTTTCATGAACATGCATGCTAATTATCTCTGAATAAGGCATGTTAACTGTGACAAACTTACCAATCCATTAAACAGACATTTAAACTCAGACTAGTCTTAAGTTAAGAAAAGACTCAGAAAACAGTTATGTAAACACTGTCCAAAACCACATTGCTTGTTGCTAATAAAATTGCTTTTTGAAACCGTCAATCGCATTATTAAATAACAAAATTGGCAGCTTTTTAAAATTCCGCTAAAGTAAGTGACACCTTGCGATGTGTATTACTCTGAGAGTAAACAATGTTAAGTTGGTTTTGCTGAGTGTGGCTAACGTTAGCATTGCTAGCACCACCAGCCTTCGCTCGTCCTTAGAGGTTAACATTGTGCCGGTTCACATCCAGGCAGTAGAGCCGGGAGCAGGCCCATTTACTGGAGCTACAGCCCCGGCTAGTGGCAGATGGCTACATTACAGCTTAGACGCAACATTTAACCTGCAATGCTGACCAACATTAATAAGAAATATTGATAATTACTTAAACCAACCAGTAATTCTGGTGCCAACTATGGCTGCCACAGTGGGATTAAAAGTGTATTCTTTTTCCTTGAGATGCATTTTTGCATTTAGTTCAGGTACCAGCAAGTGAAATATCTCACTTTGACTGAATCTATTACTACCTATATTTGCATGAACTTATTTCCATTCGTAACCTCTCTCTTCTTCTTTGCAAGCAGTTCCAAAGAGCTGAGCTCCCCTGAACCCATGGACACTGGAAAGCCAGCAGACAAGACAGCAAACAAGAGGTACTGTATTACATCGTTCATGTGGAATACCCATTTTAATACCAAAGAAAGACTTCTCATCTTTTCTTGTAACCTTTTCAGTATGATTGGTAAGAAGAAGACATCTGAAGGTCCAGTTATACCAGGGAAAGTAGTTGGAAGAGATAAACCATCTGCGGCAAGGGGAGCGGGTTCTCTTCCTGTGGCTTTACCACCTGACCAGGACGGCAACAGCAGAGATACCGCCTTGGATAGCAAACCCAAGAAGGGCATCATCTTTGAAATCTGCAGCGAGGACGGGTTTCACATCCGCTGTGAGAGTATTGAGGGTGAGAGAAAATGACCCCTTTCCAAGGTTGTTGCATTTATAATAATATGCCAACAGCTTGTTGGATAAAGGGACACAATGTGTTTTAAAATGATAGCTGCAATGAGTGCCTTGTTGTATGAATTATAGTGCACATGGCTGCTAACTTTACAGAGAATCCTTGTTTTTACATACAGCTTATTTTCCCTGACTTTGGCATGCATGTAAGGGTGAAAAGATTCAAATAAAATCTTTAAAGCGCTTCAGTGTTTGTAGTGTTAACTGCCTGTTTCTTTACAGAGGCCTGGAAATCCCTGACTGATAAGGTGCAGGAAGCTCGCTCCAATGCACAACTCAAAGAGCTTTCTTTTGAAGGTGAGGCATCGACTAACAAAGACAAAGATATATGTCTAAAAGTATCCTCTGTTCATAGTTTTATAACATTGATTGGTAAATAAAAATGTTTTTTTTTCTCCTCGCCAACAAGGTGCGAACGGATTGAAGATGCTGGGTGTCGTTCATGAGGCTGTGGTCTTCCTACTCGAGCAGCTGTACGGCTCCAGGCACTGTCGGAGTTACCGTTTCCGCTTCCACAAACCAGAGGAAACCGTTGAACCTCCCATCAACCCCCATGGGTCGGCTAGAGCAGAGATCATCCACAGGTTAGGAAGGGACTTAAACACAGGCTTACACATAGTGTCTTGACAAAGGCTGCTCCTCCATCGCAGGCCTGATCTCATGGAGAGCAGGCTGTTACAGCTGAGTGCATTTTGGCATGCAAACAAATAATGAATGACTGTGTGTACTTTGTTTGTATTTTCCGAATTTAGACTTTGATGGTGTTATGCAGTTGGTCCGTAGCAACTTATTACTTCTACTTCTATCACTTTTCTTACTCCGTTGTGTTAATGCACTGTAAATGATACCCACTGTTAATAAACATTGCGGGACAAATCATAGACTGTATTAAAAAAAAAACATTCTCAGTAAAGTCACCCATTGAAGGTGGTCGCCATGTTGGAAATGCTATCTCAACCTAACTTTCAACCAAACCTAGCAACAGGCAAAGAGGTGGAGCTGAGGATCCTGTGTGCGTTTGTGTTCTGACTGCTGTCTACTCCATCTGTTTGTCTTTCAGAAGGTCTGTATTTGACATGTTCAATTTCTTGGCCTCAAAACACCGCCAGCCTCCTGAGTACAGGCCACAGGAAGACGATGATGATGAAGGTCACCTAAGGTCGGCCAGGTCAGCTGCAGTGCACACACAAAAAAAACCTAGTCATTTTTCTGCTGGGGAACCTGAATCAGCTTATGTTATCATTATTGAGAAACCATCAACATTTCTTTGCATGCTTGTTTTTGCAGGCGTGCCTCCATGGAGCTTCCACTGACTGTGAGATTCAAACAGCTCAAGACCACTTCTAAGGAAACAATTGGAGTCTTTCGGTTAGAACAACTGAGCTTTACTGTCCATTTTTTCCAAAACATATATTCAGATAGTTGTCTGTCTTTGTTTATTTCAAGATCTGTCAAGCGGTTGTCTATAATCAAGTTTGATCACTCTGGATTTTCACCTCAATATCTTGTGTCGGACAATTTTGATTAACTTGAAGATGTGAAAAAGGGGGTTGGCAATAACAAACAGTCTTATATCACATTGCCTTTCTGCAGGTCTCCCATCCATGGCCGAGGTCTGTTCTGCAAGAAAACCATCGATGCAGGGGAGATGGTCATTGAATACTCTGGAAATGTCATACGGTCTGTGCTCACTGACAAACGGGAGAAATATTATGACGGAAAGGTGAGGTCTTTTGAATTATTATGCTTTTCAGGCAGAGTCAATGTGGACAACTTTATAGAGGGAGAGATGATTTATTATGCTTCTGTGCTGGGAAACTGCTGCACAAGCATATATCACTACCACAGCAGCCCGTGCAGATAGATTGGTGAGGTCTGGACTCACATATCAGATTTGATCACATGCAAATAAATGTGCACAGTTTGTTTGAGAGACCTGATATAAGGTATACATGTGATTGTCCTGCAGTGTGAACAACAGCCATAAAGTAAGTGTTAAACGATTGTTCTCTTTCTCAAAGGGGATTGGCTGTTACATGTTTCGCATCGATGACTACGAGGTGGTGGACGCCACAGTGCACGGCAACGCTGCCCGCTTCATCAACCACTCCTGTGAGCCCAACTGCTACTCCCGGGTCATCACCGTGGACGGCCAGAAGCATATCGTCATCTTTGCCTCTCGCCGCATCTACTGCGGAGAGGAGCTCACCTATGACTACAAGTTCCCAATAGAGGACGCCAGCAACAAGCTGCCCTGCAACTGCGGCGCAAAGAGGTGTCGCAAGTTCCTCAATTGACACTGGTCTTACATTTTTTAATTTAAAGATGACTGAGGACGTTCTGAAGGGGCTCCATAGAGGAGTTTACTGTGGCTTCATGCTGATCCACACAGGATCATACTTTCCAACAGGGCCTGAGCTCTGTCAGCTGCTCTGCTGTTGTTAGCAGAACATAGCAGACACAGCTATGTACTGTTTATACAGGACAGGCCATTTTGGAGGAGGGGCCATTTGTAGAAATTCCAACATATTGTGCCTCCTTTTCTCTCATTTACATTTGGCATGGGAAGTTCCACCTTCAGAGGTGTGTAATGAAACGGTTTGAGCCTTCACATCATTGCAATATTGATTCTAATTTACATGTGGGTTTTACATTGGCCCATCCTCCTTAATTTCCTAGAATATGTTATGGTCCACTATTGTTGAGATGTGAACAAAAAAAAAATCAAAGAACATGGATCCGTTTTTACACCAAAGTGCAATTTGTTGAAGGGATTTGGAAGAGTAAATTTACAAGAAAGATAAAATTAGAACCATGTTAGAAATCCTTTTTTTCCTTTTTTTTAATCGCAGTGTCAGCTGTTATTGATGCACATCTTCTTGTCTGAATGTGCCCTGATGCCTTCAGAGCCGACATTAACTGGTGGAAGCCTCCCCTAAAGCTGGCAACACTGTAAAGGTTCAAGCTGTTAAAGCAGCCTGATGTGAGCTGTACAGGTGGAAACACTAGAGGGAGCAGTGGCCACAGAGAAAAGAGACAAGAGGGGGAGGAAATGAAGATTTGTTTGAAGACAAAAAAAGGTTAGGTTGACATTACCGTTAATATCTAAGGGTGATTCCAGATGTTGTGGTACAACAATGGATGTGTACTCTGACAGCTTGGTAGCTATGTAGAAATGTTATTGATGGGATTAAGCCTCTGGCCTGAGAGAGCGAGGCAGCTAGAGACTCTGGTGGACTGACAGCCGAGGGACCGGAGAACCCTGCTGATGTGCTTTAGTAGACATATTTGTAATTGATTTTTTTTTTTTTTTTTTTTTTTAGCTGTGATCCTGATACAGCCAATGGATCTGACAGAAACATAGAAGGGTTTGTGCATGCTGTTCTCGTCAAACTTGTTATTGGTATAAGCTTGGATTTTTGAGTCGCGTTCCAAATTACAGCAGCAAACAGAACCAAACATCTCGCCCTTTGAATTGAATTTCACAAAGCTTGTTTTCTTCTTGGCCTATTGTGATAACTATTAATATGTAAAATGTGTTTTTTTTTAATTGTATTAAGTCTTTTAAAGTCTGTTATCTGTCTTTTTATTATGGACAGGGAAATATCATGCTTGCTTTTAAAAAACATGTAAATAATGTATATTTTTCTACAAAAAAGACTTAAAAAGCACTCACTAGTGAATAGCACTTAATGATGGTATTTATATTTTTAAAAAATCCTATTTATTTTATTGCCATTTTTGTAGGAAATAGAGGTTTACAAACACTAATGCTTTGTCTCTATGTTTTGTATTCCGCTGCCTTTTTACAATTCTTTTTTTGTTTGTTTCAGTTTTGTTTCTTGTTGGGTTTCTTTTTTTTTATTTTGTAGCCTGAATGTTTTCTTTGATTCCAAAGACTGACACTGGTCTGTGGCTTGGTCCGCTCTTTAGTTCAGTCCACCAGTAGCTCTTTTTATCTATCCCAGGCCATTGGGTCAGAGCTGACAGGTTCTTTAAATTGTTCTAGTTCTAGCTGGCAGTACGGCTGTTCATGTGAACTGTTATTATGCACTTGAGAGAGTTTAGATTGTTGATCCAGAGCTGACATCTCCTCTCTCCAGCCTTATCCTCTCCACACCGCATCGAGCCAAGAATCAAGTCCACTTAACAGGAAGTCACTTCACAATGACTCGGTTTTTCTAGTCACTAATCGATCATTGATTGACAGGCATTCAGCCAATTGGCACATAAGTACAATTAAACACGAGTCCCTTCGGTTGTTAAGAGTTTGTCCCTTTGAAGACTCAGTTTATAATAAAGAGTTGCCTTTATTTTAATGCTACCAACATCTGTCATACCTCCATTTATCCAACCCGTAATGAGGAAAACAACATTTATTCCTGGTCAGAACTCCTCCGTTTCTGACCAGCAGTTTGAAATCACTATTATTTTGGTCTTCTTTGTTCAGCCCTTCATTCATTTTTTTATACGATGCCTTTTTGGACTGACTGGTTCCACTTTCCATAGTTCCTTTTTCAATGAAGTTATTGTTGTCTGCTGTTCATGCTGACCTCGTCCCGCAGGCCGTTCGCCATCACTTCCACACTGCTCCTTGTTGTGAACTGAAACCACACATGGTTTGCACTTCTGCGGTGACACAGGCACTGAATAGACGTAGGAAAAACTCAGCTCTTCTCTTAAAAGACAGACGCAACTCCAATGCTGAAAACACAAGCACACATAGTCACTGAGAAAGTTTGTGCATGAGGCGCTGATATAAAAAACTGAGCTCAGTCAACTGGGATTGGTCTACAATAATCCAGAATGTGGCAAATGAGGCTCTTTAAAAGTGCACTTGACTCTTTCTTTATCTGCAACAAAGTGAAGGCAGGGACCACACCACCAGTCCTATCCTTCCTGAAGGGGCCGTGTGTACAAATCCTCTGCTGTGCTGTTTCATTTAGGGCCCTAGACCAGGTGTTGTAGGCCCCTTTTGTCAACTGACAGGCAAGCGGCGTGGTTGTACGGCTGCACCTTCATCTGGCTCGCTGGGTTCTGCTGCTAAGGTCAACAATGAATGTATATTCCTCCTCCGCATCATCAGACATGTGATGATGTAGAGTCTTTGTCAGCCACATTTTGTTTTCAGTTCTTGTGTCAACTAGTAAATATGACCTCAAACTGGGCAGCAGCAACAGAATAATACAGAAGTGGGAACAGCAGTGGCTTATGTGTCTGTAAGGCACCTTGTTTGTCCTGGGTTCGCTCACAACTCAATGCTAGCATCGGTAATAACACTTTTACTGATGCAAAGGGCTCTGTCTATGACTTTCACTTCTCCAGATCTACTTCTGAAGGTCAGAGGGTTCAGTGATCAATAAGTCATTTATTTCTGATACACAATAAGGGAATGGTCTCTGTCGTTTCTTTGGACTTCATTTTACCATGCCACACCAGTGGCCCTTCTCCATCATCCTCTGTAATTATAGTATAAATACATAATATTATACGGAAACATGCATAGCAATTTCTTGTACTTTAGTATCTATACAATATATGGAATGGACAGACAAAACTTAGTTACAGTAGCAAAACAGCAGATTTATAATGGTTAATAGCAATGTTTCAATGTACTCTATAATGGTTTTGTGTTGCAGTACTATCAGCTGAAACTAACGTGCATCATTCTTTTGTATATTAATATCCAGTTCCAATTTTGCCGTGCCTGTGAGCGCTCCTTCCTCAGCAAGAAGCGCTGCAGTTTTGCTTTTTCATTTCTTTCTGGAAACAAACGGTTTTTATGTGATCAGAAATGTAACTGTATTAATGTGGTTGTGAACTTTCTTGGGGTCAGCCTTTTTCTTTTGTTTTTCTCCCCTCTGGTTGTTGTTGTGAACGTTTTTCCGTTTATTTCTTTGTACGTTTTTAACAGGGACTTTTTAGACGGCTTACTTGATGTGCTATAAAGGAAGAGTTTGGTTTATGGAGACTTAACAGAAAGATCCCACCAAAATGTGGTTTGTCATTTTGGAAAAAACCTCTCATGTCTCCCAGATCACCTCTCTCTCTCTCTCACTCTCTCTCTCTCTCTCGCTCTCTCTCTCTCTCTCTCTCTCTCTCTGAAGCTTTTGTTGTACTTATCACATAGGCTACTGTTTTCATAGAAAGTCATAATTCTGAAATAATGCCGATGTTGAAAACATTTAATTTATTTATTTTGTGCAACATCCACCCTGAATTGTTATTTTTACAAGTCAAGGTTTGGGAGAGCTAGGAAGAGTACGTAAAGTGTTTGTAATTTTTCAATCGTTTCTTGTGTATAGAAGTTATCAGCCGAGGATGGGGTGTCATGTCACGGAGAGAGCCGGTGGTAGGAAGAACAAAAAAAAAGGAATCATGGATCATGAACAGGCTTGTTTCTTATGCCTTGAATATACCTTTGTCTTATCAATATTCCTCCTGCTTTGTAATAACTGTCAACAGTCATTTTTTCTCCCGTTTTAACAGTGTTATTTCAATACACAATAACAAAATGAAGGAAAACCACAACCGTGAAAATGAACCACAAACTACTTGGTTGAATGTATGATTAGGAAACAAAGTTGTACATAAGTGTAAAAAGAAAAGTTTCTAATCATGTTTATTTTCTATGCACTTTTTTATTTAAGTGATAGTTTAAATAATAAACATGTCTCCTTTACTGTTGTGTCTCTCGCGTTGTTCACTGTAAGACTGAGCAGCTACTGAATTTATAAAAACGTCACTAAAGGGGACCAGCAGTTATGAACACAATCTCAGTACAATAAATTGTATAATAGTTAAATATTAGCTCTGCTGCCATCGTGTGCAGGGCTTAAGAGAAATTTGTGATCAACAAATAATGTCATATATGGCAGCTTTAACACTTCCCTAGATAAAACCAAACCACCAAACTTAACACATGCATCGGGAGTAAACTCTGTCTCATAAGGATCTTGTTTTTGGGCGTGGCAAAGTTTCCCCCCTCATCGCCCTCTTGAAATGGACAAAAAAACGCCCCAGGAGTACATTTTACCGACATGTTTGTAAAATCAGTAGGCATGGCCTATAATGAATGATCCGATCACATATGAGCACAGTCCCAGCCTGAACAGATCTACATTCTTCGAACAATGTCTTTGTGAAGATGTACTGTGAGCGCCACCTACTGGCCACAGGAAGTAACATCTTCGTGCATTTTAATTGTAGTTCTGTAAATTAAAAACAGGCCTTTTCTCAGCTGTGGCTCACTTTGCCTCTCCAGGAGCCAGTCAGTTTTTAAGTTGCACAAGCAAAAACAAACAAAAAAACCCAGCAACATTTCTTAATGCGAACAAAAACGCCTTTAAAAAGTTATCAGAACTATTTTAACACATTGAGAGAAATCGTTGTGAACTTTGTCGTCTTTATTTTCTACCAAAAAATTACAATGACAACGTTCACAATTGCTAAAATGTGATTTTAAAAATTTACTTAGAAAAGTCACACCATTTTTAATACATTTATGTGTTACATGTGGAGAAATGTTGCTGTGCTGCTTTTTTGCGTGTGCAACTTTACACCACTAGGCGTCCCAATGAGATGATGCTATTGATGTGTCGGTCGCGAACGAGCCGGTTCAAAGAGCCGGCTCCCGTCCGTGAGCCATTTTTTTTTTTTTTTTAGAAAAGTAATAAAAGGCAGAATGCAGAATGTGCTAAATTAAGCTTTCATATCGAGCCGGTTCCACAAACAACCTTCACAGACACATGAGAACTGTGCATCCACCAGTTCAGTTGGAAGAAAAAAGACAGATAGCGTGCCTGCTTCTGACTGTCATTGTGTGGTTTCAGAGTTACAAGGATCTGTAAATGCAATGAAAACGATTGGCTACAGCAATTTATTGATATTAGAAAATTTACTTTTTACTTTTGAATACCTCAGTACAAAGGATGTATTGAATACTATAAGTGATATATGTGTACACATACAAATCACAAGTCAAAACAGCGCTAAATGTAGCTGAATTATAAAAGGTAAAAGTGATAAAATGAAGAGCCGTTTGGGAGCCGAAAGAACCGGCTCTTCATGGTGAGCTGAGCCAAATGATCTGGCTCACTAAAAAGAACCGGAATTCCCATCACTAGATGATGCCTTCAAGAGCCATCGGAAATATGACAACTACAAGTGGAGATAACAAGAGCCAAAGGTAGAACAAAATGTAGGAGTTCTATTTTAATTATATAGAAAAGAAAGCGACTCTGTACATTACACACTATGGAATCTAAGTCAAATGTATGTGCTAATAAGCCAAGATTGCAAGAGTATGCCTACTTTCAATTGGTTCTTGGTGAGTAAAATACTGTACTTATAGAAATGCTCCTTGAGTTAAGGTAAAACTTTCATATTTCTTTTGTTGCATCACACAGTTTATCTTTTTCATTTAACTTTTTTTTCACTTTTCAACAGTTTTAACTTGAAATTTGGGAAGTAAAGTGTATAAACAATTCTATGTTTAAAATGTAAGATTTAATTTAAAAAATATATATATACTTTTGGTAAAGTGTGAATATAAAATTAAAATTGTTAATTGACAATTGATTAAATCAAACCAATAAATACAAAAAGAATACCTGACGTTCAAAGATGCCAATAAAACCATGGGAATGACAATATACTAAAGTAAATACAATTTACAATATTTGAAGAATATAGGCTACTGACCAAGATACCACAAACCGTCAATTATACAGAAAATAAAGCCTAATTTCGACAACTTTTTGAAGTGTGGTGTGCTGTAAATATTCACTGTAAATAGTTACAGTCTATGGTCTGTACTCAAGCCGAAACTTTGCCCACAACTTAATGGATTCCGGTGGGAATCTGCTTAAACACAATGATTTCATGGAAAAGTACAATATTGAATGCACAATTAAACAATATTCAACTGTTATTAAGGCGATCCCTCAAGTAATCATAAATATGGTGCAAGGGACATTAATATATGAAAAAATAATACCACGGTTGCCTTCACTATATATAGATGAAATTGAATTTGTGGAGAAGAAATGCACAAATAAGATTATTAGAGGAACTTTAACTTCGCAACTCTTTCCAATTTTACTCAAAAGAAAACATTTATTAAAAGAATATTCTGTTGAAAATATTTCAAGAATTAGGACTGAGTACCTCACTCTCCCCGTCTCTCCGAAAGCAAAGGAAACGCACTTTAAAATTATTAATGAAATTTACCCATGTAATGAATTCCTAAGAGAAAGATTTAATATTGAAAAAAATAATTGTGTGTTTTGTGATGGTGAAATTGAAACCCAAAAACATTTATTTTATGATTGTGAATTTACAAAAACTTTTTGGGGTTCATTTCAAAACTGGATATCAACAAAAGACTTAAATTCTCCAAATTTAGAATATAACAGTATAAAACTTGGTATTTTAATAGAAGATAGGAAAAAGGGGAAAATGTATAATACTGTCATTATTTTGGCCAAACAATATATACATAAATGCAGATTTTTGAAAGTCAAACCACGCTTTTTTATTTTCATGAATGAATTAACACATTTCAAAAAAACAATTAAAAAGATTAGAACTAAACAAGCTTTAGAAATAAATCAAAGTTTAAAGATTTTGATTCCAGATTAGACCTCTGACTTTTTTATGTTATATTCTCTATTTGTTTTTTTATATCCTTTTTGTTCATTATTCTTTAATTCATGTTAAGTCATGCTCAGTTTGTAATGTTGTTTATTGTTATTATTGTAACAGCCAGACTTGATTTATAAATAAAGTATTATAAAAAAAAAAAAAAAAAAAAAAAAAAAAAAAAAAAAACTTTGCCCACAACTTCCGGGTTTTTTTCGGCGGCCAAAATCATCGTTTTTGATATCGCGTGGTTCTCTGCTGAGATTATGACAGGTAACAGTTCAGCCCAGTGCCCTTTAAAGGCGCTGGTTCAGCCCATAGACTGTAAATATTGGTTCAGCCCATAGGTTCAGCCCATGGTTCAGCCCCGTAGCCTGGTATGAGTTCCGCCCTTCTCTTCTCGTATGAGTTCCGCCCCTCTCTTGCAGCCTGCAGACAGACCCTTCTCAACAGAATGCAACACCAGACGACGTATGACGTAGCACGCAGCTGTCGTGTTTGGTTGTGTTCGAGTTAAAAAAAAAAGAAAAAAGGAAGGGATCAAGGAAACCTCTAGCATCGTAGATAAACACCCCTAAGAGGTGTGAACCCAGCTAGCTCACAGCTGTCACAATACCAACAGGACTGCAAAACAGGCCCGACAGAGTCCTTGATACGGCGAGGGTCAACATGTCCGAGACATACGGTATGTTAGTGTTCGGCGGCGGACTGTAATTTAATGCTTGCTAGCTGTTAGACACACTGCTCTGTGGTGAGATGAGACTGACTGGCTCTTAGCAACGCTGCTAGTTAGCTGGCTGCATCGTTAGCTTAGTTTAGGTGCCAACTCACCATGTCTGCGATTTGAGATTGTGATAACTAACATTCGCCACTTACATTTGATTCAAAGTAACATATGCTCTTTAATTTCTTCGTCTGTATTTACTGACACATTTGTCCTACGATGGCGGAGTTACGTTGCTTCCTTAAACGGTCAGTAACATGAAGAGACTGTGTAAATACACTTTCAGGTAAAAGTTGTACAAACTTGAGGCACAAAGCTACAGCATCATGTCGATAAATGAAGTGTGTGTATGCAGACATGGAGGTATCCTGAGCTAAGCATTCTGGCAGATATAGTGACCTTGCAAGCTGCAATAATGTTTTAATCAGTCCTATGTTTTGTAGGTGTACCTAAGAGGTAGCTTTAAGCTAAAAGGCCTATATGAGGAAGTTAGCTAAGTGTGGTTGAGATCATCCAGTGGTTACTTGTAGAGCAGCAGATACCAGGTGAGTCAGTGTACTCAACACCTTATCTGTTCCCAACCTGAAGTAGACTTCACTTTTGTTTGCACTTCAGGCTATCTCTATTACAAGTTAATGCTGATACCAGACACCTGCCTGCGTGCATGGGCATGATGACCAGCAACCAGGAAGTTGAAAGTATTGTGGACACATTCACTTCACTTGACTCTTCCTGGTAGTATCATTAACACAACAGGTCTGACGATGTAGATCCAGTTGTTTGAAATGGCAAACAGCCGAAACTATTCCACTTGATCTCTCTCTCTCTCTCTCTCTCTCTCTCATACACACAGACACACACACACACACACACACACACACACACACACACACACACACACACACACACACACATACACACACTTACATATATGCACTCACTCTCCATCTCTCTACTTTTACCATGTCTGCCTCATCCTTGTATGAAACTTCAACACTGTGTGCAAGATTTGTGTAAAGGTGCCAGTGCTAATGGTAGCAGTAATGGCCTTTTATTGATTACTGTCTCAGTCTCCTGTGCCGTCTCCTCTCCAGGAGGGCCTCTAGTGAAACTGGCAAAGAGCAATATGAATGCAATAAGCACATGGATAGATTGAAAGGTGGCGTATGGAATTCAAAACTGTTTTTCATTCATTTGGTCATTGGTGAGTATAGGAAAGAATGTGGAGTGGTTTATGTAAGAAAATACATTTCAATTGGTGTTGGTAGCGGTTTTTCAGAGTGATCCCAACTGAGACAGTTGCTGTTGAAACACAAAGTAAACTAGACAAAGTGGTGTTATTTAACTATTTCAGGGAAACGTATAAAAGCTAACCCATTTCTTCTCTCAGTAGTAATTCATACACGGATTTTGTGATTAAAGCTACAAATAAGAATAAATTAGTTTCACTATTCCATTAAAGCTCCTGCGAGGAGTTTTAAAGTTGTTATGAAACTGACTAAAATAAATATTAAGGCCTCTTTATGAGCTTCAAAAGTAAAAGAGACCATCAGCAAGAAGGTTGATTATTTTGATATCGTAATTCTTAATGCCTGTAAAAACTGCTGCAGGGTCGGTGTCAGACAAAACAGTTTACGGCACCCTTCCTACAACATCATTTTTACAGTTTCCTAAATATTTATGGTGAGTGATATGTTTGTGCGTGACTACATAGCAGGATGGTATTTTTGTCAGGAAGCTCTACTTACACGTTTAGGAAATAATCCGCAAAAAGATCAAAAGGAACCGCTTTGTCCACAGAGGGCGCTAAAACCGTCAGAAACAAAAAAAATCCTCTCAGAAGCTTTACATTTCATGATTAAGTTATCTTTTTTTGCTAATCAATTTCGGTAAACAATGTCTCACAATAACTCAAATCTCCCTCTTTATCTCCATCTTCATATATATATATATAAATCAAACATCTCCTGTAACAAGGCATCAATGCTCTGTGGAGTTTATCAGTAGATCTGAAGACAGGTCAGACATGAACCTGAGGTAATCTGGGCCTGAGTGTGTTAAATGTTGTCACAATGTGAGTGAATGCAGATAACAGTGTTAGCCTGCTCCTTTGGGTTATTTAATATTGATGTGTAAAGAATACAAACGCCTGAAAGACTGTTGTTGGAAGGAAGGCAGTGCATTCCTCTCTCCCTGATGCTCTGAAATATTGACTGCTTGATCTTTGTATGCAGGTCTCACATGGGAAAATGCTGGAAAGCTGAGGCAAGCTTTTTAAAAAAAGATGCTGTTAGCTAAGCTTGTGAATTTGTCACCTCTTGCTGTCACGACCATTGATAACATGTGGTTGAGATGTAGTGCTGGAAACAGTAAGTGCTCCTGGGCTCCCTTTGCGTTTGCTGTTCTGACACCGTGAATTTGACCCCTAGCATGTGTTGCCTGAGAAAACACAGACTTCAACGAACAAATGTGCACCATTTACTGTCTGTGTGTGCCGGTGATGTGTTTTGACAGTTAAATGTGACTCCAAGAGCACTGGACAAGTTATTTGAAATGTCACACAGGAACAATCCAACCTGTACCCTATTTCCTTTTAAACTACTGTTTCTGTTGACCTTGTGAGGAGCTGAACACTCACAGAATGCTAACCTGGCTGGTAATCACAACAGTTATGACCAATCATTAGCCAGGCTAGAACGTTTGACTGCAGAGCCTGTGCTTAAGCTTTAACTGAGGTTGCACACTCACTGTCTTCAAACTCTAACTAACTGAGGCAGGTACTCTACAGGAAAGATGATTTTTGCAATTATTACTCATTCACAGGCTTCATCACTGTCTGGTTTCCTGTTATTCTTTTACAACCTCTCTGGGCGTTACACACACACACACACACACACACACACACACACACACACACACACATACACATACACATACACACGCACACATACACACACACACACACACTTTTCATTTAGTCGAATCAAAGCAAACTCTACATATGTAAATGCCTTCTGTACTTATGTTTTAGTCTCTGCTCACTCAAAGCTGCCTGCACTATGGATGTAATTGTTTGTCAAGAGTCATTCGAGTCGTGGACCATGTGCGTGGGCTGGCTTGTTCTCTCCGGAACGAGGGCCCACTCTCCACAACAACAACATCTGCACAAGCAGCTGGCTGCAGTTATTCAACCCTGCACAAAACAGCTAACCTAATCCATGTTCAATAACTCTTAAGCTTTGACTTAGCTCTGATGACATGTGTTTTTAAGTGCCGGTGTTGGTGTCATGTTTTACCTCAGACAAACAAGCATATTTAATAGGAGTAATTAGGTGCAGGTTATGTTAGCAGGTTGTGATTAGGAGGCTAATTTGGGGCTGTTGGGTGCTGTGAAAGTAGGTGCTAAACAGGATTAAGAGGAACTCTTGAGGATTGTCCCTGGGGGAGCAGGTTCAGATTCTCCTCCTGACGTCGGTGTTGCATTGATCTCCGCCTCCTCCACTCTGCTTTCAGACTTCCTGTTTAAGTTCCTGGTGATTGGCAGCGCTGGGACGGGGAAATCCTGCCTCCTCCACCAGTTCATTGAGAACAAGTGTAAGTGTTCCCTCATTGGAGCCCATTAGTCACAGCAGGTTTGCAGTAGAGTGAAACATAATTGTATTATTACACAGACAGATATTGAAATGGTCATGGAATTAGAGTGGGTTTCCTGAGCTTCATTACAGCAAACCCTATAAATATACCATCTCACTCAGCTGTAAGGTAACATAAAAACAATGGGATGTATTATGCCTCCGTCCAGATTCCTAACAGGCAAAAAACAATTTCATCCTACTTTTCTCTGGCTGAGACCTAAAGAGTCCATACTAAATATTCAAAAGAAGGACTCCTGTTTCGTGTGAAAATCTATAAGGTACCTAAAGTAAAGTGCTCATAAAATGACATTAAACTCACATTATCTGTATAGTGCAATCCAATAAAACAACCCAAATTGTAATTGCTTCTAAGTTCAATCGAAACGGTCTGCTAAAGCTGTGATATTTGTTCATACGGGTTTGAAAAAAATCCACAGTTTGTTTTTTGAGTGAGTAATCTTTAAACCATTAAAAACCCAAGAGAACAATATACACTCCCTCACCCGCTTGCATTAATTTGATTAAAGTGGTGTTGGGTCCCTGTAGAAAAAAAAAAGGGGGCGAGTGTCTCACCTAGACTCCCTCAAGTCTCTCATGGTTATGGGATGTATGAAGATAACAACTTGGGTATTTCAATAAAGCAGAACACACCTACATACTATAGAGTGGCAGTCTAGGGACAATGTTAAAAGTGTTTTCTTTATTATAGCAGTGCACACCAGTTACCGGTAGTTGAATAAAAAGGTTTAATTTTGATTTGAAAAAAATCATGCCATGGTAAGATTTTTTTTCCTCTGTGCCGTTTCTATCTCCTTGTTTTTTACTCTCTTTCTTCCGCGTCTCTGTTGCAGTTAAACAAGACTCCAACCACACCATCGGCGTGGAGTTTGGGTCCAGAGTGGTCAATGTTGGTGGGAAGACGGTGAAGCTGCAGATCTGGGACACTGCTGGGCAAGAGCGTTTCCGGTAAAAGGGCTTACAACATTTCCTGCAAAGGTTTAGGTAAACGTTTAAGAAATCCAGGGTCAACATGAATTACTGAGCACACTTGTAGGGCTTTCACACCTGCAGAAAAACTCCTGATATTTGCCGGAGGAGCTGCATGTGCGAACGCAAACAGCCACATTTTTTGTTCAGACTTTACCCAGAGTTTCTCCTGCCAGACCCCTAGTATTTTTCCCACAGCAAGTCCGTGTAAGCTGATGTGAGAACGCAGCAGGACATTCTCCGGAGAATTCAGCTCGAGCCAATGGGAGGGGGGAGTGACATTTATGTGACTGTGACTGCTTCATGGTGCTTAGTGCATGCACGCAACCGCTAAAATCTCTGTGCACGTAATTAAAGGGCTGCTTTCTTTTGTTGATATTGTCATTCCGTTGGACTACACATAGCATTGGTATAAAGGCAAATATTCTCATTATAGCATTGTATAGCGGACTCTGTTGCTTCGTCCGCTACTTCCGCGTCTTTATTTTTAAGTCACGTCTTACCTCCCCCTCCTGTCTGACATGGATAGTCTGTCAGGTCACTGTGAGGTGCATATGTGAACAGCCAGTTCAGAAGAATATCCAGAGCAGTCCTCCTGAAATTATCTAAATATTTCCAGGAGTTCATATTTGAAAACAGCTTTGCTGTCTTTGGGCAACATCCAACTTAAAAAAGGGGGGTAGTTATACGCACATCCCGTAAGTGCGGGGCAGTGCAACATCCAACTTGAAACATTAACCCACAAGGGCATGTGGAGATGCTACACCTTTGAGCAGATCCAGTGAAAGAGTGTTTTGCTATCTGAGCCTGAGGATAATATCTAAACACGAGGGACAGTTTTTCTTTCTTCCTCTCCTGCTAAATGTTACCAGCTGATGTCGGCATGGTTAATGCATTATTTTAACCAAGTTTTCTGCATTTTTTCCCCGCATTTTTCCTTACAGTTCTGTGACACGCAGCTATTATAGAGGAGCAGCCGGAGCACTTCTTGTCTATGACATCACCAGGTAAAGCAATCACTGCACTCACTGTCCCTGTACCTTCCAACAAATGATACCTTTAATTTAACAGAATGAAACCCATTTTGTGGGATAAACACACAATTAGGTACATAGTATAATCAGTGTAGGAAAGTGTCTCTCAGTCTTTACATAGTATTTATTAACTGACAAAATGATCATTAAAAACTACGATAATGGGAGCACACTGCGAGACGTCCACAACAGTGACATTTTGAACTATTGAAATTGGATCTGAGTGGACATGAAATTGAAATGTACTGAATCATGACTATTTAATGTAGATGGTTTTCACTTTACTCTGTCTTCATTTTTTGAGCACCTGCATTTTTCAGTCAGTGTAAAAAAAAAAAAAAAACAATAATGTGTCTGTACCACCTCCAGAAAACGTGCAATTTAATGACTATGTCCTCAGACCAATACAGTGAGATTTGAATACCAGAGCCCACTCACAGGCCTGTATTTCATCCGCTGTGGGTTGTGAAATCAAGATGGAGTGCAAGCAGTAATGCAGAGAGACAGGAGTGTAATACAGTTTGTGTTTGTGAGAATGTATGGACTTTTGTGGAGTGTACAGTGACAGTAGCTGTAATGGAGAGGCTTCCTCCGGCAGACAGCTGCAGTCAGGAAAGCTGAAGTCCATCACAGAAAGTGTCACCTGGGGGGAAACAAACGTGGAGAGTGGAGGGAGAACACTGCAGGGGAGTAGAGAATGGGAGGGAGGAGATGGAAAACAAGAGGGTGAGAAGGGAGATGGAGGCATTTATCACTTTTCACAGGTGAAAAGGCTAGCAGGGAGACGGTGAGGAGAGGAGCTGAGAGTGTGTGGAACAGATTGCGGCGAAACTGCTCGGTCCCATTAAAAAGTGGACGAGGAATGACATCATCCTTTGGCTGTGTGTCTACGCAGCCGTTAAACATTATTCGACTGTGCCCACGCCCTTCTGCTCACCTCACCACCCACCACGTGCTACTGTGGACACAAGGGTCCTGTCTCCATGGTGACCAGATTTAGCCCCAGGGAAGTTTGCAAGAAGGCTAACTTGCCATATTGTTTTTAAGTCATTTAATACTTTGCGACTATATTATCCCAATACAAAGTTAGTCTTAAACTGTCTTTTATTTCAGTTCCTCTTTGTTCCCCACCAACCAAAAGTGAAAAATATGCTTGTTTTGATCATTCTAAAGTTAGACATACAATATTACCTCAGAGTGAAGTCAAAATAAAGCTGGGCTCACATAAAGGTAGCAGGTGTGGCTTTCAAAAACAAATAAAAAGCCTGGATCCAAATACTGCAGAGGAGATCATTGAAATGCTGTTATATATTCTTCAGTTAATGAGATACTGCGATGTATCATTACGTGAATGTCTTGCTATAAATCAGTTATAGCAGAATCATTGTATCATGATTTTGACGTTATTGTGGGCCATGTATTGTGTATTGTATAGTACTGTGACCTACCCTGAGATTTACAGCACTAATACTGAGTATACCAAGTAAATAAAAAATGAAGGCTTTTGTGTAACACAATTCAGCTTCAAATATAGGCATGGGGCCTACTGCAAATCAGGTAAATGACATAATTACAGAAACACATTTCCGTTTATGTTACACTGGGTGTCGGTGTGGAAAGACATTTTCAAACAGGAGCATTTACAGTCCTCACAGACATGTTCAGATGGTACAATTTGCATATCTCTCAGACTCTGGAGGCTATGCAAAATAATTCGAGCTTGACAAGTTAACCATGAATCTGAGTCTCCCAACAACAGTCTAACCATTTGCCCTTCATTTCTCACTTGTTCTGTGCTGTCTTTCAGTCGGGAAACATATAACACCCTAACCAACTGGCTGACAGATGCACGGACTCTGGCGAGCCCTAATATTGTTATTATCTTGTGTGGCAACAAGAAAGACCTGGATGCAGACAGAGAGGTGACCTTCCTGGAAGCCTCACGCTTTGCTCAGGAGAACGGTAAATGATGCTAAACCTGCCTCATTCCATATATTAAGTGTTTATCACCCCCTTTTCTTAAATCCATGGTCTCTATGATTCTGTATGCTTCTTTTAGTTCTCTTTAAGTCTTTCTTAATCCCTTTTCTGCCTATTTAAACTCATGTAGAGCTGATGTTTATGGAGACGAGTGCTCTGACAGGGGAGAATGTGGAGGAGGGTTTCCTCAAGTGCGCTCGCACCATCCTCAACAAGATAGATTCAGGTACACTTCTTGTTTCTTTGTTTAAGAGGTGTGTCTGATTTGGGCATTTCTGTGAGTGTGTACACACGTTTGCACGTATTTACCCATGGTCCCTTGTGGGTTTGCCTTTAATTGTCTACACTGCTACCTCCTTTAAAAGGTGAGTTGGACCCGGAGAGGATGGGATCAGGTATACAGTATGGAGATGCTTCGTTGAGGCAGCTGCGACAGCCGAGGGGCACCACCACACAGAATAAGCAGCAGTGTAATTGCTAGGGATCGAGGGCCACACCCTCACCTCAGCCAACAGGTCCACACAGACAGGACGCCCCCTTAAGGTCTGTAGCATTACACCTTGATAGATTCAAATAAGAGACTGTATGTAAAATCTGTCTCGGTGTTATTAAGAGCATGTCAGTGATCACCTTTTCGTCTCCTCCCACATCTCGGCTCCAGGTGTTTTTTGGTGTGTGGGACCCTTCTCTCTGCAGTCTCACAGACCTTGGATCACCTGGAGGAGTGATCCCGGAGATCACCACAACCCTGTTGCCCTTGCGTCTGGGCAGGGAAGCCCCTCAGTGCAAACATGCTGGGATCAATTAAGAAGAGGGATGTTCTTCTTTAAAAAATGCTTTCTCAGTTATTTACCAGACAAGGAGGGTTGTGTGTATGGGCTGTCCTGCTGTTTTGTTTTATTTTTGTGCTTTTTCATTCTGATTTTAGTAACCCTGACATGCTTTTTCATTTGCACATCAATGTTTTTAAATTATTATTGGTTAACTTTTTTTTTTTGCACTTATTCATCATTTAAGTACTTAAAAAAACTAAAACAACAGTTACACATGTATGTTTTAAACTGTTGTGCATATATTGTGAGCCTGATTCAATTCAAGTCTTTGCAAATATTTCTCAAGCTGTTGTCTGGTAACTTCTCTTGATCCAAATGGAATCAGTTAATCTGATATTTAAAGTATAGTTAAGACTCTTAAAGTTCTACAAGCTCAAATGTAGAGCTCTGTTCTTTTCCTCACTCAGAAATGTGTGTTATATTGACTCGTTTGACTTTTTGGTGAGCATTTAAATGCACTATTCAGACATAGACTGTTGGCCTTAGTAACATACTTGATTATGTGGATTTAAAGTATATTATTACAAGTTACCGTGTGTCTAAACAGTCTAATCACTCCATGTAACACCCACACCTCCGTATTAGCCTGTGGGCCCAGTTGAAAGCACAAAAAAACTAGATAAAGCTCTTTTATTTAACTCCAAAGTTCCACAGTCTGCAGCTTTGCGTTCTCAGATTCAGCTCATAGTAAAGTCCCAGTGTCTCTGGTCCTGCCACAGTGAAAAGTTAAGAAATGGTCATCAATGTTTGCAAAACTAACATGCCTGTGACTCCTCCTGCTGGGCTTTTTCTCCATATTCTCGACCTCCACTTGAATTCATGCCACACATTCTGTATGAGGGATGTCACAGGAAACCACAGCTGATTTAGCCTCAGAGCCATGTTTGGGAAACTTCCATTCAGCCCACCATGTTCCCTCAAAGAGTCTTTACACTGTTTGACCATGCAAGATTGTAAAAGCACCTTGATCTATTTGTAGAGAACAGAATCCCTGCACAGCTCAAATGTCACGGATTTTGCACAGATGTTTTCTCCTTAGAACAGACCCTGTGTTTGCCCAAGAGAGAAACAGGGAATTTCCAATGAAACGTGGTTTCCACTTTCCGTGTTACACCGACAGCACTGGTTTGTGGTGCCTCTGGAGGAGAATGAGCTTGAGTTTTAAAAAACATCCCGTACTCTCCTTCTTACCGAACTGCTGAGTGCAGGACGTACTGACCCAGTCGAGAGGAGATCAAAACAAACTGCCAGCAAAGCTTCTTTCTTATAGCTTCAATTCAAGTGTTCACATATGTCCTCCCAGAGAAAACTGTATGTGTTGTGTTGAGTTGTGCAAGCATGTGAAAAGTGCAGGATACCAAGAGACGGATGGTCCAAAAAAAAAAAAAAAAAAAAAGTAGTTTTCATTCAATATTGGCATCATGTGATAATTTGTCTCCTTCTGCAAGTGCACTTTTACTTTTGAATTTTCATGTTTTGTTTGTTTATATGCTGCAACTATAGAATTGTACATTTTATTTTACTTGAACAGTATACTGTAATAAAGATTTTAATTGTAGATGTTATCATTTCTTACTAAAGAACGACTGACATGCTTAATTGAATGTCCTTGTTTGTGCTGCCACGAGGCACGACTGCTGTAGTGGTGATAACCTCCTGCTGTCTGAGCTTTCATCTGCTGTTGTGGAGGTAGCGATGAAAGGATGTCGACTTCCTGAGCTGTGGGGAGGCCGTTTGAAGTGCTTATATACTGTCGAATAAGAGCTTCTTCAGTTCGTTTTCATTCACTTGTAGTGTTTTTATTGTACAGTTCAAAATAGCCAAATGATGACAATATTTTCTCACTTCCAGTCTTAGTCAATCATTTAATGAAGGAAAGATAACTCAGCTGTTGCTTATTAACTGTTCGATAAGCAACCTTAAGTCTACTGTGCATCTTAAGCAACCTATACTGTAAATATGTACGTTTTGTCTACTGTCTATTGAGGTTGAATGTTGCTCATTGATTTGAATAATTATGCAATTCCCAGTAAACTGCTTGTATTTTCATTTAAAATGTCCCGCCTCCCTTACGTTTATTGGTCTTTGAGTTACTGTAGGGTAAGTACATTATTTCCTGAATGCAGGTTAACCTCACCTTTCCTCTCTTGTGTCTGCACCAAAGCACATCTGGGTTTGTTTTTTGCAACAGACTTAACAGAGCCTGAAATTTCACAACAGACTCCATGAACGTGATTCATTTGCCTCATCGTCCTTTCTTTAGTCCTATCATTTCTCTTGCAGGCAGGCAGTCAGGGTTAGGTTAGGATTTCAGTGGACTTGGATGATGAAGAGTAAATGCCCTCTGTGTCCAATTGTCTGGATTTATGTTCTTGGGTCGATGGAGCAATGGCTAGAGTGGTTTAATGTAGCTGAAGTGGATATATTGACTGATTTATTAATCTTACACGGGCTGTCAAGATGACCTCATAACCAATAGGAAGAGTCGATGTCTAACCACAAGGTGGTGCTAAAATATTAGCCAATCAAATCCATTTTCTGTATAGAAAGCTATTTCACATACAAGTAATACATTCTTTGTAAGTTAGTCAGTTGTTTTCTTTAAGTTTAAAAGTCAACAAATACATTTATGAATAATCAACAGAATAATTAAGATGTTAACGACGTAATTAAGACTTAAGATCTCATTTTAAAAATCTGCCCTTTTTACAGATGATTAATCGAGAATCTGGAGCAGAGACAGTCTTTGTATTCATCTGTTTATTTGTATTTACATATAATGGGACGTATTGATGTGGGTAGCTGAATCAGACAGTAAAACATACAATCACATCATTCATCAAAAGACTCGCACAGGGGGACAATAAGGAATGCAGTTCATATTTCACAAATGCCAACTCATTAGAAAAAAAAACATACAAAAGTTGAACAACAGTAACATTTGAAACCACCTTTGACACCCTCAGGACTGGTTAGAGGAAGTCGAGCATGACAGATAATGTCAATCATTAAAGTCCAGCAAACAGATTATGAATAGAGGGGATTGTGTTGGCCAAAGTTCATGAAACGTGTTTAAAAGCTAATTTATTTTATGGATCTTTAACAACATAATACTGCTCAGACGACATAGTGAGCGAGAACCACTGAGGAATGGATCTGTTCATTTCACAATATTCAACAGGATACACTGTATGTACACACACATCATACAAAGCAAACGTCACTGCACTACTTCAGGTCTAATGTACTTTGGGTCCAGATCTTTTTCCATCTAAGTGCGCTCTGTTCTGTTGTTTTATGTGTGACCGACAAACGCCATTTAAAGTAATATGATGTAGATAATTAGCATTAAAAACAATTACAGCACCCAGAGAGCAGCCATCTGCACTCACATAACCTACAGTTTATTATCATCAGCTGTGAGGACGTCTGACACAGCTTGGCATAACACGCCATCAGAATGGCACTCAACCTGAGTACACTCCATTCAATTATGAACCTGCTGTGCTGGGTCAATTGCTCCAAAGGGCTTTCTAGATGTAGTTTGCTTGTACTGTGATCCAGATATTAAATGAGCACAAGGCGTGACAACAAGTCTAATACCCCATCACAGGTAAGGTCTTTCCTCGCATGGATTTATAGAGACGGCTGCACGGCCATCGTAAGTGCTCAGTACTCGTGGATCATTGTAGGCGGTCTCTCTTTATACATGGTGCTTGCTAGTTAAAGTAGTGCTGTTGGAGGGTATTAAAGGGAGGAGAGGAAGAGGGCAGGAGAACGCAGAGTCACTGTGGTGATTCTACACAGCACAGAGATGAATGCAAAGACCAACTGGTTACCACACGAGTTGTTCTGCAGCCTCTGGGGAAAGTAAATTGGAACTTAGGTGGTCTATACAGATTCCCAAGCAGACAAGCATCCATACATTTAAGTTTACTCATTTTTTTTCCATAATAACAAGTAATTTCCAGATGTTTTGTCGAGATCTTGACTTCTTCATTTTGTCGTCTCCAGATAACAACCCTGGGTTTTCAAAGATAACAAGTGTAATCTTGTAATCACCAGCGTTGTTATCCAGAATTAATGAGATAAAAGAGTTAATATGATCTAGGGAAAACGGCTGATATTTACTCATCATCACCGAAAAACTAAGTACAATAAAATGGAACGATGCTTGTCCTCTTTGGTCTTCTGTATATGAAATGTTAACATGTTGAAATGTATAGCCTTATAAGGGGTGTCTTCATTAGCAGTACAACAGATATATACAGACTGCTATAACAAACAGGCTAAATGAACCTCCATTTACGTATGCATATGTAAACAATATTTCTATTTCTAAAAAAAAATGCCTCCTGAAGTTGTGTTTGAAGTGAGGTCTGCTGAGTAGAGAAGGGAGGCCTTTTACAGAGACACCGGCACAATGAGTAGGTGGGTTTGCGTGCCAGGGCAGCAGTAAGGTAGGCAGTTAAGGAAGGATGGTTCTCCGTTTTTCTACTCCAGCGACTGGAGCATGAGGAGCTGCTTGAGGACCTTGGTCTGACTGGTCTCCCTGATCTCTCCCGCCAGAAACATCTCATCCACCACCGTGTACACCTTCAAGAGGAGACAGAAATCAATACAGTGGTTCTCAAACTTTCTAAATATGAGTTTCTTTTGTAATAAATGTACAGCCTAGTATCACTTGATCATTACATTTCTTTATTATAGAAAAAAAAAGCGTCAAACCATCCAGCCTGTGGCTCCTTTCCCGCATGTCATTCCCCACTCTCTCTGTCCCTGATTTCCAACTCTATCCACTGTCCTATCTCTACAATAAAGGCATGAAATGCCCCCCCCAAAAAATAGTTCTTCCTGACACTGACAATATTTGACAGGCACTGTTTTCATCCTGATTTTCACATCTGTTTTCAGCTCTATCACTGCTAGGGTTCAATCTCAAATCCATTTTATGGACCATCATTCAATATCAACAGTGGCTTTGTATAGACATAAACATTACAATCAAACAGCGAGATCATGGTTGCTTTGGTTGCAAAAGTTGACGGGAGACAGCAGTCAACCATTGGTAGGAAAACTAGAGCTCTCATGAGAGTTGATCCTTTGAAACTTCCATTTAATTTTTGGGTTTTAATTAATTTTTTTTTTTAGGAACTATGCATGGCTGACATTTTTTAATTAACTTTTAGAAAACTCTAAAAAAAAAGAAAAAAAGCCAGCCCCTGCAGTTCCTTAAAAACTGGGTTTCAGGTCCGCTGTTTTAGAAACTCTGTATTTGAAGCCAGACATGTCCTGACCTCGTGATGAAAGGAAATTAGAGGATTAAGGCAAGTTGGGGCTCAAATGAAGTACAAATACCACAAACCAAAGTGACCATATCTTCTTCCATGCACATGAAAGGGTTAGGTTTCCTGTTCAACTATACAACACAATGAGAAGTCATCATCTGGTCTGTGGTCATCGTTACTCATTTCTTCCACCCGTCTGTCTCATTAAGGTGTAAAAACAACTGATGAGCAAATACAAGTGCTAACTTTAGCACCGTTTAATAAACGTCACAGACAAGGAATGAATCAGTGGTTCTTGACACACATCTGAGAGAATTGGGTAACTGAGCTTGTGAAATAGTATTGGCCTGAGAGCAGCAGTACATTATGATGGATTAGAAAAGGAGGGAGGCTGTGATGAAACTGGAAATTCCTCACATAGTCGAAAAATTGCTCGTTTCCATTATTTACGACACATCAAACACGGGAGGGGTTTAGTTGGAGTCCGTCTGGACTGATGTTCAGACACCTTGGAAATGTGTAAGGGCACTAGACACAGTGAAAGGGAGGTGTTCATGAAAATGATTCTGATGAGTCTCTATAAATGACTGCTCAGTTGGGACATTTTATCAGATGCCATGGCATTGTAATGAAAGAGTATCTTATTTTCCTTTTGTACTTCTCTGCCTCTTCTGTCAGATTACGGTGTTCATACAATGATACGAAACTCTCTTGAGGTGAAAACATTCTCGCAGCGTCCTTACCTTGTAGAAATTGAACACAAGGTCCAACTCACACACGTTGTGGAAATACTCATTCAGCACCTGAAAAGAATCAGGAACAGTGAGACAACAAACCTTTAATGCACTCACAAAGCAAGCCAGCATATGACCTAACACAGCCATTTGAAGAAACACAAAGTATGTATATTCATTTTCTGTCTTGATGTGGTGCACTACAGCAGAAACACACTGGTGCTGAAGCAGCTGCTGAATCCACTTAACATCCATGTAATAAGCTGATTTCCACTACAAGGACATCCATCTAAGATGTGCCGAATTAAAAACGCGGTTCTCGTCTCATCTTGTTTCCACAGGACATCATTTATAGCAGCGGCATAGTGACATTTACAATGGCAGAATTACCGACCCCTTGTTAAGAATTTGCTACAGTGCATATTAAAACATGCCGCATGAGGACCTGCTGTGTGGGCTGACATGCAATTCATCTCAGTGAAAACTAACATGAGTGATATAATAAGAATCTAAAAAAAGACATTAGCGCTGTATTCATTTAAAAACGGATCATTTCTTCATTTTTAACAAGCAGCTAACAGCATTCCCTCATAGTCCACCATTACCGTCAATGACCTTCACTGCTGAGGACTCTGGACAGAAAATGCTCTTTTGTTTGTCTTTAAAAAACAAACAAACAGCAGATTTAACCTTAAACCCACAGTATTGGCTCAAACTATCGGATTAAAAAAAAGAATGATCAGAAAAAGCTTTAAATCAGCTATCAAGCAAGAGATAGAAGACAAACGTTAACTGTCTAACGCGTCCACATATTCAGCATCATTTAAAAAACACTTAATGTGATGCCGATTAAGTCATCAATATAATAAATAACAAATGCACTATTCAACAAGCATGACTACTTTCTCTCACTGAGCTCGAATTACAATCATTTGATTGTGTCTGAAGAACACATTCAATCAATGACTGAGAACTATTTCACTTCTAATATTAAATACACATTTTTGTTTACGCATAAAAGTTATGATCAGACCCATGAAGATCAGTGTAAGCCCAGCAGAATGTACTACTTGTCAAATAAAATATAACACTCAGCACCCTGAGCTGTGTGGCTTAAATATTATAAAGAAAATGTATGAAATATTGTTAAAGCCTTATCTTCGTCATGGTTAGTAACTCTACTGTTTGCCTAGAGAAAAACCTGTCTTTTGAGCAGGTCTGTGTAGTTGATTCGAGTTGTTGCAGTGGCAGGGCATGTAGCCGTTATCAGATTCTGTCTGTAATTTGCAATCAATTTGTTTAATTATTAATGAAGGCTTGTTTCCAGCGTCATTTGAACCAGCATTATCTTAGAGTGATAAAAGTCAATAATAACACACCCTGAATTAAAGGATGGAGAATGAGTCAGATTCTGTAGGAACTACATACGTGTGTTTTGGATCTGAACGGAACTAGACCATCATGCTTCATTGTTCAACTATGGTTCATTTGTTTACTTCGCTTAGCCTAACAGGCTTCCTACCCTGGCTCTGCCTTCCTTGTCCTGTTTCTCACATCTTTCTACAGACTCTTCTTGCTGTTTTTGTCTTTTCTCTTCTTTAATTTTGGCACCAGGAATAGGCAGGGAAGGGGATGGCTCTGGGAAACCAGAGCTAACTATCGAACCTTCCCAAGGTGTCGTGGACTCAACCTGACAAAACACATTGAAGGGAGGTGCCCACTTGATGAACCCCAGTGATGCATTGGCTCTTGCTGCCCATTTAATTTCACTGTTGGGTTGTGGGGGGCATTAGGGGCCATGTGATAGGGTAGATAGTTTTGGCATTGTGAATACCTGGAGCTTGCATGTACAGAGCCTGGGTCTGTTGATGTTAGCAGTGCTGTTTGGGTTGTGGTGGTCGCTAAGGGTGATGGGATTAGGTAAATTATCAGTGGGGCAAAAGAATTAAGAGGCCATAATGGGTGTTTGTGTCTGGGAGGGGGGGGGTCTCTCTGAGTGCTCATTCTTCTTATTAGGGCACAAGTATCTTGTGTTTATTTTAAATAAAATATTGTTTTGTTCCACTGAATATCCGTTGGCTGCAGTCTATACTTCTCATGAATGCAGTTTGATATTGAGGAGTTGAAAAACAGGAGAGGGGAGAAAGGGAACATTTTTGAAGGGAATCATTTACAGGCATTCCTAAAAACAATTAGACCTTGAAAAGTAATTCATCATAGTTCACTTGCTGCGTCCATATATCATGTGCTGTGTGTGTGTGTGTGTGTGTGTGTGTGTGTGTGTGTGTGTGTGTGTGTGTCAGTTACCTCCACAAAGTTGTGAATTCCCTCTAGGTATGCCAAGTTGTTATCAGTCACGTCCACACAAATACAGAAGTACAGTCCAGCATAACGCCGGTAGATGATCTTGAAGTTCCTGAACTGTGAGAACAAACACAAATAAAGGCTCTCAACAACTTTGCCAACCATATTATAGCAATGACACCAAAGGTAAAATAAATCCATTACAATTCTAATATCTTTGGAACAAACTTACATAGAAAAAAATTATTAGCAGAACAGGATTTGGTTTCTGTTGGCAGTGTTTTTTTTTCCACAAATGCCACCCACTAGTTTTTAGAGTTTATTTTTTTCTATGTGCTTTGAATTTTAAATTATGGATTGATTAAATAACTTGTGGAAAATGTTTCTAATGTGGGACACATGAGTCAGCCAATTATTTGTAGTTATATTTTTTGACAGTATGGTTGTGGTCATTATGCTGCCGGCTAGAGACTGCAGATGTAAATGATCTCTAAGCTAATTCTTCTGGTACAATACATCATAATACGCAACATTGATGTTTGATATTATACATGATCCCATTAGAAAAAAATTAAATTAAAAGTTCTGGTTCAAGGAACATAAAAGCAAGATGGGAAAAGTCAGAAAACACTCATGTATGTATAAATGTGATAAAAACGAATCCTGTACCTCCACAAAGTTGGTGTGCTTGGCATCTCTGACAGTTACCACAGCATGCACTTCTTCAATCAACTTCTGTTTCTCATCATCATCAAACTGCATGTACCATTTGGCCAGTCGCGTCTTCCCTGCTCGGTTCTGGATGAGGATGAAGCGGATCTATGCGGGGTAAAAAATTGATGAGTGCTGTGTTATACCCAACCCTAAATATACTGGATTAATGTTACTTGTCCTGTCAAAGTTGTCATGACAACCAACAACGCTGCTTTGCTGGCTATCAGATGTATATAAAATCAGTCAATAAATACTTCTCGGTAACTAGCAGTATGTAATATTCCGTGGTTTTACAAACCGGTACGCTAACTGTTAGCTTTAGCTAACATGTAGCAGGCGTTACCTGAACTCCACCCGTTAGTTTGATATCACAACTGTGCAGGACATTTTGTTAAAAGTCACATTTATTGTCGTTCAATCTGCATGGTGTATATTTTTTTATTGTACCTGTGGTAAAACATCGTGATAACATATCTGTGGCCTAGTCTACTATAATAACTTAGCAAGCTAACGTCACCAACAGACTGAATGAGAAGGTTGACCAGCTAACTCTGAAATGGTAAAAAGCCAGACATAAAAACCGAGTATTATTCATCTTTTACATATTTACCATTGTCGTCTCCTAAATATCGGCCTTAGAAGCTCCAGAATATCACGTCCCTCGACAATTATACTACGATTTTACATAAAAACATCAGTAATTTCTTCGACCGCTTGTCCGCTACCCACAGCTAGCTTACAGGAAGTGCCAGACCAGTCGTAGTTCCGTTGCATTGTGGTGAATGTAGTTTTAATCAGAATGTTTAGAACCTTTGGAAGGCAATATTACACTACAAAAACCAGCATCCTTCGGAAATGCCTCGTACTTTGGATCACATGAGGAGCTAAAGGGCAGTTGCTTTTATTTTTCTAAACCCTAAAACATTGTTATAATGAGAGAAATAATAATTGGATGAAGTTAACGACAGCCAAAAGATTTTTTTCAGCAGCCTCTTTCCAACAATCTGTCAGACATACCACGTACGTTTTATTAAACCGATTAGGATATTAAATTGGAAATGCTAGACTGCATAGTCTAATTGTCCATCGAAAATGTCATCATGATTACGTTTATCACACAAAGTCGAGCATTTTCTACTACAGTAAGTTTAAAATAATATAGCCTACCATACCAAAAAAAAAAAAATCAAGCCAACTTTCACAACTGTGTTTTTTGTGTTGTGCTTGTCTGCGTGTGAATGCTGATGTTCACGTTTGTGACACACCTTAGTATGACCTGCATATGGAGTAGGCTACAAAATAAAAAAATAAAAGATTAGCCATGACCTACTGGTAGGCCTGGGCTATATATTTCCACCCTTTCCAGGCACTTGCGGGTTTATTTCTGCAGAGTCAGGGCTCAGAGTTTGTTTACTGGTCTGATTGTGCGGCCAGTTTACCACAGCACTTTTGAAGACACGGATTGGACAGCATGTCTTTCTTTGAGCTTTCAGGGTGTTTGGGGAGTGAGAGGGGGATGGGGGACTGTGATTGTCAGGGATTGCACAACAGTGAAACAAGGAATGTTGCCCTCTGGAACCAAAAATATTTCAGCTGCAAATACAGAGTGGGCTGAGGTGGGACAGGGAAAAGAAATACAAAGAAAGGAAAGACTAAACATTTAATTGAGAGTTTTACCTTTGCTGCTGTATTTTGATACTGATGTGTCTCGGGAAATAGAAGCAAAACATATATGGTATCATAAACAGCAAAAATAACCTTGTGCGTCATAATTGCATAGTCAAATGATCAAATTATATGATAGGGCTGGTCCATCGTGACAGTGTCAAGAGAATGACGTCTAAACCACAGGTAGATCATACATCCGAAACTTTGACCCCTGCTAATCTTGCTCTGTGTGATTGGGGTCATGCAAATATTGCTGAGAACACAGAAACTATAATGTGATTGGACAGAAGCTTGTGGACTTATTTAAACAGGGGACAGTGCACCTTGAACCCTGCCAGACTGTTTGTTTAATGGTGGGTCACATTTCAAACTGTTAAGCACACACAATTCCCTTAAACATTATAATTTTTAGGACTCATGTTGGGATAACACAGCTTTTAAGTTGACTGTAAAAAGCTTTTAACATGATGCCTTTATTGTTTTTCAAGGCTGTCAGTCTCATACAAAAATATAAAAATAAATGAAGATGTTTTTACAGACCAGTGAAGTTTTTGTTTGACATCACACAGAGTTTAGGTTACTAGATTGGAGTTGCATGTTTGGGGAAGTAAGTTCAACGAAGGACTGACAGGGAGAAAGGAGAATTCCAGGAGAAGCTCCCAGTTTAAGACACTAAACATCTGTTTGAGCTGCCAGCACAGGCATTTGTCTTGTAGAACTTTGCAGATATTTCTCAAAGAAGTTGAACATTGTTCAATATCTTTAAGGAAAAATATGCTTTTGGGTTTTTATTTTTTATCATAAGAAATAATAATTTAAAAATAACGGACATTGTATTTTTTTTACCAAGCAGATGACAAAGAGTACAACACAAATAATCAGGACTAACCTTTGGAATGATAGTTTTTTGTTCCACTGTGTGCAGCTCTATAACATTTTGAAAGAATCCAATGTAACACCAATTTATTGTCCCTTAATAGGCCACACAACATCAAATCTTGAGGATTCAGTTTGGGAGAATGTGGATCAGTTGTGAAAGGAAGTGGAGTTAGAGGCATGGGGCCAAGAGGGCAAATTGACCAGAATAAAGTCAATAAATTACAATCATGATGACAGTACCATGCTACTGTTTTTTCCTGGAAACAGTGACGCAATAGATCGGACTGGAATAGACAAGAATTGTCTGTAATGTGTGATGTGGTGGAAGCAAATAAACTCAGATCTCAAGTGTTTATCATCACTTAAACAAATAAACAAAACATGTGAAAGGAATGAACAGACTGGTGCAACCAACACTAATCTAATAGTTATTTATACATTCTTAAATATTTTAAGTGTATGTTAAATTTCATTTGAAAGTGGCCATATAAATGTAGTTCTTCGTTTACCTGTTAGTACAAAGTGCTGAAAGAATTGGCCTTACACTTTAATGTAAGGTATTCTTTCAAAATACATATCCTTATTTCCTTTCACTTAAGAGAAAGTATAGATACATTTATAGAAGCCTAAAAAAGACTGTCGTATTTCTGACGGGTTAAGCCTATTTTTGCGTTATTGTAGCAGGTCAAGATGAAGCTTTAAATTTATACTACCGACAAAGGGAATCATATGAATGGTAGGCCTGCATGAGAAAATGAAATAAGTGTCAGGTTTTTTTTCTCACCCATTTAGCTCTACCTCCTTGTTTTGTACATTTATGGTTTCGAGTGAAAAACAAATTATAGACTTCCCTTAAAAGACTGAAATGTGATGGTGCTTGACAATATTCTTTCTGATTAAGACATGTCAAGAGGTATTATAAAGGAAGAGAACAGTGAAGTGAAAAGAAGATTAAGATATGATGAGATAAACACTTCATAGATTGAACAAAATGGAAACAATGCATTTAAGCCTAAACATTGTAGCTGTAGAGTGCACTATTACATTCATATTACACATAATTCATACAGATACACATTTTTACAAATACTAATTCTTATAAATAGCTTTGTGTTTAGGGAGTTAGCTGGTCAGGTCCAATCATTGTAATATAGCTGACATGTATGATATTTTTCATTAGTCCACTTATACGTAAAATCCCCCTTTAGGTCTAAATAAATGTATAAATCAAACCACAAGAAGCAAAGCAGTACATCTTTTTTTACACAAAAAGGCTAGGCCTTAATGTTGCCTAGTTTTCTTATATGTTGCCTTTATCTCTTAATTTCATGACACGTTCATTCAAATGCATTAAATGGGTGATTTTCACTGTAATAGTCATCGTTAAATGTTGAATAGTGATAATCGGCGTCACTAAGCAATAGTTTTCAGTGATAGTGTGCGTGTGTTGTAATTGTGTCCCTGAACCGCTGGGCGAGTCTCTCTCTCTCTCTCTCTCTCTCCCACTCTCTCTCTCTGTGTGAATAGGAGGGGAGATGCTGGATTCGGGAGTTGGTCCGCCATTATTGGGAAGCTGAAAAAAATAGACTTAAACACACCGTCACACATTAAGCTTGTACAGGGCTTTATAGTAGAAAGAAAAACACAGCGGGTTTGGACGCGCTGTTGGACACTAAACAGCGACTCTTTAGCTAATAATGGCAGAGCCTGTTTATCGCGTTTAAAACGGACTCTTTTATTTTAGACACAACAAAGGAAATAATATTGGTCAAAACAACGTGGTGGCTGAACCAAGAAGGAAAAACACACCGAAACAGCGCTTTCCGACGCCTCCCCCTTTCTCCTCTCGCCCTGTCGTGGTGAAAGCTGGAGTTTGAACTGAATTTTTTCTTTTTTCCTGACGAGAATTTGGTTGCTTTTGCCCTCTCTCATCAGACAGAGAAAGAGCGATATGAACCTCGTTTCTGAAAACTTCAGACTGGTGGAAACCAACGCGTAATGTTGGGAGCATTGTGCGCAGAGCCTGTTTGCTGAAACAAAAGCGGAAAATAATCGATGTGAGTGCTGGTGGGAAGTGTTTTCGTCTGTTTTTTAAAAGTCTTTCACCGGCTGTGAGTCGCAGAGAGAAAGAAAGGAGTGGACGAAAGCTGGGGACAGAGGAATGCTATGGTATGTAGCATTAACTCTTCTTTTACAAAACATTGTACAAGTGAATGGACATTTTAGTAGGCTAAACAAGGCTGAGAGGATATAACAGTAAGGGCTGTTTTAATGCGTCAGCTTCTTCCTTCATTCTACTTGGGCTAATTTGAAGTGCTGTGAATATGAAGAAACTGGGAGTCAACCTCAGCCCCCTGAGTGCTGCTCTGGTTAAAAGCCTTTATTGTAAAAATAATTATATTTCCAATGAGTATCATTGGGTGTTTAGAAAATAAAACCGGTTCCTATGCAGGGTTGCTTTAATTTCCCTGTGCAATTTTAAATGGGAAGTTTGCAGAGAAAAAAAGGAGGTCATAAATGGATATTGTCCAGACATTAAAACTGTTTGTAGCCTACATCAACACCTGGAAAACATTTGTCATTGAGAAACTCCTTGAATGTAAGTAGTTTAAAGGCTTGCAGTGTTTGGGTTGGACTCAAAGGACTGAAGCTACAGTTTGATGCCGTGTCTGCATGTTTTGTTCTTAAATCAATGTGCGAGTAAACTCCTGTAAAATGAAACATTACAGCTTAGCAGGCAGTTTTATGTTGTCTAATGTGGGCGCTTCACAGGTAGTGAAGTATCTTTAACATTGTAGTTGTCCAGAACAGATTTAGGTCATAACATCAAAAAAAAAACTTTAGTCAGGACAGGACAGGAGTAATTATTTCGCCTCTCATTAAATGTCCCACTAACATCAAAGCTGCATGTACAGGGCTTCCTGGTGGCACAGTCAGCTAATGCGCTTTACGCCTTGCCGGGAGGTGACAGGATGTGCAGTGAATGTCTCGCCATTTTTCCACCAATTAGATATCTCAGATGGAGATATTTAACTCGCCTCTCTGGATGCTACATGGCTACCACTCCATGTTGTAAGATTAAGTTCAGAGTATTATTTTAAGGGTGATAATTCTCCAAGTAACTCTCCTATCAATGTATTTCTGTGCTAGAATAGTCACTGGTGTGTCATGGCTTACTGCCACTGCAAAGTGGTCATCATCACCCTGCCAGCCACTCCCTTTCTGTCAGAGTCCTTACACTGGACTTAAGTTCTTTCATTTTAAAAGTGATTTCTTTTCTCCTACCTCTGGATTATGATGGTAACATACTTTACAGAGTGAGATAAGTGTGTGAATGTCTACATAGGGTTGTAATATGGCCTTAACACAGTGGGCTTTGATTGAGTGATTCTGACAGTGGCTTTCCAATACCAGTACAGATATTGTATTCTGTATCGACAAACACACCAGTCAATGCACCTAAACAATACCATCATTTATTATATAAGCTTCACTTATTTGGGGTTCCTTATTGTGATGCAATAATAGACAATTGCTTGGAATTGTTGGAGTATGTGATGTTACTCTAAGCAAGCAAAATGCCATGAATCTGTGTTTTTCTAGCATTCATTTTTTTGCATTGTCATTTGAGGAGTACCTAAACTCAAGTCTAAATATCTGAATCTGTATTAGGAATGAAAACATAGAATTCATCAAATCTTCTTTTGGATGCAGTTATCTTCCTTTGATCATAATCAGCCTTATTTTAAAGACCTTTCTATGGATGAAATTATCTCACACACACACACACACACACACACACACACACACACACACACACACACACACACACACACACACACACTTTCCTGAGTAAGACGGTCTCTTTGGCTCTCAGGTAAAAGCATTAGCAGCTGTCAGCACTTCTGTTCTCTGCTTGATTGGGCCCTTTGCTGTGCAGTCACACCTCTTCAGGAAGCCTCCTTCTCCCCCTAATAGCTGTGCCATTTGCCCATGCAGGCTACCAGCATACCCACTCACCCCTGTCTGTCTGTCTGCCTGCCTGCTAACCCGTCTGTTTGCCTGTCTGTGGTTGCAGATCTTGTTGTGAGTTCCTGGGCTAGAACATGTTCCTGGGATTAGAGGAGGGCAGGCTTTGTTCATCAGGATGTAGGCCAGAGATGCGGATACATGCTTTGATGAGGGCACTGGAACAGAGATTCTGTCCCATATTATGTGGACAGATAAACACAGGGTTTGGCATGCGTCCTAACGGAAACGGTGGAGGGGGATATCTACTTCTCGCATCACGTCTAATGATAGAAGCAAGCACTTGACTTCCCAGTAATCAAATGAGAGAGGTTATTGAAAGTACCTGAGCTTGTCTTTAAAATGCTTAAAATATTTTGCCAACCAGTGAGCAGGGTATTTGAATATTGAACAATGTAATACGACAATTTAAAATCCTGCAGCATACCATTACATTTTAATGTCAACTCAAGGTTTTACTCCAACAATCCACTGTTCCACTGAATTAAACGGTGGCCTCTCACTGTCTCGTTTGCAGATTTCACCGGTAGCATACCTGTCAAGGTAGGGCGACTGAAAATGTGCCCATTGCTAAATCTCTCCTCTCTCCTGTATTACAGGAGAGGTTTGCTTGTGAGTCAGTGTGTAGCCTGTGTTTGATGGAGAAAGGAGCTAATTATAGCGGGCAGCTTTGGAGTTTGGTGGACCAGATTACAGTCACTTTCGTCTCAATGGCGGCCTTGTTCTAGTGGCCGATTATTAGGCAGAGAGAAGTGCATTCTGGGATGATTGTATCTGAATTTCCATTAGAAAGTGTGCCTGCCTCAGTTGAACTGAGGTTCCCTTCTCTCCCCACTGTTCCAGCTCTCTAGCTCATTACAGCTTTGCAGATGGAGACAGTCTGATATAAAGGCCTCTGTAGTGTGGCCTGTTCTGTTTTTGAGCCAGTGTCCTGAATAGATGAATTATGTTTGAGGGAATTAAACACAAGTCAGAAATGGTGGCTTTGCCTAATTTTGATTTAAGGGGATTTTATGTTGAAATATATACTTCTAGTATTCCTGTGAATGAGGCCTTTATAATGAATGGTTCACCCAACAGTTGTCATTAAAATCAATCAATTCAAAAGATTGCATTTGCTCTATATTTCAATCCAATGCTATTATGGTATTGCTTTTCCAATGCTAATGCACTCTTAATGGATAATACTAGGGGAGAGTAAGGGCTTGAATGGTGGTCATAGGGCTCTGATGAGATAGTTCTAACAAGTCTTCATGTTTCTCTGCACACGAAAAGACTGACACTGTTTGGAAGCCTGGTGGCCACGGAGATGAAGGACTAGGATTTAAGCCACAGAGGAATGGTGACCTCTGGACGTGAGCGGCCCTGTTATGCTTTTCCAGCTCCAATTATACAACAAGGGAGACGAGGGTAATGGGGCTGTGGTAATTTGAAAAGGCTGTATAGAGGGAACATGAGGGGAGAACCAGAGGGAGAGAGTGACACAACAAAGTTGGTAGTCAGTTGGAGGAGAGAAAAAACGGTGCAGGAACTGGAGAGAGTAAAGCGCAAGCAAACGGCTGCCAGTTTTTGCTTCAGGCTGTGTTCCTGGTATGTGCCCTTTCAGCTTTGTGCTCAGGGATCAACCAATCAATGACAGCCATAAGTAACCCTTCTGCTTGGCTATTGGCCACAGCCGAATTCCATGACTCAGCATGTCCGTAGATAAGATGTTATGATTGAGTCACTGCCAGTGAAATGAGGCCACTGCCTGGAGTTCAATAGGTTGGACTTTAGCTGCACACAAAAAAAAAAGCTTGCACCACCTACATACAAAGCCAATATGTTTTCAAAACGTTTTTGGAGTTTTTTAAGGGACAAGCCTTAAAAGAGAAGTTTGTCATGCATGATTACAAACTCCATCAAATGATCATGTTAAGGGTATAATAGGCTCTGATTGTTTTCCAGTGAGTCAATGTTTACGCTGTCTGGGGTTTTAAAAGGCTGTCGACACTGGATACTTCTTAAACAAAGACGGACTGCCCAGAAATCCACCTACACACGTATTAAAGGATAACTTTGAGCATGTTTGGGTTCTGTGGACACATTTCCCACATTAACCCAAGACTTTAGTTTTCATTTTTGTCCAAACCTGTTCGCTTTGAACCTACATTAATCTCATTCCCCAATATCTAGGCTTTATTGCCTAAATTGGGCCGGAGTCAGGAGGAGAAGTCCTTGTGTGTCATTGACTTTTTCTCTGGAGATTCTCCAGTGTGGCGCCCCTGGGTTTCCTGTTGGAAGTCTACCTATGATGGGTGGTTGGCTGGGAGAGGTGGATAGGAAAGAGTAGAAGAGGAGAGCTGTGGGTGAATGATGGAGGAGGTCTGCCACAATGGCACCTTTTCATTCTACAGATATAAAAATGATAAACCAACCAGCCACTTTTGTTAGAAACATTTCCTTTATGCAGATTACAGTAAGTAATGTATGCTCTCTCCTATTCCGACCCCACTTGTTGGATGAGTAAAACACATAGTTTGGGCTATTATCTTTAAACAGGCTGTATGTTGAAGCTGCACCTGTTGTGCACAGTAATGCAACAAAAACACTAGCGCACTCACCTCAGCTTCTCAGCTTCACTCCTTTAAAATCTGTATTTGAAAGAATATGGCCGATAACTTAAGTAGCTGGCTTTTTCGCTTCATTTTTAAACACTGGCAAAAATTAGATTATGTGTCTGGAAGGCTTGTTGTGTTCCTTCATGTTAGTTGTTTTAATACAATGTTCAGGTATACACAGTTTAAAAAGAAGTGCTATGATTTAATTACTGAAATGGAGTTGACCCAGAGTCATGTAAACCACATTTAATCACCAAGTTGTTGCAAATTTACGCAACTAGTATTTCTGTATTTGCTAGTTTACAAAAAAGCTAACTGTGCATATTTATTAATGCTCATGTTAGTGCATATTGCTGCTGCTGAAACCAGATGTTTAGTTTGTGTTTGTTCTGTTCATCATGATGTCTCTAGCATGCTGTTGCTGTCCAGTGTTCTGACAACTTTATTGGAAGTGTCCAGCCTTCGATAGAGTTGGAGAGTGGAAAGCGGAAAGGTGTTCTACTTCTAATGCATATTCTAATTAAAGCTGGCAGGTTTAATCACAGACTGACAAGCATCAGAGGAGAAGGAGGGGGATGGATGTATAGAGGAGAGAGGAGAGGGAGGGGACAAGGCCTGCTAAACAACTGGAGCTCTTTGAAAGTACCTCACATTTTCTGACTTTTCTCAAACTCTTCCTAAGCTCAAATCGATAGCTCTCGTTTCCTCTTTGCTTCTTCTTTTCTTTCTTCACATTGTTGTGGAGTATTTCTGTTCCCATGGCCCCTTTTAGATCCCTAAAATTCTCTGCCCTCACAGCACAGTGCAATATTATTGTCAGCTGTGGTTAAGGACACAGGAAGGGCACCACCTTGTCAGTAGATGTTTGTCTCAGATGCCACTTCAGGGGGGATCTGGCCACCACTGTGGCGGCCTTTGGCGTCTCCCCAGTGAACATTTGCTGACACTGTCTCTTTCCTACACATACAAGGACACAAAGAACCCTGTACAAGTTACTTTTTTTTTTTAACAATGTTTGATTAGGTATTCTTAACTTGGAGCACGCCCCAGGCATTTTAACATTTGCAAATGATTATACGGCTGTTATTGTTTAGTATTCATGGATGAAGCAACTTAACTTTCAAAGTTTGAAAGTTGGTATTGTAAACGACTGACTGTTGATTTCCGTCATAAGAATGTACTGCAAGTGCACTGCTCTAAACTGGGAGAAAGTGTTTTACTGCAGCCTCTGTACATGGGGCATGCACGCAAACTAACCACTAGGCCACTGCTGCCCGGATTTGTTTATTTTTAGGTGCACTGTTTTTCGCAGTAGCGAAATCTCTCCGCTGTGGTAATACTCTGGAATTTCAACACTTATAAGAATTGCAGTATACTAAATCAGCACTAAAGGATCACGATCAAATCGGGAGAGGGGCACATCGCCCCAGCTGTGCTCTACACAGACTTAAACATACTGTATGTGAATAACTGACCTGTCCTCAACCTTATAACACACCATCGGAATGGTTTAGGCCGCTGGGCAGCTGTGTGACAGTGGACATCATGTCCTATGTAAGGTGAGAAGATAAGGTGGCTTTTCATGACCATTTGTTATCACAGGCAGCGAGCCCCCGACACCTCCACATCCCTTATCTGGCCCAGTTCCAGTTTCTGGCCGAGGCCTGGGCTCATACAGGCCCAGGGCTGATGAGTAAGTACTGCTTGGCCTGCTGATGGTCGGGCCTGCCGTTATCGATTGCAGCGCCACCACCTGTCATCCAGCCACCACTTAGCTAATGATGTCCAAAGCATTGTCTCGCAGCTGGGAAAACAGCCATAAAAATAGAGAATGGTAACTAACAGATCAGAGGGGAAGACGGATTTTACCTTTAGAGCAGGCAGACCCAAAGCAGCCTGAGCTAAGTCATACTGTTTTATGCTATCTAAGCATGGTAGAACTGTCTTCCTTGTAGTTCTCTGTGTCTCTACACCCCCACCCCCCTTTCCTTTCTGTTGTTGGCTGTCTTCATCGTAGAGCTTCTTAGTCGGTCTACAATAAAGAGAGACAGACCACAAGTTCTGACAGGCTGCCAGTGTCTGGTTCAGCCTGGTTCTGACCTTGTTACTCTGATTACTGTTACTGTTGTTGTGTGAACAGCACATTTGATTATGATGAATAAATAATCTTAGTGATGAATCACCTTGAGAGAAGCCAGCTATTTAACCTGTAAAGATATATGTCCACTGTGCTGTGATTGAGAATTGTAAATAGATTTAGCTGTGGGTTAGGGTTACAGGGGGGTGACATAGGTCATTTCTCTTCTCAGTGCCATAATTTCCCAGGATGCAGTGGGGGCCCCAAGGTCCATAGCTCTTACGTCAGAGTTCATTTCCTGTTGCAGTGTTTCAGCAGCTCCTGAGGATCCACCATTTTGTAACATTTTTGATGAGGACTGGAGAAATGTGTTTCAGTCCACCAAATTTTATTTAGAAGTGTGGCTTTTAGCTCTTTTAGCTTGTTGTATTTTAGAGTTGTTTACAATAGTGTTGGATCAGCTGACCAAATACAGAATAAAGTGAATCACAAACTGTAAAAACATAAAAAGCTAATGTCTCTAGTTCAAACAATATTTATAATTCATCATTTTGGGTTGTGAATAACAAACCGCAAACCTGACTCTACAGAAATTCTTTTGTTGCCGTGCTGACTCTCATGTAAGTTTTACGTTGTAATCATAAAAGTAAGGGAAACGTGGGTGAAGAATGTAAACATCTCTTCAGAGTTGTTTTTGGTTTTAAGGGTTGTTCAGACAGAGGACGGCTCGTGTTAGTCACAGTCATTGGAGAGGAGAGAATGCAGACCATTTTACCCAACGAGGGAAAAGGTCGTAGGGAATGCAGTTTGTCAGGTCAGGATGAACTGGGCCTGTTTGTAGCTTAAATTCATGTGACTGCCAGAAAGAAAAAGAGGTGGAGAGAGGGGAACCTCAACTGGACATCTTTTTTAGCTGAACATGAATTTAAGACCAGAACACGTTTATGTGTATGTTATTGTTTTCTAAATAATTCATTTTCTGGATGTGTTTGGGTTGAGTGTCTCTCTTCAGGCAGTGTTAGATTTCAACAGAACTTTTATTCACTAATGACAAATGTAACCCTTTAAACATTAACGTGACATTCCTCCTAAAGTACCTTTAAAAGTGATGATAAAATGATCTACATCCATATAAAGGGTACTCAAGTTATCAAATTTCCTTTTTGTCTCTAGTAGAGGACAACCTCACAGAATATTCAATCCCACATTTCCCATAATACAGTTTAGTTCTGTAAAAAGCCCACTGAGTAACTTTCTTAGTTCACAATGCATAAACAGAGCTACACTAGTAAAGGTTTGTAGTCTTCACTATCACTGTAAAACTGATTTTTTCATCAAAATGGTTGGTAATCATTTAAATTATTTCAGGTTTATCGAAACATTAATAAAGGATATCCAACATTTACCACACACTAAAACTGAAACTTAAGATCTATTAAGAAAATCAAATCTCTAAATGTTCCCGTTGAATTAAAAAAAAAAGCAGTAAAACATGAACTATATATTATATAATAACTAATAATATTCCCCAGGCAACATAGAGACTGTCCCTCATATTAATCAGGTGCTAATGGTGCTCTCTGTCAGTGATCGGACATGCTTGCTGTTCTGTTTGCAGTCATGCAGTAAGTCCTCAAACACGGAGGTAGTTAATCACCAATGACCCAGGATGACTAATGACATAATCGTCCTGCAGTGATTGTGGTAAATGCTGATTAAGAATCTCTTTTGTTCTTAGTTGTTCATCATATCTGGTCCGTGACACAGACTATAATTCAGAAATGTCCCTGAACAATCGTAACAGACATTAAACAGAGACATCATGGTTTTGTGTTTGGACGTGTCCTGTAACCTAGATCTCATGAATTAAAGATTATGAGACCTTTGGCTCTCTTTCTTACATTTAATCCAAGGTAAATAATGCTAAAGTGATTTATCAGAGATTACATATTCTTCTCAACCATTAACACAAGTCCCCTTTATTGGTCTTCACCATATCATGGGAATTATGATTTAGTCCCAGTTAAAGAGCTAGCAGTGCTCTTTGTTTTCTACATATTTATCTGTTTCCTCACAGGAAGCAAGAGGACGTCTCATCACACACATCGATTGGTTAAACTAGCCAATAGAATGGTCTGAAAGATAGAACATTAAAACACAAATAAAGTGACAACCCATAACAGCTAGATGACTTGAAGATAGTTAAAGGGACACAAACATTTTTAGGAAGTTTAACGTTGGATGTAAGGTTATTGGAGGACCATCAACATGTGTGTATGTTTACCAGAAGCAACCGTCAGCACAAGATGTACGCAATTAAAGACGTGAACATGAATTTAATGTTACGGGAGCTTCAAAAGATTTAACATCATTGTAAGAGGAACCGGAAGTTACCGCTTTTACTTAGCATTTTACTACGTGTGCTTTGCAATCTGATAATATGCATTCATGATTTACAAACCTTAACAATGTGATCCAACATAGTAAATTACACAATGTTAGAGGAAGAAGCTTTTAAAATAATGAATTAAAACAAAGCATCAATGATTCAGGTCATTTCTGGGACATCTGATTGAACAGAGTTTTCCACAATGACTGAAGCTTGAAAATGATTGTTATAAAATCACTCTGATAGTAGTGGTGATTACTTGACATTATTAGTTTTTAGAGAGTCTGATACAATGCCACCCGCTGTGTATATACTGTGATAATGTGTATGTGTTTAATTATTAAGATCCCCATTAGCTTCTGTGTTAAACAGTAGCTACTCTTCCTGGGGTCTCCATATCATCATTGACAATATTTCATTAAATGACATAAAACACATCCATGACATTCATACTGACAGTACAACACAACACATGACATAACCAATGAAACACAAACTCAAAAAAACTGTCTGATACATACAGCAGCTCAATATTTATATATTCTCCACTTCAATAGTTAAGGAAAGAAAATGAGTGCAAAGGAAATGAGGAGTCAAGACATTGACTCACTTCAGACTGAAAAGAAAGAAACAAGAAGAGAAGAAATGTTAGAGAAAATAGTATATCAAGGCCATCAGCTTAGGTGTTGCCATAAACATGTCAGCTCATTTGAGTCATGCTGGTTTGATTGTAGGGTGCTAACTTGTTCGTGTGCTGTTCGTTAGAACCGACCAAACAAGTGTAACAGACTAGTTTAACCTGCCCTTGAACCGCGGCCTGAGGAGCTATGCACGAGCATGCTTTGTGTCAAACCTCAAGCAAACTCGGTATAAACAAAACTAGAATTTTACTGAGGCCCCTCGTCCACACTGTTTTTGTTTTCTCGTCAAAACTATGTATGTACCATGTATGCATATCCTCTCCTTGTGTCCCTGATCTCTCAGTGTTTGGCAATAATAGATTAGATTCTACGAAATTGTGCAACACTGAAATTTTCCACGTCCAGTGTTTTGAGCTCCACTGAGCAGAGCTTACATCTCTGGCCTTGCCTTTTCCCTCTCTTCGCTTTCCTGCTCCCTCAAGAGGTCAGAGTTGACAGGAGACATGGGTGGGTGATGTCAGTCCCCCTTGGGGTTTTTTTTTGGGGGGGGGGTTGGTCCTCAGGGGTCCTGTGAGGTTAGGCAGCAGGAAGCGGTGATGGCAGAGAGAGGGAAGGAACAGCTCACTGTTGTTGTATTCTGTTTTCTCACACATCAGTGCTGAAGAGGGAGACACCGGATGTGAAAGGTTTGGGTTGGGTTTTTTTTGCTAAGAAGAGCAAAAAAAAACACTTATAACATTCAAGTTATAAGTGTTTATAACTTGAATCTACTTTAATCATTTGGTGTGACACAAGGTCGAGGGATCAAAACTTAAACTGTGATTCAGCCGAACTTTGCTGTTTTCTCATCCAGTATTTCCTTGCCTTTTCTACGTAGTCATCAAGAACAAAGTGGGTTAGGATTTGATTCTTTTTTTTCAAGTTTGGGTGCACGCTAGGTTGTTGATTTGTTCATAGAGTCTATAATGTTGACCATCTTGTACCAAAGGTGGTGAAAGCTGTGTGAGTCTGTTGGGCTGTGCTCCTGGAGCTCCCTGATGATGTACACCGGTAAACAGCCTCCACTGCTTGCACCGCTGGGGCACACTTCATGGACCTCTGCAGTGAATGTAGAGAGGGAGGTAGAGAGAGAGATGGGGTAGAAGCATAGGGTAGAAGGCAGACAAAGAGAGAGGGGGGGGGGGCTGGACCGATACAACAGAGGAATGCTGTGAGGGCCTTCAGGGCAGGATACAAACTGCAAAAAAAGTAAAAGCAAGTGCAGAGGAAACAAAAGCAGAAAACACTGATTAGAAATGACAAATCCCCAGCTCCTGCAACAAAACTGTGTTAGCTGCTGTATCCTGAGGGTGGGAAAAGGCAACATAAATGACTCTGAACCGATCTGCCGTATGTATTTTGTGCACATGTGTGTTGACTGTTTGTGGCCTCTCTTAAATTCGGCAGACAGAAACAGGAAATTTTTGCCCCTCCCTCCTCTGTCCTCCCTTCATCCTCTGCCCCGTGTTTGCAGACGGGCTCTGATTGGCTCTGAGAGAAAGCGAGGGATGAGGTTTTGTCGTCTAATCTGGCAGCAGATCGCCACTGATGGGCCTCTGTAGAATGGCTTTAGTAAATTACTGTTCCAGGGAAGGGTAAATCCCTTCTATCTGATAACAGCTCTCTCTTCATCTCTCCCTCAATCCCAAGGCCTGCATTCTCTTTTTCTCTACACAACATCAGTCAGGCTTTATGTCCTCATCACTACCTTCATCTCCTCTTCTACCTCTTTGTGTCTTCATTGTCCTTTGTTTTCCCTTTTTTTGGTTTAATACCTCATGTGGTGTAACTATTTGTGTGTGCAGCAGACCTGAATTTCTCTGCCCACGGGCCTTGCACCTGGAGTGAATGAGATGGGTCGTGTCAGAATAAGAGAGACACTCTGGGGATTTTGCTCCAAGGCTACTCATCGACATCAACATTTTACAGTTTGTGTGTGTGTGTGTGTGTGTGTGTGTGTGTGATTGTGTGTGATTGTGTCAACAGTCTACTCTATTCTCTGGTGTGTTTGTGCAGATAAACAAGATGGACCTGTTCTGATGGAAGCCATCTTGCCTTGCCCATTCTGAAACCAAACAGTTTATAATACAGTACTTCTTGCCTCAGTGCCAGGAAGACAATATCCAGGGATTAGAGGGGATTGTTTTTTGCTTTGTATACCTGTGTCTTATAAGAAGAAAAGATCATTTCAGAGTGAGAGATGCTGCAGAGAAGGGTGTGTGTGTGTGTGTGTGTGTGTGTGTGTGTGTGTGTGTGTGTGTGTGTGTGTGTGTGTGTCCTCGCCTGAGGTTGGGAATGTTGCCAGGCATGAAGCCAAACTCCCAGTGACCTACCTCACAATCATGTAAAACAACATTGTGACATTGCAGTGACATATGGTAGCCAGGCATTACTTCTGTCCCATAATGGTGCTGTTGGCTGTGACGATGCCCCAGCTTGATTATTAACAGGTGGTCTATAGGAAGAGATGGAGAGGCCACCCATACACACTTTTATTTAAAGTGTGTTTTATTGCTTTGCTATTGTGATGTGGCGTCTCACCAAACTAGATTTACAGTTACCCAACTCCGCAGAAGTTTCTCTTGGGTAAGAGCTGCTGTTGTTGTTGGATAATGAGTTTTTGTACCTGTACAGTCATATCCTTTTTTGTGTTTTTTTAAATGTGTTATCAGTTTCCTCAAAGGAAGTTAGAGGGTTCTGGAACCAGGATGTGATTTCTATGTTTCAACCAGATTCCATACCTGTTAACGATATTATGATATGGGCCTGTTGCATAGATATCTCTACTGGTGGATTGTTTTTCTAACGTGTTGATATCAAACCAGTCTACACAGACTTATAATGTAGAAATGTATTTCGACAATCCTGTCAGAACTGTCTGCAGCTGCATGAAGCCGAGCATTAAAGGAGATGTCAGTAATTGGGTGACAGTGTATAAGTGTTGTATAGTTCTTTAGTCCATGAAGCCTGAGTACCTTTTCAGTTATATCTTTGCAAGATCTGTTCAAAATCGACTTCAGAAAGAGCTTATATTAACGCCAGCTCAAAAATTTACTACATCAGCTGCCAGTATCTATATCTTCAACAGTCGTGAACATCCTGTATCAGTCAGGCTCCAGTATATGCAAAATACATAAAAAGAAAGGCCCCAAAACCTGACCATAACTTGTGTGCATGATACCCACTTAAAACATTATATGAAACCTCTTTAACCCATTCAGCGGTTCCTTTAAGCACCTTTAATTATTGATAATTATCTGTCTTAGACCATGCTGCTCTTGGTTTGCTGGGTTGTTCTGCTGCAACGTTACAATGTCTGATAATGAGCCGACTGTAGAGCCTGTTTCTGGCTGGTGTTCCAATACTGATTCAAATGACTGGAGGACTCGTGTTTGGTGAGCTCCACCCTTCTTTATCGACTCTCTCCCCAGCTCACTGAAAGGAAGCATCTGCCTGCCCCTCTGCCTCCCCACCAATAGCCACACATGCTCTCTCTCCACAGCCCACACTGCCAGCGCTTGCGTCTGCTAGCTATCCAGCTCGAGCTGATGTCAGAGCTTCTAATCTCTTTTGCATAAAGGCCATGCGAAGGGAATTTATGTTAGTCTGCCACAGGAAGAAAAGGCGAAGCGGAGAATCGTTTGAGCAGGTTGACAGATAAGGCTCTTGTGCTTTCTGTGTGGTGCTTTTTAAGCCATGTTAAGCTGCTTAATTAGACATAATCTACAGACCCCAGACTGAGGCGGAACTAATGAAGTTAAAAGACTCAAATCCCATCCTACCATCACACTCTCCTCCACTCTCCACACCATCTCTTGCACCTCGCTGTCTGATCACTATGCTGTCCTCTCAGTTGCCTACCGTCACACTCTCTCCTCCTCACAGAACACACTGCTCCTCCTCCTTACATCTAGCTCTTTACATTTCAACACCATCAGTGCCTCTCATCACATCCAGCCATCAAAGCATTTGCCTCTAAACAATCATTGCTACATTGTCATCAGCTTTTATAATTGCTAAAATTCTGATAATTCAATTTGCTCTGTAGCTGGTTCATATAAGCAGAGGGAGTTCTTGCTTAGCACCAGCATATCCTTAGAACCAGTGGAAATGTAGCTCCCCAGAAGTGGAAGTACTTTATTTTTACAGCAGTAAAACCTAGCTGCAGTGAATATTACAGTTTTGTTTGATCTTTTCCGGTAGATGTTTTGATTTGTTGTCTACCTTTAATCTAGATGCTGTTGAGTATTTAGGTTGATTAGCATTGCATCAAAAAGTATCCAGAACTGTATTTGTTCGAGTTTAACTTGTTGAGGAAGTTGCTTATTTACTTGCTTGCAAAAGCTGGGATGAAAAAGATTCATACCACTGTTACTCTCTGTTAATTATGAAGATACAGCTATTACTCTATACGCTTAGTTTAGCAAGAACAAAATATGCTAGCCCTCTTACTTCTCATGGCTAATTTGTTAAATATGTTGGGGGAAAAAGTTAAACTCTTTCTTGGCTGACAAAAAATATAGACGACCCCCCAATTTAAACACAATTAAAACCATTTTTTTTGTCATACTTTCCTTTGATGCCTGGTCTCTATATTCCGCACGAGTTGACCAATTTCTTTAATTATCTCAGTTAACCCGCCTTATTGGACCTTTGTAGCCCTTGTTCCCCATCGCAGTAAAATACAAAACGATGAAAGAATTGAAAGGAGTCAGTAGACTCAAGCTCTATAAAAGGTATACTTTATTGTGTTGAATATGAACGATAAAGAATCGTACGTACGATACCAGTGATCAATTGTACACGTTAAAGGCATTTTTGGAAAGGAAACACTTCTTGCTCTGTCCATGCTTGTCATCTAGTGTAACCCCAAAAGAGAAGCAATCCAGCAGCACATCTAAGCTTACAGCTCTTTGATAAAGTTCCTAGAGAACAAGGCACATAAAACAAAAACAACATAATGAGGCCTTTCTGAGGTTGTACACCAATAGTCGCTGCTCTGATCAAAATTCAAAAGGTTGAAGCCAGACTGAGAGCCCAAGGGAAGTGGTGAGTGTTATAACATGCAACTTGGCAGAGTCTGCTGTGTTTTAGCACATTTCCTTCTCTGCAGCCGCTCTGCTTCCACACTGTTCCCCTGCCCTTGTTCTTAAGCCCTCTCTCTTCCTCATGGAGTAAGAAAAAAATAGTTTCTCATGTCAGTAACACACTTAAACTCTCCTTATCCCACCGTTGGGAAATCTGTGCCATGGCCATGCAAGCATATTTTACCTGCAGGTGGCTGTTTTATTCAAACTCTTTTTCTAGCGTACAATACTCTATGCTTATGCACCAGCTCTTGATATGCCCCCCCCTGCTGTTGCCTTTGCATGTTTACATATCCCTTTTATCTCCTGCATCTTGTAGGACCGGCTTCTTTGTCTTGTTTTGAGTTATCCCTGAAGCTGAACAGAAGCTATTTTCCTTCAACAGTGGAGCGGAGGGCATGCTAGCAAGTAAACGTTCATACTCTGTCCAGCAGGAGATTGCAGCTGACCATTGTTGGGTTTCATCATGCTCATGAATGCACTGCCTCACTGGTGATGGCCTGTCAGAGAATCTTTTCACCCCATTATTCCCCTGTCTCTCATTCATGCCCTCATTTAGCACCTCCTTCCCCGCCTCGTCTTTACCTGAAGTGCTAACAGCCTTTTTAGCTGTCAAACGCACGCTTTTCAGCTTATCTTGCGTGTACTATTGCATATTTAAATTTATTCAGATGAGGGAAATATGAAAAAAGAGCTAATCTTTGCCATCAAAACCTTTTAGGTAACTTTATCCTTTGCATATTTGTACTCTCCAACATCTTTTCTTTGTTCCCTTTTTGCCCTCCTTTTATCAAAAACCTCTTCCCCACCTTTGCTGCCCAGTGTCATGGTGCTGTTGAGTCGATCTTAGGGCTGCTGAATTCTGGTCTTGCTTGATTAGCCAGTGTGTGATGCTGCAGGCAGCTTTGTTTTGTTGCTGAATGGGCTGTTCTACTGAGAGCACACAGGAGCCGACAAGGAGCAGGGAAGGAAGGAGGCGATGGAGAGGAGAAGGGTGGAGGGGGAAAGGAAAATGCCAGAGAGTGCTGGAAAAGCAAAGGGGAAGGATATAAAAAGAGAGGAGGGCACAGTAGATAAATGAAAGAGAAGAAAAGGCTAGAGCAGAAGGAGAGCAGAAATGAGAAAAAGGAGTGGACGGTGTGGCAGAGGAGAAAGGAAAAAAAGAAATGACCTCTCCTCCTGTGGAGAGGGAAGATAACTGCAAGTGTTTAGAAATGCTGAGGTGGACAGAAGCCATATCTTCCTCCAACACAGCACCTGCTAGTCTGCCGGCCCCCTCCCATTCATTGACCGACTTTCCATTGTGGTTGTGGGTGTGCTTATGTGTGTATTTTCTGCCTTTAGACGTGTGTTTGTGTATTTGTGCATACACATTATTATGCCAGTATACCATTTTTTCTTTGTATTTATCCTAGAAAGCAGCCTGAGATTTTCTAATTGAAACACGTTAATACTCAGACATGCCAAATCCCTGAACCCCTGCACTGCACCACTTTAATACATGCATGCTATTCTAGCTTTTCTTCTTTAATATGAAAGGAGGTTGGTGTGGTAGTTTCTCTACATTCCTGCACATACAGTCAGGGTTGTACACCAAATGCAACTATAAACCAGTGAGACCAGGATAACACTTCTTTGACAGGTCCACTTGGTTGTGGGTGTGGCTGCTGAAGAGGCACATAAACAAACAGCAGTGATAATGTATAGGGATAGAAAAAAAAACTGGATGAAAAAACTTTCCCATATTGTTTTTAACACAAAATGATATAGTGGGGTTTCTTTTTTGAGAAAACTACTAACTACCAGTGTTGCAGTGGAGCGTAATGAAGGCGAAGAGGAAGGTGAGAGGTTCGCAAGACATTGACTCCACGTGTGGGCTGCTTGATTGACATCTGAAACAGGCCATGGTGATGGCCCTCTATTGCTTTCTACACAGCCATTGGATAAAAAAAAAATGTTTTAGAAAGGTGACTGTCCTGAACATTGGAAAATGCGGAATTTCGTCTCAGTTTGCAGGACACGGGACGACAAGTGTTGAAAATGCTGTCCAGTCCCGCACAAAGCGAGACACCTGGACACCCTATGTTCAATCAACAATATTAGCCAAAGCTAAGTCTCATCATTAGTAGTCAAATAGCTGGCTTTTACATACACTTGCACTGTAATTATGTAAGTTATAATTCAAACAGCTGATTTTAAAAATGCTATTTCACAAGTGCACTCTATCAGTTTGTGATTTAAGTTCTACAAATCATCCCGCTCTAACATATTGTCCCTGCATAAAGGTGAAAAGCTCTGGGCCAGTTCCCCGTGCACATGTTAATACAGATACTTGTATATACTGGGCCAAGGGCTCTCTCTAGCACCCTAATATTGCTTCAAACACAAATCCTCACCTCATCCTCTCCTAAATTAGCTCATCCCATCCTCTGTCGGCTTCCCAGCTGATGATGAGACTGTGTTTACCCGGGCGTGGACAGATGGAGGATGATGAGGGAACGGACAAAAAATGGGTTGTCGTTGTTTTTTTCATTCCAGTAAGAGAAAGAGTGCTTTGGTGCTGTTTAGGCCTTTCTTTCAGAGATGTTTCTGTGTGAGTGTATGTGTGTTATTCTGTGCCAATGTGAAAATGTTGTGAAGGCAGCCAGAGTCGTAGATGGAATAAAGCCCACTGTGAGTGTTGACAGTATTGGCTTGTTATTACTGATGGGGTGGATGGAGGCTGAGTACTGTGGGCTTGAATGGAAAGGCAAATCTGCAGTTCTTGTACCACCTGTGTTTGAATTCTGCAAATCTCTCTTGATAAATTCAAGGTTGTGCACTAAAATGAAAATATGACAACAATAAGCCCTCTTGAGCTCCTCCTCTACAATCCCTGAGCCTCACTTCCTCTTTCATTGCCTTTCTGCTCGCAATCCTGTTTCTCTCTCCAATATGCAATTCCTCTTTTCACCTCCTCTCACTACTTCCCTTTTTTGGTGTCTCTATACGTTTCCATTCCTCCCTTTAACAAATGGGCTATTTGATAGACGATGGGGAGAACACACACTTGCCCGCATTCATTCACACACAAGCCAAAGACTGAAATAAAGAAGCCCCTTATCTCTCCTACCAGAGACACTTGGTTCATGTGCTAGCATGCAGATGAATAATATATGTGGATACAAGCGCGCGCTCTCACACACCAACACACACTCACAAGATCTTGATTGGTGGTGGTAATACTGACATGGGCCGTTGTACACTGTGTTTGTGCGCTTTGTACACATCTGCACGTGTGTGTGTGTGTGTGTGTGTGTGTTTGCTGACATTGTGATAGGGATGCAGAGTCTCAGGGACCTGGGGAAGAATGGGGGGTTGTCTTAGTCAAGTCCAGCTGCCTTTGTGTGTCTTTATGCTGCGTGTTCTCCTATTATATCACAAACACTGTGTTCAGCGTGGCTGATGAAGAGTGAACGTGGGTGGGTTTCATGGTAATGTGGCTTGAATGAAACGTTTCTTCAAGGTGTTAAGATGTTGATGTGATGTTAATGTGTGACCAACATGCAGAACATTTCAGCCACTTTTGTAGTATGTGTATAAATAGCTGTGTTTCTCTTGATTTGCATGGACCATTATGGAAGCACTTCTGTGTGTCTTTAGCTTGTTGTAAGTGAGAGTCTCTCCTGTGCCAGCATGTAGATATGTCAGCATTTGAGCAGTGGGCTCTGAGAAAATGCTGTCAAAGCACACGCTGAATAATTTGCCTTCAGACACATTCGCGATACGTGACGTTTGTGCATAAATTTGCCTTCCGGTGGACTGGCTGTGTGGTTTTTCACATAGTGTATGATATCACGTTAACTCACTTTTAGGTATTGAGGTCTTTGGTTTCTACTACACATTGATAAAGGGCCCACTGGGACCCCTTTTAGAAGACAAGGAGAGTATACTTCACACGCATACCACATTACACACACTTTTACGTAGAGAGTTGTAGAGAATGTATGCCTTCCTTTCCGCTTTGAGATGAATCAGGTTATGATTTGTGTTCAGTGGATGTGGGAGCAGGTAGATCTTACATGTACTGTAAGAAGTTGATATAGAGCCTTATGTGACTGTTTTGGCCCCATTTTCAGTGGACAGGATGGCAGCAGGACTTAAAGTGTGTGCCATGTCCAATTTTACAACTCTCAAATCATTTAAATACTCATGGTGTCCTTTAAAAGAGAAACTCACTGCAATACTCTGCAAAGAGTAAATGTGAAGTTGAATTGTTGGCTGTATGCAATTTGTCCTTATATGAAGTCTAAACTAATAGGAAACTTTGTTCATTTTTAATACCAGTGTAGCATCTGAAACTGAATAAAACACAGTATTAACAATTGTTAGTCTGAACACCAGTTTTTTCTGTCCAACAGTCAGACTTCCTAAGCTTGTTGGTTAAGTTTGACTGACGGACATTTTGCTTCACTGGACACAGTTCATAAGAAACGGCATCTTTGATTCCACAGACAACTTTCATGAAAGATTGCCCATATGTAGACTATGCTAGAACATTTGAATTGGTTATATCATCTGGTATCTGGAGGGAAGAATTGAGAGTATAACACGACTGAATGTTTAGGGGCAGTGCTTAGTAGGTTTTGAATTTTGATGTCCCGAGAAGCTCAGTTCAGTGAAAGGCCGATAAACGAACCTTATTGGGCCTACCATTCCAAATAAAGCTCCCAATAGAACGTTTGCCAGCAACTTTCTGTGTTGCTGTGACATTGTGTAAATAAGCAGTAAAGTCCTTAAAAAGTTTTGTTAAACAAGGACACAGAGCCTCACTTGCAAACTTTATAGAGGGTATGCATTAAGGTCATTTTTTTCCACGGGACCACGACCCCTCAGTCGGACCGAGTGTCCAAAAAATCCAGAACATGACTGTCTTCAGTAGGTGATATCACCAAAAACAGGAGTACAACAAACTCATATCTGCTTAATGATGTAGAAATCCAGTTCCTTCTCCTTATTTCAGTGATTTCATTTACTTGTTTTTTTTTACTATAGCTCTCAGTAGTCTTTTAAAAGATGGCTCTTTATTTGTTGAATCAGTTTGTACAGTCAATCTTATCACAGAGTCGTGCAGTCCGAAGCAGGTTCAACATACCCAGACTTTATCTAAGTATAAGCTAGCTCGATTGTAACACCTGTCAAACTGTTGCTGCCTGCCATTTAATTCGAATGTGACTACACAGTACAACTCTCAACTTCAATATTATATCAGTTGTAGAGACAGGAACTTTTATTGGACCGGAGAGTTTCACTTCATGAAAAATATGTGGAAATAACTTAAGTATGTGGCCAAATAGAAGTCACGTTCAGTGATGACTTCATTTAACCAGTGGTAAATATATCTTTCGCTGTAAAACCAGCCTTGCTAATCTGACTTTGCAGGATTTTTTTGTCCAAGCATGAAAACATCATCCGTTGCCCTTAAAGAACAGAGGGGACACAGCATCTGTTTGATTGGTCTACTCAAATTTAAGGTCTAGATTTTTACCGAAACAAGTAGGTAAAAAAAAAACGGAGGGAAAATGATGATCCCCGATTCCTGACACCAGTACGTGCTTTTTGCCACTTAGTGGCTGTAACTGCAGTGACTCCTGCCTTTAGTGATTTCACATGCTTACCCTGTATTCAAACACCACTTTGAAAGCTTTTACTCTGTATTTCTATGAGTTTGTCACACTGCAGATAACCTTGTTGGTGATGCAGAGAAGAGATACTGAAATAGTCACTTTACTGACTATCAGCACTACTAAACAATAGGATAAAATAGAATTTAATATACCATACAGTGCACTTAAGGACATGTTGAGTAGATAAGATATGTTATGATAGGATACAGTACGAGTAATCCAACAAGACAAACAGTAAACAAAATGTAAAGATAGTAACACATGCCAATTAAACCACAAAATACACAATTTGCAAATGATCAATATTGCACGCGTTCTACCAAATACACAACAATGAAAATAGTGCAAATACTATTCTGCCCTACAAAGGCAAAAGGCAGTAACTTCAATTTTTTCGAAAATGAGTTTTTGTCATTTTTGGAACATTACAGATGTGCTTTATCATGTGGACAAATATCTTGAGTCAATTGTGTTGTTTTTTGGAGAAAATAGTAGGATGTATTTGCCTTAACTTCCAAAAGCCCTCAAGAAACCAAGGCAGATTACCTTAACTTCAGTTATAAGGTTCTTTGCCTTTGTATCGCAGCATTCCGGAATGTTCAAACTGAGTTAAGGTATTCTACCTTTGTTTTGCTGTGGATTAAAGTGAAGTTACTGTTTTACTGCAGTGGAGTTAAGGTGTTATGCCTTTGTTTTACTACCTGTCATCAAGCACTTCTGACACGCACAGTAGCTTGACTAAAGGGTAGAACAGGAATGTGAGAACTATTATAGAATAACTTAGATTGATATAACGTTAGATAGATCTGCAATCTAACCCTTACCCTCTATCTAAGTGAATTTATTCTTGTGTGACTTTTATTAACTATTAGATAACCTACACACATCATCGACAACCACTTTTATGCCCTGTATGTTTAATCTGAAAACATTTACTAATAGGCATAGTTACCTTGGCATTACAAAATCAGCTGCAAACTGCTCCTTAATGAATATGAAGATAAATTGTCTTTTGTCTTAATTCAATACAACAATGGGGTTATAAAATAGGTCCTTTGAAACCTTCAAATACACATTAATTCCTTCTCATTTACATTAAATGATACTCATATTTATATTTTATTAAGCTTAATTGTGCCATAATAACTAGATTTCATGTATATGTTATCATTATTATCATATACTGATTTTATATAGTGATCAGCAACCAAGTGAGCAAATCAAATGGAAGTTACTGCCTTTTGCCTTGGCATGACCCCTTGTTATTGTATAGGCAATGCAACGGCAGAGTACCTTAACTTCCAAATAAGGGTCAAAGGTTATATTTGAGCTCAAGATTTTTATGTACATTAATAACCTCATTAAAAAGACAAAGAATTGCCACATTTCCAATATTCTGCCTGCAACTCATTTGGCTGGACAACAAAAAGACTTTAAAGTCATTTTTCTCAGTTCTACACTCTGGCGAGTTAAGGTCTTTTGCCTTTGTAGGGCAGTATTGTACAACCTCTACAGCCTCGGGAAACAATGTTTAACATTTTAATTGAGGAAGGCACAAATGGGTTTTTAAAACAGATGAGTTTACATTGGATCATTCTATATCGTCTGCCAGAGGGTAAAGACTCATACTGAGATTGGAGATTACAAGAAGGGTTAGACACATTTGTTTCTGTCACGAGAGCAGCCTGATCATTCATTGGCTGAAGGAACAGCAGAGAGGAAGACTTTGGACTACACATCTGCTACCAAAAAACACAAAATACCAAGTTTTTACGACACTACTTGAAAAATAACATCTTTTAACTCCGCACTATGTTAATATTCAAGGATGACACAAGTCAAGCCAAACTAACTTATTCCACTGTTTATTTTTTGCAAAGCATTTAGCGAAACATGCAATTAGAACAAAAAATTACAGTAAGGCTTTATGTCAGTTTTGGACACACAGACACACCCTCACCCCTCTGTGCTTCTTCAGCGGTCTAAATGGAAATCTGACTGGAGGTAAACATGACATTGTGTAGTGCCGCCCAGCAAACAGACAGCCTGACAGGCTGCTTAATGGAGAGATGAAGGGATATGGTTTAATAGGCAGCAAAGAAATAATAGTAGATTTATTTAAACAGGGCAATATTTACCAGTCTGGATTGTGTCAGATTGTGTTTAAATTGCCCTTGCTGTGTCATTTATCTCTGAACTATTCGTATTTAATTCTGCTCCTTCATTATCATACTCCCCTGATGCTGCCAAGAGTTTGATTTAGCGTCCACTGTGAGTTGTTTCTACTGAGGCAAGAGCCTCACTTGAAAACCGTAACATCTGAGTGGATTGTGAGATGGGAGCCAGGAGCAGTCTGCTGCTATTTCCACCACCGCTATATTAAGGTTATTAGAAGCTAGGAACATATGTATGGTACATTGTTTTAAATCAGATTGGTTTCTAAATTGAATGTTTAGAGAAATGTCCCTGGCTGCTGGTGTGTAGACTTTTCTTAAATTCTTTTCTTCGCTATAAAGTTGTGAATAGCTTTTGTAGCTGGTTGAAGTGAGTGACTCAGCTTGCCACATTCCCTTTCTTTCACTTCCGAGGGCCTTCTAAAGCTTTCTCTTCCTCTCTCCCTTTCACTCAGCCATGGTAGCAACTCTCCAGAGTGCAATGAGAACAAGGCTTTATCTGGCTTAATTTGTTTATTCCTTTCTTTCCGGCCGTGCCCCCTCCTGGTAGATTTTATCATGTTTTGATGTTCGGTTTTATCCCCCCCCCCCCCCCCCCCCCCCCCCCCCTCTGTTGCCTGGCTTTATGAATGTGCCCCCTCAAGGTCACTTGGTCACCGTGTCTGTTGAGGCTGTTTGCGCGCAACTCAGGCACACTTCCTTTATCTCTTGATATGAAGAAAAAACTCTTGTTGACTGGCTCACACCTCCCTCCCTCCCCCTCTTACCTCTTTCTCTCTCTCTCTACTCAAATCCCCATGGAGACTGGAGAGCAAGGAAAAGAAGCAAAAGTGAGCCCGAGAGATTGTTGGAGAAGGAGAGAGGTAAAGACAAAAGGGAGAACCTTAGGTCCCCTAATGTGTGCTGAGTGGACGCAAGCAAAATAATCCCTCTTTACCTTCACACGACAGCCTCCGTAGTGATCTTAGGCTGCACTCATCAATAGACAGCCTCACATCTTCAGTGGGACGGAGACGGCGGGGGGGACAGGTGGGGGCTTGTGAGACGGTGTGTGCCTGTGTGAGCAACCCCTCCTTTGTCTGAGATCAAGGATTAGAGAGGCTTAAAGATGGTACGCCTTGCTGTCTGTGCACACTTGTGTGTCTTTGTGAGGTTCCAGTGATCTGAGCTGACGTCAACACTGTTGCATCTGCAACTGTCTAAAATGGTTATGTTAAAATGGTAAATGGACTTGAGCTTGTATAGCGCTTTTCTAGTCTTCTGACTACTCAAAGAGCATTTACACTGCAGGTCACACTTACCCATTCATGCCCATTTACACACTGAGGCAAAGGTTGTTATGTAAAGTGTCCATCATTATCAACTGATACCATTCATACACGCCGGTGAAGCAGCAGGAGCAACTCAGGGTTAAGTGTCTTGCAAAAGGACATATCGGACATGTGGCTGCAGGAGCTAGGGATCGAACCTCCGACGTTAAGATATGACCGACTCTGCCACTGATTCACAGCCACCCAAAAAGAACGTAAATAAAAAACACATTCTTTTTGGTTTTATTTCTACAAGTCATAATTGTCGCATATCAAAACAGTATTGTAATCATTTTCATAGCTTCCTTTTATGTACTTTAATTCAGCTCATATAAAGACACATACGGGTTTATGAAGAAACCAGTAGCTGTCATCATATCTAAACATGATCACACACAAACACCAGTACATCCCCAAAGATGACTTATATATTTAATATCATAATCTTGTAAAACATAAATTGCACACCTATTCATCCCAAGCTAAGAGTCTTTGTTTTGTCTTCCTAAGACCAGGGATGTCAGGGCGAGTTTGGAAAGCCAACCTGATTGGTCAGTGGGCTCATACTCTAAACCTGGGATATGATGCAGTGAGGAAGAATTTTGCTAATCAGAGCGGAGATAGAAAGAGATTGAGAATAGTAGACATTTTGAAGAGGAATTTTATATTGTGTATGCGTTTGTGTGTGTGTGTTTTCATTGGTGGGAGGAAGGGGGTTAACACTTGGATTTGGGCCAGGAGAACTGCTTTAATATACAACCTGGTTAGAGTCCTGTTTCAGCAGAGAGAATGGTCTTACTCTCGACCCCTGCCTTTTCCTCAGACATATTCTTCCTCTGGGCCTGGAGAGGGAACAGGTCAGACATGGCTGAGAAACTAGTTTGTAAAAGGATAAATAATATAGTACCAATGCAACTTTTGAAAATGAGGAGGAGGAAGAGGCCAGCAAAGGTCGAGATCGATTTTTCCTTTCCTATGGCTGAATCTGTGTTCGACGTAGTCCACTATTATATGTAACACAAACTAACAACTTTACAGCAGTTGAAGAAAAGCTTCTTCTCTCACCTAGTCTGCAGCATTTTATGTTCCAATTTGCCCCACAACCAGATCCAGACTTATTGTCCTAAATACGGTTATGACTGCTGATGGCTTGCAGCTGCTTGTCTTGAAACAGACAGAGCTTTACGGAAGGAGACATATCCTCTTGCTTAGGAAGGAGTAACTGTTGAATAAGGCATATATGAAATGCTTATGGTATTTTCAGAATCCTTCATATCGGGCGAATAGTTAAACATTTTGGGGAGTACGCCTATCCCCTTCTATAACCTGGAGTCAAAGCTCTCATAGCTGTGCAAAAACAACATGCACAGTTAGAGAAGAATACATGCACAGGCACATTAACTTACCAGTGTATCTTGCTTGTCTAGTCTTAACAGGCACGCTGTTCTTCCTGTTTCTGTTCTTTATGCTAAGCTAAAGGTGCTAGAAGTGTTGAAATTCATCTTCTTTAGGATGCATCGCGTTGCAGACGTTGACATATCTTTTCTCTGATTCTTATATGATTTATACATTTTTGTTGACAATGATTTTTAAAGCACTATCTAAATAATAAAAGGGAGTTCATATACAGTATAGCTAGCTGCTTGTCTTCATTGATGAAAAAGTGGCCATGTGCAGTCATATAGAAAATTGAGGATGCATCTTGATATTGAATGAGATCATAAAATTGACAGGGTAATCAGAATCGAAACGTGGTAATGTTGCACAGCTCCATCAGGAACACTCTATCTTAAGTCCTATTGCTTTACTTAATGGCAATCTGGTTCCTTGAATAAGTAGTCAGTCGGTCGTCCCTCAACCAGAAGGTCGGGGGTTTGATCCATAGCTGCTGCAGCCACATGTTGAAGTGTACTTGGGCAAGACACCAACCCTGGAATTGCTCTGAATTGTATATCCAGTGGTGTGTAAATGCGTAAGAATGGGATTAATTAATACTGATGGGAACTTGTATATGTAACGTGTAAAAGCAGCTTTGAGAAGTCTAGAAAAGTACAATACAAGTCCAAGTCCATTTACCATGTATGATTTAACTGATATGAGACCTTTGAAATAACGTAAACCCGTTGACTGTTTAATTTGTGTTTCATCATGACTTCAGAATTGTTAGAAATCATTCTAACAAATGTGTAAACAGGTTAACACATAATTACCATGTCTGTATGTACTAGTAACTCAATGAAATAGTAAAAAAAAGGGCATTAAAGAAGCTGTTCTGTTGTTCTAAAAGGGCACAGATACAGTGTCATGGACCTTGTGTTTATCTCACTATGGTAAAGCCGACTCTGCTCGTCGGAGAGGTTACATTCCTGTGACTGGGATGTAGACAGGACCAGCTGAGCAGTGGGCTCCACTAAAGGGAGCCTCGGCAGGCAGAGCTCAGCCTTGGGCTCTGTTACTAGCTGCAGCTGCAGGCAAATCAGCAAACTTTTGAGCTGTAATGGCTCCTCCAGTGAGTGTCTGGAGACTGATTTAAAATGGATGACCAAGCAATAACCCCTCTAACCTCTGGACAAGCTGCCCCAGAGCCTGTCAGCTTCCTCCACTCAGACTGCACAAGAAGCTCAGAGGTGACACTCCTACATGTTGCTCTAAGAGGTGACATATGTGACTTATGCATACATGTTAAAGCTTAGAAGCTAGCAGGACATATGCTTCATTTCTGATCATAGAGGAGACGAAGCAGAGGCCATTAAAAAGAGGGTTATGAAAACAAAATGTTTTTGTTGCCTCTTGCACGAGTGACACTTTGATGGAGCTCACGGTAGGGCAAAGAGAGAGAATGTAGTTCTTGGGAAAGTGATAGATGAAGAGTGGGAAGGGAGAAGCAGGAACATTATGGGGAGAAAGAAGCCTCTGTAGCTGTCTGCCTTTGTGCCAACAGTTTGTTACTGGGGCAACCAGTAAAAAGTCATTATCTTTAATTTACACTGTGGCAGGTTCAGGTGTTTTCAATTGTATCATTAGCTTTTTTTTTTTTCTCTCTCTGCAGTGACTCACCCATCTTTGGCAGCGCTCCTCCACATTATTCGAGTGCTTTTATTCCGTCCTGTGTCAGCCCTCTTTAAGTGTGCCGTGTACTTTTCTTATAACTACCTCAGAGTATCATTCGAGGTGTGTATGTGTATCTCAACAGCTGGCTTCCCCTGTAAGGTTATTCAGCTCCTAGGGAAGCTTGGTGCCACTGTACCAAGGAGAATTGACAAGGAGTATTGATGGATGGCACAATGACAGATCAGAGCAGAAAGGACAATTTAAAAAGGGAAATGACAGGCACATAAAAATTGAATGGCAACAGAGACCACAGAAGAGAAGGCGGAGGGCAAAGAAGTAGAGAAAGTGGTTGTCTATCCCTTTTAAAAGGGGCTTATTTCTTACATGTTGAGGCTTGTCAGGGCGGCAGCGGCATGAAGTGCAGATGAGCGATCGTAAAGTAGTCCTGTCTGTGTACCATTAGCCAACCGCAAGTGCTAAGCACTTACCAGAAGCCACTCGTGTTAACCTCCTCCTCTCATCCTCCTGACGCTCCCTCTCCGTTCTCTTTCCTTCTTATACCTCACTTTGCTGGAAACTCCTTTTGTTCTCTTAATATTTTTCATTGCCTCATTTATGATTTCCGACTCTTGTCTCGCTTCCCCCTAAAAAAAATACATCTACGTACAACAAACTTCACTCCTCTTCTCTGGCTCATTTCATCTCTATTTTATTGAGTGGGACACCCAAGTGTTTTTGAGGCTGCACATCCTGGTGGAAAAAATCATGCATTTGTCTTTGAGCCTTTCAAAAGAAAAAAAACAATTTTGTTTCATTGTCTTTAAACAATACACAAATGTGTATTCCTTAAATTCTCAATAACACGCTGCTTCCCCACTCATGACTATAGTCTGGACGATCAGCTTGTGGGCACAAAAGGGTCCAATTTAATGAAAACTTATTGAGAGGAACAAAACCAGTATTGGGATGTTGTGTGTACACCTGTTGTGTGAATCTGGGTTGTGCCTCAAACTGTTGGAGCGCCTGTCAGAAGCAGTTGTCAGCAGTGTCCAGGCGTAGTTTTTTTATTACTGTGGGCTGCTTTATTAGCCTTCCACAGAGCAGGGAAGGAGTGAGGGGATTGACTGGAGATGTGAGTGGAAGTGACAACTATTGACTAGTTTGTCTTGTTGTGATACTGGCACGCTGCGATGATTCTATAAGGATACTGCCTATTAGCACCTCCGCAGATGAGAGCATGATAAGAACAGACCACAGGCAGCATGGAATTCATGGCCTTGCAGTGGTGTACCATCACTGCTGGCAGAGGAAGTTTCTGGGTGTACGGATATTTAAATGATCTCCCATTCCCCTCTTTGCCAGCCCTTCACTTTTTTTGTCATACTTAGACTTAATTGGTCTGGGATTCAGCAGTGAACATTTCTCTAAGTTGGGGAGGAAGAAAAACTGTTTTTAGAGCAGTTTATTAGAAAAGGTTGTTATTGTGGAAGAGAGCAGGCCAGTTAATGGGCATGTTCCTGGGTGAGAATCAAACATGCCGCATCTATGTTGCAGCATATGGTGTAAGTGTTAGGTGGTTGTTTAGTGTGTGTGTTTGTGATGACCATCTGTCACCCGGTAACAGTTTGTGTGATCTTTGGTTGATGTAAGATTTCCCTGTAGGGATCACAACACCTCATTATTTACAAAGCCCGCGGGTTTCAAGACCAGATGGGAAAGCTTAAGCAACATTATCCCAAAAATCTGAGAGCTGATCAGAAGGTAAATTACTGTGGCTTTAACTTCAGAATAAATACAAATTTAAGATGTAGCCTAATGCAGCAATTATGACCCAAGTCTTGTGCATTGGTGTTTTAAATCTGGGAGTATGAGTTTCAACAGGTGCCTCATTTAATGTAACTTTGATGCTAAGGCTAAATGCTAGGGTGCTTGTTGTGCCTCTTAGAGTAAGTTAATACGCTAGTTAGGGAACTTTTCTAGTTACTGAGTTACCAATATATTTCAAGAAGTGCAAATATTATATAGTCATGCATATTTTGTAACTGATTTATGAGTCACATTTTTCCAGAACTAGCCATCTCCTTTAGCCTTCGCTGCCACTCTAAAACATGAAAGGCAGTCGATATGATGCTCATTGGAAACATGTTGCCATATTGAGGATAACAAAAGAATCTGTGTTTCTGCAATCAAGCAATTTGTTGCAATCAAGACTTTTTTCTGTGAGGTTTAGTCTGGCTATCACAATCATTACTGCAGTAGATAGAGTGATACAAATGTAATTCTGGTGGCAACAGAATCAGTCTGCCAGTGTGTGCGCAGCTTTCCCCATCTAGGCCACCATCTGGAAAACACGCCCAGCACATCTATTAGACACGCGCTCTTGCTATAAGGATGAGCACTCTGCTGAAAACGGGTTAATAATGACAATTAAATTCAAGGTAACGTCAGCTGTCGATCCATTGCTCACAAAATAGTGTTTTATGCAGACAGCTTTCCAGCCTGGGAGTGAAGCTGTTGTTTTGAATAACTGAGTCACTGAGACGAATGATTGAAAATCCCAGTAAGTTCAATCCCTGATATCTGTTCAACATAGACTAGAAGCCTTTCCACCTAGAGGTCAAAGTGCGGATTCTTCAGGAAATAGAGGGGTAGCAACTTTCCAACTGAACTTTTCAGCACTACGACACCACAAGTCCTTCTCGCCTTTATGGACTCTTTTATTGAGAAACATTTGGACCAGTAAATTGACAAAGACAAATATATTTGATTTTATTTAATGGGGAAACTTATAGCTATGAAAATATTCCACAAATGAATTTCAGTCATTGGTATTGTTTTTTTTTTTTACATGTATTTTTATTGTTTGTTAAACAAGATGTACACTGTCACACAGGTTGCAATATTTCACAGTAGTTACATTTCTTTTTGCGACAATGTGCAATGAAACAAGAATTGTAGCATTTTAACAATTTACATTTTTATATTTTTATAAACCCCAACCAACCCTAACAATCCCTGTGCCGTAAATATAAATAAAAATAAAATTGAAATTAAAGAATCAATAATAATAATGAAAAAAATAAAATAAAATAATAATAATAATAAAAAAAAAAAAAAATAAAAAAAATAAAAAAAATAAAAAAAAAAAAAAAAAATTAAAAGGGGGGGGGGGGGGTGTTCTCCTAAGATGAAAGTGTTTGTGCTATACGTTAAATAAGTAGCATAAGTAGCTGATATACTAATGAGATGGGAGAGTGACAAGTTTGTCAAAATAAACCAGTAAAGGGTCCCAGACTTTGTTGAATTTTTCAGTCGATCCTCTAAGAAAGTATTTAACTTTTTCAATTTTTAAAAACATCATCATATCAGAAAGCCACACTGAGGCCTTCGGTGGTAATTGGGATTTCCATTCCAAGAGAATTCTCCTTCGAGCAATTAGAGTTGCAAAAGCAATAACATTTTTCTTGTTAGTGGCTATCGCAGTGTCATTACCTCTTATCCCAAATATAGCAATTAAAGGGCTAGGTTGCACATCTAAACCAAAAGCAACATTCAAAATCCCAATGATTGATTTCCAAAAATCTTCCAACTTGGAGCACGACCAGAACATATGAGCTAAGTCTGCGTTGGTGGCTTTACAGCGATCACACGTCTCATCTAGTTCAGGGTATATTTTAGCGAGTCTGGCCTTACTATAGTGAGTACGGTGGAGAACTTTAAATTGAATCAGATTGAGACGTACACAGGAAGAGGTTCCATTCACACAGCTAAGAGCCCTAACCCATGTCTCATCTGAAATGACTGTCCCCAATTCTTCCTCCCATTTTGTCTTGATGTTGTCTGTTGATACACTACTAAACGACATAATTGAATTATATAAATTAGAGATTTGGCCCTTCAAAGCTAAGGGAATCTTTAGTATGACATCCAAGTTTGAACTTTCAGGTAATTGAGGGAACGATGGGTTGTGCGTTTGAATAAAGTGGCGGATCTGAAGATATCGGAAAAAACTGGATTTAGAAATAGAGTGTTTTTTGGCCAAATCTGTGAAAGTAGGAAAAATATTATCTATGAAAAAGTCCTTGCATGTAGTAAGACCCATAGTGTCCCATTGTATGAATGTGACATCGAGTTCAGCAGCTGGAAAAAGGTGGTTATTACATATGGGACTTAGCATAGAAAGGCCAGACAATTTAAATGATTGCCTGAATTGTATCCAAATTCTTAGGGTTGAGCGCACTACCGGGCTTGAGGAAAACTGTGATGGGGAGAAAGGAAGTTTTGTTGTTAACAGTGCAGGAAGTGATGACAGATTACAAAGCTTTGCCTCCTCACTGCACCAACCCGTATCCGGGGCCTGAAACCAGTAAATTATTTTTTGCAGATTCGCTGCCCAATAATAAACCCTGAAATTTGGGAGAGCAAGCCCGCCCCCTTTTCTTGGCCTTTCAAGCAATGTTTTACGAAGTCTTGAAGATTTACCTCCCCATAGAAAACTTGTGAGTAGGGCATCAAGTGAACGGAAGAAGGATTTTGGCAGGAAAACCGGGATGCTTTGAAACAAATATAAAAATCTAGGCAACACGTTCATTTTGACGCAGTTAATTTTTCCAGCTAAAGAAAGGTAGATAGCACTCCACCTCTGGAGGTCAGATTTTAGTTTCTCCATGATAGGTGTGAAGTTGGCTTTAAACAATTCAGAAAAAGAAGGGGTGATATTTATACCTAAGTACTTAAAACCGGAATGTGATATACAAAATGGCAAGTCTGTGTCTGGAATCTGCTTTGCTGTATCATTGATAGGGAAGCACACACTTTTTGAATAGTTAATTTTATAACCTGAAAAACCACCAAAGTCAACCAGGATCTTCAAAAGTTCGGATTTACAGGATAGCGGGTCCGTTAAGAATATTAAGAGATCGTCAGCATACAAGGAAGCTTTATATTCCATCCCCATCCTTCTAATGCCATGTATGGATGGTGTAGTTCTAAGTTTAATTGACAGGGGCTCTATCGCTAAAATGAACAGTAATGGGCTTAGTGGGCAGCCTTGACGCGTGCCCCTAGTTAAAGGAAAATACTGTGAACATAATTTATTAGTGACTACTGCAGCTTTAGGAGATGAATATAATAGACGAACCCAAGACATAAATTTCGGGCCAAACCCAAATTTACCCAGTACAGCAAAAAGATACTCCCATTCTACTCTGTCGAATGCCTTCTCCGCGTCTAGGGAGACCACCACCTCTGGTTCCCCCCCAGACGCTGGAGAATGCACCACATTCAGGAGTCTACGAATGTTAATGAATGAGTGACGGCCTCTCACAAAACCGGTTGGATCGTTTGAAATGATGTCTGATACTATGGTGTTTATTCGAGAGGCCAGAATTTTAGACAGTATCTTACTGTCCACATTCAGTAAAGAAATAGGCCTATAAGAGCTGCAATTCACCGGGTCTTTACCAGGCTTCAGTAAAACCGTGATGAGAGCCTCTGTGAGGCTCTGTGGGAGAGCTGTCTGTTCAAAAGAGTACTTAAACATATTGAGAAGCAAGGGGATAAGTTTTAAGGAGAATTTTTTATAGAATTCGACGGGGAAGCCATCCGGCCCAGGGGCCTTTCCGCTCTGCATGTCCTTAATTGAGTTATCTACTTCCTGTCGGTTTATGGGGCTTTCCAGGTTGTCCCTTTGTTCCTGTGCAATTGTTGGAGTATTCAGGGTTTCTAAAAAATTAACCATAGAAGAAGTGTCCTGAGGGAATTCTGAAGTATATAACTCAGAATAAAATGTTTTAAAAGTATTGTTAATTTCTTGGGGATCTATTGTCAATTCTTGAGGTGTTTTCCTAATTGTTGATATGAGTTGGGCAGACGACTTAGCCTTTAACTGGTGAGCAAGTAGGCGTCCTGCCTTCTCCCCATGTTCATAAAAGAATGCTCGTGATCTCAACAAGTTATGTTCAGTCTTTCCAGTAGATAATAAATCGTATTTTGCTTTCAGATTTAATTTTTCTTTGTATAGTTCAGGTGTTGGGGCTGTTGAGTATTGATGATCAATTTTAAGAATAGAATCAATGAGCTCCTCCTGTTTTTGTTTACTTTTTTTATTACGTGAAGCTGAAAATGATATTATCTGTCCCCTCAGTACTACTTTTAATGTTTCCCATAATATGGATGGTGATACAGAGTCATTCTGATTGGTTAAAATGAAATCATCTATTGCTTTAGACATGAACTGACAAAAATCTGCATCTGAAAGTAATGCCGTGTTGAGTCTCCAAGCTGGTCTTGGTGGGTAATTAAGTGTAAAGCCAATGTCAAGAATAACGGGTGCATGATCAGATTCTACAATAGCAGAGTAGTCTACAGATTTCACTGAGGGAAGAAGACGCTTATCAATGAAAAAATAGTCTATTCTTGAATAAGACTGATGAACATGTGAAAAACAAGAGAACTCCTTTTTGTTTGGGTGCAAAAATCTCCATGGGTCAATACAGCCAAGGTGCGTCATAAGACTTAAAAGAGCTCTGGACATTTTTGATGGCGGTGCAGATTTGGGATTTGACCGGTCTATGGCTGCGTCCATCACACAGTTCATATCCCCGCCAAATATTAGGTGATGAGTATTTAAATCTGGTAATAAGGTGATTATTTTCCTGAAAAAGTCTGCATCATCCCAGTTGGGGGCGTAAATACTAACTAAGACCACCGGGGTGTGATAGAGACGACCTGATACTATAATATAACGTCCCTGGGGATCTGAAATCGTTTTTGAAGCAGTGAAGAGTACCTTTTTATGGATTATAATTGCAGCACCTCTAGCCCTGCTGCTAAAGGTTGAATGGTACACCTGACCTATCCAGGCCTTCCTAAGCAAAACTTGATCTTGCACTCGTAGGTGCGTTTCCTGCAGAAATGCAATTTCAGTGTGCAACCGTTTTAAATGTGAAAAAATTCGCGCCCTTTTCACTGGGCCATTCATGCCTCTGACATTCCAGCTAACAAAACGTGCTGCAGACCCTCCAACTAAATTTGTGCTTGCTCTATTCATAGCTTAATAAACAAACAGATTAGGTAATGATACGGCTGAAATGAATGGTGCTGTATAGCCAGATCGGGAGAATATAAAATGGAGGAGAACGGGAGGGAAAGAATATAAAAAATAAAAAATAAAAAAAATAAAAAAAAC